>CAWUFW010001366.1:2178255-2901841 GCA_963921515.1 Calotriton arnoldi | reverse complement strand
AGCATAGCACTGACTGGTTAGTCAGAGTCAGTTACCACCAGTACCCGTCTGAAAAAGTTGTGGGCACAGGATGATTTTGCAACAAGGCCTCTTTCTGCTCCTCTGTTGGTTATTTCTGCACATCTTTTGCTTCTTCCTGCACTTTTCTTCGTCTTTGTGGACTTCTGTTGCTTCTTTCTGCATTTCTTTTGCTTCTTTCTGTGCGTTTTTCTTCTTTCTTCACATGTCCTACCTCTGTAGGCATAGTTAGAAACTAGCATTTAAAAACCTTTGAAATTCACTTAAAAATCATAGGTTTCAGGCACGTTATAGTTAGAAATTAGCATTTAAAAAACCTTTGAAATTCACTGAAAAAACCATAGGTTTCAGACACGTTATAGTTAGAAATTAGCATTTAAAAAACCTTTGAAATTCACTGAAAAAACCATAGGTTTTAGGGACAGTTATAGTTAGTTGGACATTTCACTAGTACAAAACCATATAAATTCCCCCGTTATAATTAGTTCAGCTAACTATAACTCGCGCCCCCGCAATGCACTGCTGATGACGTCACATATTACATCACTCATGACATGGTCAGTGACATCACTGATGACATCACTGATGACATCTCAAATGACATCACTGATGACATCATCCATGTGATAATTTCATGCATCTTCTCACACCCTAATATAACTTTTGATACACCCACTCTAAATTACAGACTGCCATTCTCAAAACCATACACACTCCAATACCAATAACTACATACCCACTCACTGATTCTTAGGTCTACACACACACATCTACTCACTCACCCGTAGGGTCACTCATACTTACAGTCACTCAGTACAGGACTATCATATGCACTCATACACCTATATAAACACTCACAAACCGCCACTCATCCATAGAGGTACTCACACACCTAGTCAGTCATGCAAAAAATTAATCACTCACCCATTTACTCACCTATACAGTTATACACACACCAGCTCACTTACTCATACAAATACTAGCACATTCTTACGCTCTTATACAATAACTGATACAAGCACACACGCATCCATACAGCCACTCTCACAATCACACACTCTCACTTATAGCCATTTAAATACTCTAACATACATATATACTGCCTTTTACATATGAAGTTACTCGCACATGTACCACTGAGATATACATTCACTCACTAACACACCCATACACACACTCACCCACAGATGCACTCTTGAAATCATGCACCCAGTGAATCACCCACTCACACATCTATGTACAGAGTCACACACACCCCACCCACACAAACACTCAGGCAGCCATACAGATACTCAGAGAACCAATCAATAACCCATATAGACACTCATGTAGCTATTCGCAAATCCATGCATCCACTTACACACCAACAAACAGACGGATACAGACATTCACACAGTTTAGTCACTAACCCATGCATTCAGTAAGATACGTTTAATCACTCACTTGTAGAGTCAGTCACGCACGTACTAAATCATCCATTCAGACACTTATACACCCACTCATTCTTCAATACGCCTTTCCCTATATATATTAAACATATTTAAACTTTACAGAAACACACAGTCACTGGATGATGTCATCAGTGATGTCATTTGAGATGTCATCAGTGATGTCATCAGTGATGTCACTGACCATGTCATGAGTGATGTAATATGTGACGTCATCAGCAGTGCATTGCGGGGGCGCGAGTTATAGTTAGCTGAACTAACTATAACGGGGGAATTTCTATGGTTTTGTACTAGTGAAATGTCCAACTAATTATAACTGTCCCTAAAACCTATGGTTTTTTCAGTGAATATATATATATAAAAATATATATATATATATATATATATATATATATATATATACAGCCCCAGCTCCAAAAGGAAAAAGGCATGGACACGAAGCTTGCATGTATACAGCTTCTTTTAATGAAAATGGGTCACACGCGACCCGGCAGCTAAAAGAGACGCGTTTCGGCTGTAGGAAACAGCCTTTGTCAATCTGATAGGCACCATATTTTGCAATGAGTATATAGTGCCTAGTTTATGGACATAGTAAAAATAATTAGTAAAAATACTTAAAAATGCTGCAAATACTTCATAATTAAATAGACATACAAGAAAATTACCTGATACATCAGAAATATTTTGCGAAGTGTGCAATTGTATGAGCATCAAACATACCAAATACAAAGTGAAGCAAATTAAATACACTAAATCCTAATTCTATTAATTAGCAGATGGCGTCAACCACCTCATGTAGCATAAAAAATGTTTCCTTGGGCTGAATATGTTCAAATCATGTTATCAATCGGAAATGCCAATAATGTTGACACATTCTGCTTGCTTAATAGCTGCTGAACACGTTATTTGATACTTTTATGTTGGAATTCATATTTAAAATGCATGAAATACCGAGTAGTGCAGAAATGTATAAGACATAATACACATTCTTAAAACATTGCCCAGTAGCGTGAATAACACATAGACCTCATAAAAACTTATTAACTTCACATAGAGCCTTAGCGTCACCGTAACAATCCAGAAGACTACAGCGGGACTACCAGTCCCATGATGCAATAATGAAACATCATCTTTCCGGTGTCTAAATTTGTGGCTTTAACAGACCTTAATGTTGATAACTGCTACTACGGTATATGCCCACTGCACAAGTCAATAAAAATCAACATCTCCGTGTTCTTGTAGTGTTCTCGGCAAGAATAAAATCCCAACAGCCTTAGAGTTTTAAAATGTTTAGCATAAGGTGCGTACATTGAAGCAGCTCCAAGGCATTTCAATCAGTCAACTCGGAAAACTTCCACAGTTTAAACAGCCCAACGTGAATCATAATGCGGGGTCAGGGGAGATCCTCATATAAAGATTAATAGACACCGCAATCCTCACCACTCTGAGACAATGCCCATATGGTGCCCAGTTATCAGAGCTGCCCCGGCCTCCTGAGGGAAGATGTAGGGTACATGGCGAAAGTGTTTTCATTTGCCAAATACGTTGGCGCCGTTTGACGAATCTTCACAAAAGTTTCAAAATTGAAACAACGCTCACTTCAGCTGCTGTCATGAAAGTTTCGGGGTGATCCGTCAAGCGGGGCCCGAGAACCAGGGGCTGTTTAAAAGCACGTTTGCCCCATGTTAATTCCCGTAGGACCATTAGACACTGCTACAGCCCGAACTGCTGAACGGAATTACACCAAATTTGGCAGGACGTTAGATGTTGGTCCAAGGAAGTGCCTTTTTGTGATTTGGTGTAAATCCGCTCTGTAGTTTTGGAGTTATTTGAAGAAATTTTAAGCTGTATATGTAGGGACGCTATGGAGCCTCGACCCCTCCCAATCTCCTGCTGAGATCTGATTGGCTACCAACACTTCAAACCAGGAAGTGTTGGCATCCATCTTGTGACTCAGGTGACTGAGTCACAGAAAAAGATTTAAAAAAAGAAAAGGGGGCAGGGTAGAAACACCCTCACCCCCAGGCCTCTTGTGGGACACCCCAGGGCCAAAAAAAGCATTTTTTTAAAGATTTTGGCAGGAGTCGCGCTGCATCTGCAAATCCTGCCAAAAAATGTGCTTCCTTATTTATAGGCCCCCACGTCGTCCAGGTACCGGGGGCATGTTTAATTATAGTAGGAGGAGAGCATGGGCCGCCTCTCCTGGGGCTTACTAATGCCCGGGGACCACTACCTCCCCAGGGCTACTTTTTTTAAAGAATGTGGGGGAGGCCCCTATTGCCTCCCCCGCTGCCACGGGGACCACCACCTCATCGGGGCTTTTTATTTTATAAATGGGGGCTTGGACCGCCTCCTCCCTGGGGCTCTTTGTTTAGCAAATGTGGGGGCGTGCGGACCTCCACGCAGCCCTGGGGGCTACCACCTCCCGGGGCTTTAATTTTGAATATTGCAGGGGTAGGGGCCACGCGGACCCCCCCACATCCCTGGGGACCGACACCGCCCTGGGAAAAAATTAACATTGGAGGGGGCCAAGCGGCCCCCTCATGAAGCCATAGATGGCCCTGGAGACTGCCATCCTCAGGGCCAGCTCATGCAATGTCCTGGGGTGCCCACCCCCTGGACATTGCAGTTTGCTATGGCTTGGCGGCAGCATTACCGCTCCAACCAAGCCATAGCAAACTTCCTCTGTTTCGAGTAAGTGAGAGCATGTAAAATGCCCTTGCTTACTCGAAGTACAGCAGAATTGCTTTGGGACAGAGGAGCTGCATGTTCAGCAGCTCCCTCTGTCCTCAAGGCAACGCTGGCTCCCACAGGATGCAGGGAGCTAGCAGGGATCACAGGGGCCTTCAGGCTCGCCCCGCAGTACCCAACAAAAATGACTGGATGTCCTGGGTGGGACCAATGCACCCAGTATTGTGGCTAGGCCCTGGGAGATGGGGTCCCGGGGCACAAATTGGCACGGGAGGGTGGCCGTGCAGCCCCCTTCCTTTTTTATTAATTAGAATTTTTTTTAAGGGGCAGGCCCCAGCGGATTGGGCCACTGGGCCAAAATTGGCCCAGGGAAGGGGGCCACACGGCCCCCTTCTTTATGAAAAAAGATAAAGCAGGGCCCCAGGGATGGGGTCCCCGGGCCGTAACTGGCCTGGGGAAGGGGCCCATGTGGCCCCCTCCCCATTCTAAAAATACCTGGCTCCAAGGGGGGCCCGGGGACAAAATCGGCCCAGGGAAGGGAGGCTACACAGCCTCCTTCCTTAAACAAGAAAAGAAAAAGAAAAAAAAGCCCAGCAACTCACTGGACCCCCCCCCCCTTCTCCAGCACTCTGCAAACACGCCTTCTAGCGCGCTGCTGTTTGGAGGATAAAGACCTCTTGGCTGCTGAGGGTCCTTGGAGGCCAACAAGACCTCCTGTTACCATCAGTAAGACCAACACAGCGGGACTGCTGAGAGGTCTTTGGAGGCCACGGCCCCTTTCTCCTCCACTCTGTAAACGCGCCTTCTGGCGCACTGCTGGTTGAGGGCCTCAGGACTAAAGTGGACTTCTTTCCCCAACCAGTAGTGCGCTTGGAGGCGAGTTTGCAGTGTGGTGGAGAAAGGGGGCGTAGCCTTCGATGACCTCTCAACAATCCAGCTGTGTGGGTCTTACTGGGGGTAACAGGAGGGGTAGTTGGCCCTCAATGACCCACAAGAGCCAAGGGACTTCATTCACCAACTAGCAGTGCACCAGGAGGCGCGTTTGCAGAGTGATGGGAGAAAGGGGGCATGTCCACTGAAAACCTCTCAGCAAACCCACTGTGTGCGACTTACTGGCGGTAACAGGAGGGGTAGTTGACCCCCAAGGACCCTAAATAACCAAGGGGACTGTATATATATATATATAAAAGTGAAAATGGCGGAAATTTGAGTAGTGGGTCTGCAGTCTAGAAATAAGCACAAGGGTAAAAACAAACAAGCACCTGTCACTTTAAAATGGCGATCTAGACAGCCAGACTCTATGGTCCAGTTGAAGGCATAGCGCCGAAACACGTAGACCGTCCATATCTCTGCACTAATGGTGGATTGAAATAAATATTAAAAAGAAATAATTGCCCAGACCTTATCTCTTCACGGTGCCGTGGATACCTTGCTGAGTAAAAGAGAAAGCGCTGGTGAATGTGAAGATATATGTATATATATATATATATATATATATATATATATATATATATATATATATATATATATATATTATACATACGTGTCCCACATTAACCTTCCTTGGTATCACACGCCATTCGTTGAGGGCACAGGACGACATCACCAAGCAGATCAGAGAAGCAAATGGGTCTGTAATTCTTTTTAGAAACGCTTTATTCTTTTTTGAAGTTTCTTAATTTTCAGCAAAGTGCATGTGCTTCAGTTGGGGAAGAAGACCCACGGGTTTTGGCCTAGGGCCTTCGTCGGGATCATAGAGTGCGCTGTACAGAGTGTCTATAAGTAGGGACTGAGCAGTCCCTCCCACAACCATTAAAACCAACATTTTAAAGGAACACAGATTATTTGTTCTTGTAAATGACAGTAGCAGTGTAAGCAAAACGTTGCAAAGCAGCCCTAATCCATTTGTTTATACTCTTTTTGAAACATTATTGTGACATTATCTATACAATATGCAAATTATATATTGATCACATGTTTCCACAATTCTGGTAAAGTACCCCAGAAAAACATATTTTAGGATATCTATACAATATACAAATTGATATATTGATCAAATGTTTCCACAATTCTGGTAAAGTACCCCAGAAAAGCATATATTATATTATTAGGAAAATTTGATATTTGATTCATCACAAATCAGGTCCCACAAAAGGCGCTGAGACAAAAAACACATTCAGTATTATGTCTGGACTGTTGGTGATCTAGAGGGGTCAACAGTGTACCCCAGAATTATATATAATAGGTTGTCCGGAAAGTTTAGTATTCGATTCATCACAAATCAGGTCCAACAGAAGGGACAAAACAAAGACACATAATTTAATTCAAAATGTCTGGACTGTTGGTGATTAAGAGAAGTCAATGGAGTGATAGGACACATGTTTGGTAGACAGAGGACTTAAGACAGTAGAAAATAGATTGTGTTAACGCTGTCAAAGCCAGACATCTTGGTATTTGAGCAAGTAAGATTGATGTTAAAGTGCATATTGCTAAGCGAGAACAAACTCAAAACGTTGTCATCATATATATAAAAGAAGTTGGTAGATTCTGAAGTTGTCATTTCATAATGGGCAAAGTATCTGTTCCCGGATATATTTTGAGGTATATTCAAAGTGCATTGTGCTCAATAAATTAATAATTTGCAGGGTATATGTAAGCATTAACTCATTAATTTAAACAGCCCAGAAATCCAAGGGCGGCAATAAGTCTTAAAGTGCACCGTGCTTGACCGGGAAATGTGTTTATGCATGATATAAGAGCAATTATCTCTCCTGCTTCACTATTCCAAGTCCCACAAAAAAAAGGTTTTATAGTAGATGAAATATTGGTACCCAGGATATTAAGGTGCATTCTCATATGGCCCAAGAACAGAGTGTCTATTCATAAGTAAATTAAAAGTACATGTCAAATGTACGGTATTATATAAGTTGATAGCTTGCAGGGTATATGTAAGCATTAGTTTGTTTAGACAGCCCAAAGATGTCAGGACGGTTACGCCTATTAAAGTGCACCGTGATTAGTTGAGAAATGGGTTTGTATACACTATGGGAACAACAGTTTTTCTTATGTCTCTTATAAGTCCCACAATGATCTATAGTGAGCTTAAAATGGGAAGAAGGGAATACTATTTAAATATAACACTAATGTCCAAGGTATTGAGGTGCATAGTGTTAAGTAGTAAAGTACCTAAAAATAGAATCCTATAGTCCCTTTAAAATAATATAATCAGTGCAGTACAAACATCAAAGTTTGTTCGTTGACATCGCTCAAAATGTATAATATAATCCCATTGCAAATGGTTCAAAACAGTATTCTGGCTTACATCATAACAGTCCTGAGTGTGGCACAGATATTGTTGGACAGTGCAAAAAGATTCACAAAAAATTATGCAATTCTGCATCCATATTTAATCCCCATGGTATCTCGGTGCCAACCGTTATAATCCATTTGGACTCAGCTTTTCTCAGTGCAAGTTCTCGATCACCTCCTCTTATTCTCTCTCTCTCTCTCTCTCTCTCTCTCTCTCTCTCTCTCTCTCTATATATATATATATATATATATATATATATATATATATATATATATATATATATATATATATATATATATATATATATATATATATATATATATATATGATTTTTTAAACCAAAGGTAAAAGTGACATAATAATTAGGTGAATACGTCAGTCAGTTGACCTAAAAACACAGAAATCCACCAGTTATAGTTAGCAGAGCTAACCATATGCTGCCCCGCCATGCACTCCTTATAACTTCACATACTGTATCGCTATTGACATGTTCTATGACATCATTGATGACATCATCCAGCCTTCTTTGTACATATTACTCTGTAAAAGAGTATGGCATTAGAGGTCTGAAAGTAAGTACAAAATAGCTCAGAATAATATGAAGCATCCGTAATGCCATCACACATACAAGTACTTTATGTGGAGCCAGTTTGTGTTATGTGCAACATTGACCCTATACCATACACTTCATGGGTGGCCAAGTTCACATTAATAACCAACCACAGATAGACCCCTGCACACCACACATGCTGTTCAATCTGTAAACAACTGTTCAGAGAAAACCAAGGGGCATATTTATAATGAAATGGCACAGTGCTGCGCCGCAAGCAATTTTGCTGCACCGAGCTGTGCCATTTCAAAAACGCAGTGAAGCGCCATTTTTACAAGAAAACAGTGCACCTCTGAGCTGTCCCCTGCGTCGGCCCTCAAACAACAGCCGTGTACCAACCGTGCACCAACCCATGGTGCAAGGGTGCCTGCGTTGGAGGGATAATTGTGTTTGCACTGGAAGGGAGACCTTCTTGAACAAAAACAATCATTAATGGTGTTTTGCTCCTATGTGTGCTGCAAAATGCAGCAAACATAGAAAGAGCAAAAAACAAGGAGAACTAAAAGTATTTCTCCTCGTTGCGCTATTTTTACGCCTCCCCTGAAAAATCCTTGTAAATCTGGGGCAGTGTCAAAAAGCCATGGGTGTTGCATGGGAACACCCACAGCAACACACATGACACACCCCTTTGATGCAGAGTACGGGTGTGAAAATGGGCCATATTTCCAAGGTCTTGTAAAGCCATGCAAAGTGGCTTTGCATGGCCTTGTAAATATGGACCAGCACACAGCATAACTGAAGCATCAAAAAAAGTGACGCTCCGGTGGGTCTAGGGGCTTGTAAATATGCCCCAAAGTTCCTCCAGATGCTCAACTTCTGTTACATAACTAATGCCCTACTACAGACAGACTTTATCTGTATCAAATCCATTTACAGTCACTGAACCTACAGTGAGAAATGAAGTGGATATGGGTTCTGTAAATAGTGTTTACTCTATTGAGAGAGTTTACTCTGTACCAATCTGTTTGCAGACAGTGAAATTCTCATGAGAAATACACCACAGAGGATTAAAAAGTATCTACTAAGAACAGTGGTCACTATATGCCAAACATGTCCAAAGAGCACTATTCATTCAAAAATACCCAAGGTCTGAAGGTGCTAAAGGTCACGCTACCTGCAGCCTTCATACTGTGGTGAAAACTTCACAGATAGCCCATCTTCTGAAGCTAAACAAGCACATGTTCAAAGGTTAGTACCTGGTGCACACAATATTCTATGGTATGTAGAAATTGTCACGCTGAGACAATTCTGTATAAAATTCAAGGCTGCTTATAATACTTAGGGGCCGATTCCGATCTGGGTCGGAAAGCTCTCCGACCGATCCGGATTGTTTTCCGACCGAGCCGGACCCCTGCAGTCCGACCGAACGAGTACGATGCGGCCGTATGCTGCCGGACTCGGTTCGGTCGGACTCCCATTGAAGTCAATGGGAGCCGGTCGTACGACGTGTACATGGGCTCCCATTGACTCAATGGGTACGTTGCGCACAAGGGGGCCCCCTGTAGTGGGTACGCATTGGTGCCATCCGCACCATACATGCATGTATAGGGGGGACCCATGGGTCCCCCCTGTGTCTGACTCGTACGGCTACGGGTGAAGGGGGGTCCGGCACGGACCCCCGAAGTCCGCTTCCGGGAGCTTTTTCGTGTCTGAGGCTCCGACTCGATCCGGCTGTCCGGATTGTGCATCGTACTGGCTCGGTCAGGAATCGTCTCCATTGCGCTCCACGAATCGAGTGCGAACGAGTCGGACGGAGCGGTTCGGACCCGGAAATGAGTCGGTCGGCGATTTCGCGTTCACTCGCATCGTACTTGCTCGCTCAGACGACTGTACGAATCGGTCGGAAACAAAGCCTCCGACTCGGATCCGGTAAAGCCGAATCCGATTCGGAGCCCTACCGACCGAGATCGGAATCGACCCCTTAGTGTCTAGTATGCAGAATCTTTGCCCTTTTGGCAACTTTTTCTGCAAAACTAAAAAATGTGTGTGGACCATACTGGACACAAGTCATCAACTGTCCCCTGCACACAGAGTTACTCCTGAATGCAAAGATTTATAAGGTGTTTAAAACCTCTACATACCTATGATGCATTAGGAGCACATATGTTTTGTAAACACTTACACCCATAAGCTGGACAGAGTTTGCACAAAATTATGTAGAGAAGTAATAAGGTAGTTACCTGCCCTATGTAAGTTTATGAAACAAACTGACACACTCATTGAATGCTGCCATCAGTGATGTCATCAATGATGTAATTTGAGATGTCATAAATGATGTCATAGAACATGACATGAGTGATGTAATGTGTGAGGTCATAAGCAGTGCATGGCGTAGGCGCAAGTTATAGTTAGCTCTGCTAACTATAACCGGTGAATTTCTGTGTCTTTTTAGGTTAATGTTCTCACTGACATATTCACCTAACTATAACGTCAATTGAACCTTTGTGTTTTTTAAGTGAATTTCTGAGGTTTTTTAAAACCAAAGCAGAGCTTTTTACCACACTTAACTATAATGTTACTTTAACCTTTGTTTTTTGCAGTGAATTTCTAAGATTTTTTTAAACAAAAACGGATTTTTAATCACATCTCACTATACCATTACTTTAAGCTTTGGCTTTTTCAGTGAATTTCCAGTTTTTTTAAACATAAAGTAATATTTTATTACCATACATAAAGCCAACCACGCACAGCTTTCAGCCATGCACAGCAGTGGGTTGGCAACAGGGTCTGGTCTGAGGCCAACCCACCCTGAGACAGCCAAACCCTCCGCATGCAGTCAACCCCACGCCATGCAAGTCCTTTGGCTGTGCATGGCATGGGGTTGGAAGCAGGGCCTGGCTGGTCATTTGTGGCATGTGGTCAGCTGTGTCCATATCCACGCAGGCAGGCAACCACTTCGACTGTGCACAGCGGGGGACTGGCCACAGTGTTAGGCCTGCCACCAGGCCCTATGACCGAACTCCCAGTAAGCTGTCAATCTCACACTGTGCACAGCCTTTGCTCTACTCGGCATGGGATTGGTCTTAAAAGCCCCGGGGACCCCATCCTCCATGGCAAAAATATATATTAAGGAGAGGGGGACGTGTGGCCACGCCAAGTCTTAACTTGCCCCAGGGACCTCCTCGGCATAAAAAGGGGAGGGGGCCAAGTGGCCCCCCTCCCCAAGCCTTAAAAGACCCCGGGGACCCCATCTCCTGCGACCAAATCGAATTAAACAGGAGAGGGGGGCATGCAGCCCCCCTTTCAAAGTCTTCTTGGACCCCAGGGCCAAATTCTAACCCTCCTGAAGCCTTATTAGTCCCGAGGACCCTTTCCCCTGTGCCCAAATACAATATGAAAGGGGAGGATGGGGCTTCATGGCTCCCCTCCCCTAGCCTTCATATGACCCTGAGGACCCCATACCCTGGGGCCGTGTGTTAATATAAAGGGGCGGAGGGACACTTCGTACCCTCCCAGAGCCTTATTTTGCCTCAGGGACCCCATCCCCTGGGGCAAAATTACATAATTAAGTGGAGGGGCATGTGACCCCCTCCCTGACCATTTCAGGCCCTGGGGAACGCATCCCCTTGGGCCGTATTTTATTAAAAAGGGGAGGGGCCGTGCTGCCCCTGTCTGAGCCTATTTTGGCCCTGGGGACCTGATCCCCCATGGCCAAATACAATAAAAAAGAGGAGTGAGACTGCACAGCCCCTCTCCCCAAGCCTAAGTCTAAGGGGTGGGGGAGTGCAGCCCCCGACTGAGCCTTAATAGGCCCTGGGGACCCCTGGGGCCAAATGCAATAAAAAATAGGAGGAGCTGCACGGCCTCCTCCCTTCCATCCCTTAGAGCTATGGGTTTTTTTTAAAAGGGGAGAGGGGCCGCATGGCCCAGACTCTCAGAGACTATTTTGACCAAGGGGACCCCATCCCCAGGGCCTCCATTAATTATTTGTGGGTTCCCCACTGCTCACCCGGGCACCCACAAGCCACCACATTGGGGGCGGCATGCAGGAGCCTGCATTGCTCTCACCTGAAGGAAGCAGCTGTATTCTGTTTGCTCTCTCTGGGTAGGAGCAATATAAATTTTGCTTCCTTGGCCTCAGTAGTGCGGGCAGGCAAAACTCCCAAACTGACGTTTTTGCAGTGGAAAATTTAGATACAAGGGTCCCTCAGCAAAGATAAAAAGAGGATTACCATGAATACATTAGTAAATTCCATGAATAGTTGTGGTAAACAAAATCTGAATTATTTATTTACAACACAAAGGGTCATATTATCAAGAACGGCGATAGCATTATCGCCGCTTTAGCGGCAGGAAACTGCCGCTAAAGCGGCGATAAGGGGCTTGATAATATGCCCTATAGAATTCCAATAGAAGCCCAGGTTTGATGTCCTTCACACCAGAACCTGGGCTTCTATTGGAATTCTATAGGGCATATTATCAAGCTCTTTATCGCCGCTTTAGCGGCAGTTTCCTGCTGCTAAAGCGGCGATAATGTTATCGCCGTTCTTGATAATATGGCCCATAAAGTCATCAAGAAAACATGTATTGAAATTACCCCCGCCGGAGTAAAATCAAGGAACAAAATGACAACGAATAACAAAAACAGGTATAAAATAATGACAAAACATATGAACTCATACAGGCAAAAAAATCAAAAGAGCGTGACTAACACTTATATCTAATATTCAGGTCACTTATAGCACAAAGCACTATTGCACCCAATGAAGAAATAATTTTGAACATGGTGTTAACGGGTCAGAGTGTATGTCGACGGCGTTTCAATCCCCTGCTGACAAAGGCGGTGGTATTGTGCTCCAAGATATTTCTGAATATAAAAAAGAGATTATGAGACAGATCTCCAATAAGGATCACTATTTAAGACTCAATGGAGTCCCCACCAAAGAACTGCAAACTATTATTTCATCTATTACGAAAAAAGGCCTTGAAGAGGGTTTCATTACTAAAAAAGATCTCTTTCTTAACACCAGAAATCCGACAATGCCTGTGATATACAACCCACCCAAAAAACATAAAGATCAAACAGCCCATCTGGGCAGACCCATTCTCTCTGGATGTGGTTCAATTTTTGAACCATCGGAAGATACAGTGATCATTTTATTAAGGATTATGTAACTGGCAGAAGGTGCTATGTAAAAGATAGCCCCAATATGATCAACCAGATTGAACACATGCCTTTTGATAAAGACACATGTCTACTTTGCACCTTAGACATTGAAACCTCATACAAATATACTCCAGACAGAGGGGATAGGGGTGATTTGACAAATTCTAGACAGTAGGGAATGGCCACATGTAGTCCGATTTGACTTTATTTTAGATTTGTTAGAAGTGGCTCTCAATAAGAATTTCTTCTTATTTGAAGGGCATTTCTACCAACAAACCAAGGGCACTTCCATGGGGGCTGTTTACGCCCTCAATTTTGCAAATCTTTTCATGGACAACATTGAGACAGAAATCATTCTGACTGAAGGGAACCCTTTCAATGACAATATATGAATGTGGAAGAGATACATTGATTATATTTTCCTCATCTGGAAGGGTGATGAAACCACTCTGACCACATTTACCACTTGGCTTAATACTAATTGTAAAGGACTTACTTTTACGTTCCAGTTAAGTAGACAACAAATTTCATTTTTAGACTTATTAATAAAGGACAATGAGAGACAGTTGTATACTACTTTATATTGGAAACCTACTGAACGTAACACATTATTGGCATACTCAAGTTTTCATCCCAAAGCATTGAGGGACTCCCCTTCATATTCACAACTCCTGAGCATCCGCCAAAATTGTTTTTTCAAAGATGATTTTTTCAGAGAATCAAAATTGCTTAAGTCTGAAATGAATGAAATGAAATGAAATTTGGATTTATAACGCGCGCTAATACCCGGAGGTGTCTAAACTTCTGGTCAGAGGTTACCCACGCAGACTTATTACAAAATCCATCAAAAGGGCCTGGTACAGTCCATGTGAGATATTACTCTCACCCAATACCAAGAGTAGCCCTAACTAAATGGTATTTGTTACCACATTGTCACCAATTTACAACAAACTCAAAAAGATCATCAAACACCATTGGCATACCCTAAATACTGATGCACTATCCATTGAACGCACATTATTTGCTTTGAAAAAAGCAAAAATATAAAAGAACACCTGGCTAGGGAATGTGTAAGAGGCTGGCTTAGTATATGGTGCTCACTTATGTAAGTGCAGCACCCTGCACTAATACAGACAACTCTTATGGTGATTTTAGTGCTCTTAGACAACATTAGAAAGCTCTCTACGTGGTAGCTGTGGAGAGCAGCCTTCAGGCTTAGTCCAGAAGAGTGTAAAGCAGCTTGTTTTACCAGTACTTAATCTTATGGTGTAGTTTAAGTGAAAAAGAACCACACAGTGTAGATATAAAAATATGTATTTATTGTTATCACTCACTAACACATTGAAATATCTCTTACCCGGAGATACAACCACAATATACTCAACACTTTGGAAATAGAACATGTAAGTAGTACAGATACACAGTGGTCTCCAGGGGGAGCCAAAACCATATACTAAACAAGTGGAATGCGAACTACGGCCTAAGTTGAGACTGGACCCAAAAGACGTAGAAGAGCAGGGGACCTCCACGGAGACCGTGTGCAGAGTGGGAACAAGACCGCGTGCTCAACAGAAGTCAATGGGTAAGTCGCGTTTGCAGTTTTAAAGAAGAAGGACCCTTCCCAGTGGACCCTGAAGCAAACCCGTGGAAGATGGAAGGTTGTAGAGTCACCCCACCCGTGGATACCCCAGGAACCAGGATACCTACATCAGGGAAGCCGGGTACATAGGTGCGCTGGCGAAGAAGGTGAAAGTATCCGGTAAAACCCAAAAGTGGATTCAAGATGACAAGTACCTGCAAGCAGAGGGGATAGAGTCTATGCCACTCAGGAGTGACCAGGAGGCACGGAAGACGAAAGCCCACCAATGTCGGGTATGCAGGAGAGTTGACGCTGCCCTTGAAGTTGCAGCTGTACGGACCAGGTGATGCTAGGGAAGACCAGGAGACATTCACAAGCTATACCACATTGGATGTCAAGAGCCAAGGGGTCTGTGTCCGGCAGGGGCACCAACAAGCCTTGGCAGCGGCAACCAACATAGTCGTCAAAAAAGGTGCAGTGTCGGGACCAGCAAGGTCCAAGTGACTCATGAGCAGGTAAGTCAGAGCAGGCACAGAGAACGCAGGGGAGCCCACTGGAGCCAAAGAAAAACCTCAAGAGGACCCACAGGCTGGAGGCACAGGAGTTGCAAGAAGACCTCAAGCAGCTCGCCAAAGGATGAAGGCATACGGTGCACAGAATGTGGTGCAGGTGAAGATCTTGTCTGCAGGAGATGCTTGAGGCTGAAGCTACTTGGAGCCCGAAGATCTCTGGAGGAGAATGTAAACAAGCCTTGGCAACGGGAAGTCGATTCGGTGCACAGGGGTACTGCTCAAGCGGTTCCGACAAGGGATACTGGCTTCAAACTTGCTATGAAGACAGTGCAGGCGTCAAGGGAGTTGCAGAACCACCACCTGTGTTCCGAGCTCATACGGACACCTTTCGGAGTCCGTAGGAGCTCGAAACAGAAGACCGGTCAGCTTCGTTGTGGTGCCTGCAGATGCAGGGGAGTGACTCCTTCACTCCAAGGGAGATTCCTTTGGGTGTCTTGGATGTCCCCAGGCCTTGTGAAGAACCTATATGGAGCACAGGCACAGACGATGCAGCAGACTTGAAGGACGACATGACCAGGAGCAGCAGACGGTTGAAGTTGAAGTGGTTTCGGATCTGAATCTTGTCCCACGACGAACCTAAGGAACCACTCACAGGTAAGCCCTTAAGTACCCTAAGGAAAGGGTTGGAATGATTCAGGGGTCCACCCAGAGGAGGGGCTGGACAGTGGGGAGGATATTCCCATGTCTGTTGTCCATTTTCGCATCAGAGAGGGAGCCAATGGCTCCCTGCACTGGTTTCAACTGGAGTATGGAAGTATGCACCAAATGTGCCATTCAAAGGAGTTATGTGGCTCCGGCAAGCGCCCCCACCCTGTCCCAATACACTGTGACAGGAAACCTATTGTCCTGCCTTCCCCTGCCCGAGCTTGGCTCAGCAGCAGGAGGGCAGAATCGTGTCTCTGGTCGGCAGCAGCCATAGTTTACTTTCTAGGTCTAGAAGACTGGTACCGGGAGCACTGAGGGCCTCCCATAAGAGCTTTACAGTGCATGGAATTATACTCCAAACATGTTTGATACAAAACACAACAGGGTTCGTTGCAGCCAGTTTAGAGACGGTCATCGCGTAATGACGCATGGTCACTCTATATATCGTAATGGCTAATGCACTTACAACCTGGGAGAATGGAATCCGTGGATTTTAGGGGTGTCCTGCTCATACAGGGACACCCTCACACTTATAACCGAGCACCCTGCCTTCAGGATTGAAAGTCCTGCCTTAGGGGTGACTTATAGGTTTTAAGTGCAGTGACCTCAGATATAAGTAAACTTATTTCTGTCGTAAGTGGTGCTAGCAACAGATTATGCAGGCTACAATGGCAGGCCTGTAGTCACAATTTGAGTGGTCTCCCATGGATGGCATAATACATGCTGCAGCCCATGGGGGACCCCTGGTATACCTATTCCCTGGGTGCCTTAGTACCATATACTAGGGCAGAGGTCTTCAAACTTTTGGGTGCCGAGACCCCCCTGTCAACATTTTCAGTCGTAAGGACCCCCTCCTGACAAACATTTCTAAACCTGTAGGCAGGGCTACTGGAATTATGAGGCAGGTGAGGACCAAATTGCACGACAGGCTTGACTAAATTGTGTGGGAAGAAAATTTAAATAATGTTATGTGATGCCGCGTTATTTTGGGATAGAATTGCTTCATTATTTTGACATTTTTTGCACACAGTAACACTGAGGAAAGATTTCACCCCATCAGTACCAGTTTATAACCAAAATACAGCAATTAACATCAGAAAGATGTCTAGTCAACCTCTGTGATGGGCCTTCCACTCTGCAGGAATACGTGCTGCCACATTAGAAGCTCACCTGGCCCTGGCCTGGAGCAGCCGGGGTCCCTTAAAACCCTGGCGGTCTTGTGCAGAGTTAAGCAATTTACCCATGCCGCTTTCCTCTCACCCCTTTCTTCCATCCCTCTCTCCTCTCCCAATCCCGGATCCCTCTCAAACTTTGCAGGCCATTTTCTTTCACCCCTTTTTACAACTTCTGAACTCTCCCCATTCAACTTCTCACTTCACCCTTAATCACCTCTTGCCATTCTGTCTTTTCATTGCCCTCATCTCTAACAGTCGCTTGCATTTATCTCATGGCCTCTCTGCCCCCGTCACCTCCCGTGCCCATCTGCACTTCTCATTCACCTCAAGTCTCTCCATTCAAATTGTTGTCTATTTGTATCTTACACCTCTCCAGTCCCCCCATTCATCTTTCACATCTCCCCTTTGTTCTTCCACACCTTCTTGAACCAATGTCCCTCTACCCCGTTACCTCAGCACCAGTGCTTAATTTGAGCAGGTGGTTTCCGGTGCTCCGCACTGGCACCTAATTGTGCACACTGGCACTATGACCGTCTGCCACATGGTGGCTCTGTCTGTGTAATTTAGAGACGAGCAGAACAGCTGTTTATTAATTCAATATACATTAAAAACTATAAACTCCTGACATCCATGCCATTCTTTTAGCTTTGGGGGCTTGAAATAGTCTGAACAGTCACACTTGTACAAGTGTTATGGTTGGTAGTTGCATAGGTATTGTCATTGACCGCACATGCAAGGCAATGGGTGGGTGGTTAAAGTTGCAGTGGCCTACTGGTGAGGTCCCTGGCACATGTTTTATTACAAATTAATCTGCTCAGCACCCACCCCAGTACTCCCTCTCTTCCCCTTTCGCTGCTGTCCCTCACCCATGTCGCATCAAATTACTTTTTTAGGTCACAGATCATCTCTCAGCTATCTTCTCTCACAGTTTAACAGTAGCCCTCCTCTGTGCCCTCAACTTTCCCTCACACTCACTTCTTGCGTGTCTGCACTTCCCTTTGGCACTTCACATTTCTCCTCATCCCTGACCTCTTCAATCGAATTCTCTCACTCCCTTGCTGTCCTTTCTCATCCTCTCATCGCTCCTCACCGAGCACACAGGTTGGACCCGTATGCTCCTCTTGGCCTGTGCCACTCTGCTTATTGTTCCCTAATTCAGGAAGGCACGAATTGTCTGTCTAGCTGTTTTGGTGCAGGCCGCACAGTTATGGAACGTGCACCCTCTTTGCTTCGCTCCACCAAGAATCTATTATTCTTTAGGAAGATATAAAAACCTGGCTCTATGCTCTGTAGGTTACCCCATTTGGCTGGTTCTCCTTCCCCTTCTGTGTGTTTCTCATTTGCCTTCAGGCAGCAGATGGCTATTAGCCCCAGGACACCTTTTGGTAACAGTAGCGCGCTACAAATGTAAATAATAATAGTAATAGGCAGAAGCAGGGGAGCCACTAGACCCAAACTTCGCGGGGCCTACACTCCCAGGCAGGGCTGGCCCTAGCACTGGGCACACACGGTGCAACAGTCTTTTTGGTGCCCCCTCCCTAGTTTCCTCCTTCTCCATAAATTCCCTCACTACCACTCACCAACAATGCACCTCATCTCTCTGTAGCACCTTTCTGACAAACATTTTTTTTTTATAGCGCTACTCATAGTTCACTCACACTCAGGTGTGTGATCTGCATAGTACATGTTCTTTGTAGCAGGCACATTAACCCTCTGCACTGTGTGGGTGACAAGAGTGCCCATGTGAGTCCACGGTGAGCGATGCAACAGTGTGAGAGTAGGGAAAGAGGAGTGACTGCAGGGTGAGTGAGGTGACCATATGAATTTGGGTGCGGATGTAAGTGCAGAGTGGGACGAATGAATGCATGGTTAATTATGGGCTTGTTTGAGTGAGTTGCAAATTGAGCAGTGAGGGGGCAGGTGAATGAGGTGTCACATGAGTGCAGGATGAGTGCAGATGAGTAGTGTGACTGCAGGGTGAGGTACAGGGTGAACAGCGCAAGTGCATTGTGAGTGCAGAGTGATCACTTTGAGTGCAGGGTGAGAGGGTGAATGATGTGAGTGCATGGTGATCAGTGTGAGTGCATTGTGATCGTTGTGAGTGCAGGATGAGCGTGAAAGTGAAGTGCGAGAATGAGGAGCGAGTTGTCTGAATGCAGGGTGCATTCCCAGACACTTGAAGTGACTCAGCATATTATTGACGGCGGCGTAGGGTTTAAGATATAAGTTAAACTATTGCTATAATAGCATTAATCAGGGATCGAGGGTGGAGGAAATATATGATATGCTAATCCTGCAACACACATCCAGTATTATGATTTGGGTTGCCTGCTCATTATTTTGATGTCCCAGCCGGTACAAAAATAAGCAGTCACCTAAAGCTGTATATTTCAGCACTTATCTGTGCGTACTTTGAACAACAAATATAAATAGAAAGCACTTTTAATTGTGTTCTAGGGCTGCCTCAATGATCCATGACTGATAATTAAAGGGAACAAAGACAGAAAAGTCACATTACGAATGAATGCATATGATTTTATTTACAATCCTATTTAGTGTCAAGAGGAGGCCTTTGCAGGCTCTTTAAACATCAAATGGCTGGTATTTTTCTTTTGGCAACCCTACTTTAAATTTCTTTTCATGAAATGCATTCTCACACTACTGCAGTAAATGTAAAATACAAATGTAAGGAATAGGCAGAGTGGGGGCGCAGGGGGTACTGGAACTAGAAAAAAGAAACTAAGCCTCAGTAACCAATTTACAAAAGGTATGTAAACATGCAAATGGTCTTTAAAGACCTGTGAAAAACTCAGGCGTGCCGTGCTGTGCTGGAGATAAGACTGCAGACACAGCCCAGCGGAGGCCACAGCAGCTCCAGCTGAGACACACTATGGGGGAGGAGGGGGGCTGAATCCCTTGAAGTCCTATGGGCCTGGGCAGAAGTGTGACCGGGAATGCGCGACCCCCTTTCCATCACTCCACGGCCCCCCTGGGGGTCGCGCCCCACACTTTGAAGACCCCTGTACTAGGGACTTACAAGGGTACACCAGTGGCCAATCTGGAGTGTACCTAAGTACTCACCATGTCTAATTTAGGGAGGAAGCCCAGAGACTGGGGTCCTGGCTAGCAGGATCCCAGTCAGACTAGTCAGTAAAACATAATGACACCAGCGAAAATTGGGGGTAACCATGAAAACAGTTCCTACGTTCCTACAGCATGCCTTCCACTGGCAACATCTCGCCAAACATTACATAACCTCTGGGGATCTACACCTTTGGTCAGGGACTTCAAATGTGGTGGGTGCAGTGTTTGCGGATATACAATCGAAGCAAATGGGTTTGTACATAACGGTGAGAGAAATGTCTTAACAGAATTTTCCAACTGTAGCACCCAGAATGTTATTTATGTGATCATTTGTCCATACAAAATGATTTATGTGGGAAAACTACGCAAAAAATATGTATACGGATTTGACAGCACAGGAGCCGGATAAGATGTAAAGTGGCGAATGCACCACTCGTGGAACATTTCCAAACCTTGGGACATGGTGAGAACGATGTCAAATGGCAAGTCATGGAGGTTATAAAGACACCTATTCGAGGGGGAGACATTTCCACCATTCTCAACAGAACAGACCTAGAATGGATTCTCAGGGCAGACAGTTTACAGAATGGGCTCAACCGGATGGAAGGCTGGAACACTCTTATCTGAACTCGTCTGAACATTATTGTATCTTTCCTGTAACAATCTACCTTGTGCCATAACACAGACTAATTACGTTGTTTGTATCAGTGTGGGGTTTTTAGTATTGACAGGAATAATGGCGCTCAAGCTAATTCGCGCTGAGTTTATGTTATACTAGGAGTGTGAACGGTGCAAACCAGGTCAGGGGATATGCCCTAAAACCCCCGTGATGGTATGGATAGAAATCCACACAAATGAAGTAGGTACAGTCCCGGGCACACGTAACGAGGATATAATATCAGGAGAAATGTCTCATACTGCAGAAATGTAGAGGGTCTACACCAGAATGATAGTCATAGGTGTTTAATATAGTAACAGAGCATAAGCAACCAGCCAAAACAAAAGCAACCAGCCGACACGTGTTTCGTCACAAGGGTAGTAACCCGTGACTCTTCAGGGCAAGTGACCGTTCAAGAATCCAAAACGGCAATGAAGAGCAGTGCGAACCACGGTAGGTGGACTACTGCCAAATGTAAGGAAAGGAAGACGGATATCGCCGGGCGGCGATAAGCCAATGAGGACTATTGACCTTCAGAAAAGTCGATGCAGTCTGTGGCGACGAGATTAACCAAGTGCTAGGTAGCACAGGGGGAATATAGAATTAGGCGTGCCAGGTCAGTAGTCCAGGACGACAACGGCGGATGCGCCGGAGTACAGGAAACTGGGAGAAGTGTTGTTCAGGAAGGAAAATGGTTCCGGAAGATGGCCGCTAACCATCTTCCGGAACCATTTTCCTTCCTGAACAACACTTCTCCCAGTTTCCTGTACTCCGCGCATCCGCCGTTGTCGTCCTGGACTACTGACCTGGCACGCCTAATTCTATATTCCCCCTGTGCTACCTAGCACTTGGTTAATCTCGTCGCCACAGACTGCATCGACTTTTCTGAAGGTCAATAGTCCTCATTGGCTTATCCGCCGCCCGGCGATATCCGTCTTCCTTTCCTTACATTTGGCAGTAGTCCACCTACCGTGGTTCGCACTGCTCTTCATTGCCGTTTTGATTCTTGAACGGTCACTTGCCCTGAAGAGTCACGGGTTACTACCCTTTGTGACGAAACACGTGTCGGCTGGTTGCTTTTGTTTTGGCTGGTTGCTTATGCTCTGTTACTATATTAAACACCTATGACTATCATTCTGGTGTAGACCCTCTACATTTCTGCAGTATGAGACATTTCTCCTGATATTATATCCTCGTTACGTGTGCCCGGGACTGTACCTAATTACGTTGTTTATTCTCACTATAATGCACAAAAAACATGCTCAGAGTTCCGATTTGATAATCAGAACATTTGTGTATAACTGGGGATTCCTTCCATTTCTGTTAATTATTATTGTTTTTATATTCTGTTCATGAATGCATTGCTTACCATTCATAATAGTAACTTTCATAAAACTTTGATACTACACAACGATTCCATGATGGCTGCACAAGAACTCACATTCATTTTCACTATGTAGGGTACTTCCATGATGGCCGCTGCAGTCACAGCAAATTTGGCTTCCTGCTCCTTTTATCATTTTTTTCTAGTCCTATTTGTAGTGAGGCGATTGGGGTAAATGAAGGGCGGACCTCAGAGTGCTTTTTTAACATTTATTACTCCCTGGCAAGAGCGCCGGGAACCTCGCCAGCCTTTTCGCAGCCGGCCGACAATTCCTAAAATGTCCGCTCGCGCTCCCAGCATTCCCGGCCACACGTGACCTGGGAACATTAGCGCGCGACACTACATATCGCCCCCTTTACAATGTGATGCCAAACAACAAAGAGTCTCTGGAATACGGAAAGGTGCAGGACAGTCATATCTCCACATCATACTCACGGTACCTCTTGGGAAACAACACAGCTCTACCTGATCGGGTGTGTCTCAGTGGTGTCTTGATGTTATTGTCTCTGCTGCCACTGGGACCGGTAACCCCAGGTGAGTTATGAGTTTGACTTCTTGCCTCCGATCTTCCATCCATCCGACTCTCCTGCAGCACCTGATGACTCTCGTCCCCACCGCTCTCCGGTGTGTCCCAGGTACTTGTTTCCTCTGCCTTACTGTTCACAGTGCTTCCGCCTGACACCTCTGCTCTGGTCATCTGGTTATCTGCTTCTTGATTATCTTCTTCCTCACCTCCTAACTGTGTGTCTCCTGCCTTTTCCCATTGCAATATTTTGTTGCATCTTGTCATCCTGTCTTTGGACCATATCTTCCCATCACTCAATAAGGCGGATCTTGCGTATGCCTCTCACACTCTTAAGGGTGTACTGAACTTGCTTTCTCCTTTCCTCTTCAGCTGAGCCAGTTTTACTCTGACCCATTCCCCTCTTTCCAATAACTCTTCCTTGACATTGTGTCGTCTGTTGTAGTGATCCATGTTTATCCTCTGGGCCTTTTCTAGGTTGCTCCGCACCACTGCGGGTGACCACTTGCTTTGTATTGTCCGTTGTTTCCATGCTATATTGTCCCTTGTGAACGGGTCGCGACCCCGCAAGATCTTGAATGGACTGTAGCCAGTTTTTGTGGGAGTGATGCGGTAAGCCCATATGGTACGTTGGAGTTCTGTTTCCCACTTTTTCCCTGCATTGATGGCAGCTTGCACGGACCCCATCACCACTCTGTTAAAACGTTCGGCTAGACCATTGCCAGCGGGATGATATACAGGAGTGTGCTTCGTCAGGATACCATTCCTCTCCATGAATGACTTCCACTTGTCAGACGTGAATTGAGGTCCGTTGTCGCAAGTTATGACTCTGGGGATTCCTTCTCTCAGAAAGAGGGAAGTGAGAAACGTCAGCACTGTGTCAGTGTCCACTGTGTCGTGCATTTCCACTTCTGGCCACTTGGAATATCGGTCCACCAGCACTACTATGTACACAGGTGTACCCTGTGCATTCAGGATTGGGCCCAGGATGTCAATCGCCACTTCGTCCCATGGATTGACCGGGTGGTGGAACTTTCCCAACGGAGGTCTCCTCGTGGTTTGGGCCTTGTCTGCATTACTGCACTGTACACATTCTCTGACGTGCCTTTCCACCTGATTGTCCAGTGCAGGCCACCAATAGGCTTGCTTGGCCCTCTGTTTCGTTTTTACTATGCCCAAATGTCCCTCGTGTAGTATGGCCATTAACCTTTTCACCAGCACTTCCGGCGGCACCACTTTGTCCCCTCTAAGTAAGAACACGTTTTTGTCCTCGACAGACATTTCTTCACGTACTTCGTAGAATTTCCGCTGTTCTGATGTTAGGTGCTTTTTGTCTGGCCACCCTGAGATCACGAAGCCTTTCACTTCCGTGAGACACGTGTCATTTTCATACGCCGTTCTCCACTCTTGTGCACTTATGACTGCTTCCTGATCCTCTGCGAAGGCGATGGTGTAGTCATCTTCCTCTGTTGGCTGAGGTGCGTCCTCCATGGCTGCCGCTCTGCTAAGGTAATCAGCTACTTTGTTCTTGGAGCCAGGGATGTATTCCACGTCATACACATAGTCCAACAACTTCAAAGTCATCTTTGCTATGCGAGGGGTGGCATTCGCATGGCCGCTGGACGTAAGCACCTTGACCAGGGGTTTGTGATCAGTCCTTAGCAAGAACCTGGAGCCCCACAGGAATTGACGAAACCGCTCCATTGCCCAGATGACTGCCAGCATCTCTTTTTCCACTACACTGAATTTTTCCTCTGGTGGACAATGACCTCGACGTGAAGCTGACCGTCGTCAGTACTCCGTTCTCTGACTTTTGCATGAGGACTGCCCCCAAACCTCTGTCGCTAGCATCCGTGGTGAGAATCGAGAGTGCTTCCCGGTCAAACCCATGTAAGGGTACTGCTTCACAGATGTCATTCTTTATTTGGCTGAATTCTACATCCGATGCCTCTGTCCACACAAAATTCGTCTTCTCTCTTAGTAACTGACGCATGCTGTGTGTTTTGGTACCGAAGTGGGGTACAAACTTGCTGTAGAACTCTGCCATGCCTAGAAAGGACCGGACATCATCTTTGTTTCTAGGAATGGGTGCGTCCTTGATGGCTTTCATATTGGCAGTTTCGGGGGTGATTCCTTTATCACTTATCTCGTGACCCAGGTATGTCACAGCGGACACTTCGAACTTGCACTTGTCCCATTCTGCCATGAGACCATTGTGCGCCAGGATGCGCAGCACGTTAGTGAGTTTTGCATCATGATCTGTTTTAGTCTTTCCCATGATCAGGATGTCATCCTGGAAGTACTGTACGCCGTCAGTGTCTCTAAACAGTTTATGCATCAACTTTTGAAACACTGCCGCGGCGGACGCAAGCCCAAAGGGCATCCGCCGGAATTGATAGCACCCGAACGGCGTGATGAACGAAGTCAGTTTCTTACTTGTCGGGTGCAGTGCTACCTGATGGTACGCTGAGGTCAGGTCTATGGTTGAGAACCACTGGACGCCCTTTGTCTGTGCTAACATTTCGTTTATCCGAGGTAGTGGGAACTTATCCACGACAATGTTCTTGTTGAGTTCTCGTAAGTCGATGCACAAACGCACTTTGCCGTTGGGTTTCCTGGCCACTACCAGGGGAGCTAGCCATTCCGCACTCTCAATCGGCTCTATCACTCCGTTATCTTCCAGGCGTTGTAGTTCGTGCTGCACCGCTTCCCTGCTGTTGAACGGAATGTTCCTCACCTTGTGACTCACTGGCTTTGCGCCCTCCTTGAGGCATATTTTGTGTGTGAACTTAGCCAATTTGCCGATCGTGCCACCGAAGACTTTCGAGAACTCCATCTTCCATCTGTCTGCTTCATATCCCTGCGCTTGGTCGGTCATCAGTACTTCTGTCAAACCTCCCGGATTGAGCTGGATTCCTAGTCCTCCCTGGTCCATCCATCCCAACACCGATGGCCCCTTCTCCGCTACGTACAGCTTACCTTCTGCCGTGCGGCCTTTGAATTCGAACAGCAGTTTTCGGAAACCAACCATCGGTATGGGCTCTCCCGTGAAGGTGAGCGGATTGATATCGGAGGGGAGAAGGTGCGTGCCGATCACTTGGGCGAAGTCTCGATCCCACACTTTGCATTGTATGATGGTATATGGCGAGCCTGAGTCCGCCACTGTGGAGACTGGGATTCCTCCTATTGTCAATTCGCACAACGGCTTGTGTGTGCGGGAGCCGTCCACGCCCAAAACGTGTTCTTCGATGCACAGTACCTCGTCTTCTTCCTCTTCATCTTCTCCCCCCCCCGGATCTGAGTCTTGTGTCACGTACTTCACTGTCGCCTTCCTGGGCTTGCACCTGCAGACCTTCTTAAAGTGTCCCATGATCCCACAATATAGACATTTAGCTCTGAAGGCTGGGCATCGTCTGTCGGTTGCCGCGTGAGCAATGTTACCGCATCTGTAGCAGCCTTTCTTTACGTCCCCTTGGAACGGTGTGCTCATTGGCGTCCTCGTCTCAGGTCTTTTGTGCCTCCCTGAGTTCCCCATGGCCTGCGGCTTCTTCTCGTGCACCGGGGCCTCTGTCACTTTTCCTACCAGTGGTCTACTGGTTGTCTCCCTTTTCGCGGCCTCCGCACATCGCTTGGAGAGTTCTGCCTTCTTGACCAGAGCTACAATCTCCTTAAGAGGAGAGTCGCCACTGACCCACAACTTTTCCTGTATGGACGTGTTCACAGTGTGCATGATGATTTGATCCCGTATGAAATCATCATGCAGTCCTCCAAACTTGCATGTGATGGCTAGACTCTTCAACGCTGCCACATAATCATCCACCGATTCTCCTACCATCTGCTTCCTTTGAAAAAAATTGAAGCGGTCAATAGCTGTGCACACTACCGGTTGATAGTGGCTATCCAGGTCATCTATGGCGTGTTGGAATACATCTGCATCGTCTGGCGGACGGGTCTTCTTTACCAGGTTCCTGTATACCCTGATACCTTCAGGGCCTAGATTGTGAAGCAGGATCTTTTTTTTCCTTGTACTCCGGAAGACCTCCTCCCCTTCATCCTCCAACGCTGACAAATAATTGAGGAAGTATTCCTTCCAATCTTCCCACTTCATCGCTGGTTCCCCGGGTTTGGGCAGGAACGGTAATGGATTTGTAAGGGAGAACGTTTGAGCACACATCCCTGCTTGCCTTACGGTTGGCGCGTCTGCCACTCTGGGTGGGGGGCTCCCCGGAGCGCTCTGTCCTGGTGGATCTGCTGCTCCTGCGTGGGACGACGTGTCCGCTCCTGTGCGGCTCAGCCCTTGTTGAGCCAGGTTCACGCTCCCTTCCACTGCTGAGCACGTGCTGGGACTCGTGTGTGTGTGTTGGGGTTGCGCTATGCCCTGTTCCTCCCTTTGTCTGAGCCCGGTGACGTTGAGCGCCGTGAGCTGGGCTGGGACGTTCGTCTATTGGCAGTGGCCTGGCGCCGTGTAGGGGCCGTGGGGTGTCTGGGCTAGGCGCTGTGGCTGGAGCACTGGTACCTGTGTGGCTTGCCGCTCAGGGGAGCGTGCAGCTGACGAGGTGCGTCGCCAAGCGAATGAGGCCTGGACCGGGGTGGTGGCACTGCGTCTCTCTGGCTGCTCAGGACAGCGGGCGCACCCCGCTGCCACTCGGTTCTGGATGCGCCTAGGGTGTGTGCCGTGGGAGGCTGTGCGGGCGATAACCGGGCCCTGCCGCGCTCTTCGCCAGGTGCGGTGTGCTCGTCGTGTGCGCGCTGCGCACGGTGTACTTGCTCCACAGGTCGCCTTCCCCGGCCTCGTCGCCAATTTGTAGTGAGGCGATTGGGGTAAATGAAGGGCTGACCTCGGAGTGCTTTTTTAACATTTATTACTCCCTGGCAAGAGTGCTGGGAACCTCGCCAGCCTTTTCGCAGCCGGCCGTCAATTCCTAAAATGTCCGCTCGCGCTCCCAGCATTCCCGGCCACACGTGACCTGGGAACACTAGCGCGCAACACTACACTATTTCTATTACTTTGGCATGTGAGCGTTTTTTCCACCTGCTTGTCCTTTTTCTATTACCTTGACATTTAAGCTTGCATGCTGCACATTGTAGGCACAGCACGCCTGGCACGCGTTCACGATCGGGAATGCGCGGTTGACTTGGTAAGGTTTCCAGCTTATTTCCGCTCTGCACTAGGGATTCTAAATCTCACCAGTACTTGGTCCTGATATATTTCCAATATGCTTTTTACATACAGGAGATTGCTCCCTTGTTTGGCGGCCCTAATCTGTGGAAGGTTGAATCACAGTACGTTTCACAATGCAGTAACCGCCTCCACCTTGATATCCTAGTGGCCTCATTTCTATATGGCCTGATTTTTTGGATTCTTTGAATATAGCCACACCTAGGTGCAGAGGACATTTATTGTGACCAATGTAGAAGCATTTTTTTAATTCTCACACCCTGCATTTATACATCTATTTTTAGATTCCATCATTCATCACTGGTAACATTACTTGTTCCTGCACAGACAGCATGTTTGTCTTGCAATTCTATACTTGCATGGCTATTTCTCGGGATTCCGGAATACGCATGGCAGCGCCCCACACTATGGTGTTTGGTCCACATGATAGATTTACATTTTCTTAATTGTCATTTTTCTTTTTCTCTTTATCCTTTCATTTTAGGTGGTTCATACTTAATTCCTCACAGGCACGAATTATATATGACTTGCTGGATACTATTACAGACATTTGTGACTAATTCCTCACAGACACGAATTATATGTGACCTGCTGTATGTTATTACAGATTGTTGTAAATACAGGTGTTTAGTGCATACACACCATTGTTGTATTGTCAGGCAACTGACTCTCAGTCCTGATGGTGATCCCATATCTTCAGGGGATCGAAACGCCGTTGAGAGACTGTTCAAAATTATTTCTTCTTTGGGTGCAGTAGTGCTTTGAGCTATAAGTGATCTGAATACTAGATATAAGTGTTAGTCAAGCTCTTTTGATTTTTTTGCCTGTATGTGTTCATATGTTTTGTCATTATTTTACACCTGTTTTTGTTATTCGCTTTCTTTTTTTTCTTGATTTTACTCCGGAGGGGGTAATTTCCATATATGTTTTCTGGATGAATTTATGTGTTGTAAATAAATACGTCAGATTTTCTTTACCACAACTATTCATGGAACTTACTAATGTATTCATGGTAATCACATTTGTATCTTTACTAAGGGACCCATGTTCCTAAAAATACTTCACTGCCCTTGGTCCCCTTTGATCAGTGGGTTTCCCTTGTGCATTGAAACTAGTTAAGCGCAAACACTGGATTGCAAGGGTTTTTGGTTAAACTTTCTTCTTTTCAGTAGGAAAGTAGGATCTGCTTTCAGGGTGCTCGGTTACAAGTGTGAGGGTGCCCCTGCATGAGCAGGACACCCCTACAATCCACTGAGTCTATTCTCCCAGGTTGTAAGCGCATCAGCCATTGCGATATATAGAGTGGCCTTGAGTCATTACGTGATGACCATCTCTAAACTGGCTGTAACGAACCCTGTCGTGCTTGGTATCAAACATGTTGGAATCATACCCCAGCACCATAGACAGTGTTGGAGGCCTGATTCCATGCACTGTAAGGCTCACCCAGGAGGCCCTCAGAGCTTCGAGTAACAGTCTTCTAGACCCGGACAGCAAACTATGGCTGCTGTCGACCAGAGACATGATTCTGCCCTCCTGCTGCTGAGCCAAGCTCGAGAAGGGGAATGCAGGACAATAGGGTTCCTGTCACAGGGCGGTGTGACCACCTCCCAGGCAGAACTTTGTGTATTAGGACAGGGTGGGGCACTTGCCAGCACCCCTAAACTGCTTTGAAGGGCTTATTTGGTGCCCTCCTGGCTACCACTCTGGCACGAAACTGGACAAAGGACATGGGAGTATCCTCCCCACTGCCCAGCCCCTCCTCTGGGAGGGACACCTGAATCGTTCCAACCCTTTCCTTAGGGCACTTTAGAGCTTACCTGTGGGTGGTTCCTTAGATTCATCGTAGGACAACATTCAGATCCGAAACCACTTCAATCGTCTGGGCACTTTGGACTTTGGGAACCGAGACTGCAACTAGGGCGACTCCTGCTGCTCCTGGTCTCGTCGCCCTGCCAGTCTTCTGCAACATCTGTGCCTGTGCTCCATACACATTCTTCACAAGTGCTGTGGACATCCAAGACACCTGAAAGAATCTCCCTTGGAGTGAAGGAGTTACTCCCCTGCATCTGCAGGCACTGCAATGAAGCTGACCAGTCTGCTGGTCCTGAGCTTCCACAGATTCCGAAAGGTTCAGCAACACAGGTGGTGGTTCTACAACACCATCGAGCCCTGCACTGTCTTCACAGCACGTTTGAAGCCAGTATCCCTTGTCGGGACCGCTGGAGCAGTACCCCAGTGCACAGTGTCGACTTGCCGTTGCCAAGGCTTGTTGACTCTCTCCTTCAGACATCTTTGGGCTACAAGAAGCTCCTGCTTTAGGCATCTCCTGCAACCAAGATCTTTGTTCTCACCGCATCCTCTGCACCGTGGGCCTGCATCATTGGTGAGCTGCTCGAGGTCCTCTTGCGACTCCTGTGCCTCCAGCCTGGGGGTCCTCTTAAGGGTCTTCTTTAGCTTCGGTGCACTCGCCTGTTTGCTTGGGGCCTACTCTGACTTACCTGCTTGTGGTGAGTCACTTGGACCTTGCTGGTCCCGACACTGCACCTTTTTCGCATACTACATTGTTTGTCGTTGCCACGGCATGTTGGTGCTCCCGATGGGCACCGACCCCCTAGCTCTCGACATCTGATGTGGGACAGCTCATCAATGGCTCCTGGTCTTCCACAGCGCCACCTGGCCCGCCCAGCTGCAGCTCCAAGCGCACCGTCAATTCTCCTGCATCTTCCGACATTGGTGGGCATTCATCTTCCGTGCCTCCTGGTCACTCCTAAATAGCATAGACTCTGTCACCTCTGCTTTCAGGTACCTCTCATCTTGAATCCACCTTTGGGTTCCACTGGACACTTTCACCTTCTTTTCCAGCTGCATCTTTCTGAAGTTCTCCATTGTGGTCTATGGCGGTTTCCGACGTCACTTCGCACCAATGCACCCGGCTTCCCTGGTGTAGGTATCCTAGTTCATGGGTGGGGTGACTCTCCCCCCTTCCATCTTACACGGGGTTTCTTCAGGGTCCACTGGGAAGGGTCTTTCTTCTTTAAATGTGCAACCGCGACTTACCCATTGACTTCTATTGAGCATGCGGTCATGTTCCCACTGTGCACACGGCCTCCGTGTGGCTCCTAGATACTTACCTTGGATGGTTCCTTGGGTCCCCTGCTCTTCTACTTTTTCTGGGTCCAGTCTCAACTTAGGTCGAGGTTCGCATTCCACTATTTTAGTATATGGTTTGGTCTCCGCCTGGCAACCACTGTGTATTTGTGCTACTTACGCGTTCTATTACTAAAGTATTGTTTGTATTGTGATTACATCTCCGGGTAGGAGATATTGCAATGTGTTAGTGAGTGTTTATAATAAATATATATTTTTATAACTACACTGTGTTGTTCTTTTTCACTTAACCTACACTGTGAGAAGTTGGCATGGTATATGCTGTCCACTAATTAAAGTGGGCACCTTATACCAATCCAAACAACCCTTATGGTGATTTAAGAGGTCAAAGATAACTTTAGAAAGCTAGGCAAGTGGTAGCAGTGGAGAGCAGCCTTCAGGATTAGCCTTGAAGGAAAGTTAAGCAACTTGTTTTACCAGAATGCAACCTTATAGTATTGGTTAAATGAAAGAACCACACAGTAGTTATAAAAATATGTATTTATTAATATAACACTCTCTAGTATGACACAGTATCTGCTACACGCAGATAAGTACAAAGCACACAATACTGTAGCATAGAAACAATAGTAAATAGCACTAATACACAGTGGGCTCCAGGGGGAGACCAAACCATATACTAAAATAGCGGTATAGGAACCACGACTCGAGTCAAGACAGTGTCTAGTGGATGTAGAATCGCTGGGACCCCAAGGAACCACCCAAGGTGAGTAAGTAGGGACCCCATGGAGGACGGGTGCAGTGTGGGAACACGACCGCGTGCTCCGTACAATTCTATGGGAAAGTCGCAGTTAGAGTTTTAAAGTTTAAGGACCCTTCCCAGTGGACTTCGAAGAAACCCCGTGGAACTTAGGAGGTTGGAGAGCCACCCCACCCATGGATACCATAGTACCAGAGTTACCTATCCCAGGAAAGCCGGGTGCATAGGTCTGAAGTGGCTTCGGAAACCGCCGTCGATCTCAATGGAGGACTTTGAAGAAGTGCCGCTGCTGGAAGGAAGAAAAGTGTCCGATGGAATCCAAAGGTGGATTCTTGTTGAAGAGTACCTGAAAGCAGAGGGGACAGAGTCTGGGTCACTCAGGAGTGACCAGGGGCTCGGTAGACGAATGCCCACTGATGTTGGGTGCTTCAGGTGCGTTGAGGGGGTCCTTGACTCTGCAGCCACAAGGCCCAGGAGATGTCGAGGACAACCAGGAGCCGGATGCGAGCTGTCCCATGAAGGATGTCGAGTGCTGAGGGGTCCGGCGAGAGCACCAACAAGCCTTGGCAATGGCAACCCACGCAGAAGGTCAAGGAAGGTTATGGTTCAGACCCGCAAGGTCCAGGAGACTCACCAAACACAGGGGAGTCAGGGCAAGCCTGGAGCAACGAGGGGAGCCCAAGAAAAGCAGAGTTGACCCTCAAGTGGACCCACAAGCCGGAGGCACAGGAGTCGCGAGGGGACCTCGAGTGATTTCACAAATCAGCAGCCCACGGAGCACTCGGTGTGAGGAGGCCGGAGTTCTTGCAGGAAATGGTATGAGAGGTTGGGGCTACTCGTAGCCCAGTGCACTTTTTCGGGAAATGCCAACAAGCATATGCACTTGCAAATGAACGTGGTGCACAGGTGTATGGGTATTGCAGCCCCCACGAGGGATTCTGACCTCAAACTTGGTCAGAGGGCAGCTCGGACCTCGAGGGACGTAGAAACCCCCCCTCCTGTGCAGCTGGAGCCTTTGGAGTCCAGAGGAGCTCAGGAGCAGCAGACTGGTCAGTCGTGATGTGGTGCCTGCGGTTGCAGGGGAGTGACTCCTTCACTCCAAGGGAGATACCTTCGGTTGTCCATGATGCTCCACAGGCACAGACGATGCTTCAGACTGAAAGGGAGACGAAGTCGGGCCCAAACGAAGTCCAGCGAAGTCCAGAGTGTCCAGACAGTCGAAGTTTAGTGGTTTCTGGTTCAGAATCTTGTCTGCGTCGATTCTAGGGTCCTACAGCCAGGTAAGCCCTTTTGTACCCACGGGAGAGGGTTGGACAGATTCAGGGGACCCTCCCAGGGGAGGGTCTGGACAGTGGGGAGGTTACTCCCATGTCCTTTGTCCAGTTTCACGCCAGAGCAGGAGCCAACGACTCCCAGGACTGGTTTGAACTGGACTATGCACAGGGACACCAAATGTGCCCCTCATGCAGACTTTCGGTCGCTGGCAAGCGTACCCACCCAGGCCTAATACACTAAATCCTGTCTGGGAGGTGGTCACACCTCCCTGTGACAGGATGCCTATTGTTCTGCCTTCCCCTGCTCACGCTTGGCTCAGTAGCAGGAGGGCAGAAATGTGTCTCTGGTCGTCAGCAACCATTTTGTGCTGCCCGGGACGAGAAGGCTGGTACCGGGAACACCAGGGACCTCACAAAGCTCGTTTCTGAGGGGTGGAATCATACCTCCCACACCGGTTACCGGTGTGGGGGTATGACAATGTTTGACACCAAACACGATAGGGTTACTTTCAGCCGTTTTAGAGTTGGTCATCACGCGGTCACATAATGCCACTCTATATGTCGTAAATGGTTGCTGCACTAACAACCTGGGAGAATGGACTCCGTAGGCTGTGGGGGTGTTCTGCTCATGCAGTGGCACCCTCTTACTTAGAACCAAGCACCTTGCCTTCAGGATTGTTAAGGCCTGCTATAGGGGTGACTTATAGGTGTTAAGTGTAGTGACCATTAGATAAAGTAAAACTATATCTTAAGTGGTGCATGCACCAACTTACACGAGCTGCAATGGCAGGCCTGTAGTTCCATTTCGCATGGCCTCTCATGGGTGGCATAATACATGCTTCAGCCCATGAGAGGCCTCTGGGGTACCTATGTCCTGGGTACATGGGTACCATATAGTAGGGACTGACAAGGGTACCTCAGTATCCAATCTGGAATGTACCTAAGTACATGACATAACAGTTTAGAGAGAAAACAGATAGACTGGGGTCCTGATTAGCAGGATCCCAGTCAGGCTAGTCAAAAACAGTATCACATGAAGCATAAAGTGGGGGTAACCATAAGAAGCAGATCCTACTTTCCTATATACACTATATGATTAGTACTGGTAAAACAAGCTGCTTTACACTCCTTCTGGACTAAGCCTGGAGATTGCTTTCCCCAGCTACCACTTAGAGATCTTTCTAAGGAGGTCTCATAGCACTAAAATTACCATAAGGGTTGTCTGCATTAGTGCAGAGTGCTTCACTTACATAAGTGTGCACCATATACTAAGCCAGCCTCCTACATTGGTATGCAGCGGTTGGGATTCAAGACTGCATTGGTTTACCATCTAATCTAGGTGTGGATGATTTGAAAAACCATCACTAGCATTAGGCACATATAATATTTTTTATAAACAAAATAAGTTCTACTGAACTTTTAGATTGGTTGCTAAGGGTCTAGCACAACCCTTTCTACAATCTTATGAAGTTTAGTTCCCACTAGGTTAGGTAGGAGCAACACCACACTACACCGAGTAACTATGTCTTTAACTGGGGATACCAGTGTACCCCAGTCTACTAAGTACAGTTGTCTGAAGTTCTGTGTAGCCTTAGAAGGATAAAGGCAGGTAACAACCCCACTACCAAGCTCCTCTTAGAGCTACTTCACCAGGATGACAAGCGTCCTGGGGGGACATAAGAGCAAAAGAATATGGGTGGGGATGCTCCAGAAGAGGGGGCACCAGGGGTTCCCCTAGTGACCTCAATTCAGAGTATGGCCAAGAGGAGTCTGGAGACTCCACACTGGCAAACTCTGATCCCCCAGGGAATAGTGCAGATGGCACAGAGGGTATCCCCTTCCTCCTGGGAGGGTTCAGAGTAGGCAGAGGAGGTCTAGGTCCCCCTCTGTCGAATATAATACTTCAGACAATTCCATAGGGACCTCCATCTCTAGTAAGAGGGGGGGCTTCTTGGAAAGGGAATTCCACCTGATCAAACTTGAGAGAGTTAGACTCAGGCAAAGGCAAGATCAGTTGGCCCTTGACAATGAGATCCTGGAAGTGCAGAGAGGTAGGAGTAAACTGGGACTAGAGTTCTATGGTGGCAGCAATAGTGTACCTAGAATCAGGCAACCATCCTTTGACACTACGAACCTGAGCAGGATAGTCCTTCCTTACCAGGAGAGGGATGACATCCATAAATGGATCACTGCTTTGGAGAGGGCCTGTAAAGTTCAGAAGGTCCCTCAAGGGAAGTGGGCAGCTATCCTGTGGCTCTCCTTTGCTAACAAAGGTAGAGATAAGCTCCTCACTGTTAGAGAAGATGATGCTGACAATTACTTAGTCCTGAAGAGTGCCCTCATAGATGGGTTTGGCTTAACCACTGAACAGTATAGGACTAAGTTCATAGACATACAGAAGGCACACACCCAAGACTGGGTAGATTTCATTGATAGTGCGATTAAGGCTCTGGAAGGCTGTCTTCATGGAAGCAAGATACATGACTACCAAGAATTGTACAATTTGTTAATGAGGGAGCACATCCTTAATAACTGTCAGAACCAACTTCTGCACCAGTACCTGGTGGACACTGATCTGACCTCTCCCCAAGAATTGTAAAAGAAGGCACACAAATGGGTCCACACCAGGGTTAAGCAGAAAAACCATGGTGGTGGAGATGACCTGAAAAAGCCACATTCTTCTAAACTTCAGGAGAAGGGTGGGGGAAGGGAAAAGACAAAAAGGAGTCTTCTCAAAGTACCCAAAAACCTGCATCTAGGGGTGACTCCCAAAACTCCAAGAAGGGAAAAAAAAAACCTTGGTGTTATTTATGTAATCTAAAAACCCATTGGACAAGAGATGCTGATTGTCCAAAGGCCAAGGAACCTACTACCACTGTCCCTAAGGCAACTGCTCCCCTTAGCTCCAGTATAAGTGGTAGTACAGCAGCCAAGGGATTAGTAGGGTTAACCTTGGGTTCTGAGGTGGGTTCTGAGGTAGGTTCTGGCCTAGTCAGAGCTCCAACTCAGGCTGTTCTAGTAGGTGATGGTGGCATTGATCTTTCTATCTTACTAGTAAGTACAGACAACAGCCTTTGCTCAATGGAAAGGAACCAATGGCTTTCAGGGACACAGGGGCCAGTGTCACAATGGTAACAGAGAAACTTGTGTCCACTAAACAGATCATACTTGGACAGATGTACCAAGTAACCAACGCTAGCAATGTCGGGACTGATCACTCCTTGGCAGTTGTGAATCTCAGCTGAGGAGGGGTAACTGGACCTAAAAGAGTTGTAGTATCTCTAGACCTACCTGTAGATTGTCTGTTGGGCAATGATCTAGAAACTTCAGCCTGGTCTGAAGTGGAGTTCAGGACACATGCAGAGATGATGGGCATCTCTGCCAGTGCATTTGCTGTAACCAGGGCTCAGGCCAAACAGCTCAGCACTGAGGGAGAACTAGATCCTGAAAAAATAGACCAGTTTTCTCCTAAGAGAAGGAGCAGGAAAGGTAAGGAATTATCCTCCTCCCAAACTCCCAGGGGCTTATTTATGAGCCCTTGCGTCACTTTTGCGCCGCCGGTGCGTCACTTTTTGTGACGCACCAGCGGCGTAAAAAATGCACCATGTTGCGTCATATTTACAAATTGACGCATCTAGGTAGATGCGTCACTTTGTAAACCCCTGCGTCACATTATACCTGCACCAGGTATAATGTTTGCAGGGTGGGCGTTCTGACGCAAGTAAGCCTCGTAGAAGTGACGCAGTGAAATTTATGAGATTTCAATGCGCCACTTCTAGGACGCAAATGCGTCAATATCTTACGCCTGCCTCACAGCAGGCATAAGACTGACGCAGGCACATTTGAAATGGGACTTGCCCATGTGAAATGACCCATTGCTGAAGTTGCGTCATTTTTGTGACACACTCCAGCAATGCATCATTTTTGCGCCTACAGATACGTCAGAAATACTGGCGTATCTGTAACTCCTTGCGACATGATGCGTCATACTGTAAATATGACACATCCAGCATGTCGCAAGAAGGGCGCAATGAAAAGTGACGCATCGCTGTTTTCACACAGCGATGCGTCACTTTTCATAAATGAGGCCCCCAGTGAGGATCAGTCTCCTGAGGGAGATGATCTCAGCCCCTGTGAAGGAACTGTCCCAGAGAAACTTGGGCCTGAACAGGCAGAGTTCTTGGGGGCAGAGGACCCTTCCAGGGCGGACTTGAGTTTAGAGCAGCAATCCTACTCCTCTCTTGAACAGCTCAGACAGCAAGCTGCTGCTGGCAAAGCAGGGAATGTCAGTGGGTCCCATAGGATCTATTGGGAGGATGGGCTCCTGTATTCTGAAGGTAGAGACCCCAAGTCTGGTACCACCAGGAGGTTGGTAATACCCCAGAAGTTTAGAAGTCTTCTTCTCTCCCTGGCACATGACATTACCCTTGCAGGACATCTAAGGCAAAGCAAGACCTGGGACAGGATTGTCCCTCATTTTCACTGGTCCCATATGTCTGAGGACACCAAGGAGTTTTGTCGCTCCTGTGTCACTTGCCAAGCCAGTGGTAAGTCAGGTGGCACTAAAAAGGCCCTCTTAATTCCCCTCTCAGTGGTTGGGGTTCCCTTTGAGAGGATGGGGATTGACATTGTTGGTCCCTTGAACTCTCCAACTGCATCTGGACACAGTTACATCCTAGTGGTGGTGGACCATGCCACTAGGTATCCAGAGGCAATTCCCCTTAGAACCACTACAACTCCTGAGGTGGCCAGGTCCCTCCTGGGAATCTTTTCAGTGTGGGCTTCCCTAAGGAGGTCTTAACAGGCTGAGGGACTAACTTCATGTCTAGTTATATCACTGCAAGTTGGAAAGAGTGTGGAGTACACTATAAGTTTACCACACCCTACCATCCACAGTGCAGTGGGCTTGTTGAGAGGTACAACAAGACCCTAAAGGGTATGATCATGGGACTCCCAGAAAAGTTCAGTCAAAAATGGGGTGTCTTACTACCCTGCCTTCTCTTTGCCTACAGAGAGGTTCCTCAGAAGGGGGTTGGCTACAGCCCATTTAAACTTTTGTTTGGACACCCAGTTAGGGGTCCCTTATCTCTAGTTAAGGAGGGATGGGAACAACTTCTCAACCCTCCTAAACCTGATATTGTGGACTATGTCCTTAGCCAGCGTTCACGTATGGCTGAGTACATGAAGAAGGCAAGCAAAAACCTTGAGGCCAGCTAGGAGCTTCAGAAAGTTTGGCATGACCAAAAGGCTGTGCTGACTGTTCACCAGCCAGGACAGAATGGGTGGGTTTTGGAGCCTGTGACCCCAGCAGCTCTCCAAGACAAATGGACTGGCCCCCACACAATCCTTGAAAATAAAGGTGAGCTCACCTACTTGGTGGACCTAGGCACTCCAAGAAGTCCCCACAGGGTACTTCATGTAAACCGCCTAAAACCTTTTGTGAACAGGCCTGCCATGAGCTTGCTCATGGCCACTGATGAGGGACAAGAGCAAGAGAGTGACCCTCTCCCTGATCTCCTCTCTCAGAACCCTGTTGATGGGTCAATTGATGGATTAGCCTTGGCAGGCAGCCTCTCTGACCAGCAGAAATCTGATTGCAGGAAGGTCCTCAAGGTCCTCAATCAGTAGAAACACATGTTCTCTCCGACACCCAGTCAAACCACCTGATGTACCCATGAAGTGGATACAGGTGACAGTCTGCCTGTGAAGAATAAAATGTACAGACAGCCTGACCATGTCAGAGACTGCATCAGGATGGAGGTCCAAAAGATGCTAGAATTAGGGATCATTGAACCTTCAGATTGCCCTTGAGCTAGTCCAGTAGTCCTGGTACCAAAACCTCACACCAAGGGTGGCAAAAGAGAGATGAGGTTTTGTGTAGAGTACAGAGGTCTTAATGCAGTCACTAGGACTGATGCCCATCCTATTCCTAGGGCAGATGAACTCATAGATACTTTGACTCAGACAAATATCTGAGTACATTTGACCTGACTACTGGCTACTGGCAAATGAGACTAGCTGAGGATGCCTAGCCAAAAATATAATTTTCATCCCCTAGTGGGCATTATCAATTTATTGTGATGCCCTTTTGTCTGAAAAATGCACCTGCCACATTTCAGAGGCTGGTGAACCAAGTCGTAACAGGTCTGGAAGCCTATAGTGCAGCACATCTAGATGATATTGCTGTCTTTAGCTCCACCTGGGAGGATCACCTGGTTCACCTCAGAAATATTCTGGAGGCCCTGCAAAAGGCAGGCCTCACCATCAAGGCCACCAAGTGCCAGATAGGGCAGAGCAAGGTTGTATACTTGGGTCACCTGGTAGGTGGAGGCCAAGTTCAGCCATTGGAGAGCAAAGCCCAGACCATCATGGACTGGGTTGCTCCCACTACCCAGACTCAGGTAAGAGATTTCTTGGGCCTGACTGGGTACTACAAGAGGTTCGTTAAGGGGTATGGGTCCATTGTGACTCCCCTTAATGCTCTCACCTCCAAGAAAATGCCTAAGAAAGTTCAATGGACGGTTAGCTGTCAAAGGGCATTTGATTACCTAAAACAGGCCATGTGCACTGCTCCCATTCTGCAACGTCCTGATTACTCCAAAACCTTCATTGTCAAGGCAGATGCATCTGAGATAGGGGTTGGAGCTGTTTTGACACAACTAAATGCAGAAGGCTAGGACCAACCAGTAGATTTTATAAGCAGAATGTTGACCCCCAGGGAGAAACGTTGGTCAGCTATAGAGAGGGAGGCCTTTGCTGTGGTTTGTGCCTTGAAAAAGTTGAGCCCATACCTGTTTGGTACTCACTTCCTTGTTCAGACAGACCATAAGCCCCTCTTATGGCTTAAACAAATGAAGGTTGAAAATCTCAAACTTTTGAGGTGGTCCATTTCCCTACAAGGGATGGACTTTTCAGTGGAACTTGGGCCTGGGAGTAACCATGCCAACGCAGATGGACTCTCCAGATATTTCCACTTAGAAAATCCAGACTCAACTGGGCAAGATTAGTCTCATCTCCTTACGTTTGGGAAGTGGGTTGTGTAGGAAAGTAAGATCTGCTTTCATGGTTACCCCCACTTTTTCCTGATGTCATTATGTTTTACTGACTAGTCTGACTGGGATACTGCTAACCAGGACCACAGTCTCTGGGCTTCCTCCCTAAATTGGACATGGTGAGTACTTAGGTGCACTGCGTATTGGCTACTGCTGTACCCTTGTAAGTCCCTAGTATATGGTACCCAGGGCATAGGTATACCAGGGGTTCCCCATGGGCTGAAGCATAAATTATGCCACCCATGGGAGACCACTCAAATTGTCACTAAAGGCCTGCCATTTCAGCCTGTGTAAGCTGGTACTAGCACCACTTGCAACAGATACAAGTTACTTATATCTGAGGTCACTGCACGTAAAACCTATGTCACCCCTAAGGCAGGCCTTCCACTCCTTAAGGCAGGGTGCTCAGTTATAAGTGTGAGGGTGTCCTTGCATGAGCAGGACACCCCTACAATCCACAGAGTCCATTCTACTGGGTTGTAAGCGCATCAGCCATTGCGATATTTAGAGTGGCCATGCATCATTACACAGCGACCATCTGGTGTCGTGTTTGGTATCAAACATATTGGAATCATACCCCAACACCATAAACAGTGTTGGAGGTATGATTCCACACACCGTAAAGCTCCTCCGGGAGGCCCTCAGTGCTCCCCGTACCAGTCTTCTAGACCCTGACAGCAAACTATGGCTGCTGCCGACCAGAGACACGATTCCGCCCTACTGCTGCTGAGCCAAACTCGAGCAGGGGAAGGCAGGACAATAGCTTGCCTGTCATAGGGAGATCTGACCACCTCCCAGAAAGGACTTAGTGTATTGGGACAGGGTGGGGGCACCTGCCAGCATCACTAGACGGCTTTGAAGGGTACATTTGGTGCCCTCCTTGCATACTCCTGTTGAAACCAGTTCAGGGAGCTGCTGGCTCCCACTCTGGTGCGAAACTGGAAAAAGGACATGGGAGTATCCTTCCCACTGTCCAGCCCCTCCTCTGGGAGGGACCCCTGAATCGTTCCAACCCTTTCCTTAGGGTACTTAAGGGCTTACCTGTGGGTGGTTCCTTAGATTCGTCGTGGAACAAGATTCAGATCCGAAATCACTTCAACTTCAACCATCTGCGCACTCTGGACTTCGCTGGACTTCACTTTGGGAACCAAGACGGCAACTGGGGAGACTCCTGCTGCTCCTGGTCTCGTTGTCCTGCAAGTCTGTTGCACCGTATCTGCCTGTGCTCCATACACATTCTTCACAAGGCCTAGAGACATCCAAGACACCCAAAAGAATCTCCCTTGGAGTGAAGGAGCCACTCCCCTGCATCTGTAGGCACCGCAACAAAGCTGACAGTCTGCTGGTCCTGAGCTCCCACAGACTCCAAAAGGTTTAGCAACACAGGTGGTGGTTCTGCAACTTCCACGAGGCCTGCACTGTCTTCACAGCAATTTGAAGCCAGTATCCCTCGTTGGAACCGCTGGAGCATTCTCTGTGCAACGCGTTGACTTGCCGTTGCCAAGGCTTGTTTACTCTCTCCTCCAGAGATCTTAGGGCTCCACGAGCTCCTGACTCACGCTTCTCCTGCAAGCAAGATCTTCATCCTCACCACATCCTGTGCACCGTGGGCCTGCATCATTGGTGAGCTGCTTGAGGTCCTCTTGCAACTCCTGTGCCTCCGGCCTGTGGGTATTCTTGAGGTTCTTCTTTGGCTTCAGTGAGCTCCTCTGATTGCTCGGGGCCTACTCTGACCTACTTGCTCGTAGTGAGTCACTTGGACCTTGCTGGTCATGACACTGCACCTTATTCGCATACTACAATGTTTGCAATTGCCAAGGCTTGTTGGTGCTCTAGCGGACTATAACCACCTAGCTCTCGAAATCCAACGTGGTCCAGCTCGTGTACAGCTCCTGGTCTTCCACAGCATTGCCTGTTCCGCACAGCTGCGGCTCCAAGGGCACCGTCAACTCTCCTGCATTTTCCGACATCGGTGAGTGGCATAGACTCTGTCCCTCTGCTTGCAGGTACCTCTCATCTTGAATCCAACATTGGGTTCCACCGGACACTTTCACCTTCTTCACCAGCGGCATCTTTCTGAAGTCCTCCATTGTGCTCTACGGTGGTTTCCGACCTCACTTCGCACCTATGCACCCGGCTTCCCTGGTGTAGGTATCCAGGTTCCTGGGGTAACAGCGGGTGGGGTGACTCTCCAACCTTCCATCTTCCACGGGGTTTCTTCATGGTCCACTGGGAAGGGTCCTTCTTCTTTAAATTTGCAACTGCGACTTACACTTTGACTTCTATTAAGCACATGGTCGTGTTCCCACTCTGCACACGGCCTCCGTGGGGTTCCTAGATACTTACCTTGGGTGGTTCCTTGGGTCCCCTGGTCTTCTATGTCTTCTGGGTCTAGTCTCAACTTAGTTCGTGGTTCGCATTCCACTATTTTAGTATATGGTTTGGTTTCCCCCTGGCGACCACTGTGTATTTGTGCTAATTACATGTTCTATTGCTAAAGTATTGTGTGCATTGGGATTATATCTCCGGGTAGGAGAAATTGAAATGTGTTAGTGACTATTTATAATAAATACATATTTTTATAACTACACAGTGTTTCTTTTTCACTTAACCTACACTATATGATTAGTACTGGTAAAACAAGCTGCTTTACACTCCTTCTGGACTAAGCCTGAAGGCTGTTCTCCACAGCTACCACTTAGAGAGCTTTCTAAGGTTGTCTAAGACCACTAAAATCACCATATGGGTTGTCTGGCCTAGTGCAGGGTGCTTCACTTACATAAGTGTGCACCATATACTAAGCCAGCCTTCAACATTTTCTATTACGTAGTTCCTTCTCCCCCTCCTCTTTTTATAGGACCACCTTTCCCCTTGTCTTAATTCCTCTGATTATGTCAGAACATGCATGTTTATATACTGATGATTATATAAAATAAATACTAGAAGGACCTCCTTTTTCGGACACTTTAGATGCAGCTCAACCAGTGGAATCTAGTCTCTCGGATAGACTTGTGAAAAGTAGAAAGAAATACACGAAATTACAACTAATGATTTGCATGCTAACAGAATACTTAAAAGCAGACACTATATCCAGGGGCCTTCAAGTAAGAAACATACCTGGAGTTTTTACCAAAGACAAGATATACAAACAGGGATTTAGTTACATTGGAACGGCTTGTTCTCGACACTGGATGGTATTAGGCATAGATACTGCTGTTAAACATGCAAAGAAATTGTTGGAAGAGATCATAGAATTAGAAAAACAAATCTCGGATTCTAATGTAATACCTGACACTAAAGGCCTTCTGGAAATAATTGGCAAAACTATAACGGAATTTACTAGAGCAGAACAGGAGAACAAAATCAAATAAAGTCAAAAAAGACAAACGCAATTACACGGTTGAGAAGAATTCTATAGCAATAGGAATTTCCAGAATCCAAATTACAAACGTACTTGGGGAAGATTAAATAGCAGAGGAATTTGATAACTCTCACTGACTCCTCTGCGGAATCATCCGATAATTCAAACCCAGTAGAGGGCACTAGCTCCACAAACACTAGCCACAAAACTAATTTTTTAGGGACAGGCCCAGACAGACCACAGAGACGAGGGAGAGGGAGAACAAGAGAATGAGTACAATAGTACTTCAATGCACCAGGAGAGAGACAAACACGTCACAAATACTACCAATAGGGGAATCAAAAACAGATACCCCCAGTTCTGGTTCCGGTCACATCAAAAACGATTTTACAGGCATAACATATGATCAAACCATCCCTATTTTCAATTTGTCTACTCATAACTTATCCACAACTGAAATATCAGTGTTAAGTAAAGGATTATCTTTTGTTCCTACCGTCCGCCCAAATTTCTTGGAGTTGCAGACTGATATGTTCAAGTTTTTTAGGAAAATCGGGTGGCATGCATATTTTCAGAATAATCCCTTTACTCCTTCAAACGCATACACTAATTTTAAACCACCATCCAGTTTCTCACCACCAGTCTGCACACTACCTCCTCACGTTTGAAAAACTTGTACTAAAAGATATCACTAGAATGTCTAAAAGAAATGTTTCTGTCTTCTATGACATGACATTGTCTTAAAAACAGGCACTCAATGACTTAAAAGACAACAAAACACTTATTGTAAAACCTGCTGACAAAGGCGACGGTATTGTGCTCCAAGATATTTCTGAATATAAAAAGGAGATTATGAAACAGATCTCTAATAAGGATCACTATTTAAGATCAATGGATACCCCACCAAAGAACTGCAAGCTACTATTTCATCTATTACAAAAAAAGGCCTTGAAGAAGGTTTCTGAAGATCTCTCTCTTAACACCAGAAATCCGAGAATGCCTGTGATATAAACCCTACCCAAAATACATAAAGATCAAACAGCCCCCTGGTCAGACCCATTATCTCTGGATGTGGTTCAATTTTTGAACCACTCAGAAGATACATTCATTATTTTATTAAGGATTATGTACCTGGCACAAGGTGCTATGTAAAAGATAGCACCAATATGATCAACCAGATTGAACACATGCTTTTTGATAAAGACACATGTCTACTTTGCACCTTAGACATTGAATCCTTATATACAAATATACTCCAGACAGAGGGGATAGGGGTGATTTGACAAATTCTAGACAGTAGGGAATGGCCCCATGTAGTCCCGTTTGACTTTATTTTAGATTTGTTTGAATTGACTCTCAAAAAGAATTTCTTCTTATTTGAAGGGCATTTCTACCAACAAATCAAGGACACTTCCATGGGGGCTGTTTACACCCCCAATTTGGAATTCTTTTCATGGACAACATTGAGACAGAAATTATTCTGACTGAAGGGAACCCTTTCAATGAAAATATATTAATGTGGAAGAGATACATAGATGATATTTTCCTCATCTGGAAGGGTGATAGAACCACTCTGACCACATTTACCACTTGGCTTAATACTAATTGTAAAGGACTTACTTTTATGTTCCAGTTTAGTAGACAACAAATTTCCTTTTTAGACTTATTAATAAAGGACAATGAGGGACAGTTGTATATACTTTATATCAGAAACCCACTGAACATAACACGTTAGTGGCATACTCAAGTTTTCATCCCAGAGCATTGAGGCACGCTCTGCTATATTCACAATTCCTGAGGATCCGTCAAAATTGTTTTTTCAAAGATTATTTTTTCAGAGAAGCAGAATTGCTTAGGTCTAACCTTCTGGCCAAAGGTTATCTATACAAACTTATTACAAAATCCATCAAAGGAGCCTGGTACAGTCCAAGTTAGATATTACTCTCACACAATACCAAGAGTAGCCCTAACAAAATGGTATGTGTTACCACATTTTCACAATTTTCCAACAAACTCAAAAAGATTATGAAACCCCATTGGCATACCCTAAATACTGATGCACTATCCATTGAACGCCCTTTATTTGCTTTAAATAAAAGCAAGAATATAAAAGAACACCTGGCTAGGGCATGCCTTCCCCTGGCGAAATCTTGCCAAACATTACATGACCTCTCGGGATTTACACCTTTGGTCGGGCACTTCAAATGTGGTGGGTGCAGTGTTTGCGAATATACAATCGAAGCAAAAAAGTTTGTACATAACGGTGTGAGAAATGTCTTAACAGAATTTTCCAACTGTAAAACCCAGAATACTATTTATGTGATCATTTGTCCATGCAAAATGATTCATGTGGGACAAACAACGCAAAAAATATGTATCAGGATTTGCCAGCGCAGGAGCCGGATAAGATGTAAAGTGGAACACTTCCAATCCTTAGACATGGTCAGAATGATCTCAAATAGCAAGTCATGGAGGTTATAAAGACACCTATTCGAGGGGGAGACATTTCCACCATTCTCAACAAAACAGAACTAAAGTGGATCCTCAGGACAGACAGTTTCCCGAAGGGGCTCAACTGGATGGAGGACTGGAACACTCTTATATGATCTCATCTGAACATTATTGTATCTTTCCTGTAACAATCCACATTCTGGATTAACACAGACTAAGGGGCCCATCAGGATGTCGGGCGGAAGCACTACCGCCGTGCTGTCGGATGCAAAAACCACCAGTTACCGTCCGCCCGCCGCGGCCCACACGCCCGCCCAATTAGGATTCGAAAAGTCAGCCAAACACCGCCCGTAAGCCAGCGACGCCGTCCGCCATCAAAGTGCGCCCGTTCACGTAGCGGCGCGGCCCAATGGAGACACACCGACCGACAAAATCACGTACTGCTCGGCGTACAAATTACGATGCCGCAACCAAACTGCTCTCCCGGCTAAGAGACACCGCACGAGATACCAAGGCGGAAACTCACCCGCGGAGTACGGACACCAAAGAGGCGGCCCCCCCGAGCATGAATCCAGCACTGCAGGCCCTCCCCATGCTCTACCTGATGCAGAACCTAGGAGTCAACGCACCGCGGCGACGCAGGTAGGCAGACACACAACAAGGGCACACAAACACCGCACACAGTGCAAGGGCGGAAAAACTGTACATGGCCCCCCCAGACACCCCTGCGTGGACACGACACATCCACCACTGCACCCACAAATGTCACACCGGGCAAATTGAAACAACTCGTAACAACAGGGCACACAATACCTGGGACCAGGAACTAACGTCCCCGTCACGGCACCGCAGCGCAGCAGCGATGACGCAGCCACACATGCGCACAACGCAGAGGCCAACGGCAGCGCCATGTATGCGCCGCACACAAACAACACAGGGTCACAACCAAACACCACACACACCAGCCCCACCCAGAACGCACATGTCACGTCGCATTCCTGCCTCAGTCACGTCCCCAACCGGCAACTCACAGTTGCCAACCTGACGTCACACAATTGACCCGAACATGTCAGTGATGTCACGCCAAATTAGGACACACCCCTGTGTGCAAAACATGGCGAAGCACACAGCGGCGGCAACATCACCCAGCAGAATATGGACCCCGTCGGCAAAAGGTACGCCAGTACCATACAAAGATACCGATACCACCCTGCATCCAATACCAAGACATCCAATACGTAACATCAAAGATCCCGGGGACCGACAACAGGTGGTTCCAATTATAACACCCACACACAAGGCCCAACGTATAGCGGAAACGCAGCATGCCGCCCACACACGGGAGAGCAGATAGCACTGAATGGCCTTCCATACCCACACCGAAACCACATCTCAACTATTCAAGCAGGACAATACAGTCATTATCCCCCAAAAAAGCCTAACAGAGGCATGCAGAGGGAACCGTCCACTGGGCAGATAGCGCACAACACGAAAGAAAAATCCGAACACAAAAAAGAAATAATACCACTCCCCCATGTGGTTCACATGCAAGTTATCTGGAAGGAGTCAGACACCACTGACCTTGACCATTCATAGAAGCATGTGGGATGAGAGCCTGTGTCCTCCGCACAAGCTACCATAACCCAAGTCCTGCCTCCGTATGACCATTACAGAATTCCCAGCAACGTCGGAGGTTGCACTCTGCAGACTGCACAGACAGCCGGAGCACGCCATCACATCGCCCTGTAGCAAAATGGCACTTGCACCACAGCTACCCAACTATGCCGGACAGATGAAGCTGTACAACCAGAACCTGCTACAGATATTGGGCTGTGAAAATCTGGCCTTGCTGAACGTAAGTTACAGAGTAACTTACCGCATCGCATTGTTCAGCTGCGTCATCCCCGTCTTCTACTGTCGGAGGTGTCCCTTCCACTGTCCTGTGGATTTATGTCTCTCCAACCTGGCATGTCCAAAGGCGGACCTGGTACAACTGTTCAACCCCCTGGACGTCCACGACAGGATCTTTTCAGTCTATGGGGGCATGGCGTATGTGACTGCAATCGGACCAACACTGCAATGGGACCACTGTGCCTCCACACGACGTATTCTGGATCACAGTTTCATCGAGTGTCATCCAACATGTCCCATCAGGCTCCTACAAGGGACAACTTACGACCAACACCTTGACAGCCACCATCCGCTTCATTGGATGGCATCCATGTTTACCACCAATGCCATGGAAGCCCTGCTGGAAGGTATCGCATACCTGGCAACCTGTCAATTCGTCGGATCCCAACGCAATACCCCCAATTGAACAATGATGTCCTACACCGTACCCATGCTTGGCTTTCGTACGGACTGGGCAGTTAGCTGTACAACAACTATACCATACAACCTGCAACAAACACCACACCATCAACTCCACTGCCATGATATCGGACATTTTCGGGACATGCACTCTGTTTCTCACCACATCCAGTAACTCTGCATGAACAGGGGGAGGCAGAGGTATGGGATTTGTGTATGGCAACCACATGGACAAAACTGCACATACAACTATGCCATAATATGTATCCTGCGCCCATGAACATATGCACCGGTCAGTGGACAGTAATCGGTCTGCTGTAGTATGTGAGAGCTGTCACCTCACCTTCCTCTGTACTTCCGTGCCAGGACTTTTGCATGGACAACAAATGCATCCCCCAACAACATGACCCCAGTGACTGTGTCATGTCCAGTAGCCACCACATTGCAACAACAAGTGGGATGCTGTTGCATGCACGTAGGCCCATGCCCTGATGTCACCTCTCACGCAGGTGTGTCGGAGTAACTATTGCAGCAAACTTGTAACATGGAACTGAGATGTACTGTGCCCTTGATGTCAAGCGGTCTGGTAGGCAAAATGAATACTGTCTGTGTCAAAGTCAACAGCTCCTCAGTAATTAGCAAATGTACATTAGCACAGCAACGGCTAAGCAGTTGTAACTCTGAAGCCCTCATCCCACAGTCAACAACTAATCACATGTACCCCTACACCCTATGCTATGTGTAATCATGCTGAGTATATCCTCCACATGCATTTCGCTGCCAGTAGTGTCCACTATACTGCATCACAGAGGACGTAAGTCCAAATACATGGCTTGAAGCAAATATATGTCTCTGCTGAATCATTTCACCAACACAAGAACGAATGGGAGAGGATGAGAGTGTGTGAAGTACACGGGAGTCGTGAGATGACCATGTAGTCCACTGTCATTGGATGTCAACGCAAATGAGTAGCCGCAACAGTGGCCACATGGAAATACCACAGCTCGTGGAGCAGGACTTATCAGACTCTGAAGTTGCACGAAAGATCATCACATTAACACTGACGGCCTGGTCACTACAAACCACAGTCCTACACATGTCTACAATGACCCACACAGTCTGACCACACACTCAGCAACCAAAAGTAGGAGCCACGCTAAAGCATGCCACAGCAATGCCTGACAAAACACACACACGACATCAGTGTGGGTGGGCAGCACTGCACAGTGAGTAAGAACTGCTGAAATGCTGACATGCACAATTGGACTAGATACAATCTTGACAGTCACACACCCTGCACACACACAACGTCTGAACCATAACAAGTAGGAGTCAGCCTGAACTGCAAGGACACACCCACACACTGCATACTGTGCAACATACAACACACACATCTCATCATATTCACAGACCTCAACACGGTTACAAACATCCACCATGGGCCTGGGTAACATATGTGTGTAGTCGACATGGCCACAACACACACACACCAACGCTACCACAAACTCACACCACGCACACCACACACCACCACCTCCCAAATGCACACATTGAAAGTAAGCCATGTGCCCAGCCACAATGCACATCACATGACTAACATACACCTACACTGCTGGCCACACAGCAAGTAAGCTCACACATGCCCGCATACTCAGCGCATGCTGCCAGTCCACCTGTGGCTACACTCACACCCTGTGCATTGCATGCACGCAAACATGACACGGACACATTAACACAGAAATAACACCAATTACATGCAGTCAATCTGTTGCACCGAAAAGCAGATTCATCACACTCACAAGTAGCAGGGTCTGAAAGAAGTGAAGTCCCTGCCACGTGTACAACACATTAGAATGTGAGACCGGACAGTGCAATTGCTGAGGTCACATACATGGCATCTGCCCCACTTAACCAACCACACACTGCAACAACTGCAATCATCAACTACACAGATACAACCGACTACAGGAACAACAGCATCCAGTCACAGATCACATCGACAGGCGCCATTACTCATCAACCCCAGGGACAGTGCCCAGTTCGATGTGCCGAGTAGTGACAGGAAGTGCTGCGGATGCAATGTGTGTGAGTGTGCCCTGCCATGGCCAGCCAACACTGCCATGGCAGTCACAATATCCATCACAGCCACCACTGTCTCAGAAGGAGATGTGTTAGTGTGCCTACCAATCTAACAGGATGCCAGTACGACTCGGTGCTGTTTGTGTGCTACGGGACAGTTGCAGGTCCGGCCCTGAGAGAGTAGCACAACAGTGGAAGACACACATGTGTCATGTGAAGCGGGAGTTACGCTTGGCTCAGGTGGGTGGGTGTGACGGGTAGGTGCGCACATGCAATGTTGAAACACACTGTGTTGGGAGGATTCCGGAGCACTAGAATACCGCTGTCTTGGGCATTTTTAAAGACCACCTGTCTGGGGATGAATGTGAACATGTGTAAGTAAAAAAAAGTATGTGTGCACAACAGGCGGACACACGGAAAATGCTGCATCAGGTGCAGACGTCAGCCCACCCTCTGGAGACATGCTGGATACTGCTGTGCGTCCGCCAGGCCCTTGACAAGGCACACACATCCCCTGTCGACCAGGTGTATCCCCAACATTGTCCACCTGCACAGGCTATCCAGGGCACGGGATGGCAGTGGAGCATGGTGGGTGAGAGGTCATGGCACGCTCCTCCTGGTCACATCACGCAGGCAACACATCCTCAATGTGCAGCATGGCACAAGTCAAATATAAGTAGTGGGGGGACGCACACATCACGAGCGGGAGTGACGTCACGGAAGGTGGCTCGCACCATCTCACTCATTGCCTATTTTCCCACACACGTTACATGCCATTGCAACAGAGAAGCCAGCGCGTGCACAAGCAGCTCCAGGCTCGCCCCAGAGAGGCCAAAGAGTGAATGTGTGGGTCCATGAGCTCCAGTTGGACGCGGCCTGGGCCGCTAGGGCAGCTACAGCCTCTGTGTGTTGCAGGTGGTGTACCCGGACTGCGGAGCCTGTCATGCATTGTCAATGTTGTCCAGTTCTCGAGTCGGGGCACCACGCAGGTGGACGGCGTCCCGCCACTGATTAAACCGCGTGACAGACTACTTGTTCAAATGGACCCACACATACACTCCTTGGCCTCTCTGGTGCGAGCCCGGAGCTGCCTGTGCACGCGCTGGCTTCTCAGATGCAAACGCATATTGGGGTGAGCGAGGGGAGGCCATGAGGAAAGGTTAAAATATCACTGTTTGACTTTCATTTAGTATAAGGAATGACACTGATTTGTTCAGAAAAAGACATGTCTCATGTGTATTGCAACTGGCATATAAGACGATAAACTTCACATGTCTTGCATTTAGCCCCGCACCTAGCCCCGCCCACTCGACACATTCAGATGTGTACCTGCACTATATTCTTCCCATTTGAAGCACTGACTGGGGGTGACAACCATTGGACAGTCTGGTGTAGTCCACCCACGCGTACATGTGGGCCCTCCATGATCCATGTCACCTGCGGCAAAGTGATGTCATGGGCAATGACGGAAGTGAGGAGAGCTGTCTTCCCCACGCACAGATGGCGCATCAGCTCAACAGACCCAGCACTGAGGGCAGCAGGGGTCACATGTGCAGGGGCAGCTGTGCCTGGTGTGAAGGCACATGCATATAGACAGCACATCGACCAATGTGTAGTCTGCCCACATCTACTGTCCATTGTCAGGTGGACCTACAAAAAGATCACAAGGCAACACATCTGTGTGGGTGTACCCACTGTGACCAACACTGCGTAACCATCAACGTACTCGCCCTGTGCATGGCCCACCCCGCAACGGAGGTCACATTCAGTGCCACTATCTCTCAGACACATCCTATCACGAGGCATGGTGTGTCCAATCGACAGTGCTGAGTTAGCGCTTATCCGGAGGGTCCTGAACAGGACACACATGTAACCCACTTGTCAGTCTGTGTTGTCACCTACTGGCATTGTGCAGTCAATGTGCAGGCCAGGCCTGCTGGGACTGAGAAGGGCAGCATGGCCCCAGCCTGACATTCACACGAGCAACAAGTGCTCTGAGACCTGCATTGCCAATTGGCTGTGTCACTGGATGTCTGACATGAAGTTGCCATGTACCACCACTCGGGAGGGACAGACATGGCAAAGCGCCCGGAAGCTCACATACCCCTGCCACCTGCAGTAAGCATGGTGAGCAGTGCATGTTGGAACCCCACAGGCTCTGACTCATAGTGCTGCGGATCAACGACATGTGTGTCCCCCACATGCACTCCCACACACACTGTAGTTGTCTTTCACACACAACTTTCGCAAGGAATAGCCATGTGCAGTGTGCGTGGAGCTCGGAATCCAGGATCTCCAGCTCCTCACTGGTGAGTGGACCTGGACATATCCTCAGCGTCATCGATGTTAAGGTGGACAGGTGGCAGCAGCAGGTGTTGTTGAGGCATGCCAGGCTGCAGTCCCAGGTAGCTGTGGTAATGCCGGTCTCACTCCCACACTCATATAGCTCCCTGGGGCAGTTTCAGTGGGTCCAAGCTGCTGCAATTTATGTACCATGTCTGCCAGCTTCAGTTGCAGATGATGGCCTGCTCCCAGCTGGCCCGGGTCGCTTACCTCCATAGTGGAACACGCAGGGTGCAACCGCGAGGGCCATTGGAGTTGGCCGTAAGGGCCTGGCCCATGGCGGGTACAGTCCGCTGATGCCATGTGCACTACACAGTATGATGTGCGCAATGCATCTGCAGGTGTGGCCATGAATTGTGTGTGGGAGCAGGTCCACACTGGACAGGGACACAACATGCTGTGTGCATAGGCAGGGACGGCCAGTGCTCAGCCTCCACATGTCTGTTTGCACATCATCATGTACACATTGGCATGGGAGCATGGGATATGCATATGCACACACATGCCATATTTCTCTATGTACATCTCCCACTTGGCACGTGCAACGTTACGTGTCACTTGTAATGTGTATCTGCAATCACACAGCTGTGTTGTCATGGAGCTGTCAATGTGTACACCTGTCAATGTGTTTTGGTGGTCTGATCCGTACAGTGCTGTACATAGGGTGTAGTAGGGACATCAATGACTGTCTCATATCCCCTCGTGCAACAGGTCCCACTTGTTTTTGCCGCTCAGCCTGTGTCCATAGCGTTGTTGGTGTGTGCCATACTCACCCAGCCTCGGAAGCCGTGTCAGGCACAGCAGCTAGTTATGTTGGTGTGGTGTTGCCGCTTCCCAAATATGCAGTCTGATATCATCAGCATGCCTTACAAGTTTTTAAGGCCTAAATCCCCATTTGCATGCTCATAGCAATGGTGTGTGTCTCACCTCATTGCTATTGGTAAGGGGACCTGTGTGAGTGTATTGTGGCTGTGTTGTCCCTACTTGTCAGCTGTTCTGTGATTCAATTGCTTGGTCAGTCATTTTGGTTTGGTGTATGTGAAAGTGCCCTGTGGCGTGTTGCTTTGACATGTGTCCACTTCCATCTTTCCTAGGAGGAGACCAAACATACATCGCCCCTACCAATTGCTGTCAGACATGGAGGATGTGGAGGTAATCCGGAAATTCCGTCTGGACCGACCCACCCTGTATCGCCTATGTGCCTTGTTGGAACCCCACCTCCGTCCTCGCAGGGTGTATCCAACTGCATTTACCCCCACGGCTAAGGTGATGGCTGCACTGCATTTCTTCGCCACTGGGTCTTTCCAACACACAGTGGGCAGTGGAGGTGGGATGTCCCAGCCCATGTTCAGCATGGTGCTACGGGATGTACTGTCAGCTATGATGCTGTACAGGAACAGGTACATCCGATTCCCCAGGGCTCGGGATTTGGCGGCAGTGAAGGGTGCTTTCTATGCCCTTGGACGGATCCCCCACGTTGTTGGTGCAATTGATTGCACCCATGTTGGCCTCGTTGCACCACAGGCCATGGAACCCGTATATCGTAATAGGAAGCACACACACTCCCTGAATGTGCAAGTGGGTTGCCTTGCGGACATGGTCATTACACACGTGTGTGCTAAGTTTCCAGGATCGGCCCATGACTCGCACATCATGCGCAACAGCATCCTACCACGTCTGATGACCAATCTGCAACCGGACCGTGCTTGGATTGTTGGTGAGTATGTGGACTCGTGTAGCGTGCTGGGTGTGCGATGCTGTCTTGTGTCCAGTTGGAATTGCAACGATTCTCTGTGTCCCTCACACCCAGGTGACTCTGCTTATCCGAATGGGCCTTGGCTGCTCAGCCCATTACGTCATCCTCGGACCCCAGCTGATGACCGCTACAATGAGGCACATGGGAGGGCCAGACGTGTGGTGGAGCGGACTTTTGGCCTCCTCAAGTCCAGGTTCAGATGCCTGGACCGCACCGGGGGTGGCCGACTCCTGGTGGCCAACATCACTGGGAACAGCCCCGCCACCCACCGACCACGTACGCAACCTAGGGGTCATCCTCGACCCCACCCTCTCCATGACTAAGCAGGTCAACGCCGTTTCCTCATCCTGCTTCAACATCCTCCGAATGCTCCGCAGGATCTTCAAGTGGATCCCCACCGAAACAAGAAAAACAGTCACCCAGGCCCTCGTCACCAGCAGGCTGGACTACAGAAACGCCATCTACGCAGGAACGACGGCTAAGCTCCTGAGACGGCTGCAACGCATCCAGAACGCCTCTGCACGTCTTATCCTCGACATCCCCCGACGCAGCCACATCACACCCCACCTGAGAGACCTGCACTGGCTCCCTGTCAACAAGAGGATAACCTTCAAGCTCCTCACCCACGCACACAAAGCACTCCACAACTCCAGACCAGCCTACCTCAACAGACGACTCAGCTTCTACACCCCCACCCGCCAGCTCCGCTCGACCAGCCTCGCCCTCGCCACAGTCCCCCGCATCCGGAAAACGACCACCGGCGGCAGATCCTTCTCCCACCTCGCCGCCAAGACCTGGAACACCCTCCCCACCAACCTCCGACAGACCCAAGACCTACTGGCCTTCAGAAGACTCCTCAAGACCTGGCTCTTCGATCAGTAGCAGCACCACCCCCTCTTCCCCCAGCACCTTGAGACCCTCGCGGGTATGTAGTGCGCTTTATAAGTGACATGATTGATTGATTGATTGATTGACTGGCGTACTCCCCACAGAAGGTGTGCCAGATAGTTGTGGCTTGCTGCATGCTGCACAATCTGGCTATTCGCAAGCAGATCCCCCTAATAGTGGATGACGGTAATCAGCCAGGGCCCCCGCCTGCAGACCAGGACGGGTCCAGTGACGAGGAGAGTGGAGAGGAGGAAGCTGTGAATGTGCGTCAGCAGCTCATCACCCGCTACTTCACTTGACGGTGAGTGACCATGTACGACGGCTGATGTAGCTGTAGTTGTGCAGGTGTATGTGTGCTCTGTCACGGAGGCCTATTGTTCACTGAGTGCTGTGTGGCAATGGTCCATGTCCAGGCTAGTATGCCACTGACAGTGGCTGTAGCATTGTGCCCTGTTGCTCTGTGAGATGTGTGTACATTGTTTGTAGTTGGTGACAAGTACTGTGTGATGAGTGTGTGACACACTCATTGAATGGACTCTTGTTCTGTTTTTCACCCCTAGGTCCCTACAGCCTCTCCTGGCCTATCGACATACCACACAGCAGATGCATTTCTGTCATGGTGGCGGTTGCACATCGTTGAATAAACACAGGGCACAGACAGCAGAATGTGATCAAGGTGTATTTATTTTCAGCGGTGACATGTTATTGTGTGCAAGGTGATGACAAAAGTGGTGCATGCTGTGACAATGAGTTGACGGTCATGGCTGCGTGATGGTCAAGGTGTACCCATGAAGTTCTATGTCCACAGTCCAACAGACACATGCCATTCACATGGCGGTGTGTGGTAGGATCGTATTACAAGTCAATGCAGTAGGTGGTCAAGGTGGCTGGCTGACTCACTGGCGTTTGGTGCGTGCGAAGTCCTCTCTGGACATCTGTTTCCTCTTCGGACGGCCCTTCCACGTTTGGAAGGGGGGGGTTGTGTTGGGGTGCTGCTGGTGGTGGCTGAGGAGTGCTCACTCGCTGTGGACGCAGGGGAACGCGATGCTGCACGACCCTGCACCACAGCAGGTGGTGGCGGAGGTGGTGTTGCTGGCCTTGCTTGTGCCCTCACCACCACCACCAGCTGGCCCATGAGGTCCACAAGTTGGTCCATACGGGTCACGAATTGGCCCATATGGGCGTCCATGGACCTCAACACCCCAAGGACCTCCCGTGTGTCGGAAGCCGACCTGGCCCATTGTCCTTGGGCCTCTTCATAGGCCCCAAGGACTCTGGCGATTTTTGGCAGGGCTTGGCTCACAGGCTCAGATGGCGTTGGCCTGACCCTGCTCCTCCCACCAGTACTGCTGCCACCAACCTGCCCACTCACCACATTGCTCACCACGGTCCTCGGTCTGGCTCCCAGGGTGGACCCCGACGGCTGTGCCACCACTTGCGCTGGGGCTGTGGCCAGGGATGACGTGGTGGTGGTGGTTGCGTCGGTGGTGGTGGTTGCGGCGGTGGTGGTGGTTGCGGCGGTGGTGGTGGCCGCAACGACCGTGGCAGCAGGGGTCTGTGACTGGTCAGCAGCCCTGGGTGATGGGTTGGTGGGTAGGAGGGGCCCTGGGGAGCAGTTGGGCCCTGCCACTCCAGATGGGCCTTCTGGGTGGTCCTCGTCCGAAGAGGTGTCCAGCTCCTCTACATCCGTGAGTCCGGCTCGGGGGCTTGCGGACTGGCTGTGCTGGCTGCTGTCTCCCTCTCCAGCATCCAGCAGTTCGGCACCTGTGGGGAGAATGAGATAGGTTATTGTGTTGCACCTTGCAAAGTATGTATTGGTTGTCTGACATTCACAGTTCGTGCACTGTCGTGCACAGGTTTCCCAGAGGCGTGTGTGTGGATGTACGATGTGTGTATGCCTGGGCAAGGCACTGGAACTGTGTGATGTGAACATGTGGCATGGGACGGATTAGCAATGCCGATGGGTGTGTGTTGCTGTACTCCTACATTTTGTGGCTTGGGTGTATGCGTGCTCCAGACCCATCGACAAATTTGAGATGTAATATGGTTTTGGGGTTCAAATGGAACGCTTCGACATGCAGATTGAAAGTGGGGTACAGCCCCCTCAACGCTTTTGAGGTGAAATATGGTTTTGGGGTTCAAATGGAACGCTTAGAATCGCAGATGGCAAAAGGGGTACAGCCCCCTCAACGCTTTTGAGGTGAAATATGGTTTTGGGGTTCAAATGGAACGCTCAGAAACGCAGATGGCAAAAGGGGTACAGCCCCTCAACACTTTTGAGGTGAAATATGGTTTTGGGGTTCAAATGGAACGCTTAGAAACGCAGATGGCAAAAGGGGTACAGCCCCTCAACGCTTTTGAGGTGAAATATGGTTTTGGGGTACATACTGTGACATATGGGTGCAGAACGGGACATGTGTTCTGGCAACATGACAGTGCATAGACAAAGGTGTGTGTATGTCTAACATACCCGGCATATCTGCTGTTATCATTTATGGACATTACATTGGACGCATTGTTGTGAGTGCGTGATGGTTGTGTGCCACACGACGTATTGCAGATGGGCCAAATCCTTGGTGTGCGTGCTACCCTCGGCCATGTGCATCAATGCAGTGCTCTTGGGGTGTTGACTATATTATGTATGTTGTTAATCACAGTGTGACGTGCGCTTCAGTCACTGCAGGCACATTATTTGTCATGGGCAGGTATCTTTGCATAACTACTGTATGAGGGCCAGCTGTTCGGATGACATACCTTTCATGACACTGGGGCTGACAGATGAGATGGATGATATGTTGAATGTGCATTGTGTGCCTGTGTGTTTCATGGGTCCAGTGGTGTTTATGTGCATTATTGTGGTTCTACGCTGTTACTTCTAGACAGGTTTGTCTTACATGGGCGTTGTTGTAAGATGTGTGGGTAACAGGCAGTAAGGACTACATGGACAAGACTTTGATGGTGTTGCTGATGTGTGTGATGTGTGGCACAGTGCCTGCCGTGTGGGTCTGTACTCCAGTGGGACTTATGCATGCAGACGTGGATCCTTAAGTGTTGCTGTATTTGTGATGGGTCATGTGGGGTATGACTCTGTAATACATGTCCGTGTGCACATTGGTCACATGATTGTGACAGGGAGCAGTGCTGCGTGTTCCTCTGCTACGTGACATGTCCCATGTGTTAGTCGTAATACAGTCCTCATGCCTACAGACACCCCGCCCTGTACAGTTTTCCAACTACAGGTTTTTTTTGAGTGCGCAATGCAATGGATGCCACATGGTTATGGGAGGGAGGGGTGCTCCATGTTGCTGGTCTGTGGGAGTGGGGGCGGTGTTGTGAGTTGTGGTGATGGCTTACCACCCACAGAAACCCCTGCATGTAGGGTGAGATATCTACCTGTCGGCTGCAGGTGTGCACTGCAGTGGCTGACACATGGGTGTGGGGTGTGCTCCACCTTGCTGCGCTGTGGGACTAGGGGCCTGGTGGGTGTTGGACTTTAGCTGTCCCCCCTCCCACCCACTGACTTTGTGTTCCGGCTACTTACCTGTTACTTGTCGGTTGGTGCAGCTATGGCTGACACATGAGTGTGGGTGTGGGGAGTGCTCCACCTTGCTGCGCTGTGGGACTGGGGGCCTGGTGTGTGTTGTACTTCAGCTGTCCCCCCTCCCACCCACTGACTTTGTGTTCCGGCTACTTACCTGTTACTTGTCGGTTGGTGCAGCTATGGCTGACACATGAGTGTGGGTGTGGGGAGTGCTCCTTCTGGCATTTCTGGAGTACAAGGGGACCTGGTGGGAGTTGCGGTGCTGGCTGACTGTACACATACCCCCATGGTTTTGTTAGTTGGTAGGTTTGGGCTGTGTGTGTGGTAGTGTCTGTTGCATGTGTGAGTGATGTCTTGTGTATTGTGTACTGGACATGGGGGTGTTTGTCCCTCGGAGCTGTGGCATAGTGGTAGTGCATGTGAGTACATAGCGGTGTGCTGGTATACATTTGTTTGTACTTACCAGCCTCCACTCCCCCTGGTATTCCGGTGAGACTCTCCGGATGTAGGATGCCTCGCACCTTCTCCTCCCACGCCTTGAAGGTCTTGAATAGCGCGGGATTCCCTCCGCCAGTCCTGTCAGCTAGCTGCCGATTCTTGGCCTCCTTCTTTTTGACCACTCTTTTCATGTCGTGCCGCCTCTTGGTGATTTCTGCTCTGTTGCGTGGCACGTTCCCGACTGCATTGACCTGGTCTACGATCCTGCTCCACATTCTGTTTCTGGTGGCTATTGGTGTCTGTTGGACCTGGTTGCCATAGATTTGTGGGTGCACGTTGATGATCTCGTCGACCATGACCGTCAGCTCAGTGGAAGTGAACTTGGGCATTCTGTGTGCTGCCATGGTGTGTGGTTTGGTGTTTGTGGTGCTGGTGCGGTGTGTGGTGTGTGATGTGCAGGGAGTTTGTGGGGCCGGTGTTTGGTGGTGGTGGTGGTGGTGGTGGTGGTGGGTGCGTGTCTGTGGTGTGCTGCTGTCCTTTCTGTCTCGCTGTGTTCTATGCTCTCGTCCTCAGTTTGTAGTGTTGCAAGGGATTGTGGTCTGTGAAGGGGCTGCTTTTGTACTTACCTATGTGGGTGTGTCATGATGTGCTGTTGTTTTCAGGTGTGTTGTGGCTGGTGTTCTGGGATTTGTAGTTTATTTGTTTGTCCAGGGGGGATGTGTTTTCGGGATGTGTACTGTGTTTGTGTATTTGTGCGTGGATTGCTGTGTGAACTTGTTGGCCATGTTGTGTGTGTTTCTTTGGGTCCGCGGATGGTTTCTGTGCAGGGACGTGGCCGCCAGGGCTTCCGCCGTGTCCATTTTCATCACTGTTGTTTACGATGGCGGGCGGTGTATTTGTGGATTTACCGCGCTCATGTCGGGGCGATCCTAATTTCACGGCCGGTGTCTCGGTCGTCAGGGCGGGCGGTTTTGGGTTGTCGTGCGTATTTGCGTCCGTGGCGGACGGATGGACTTAGTATCGGGCATGAACGGGCGGTATTTTTTGTGTTTTTTCCGCCGCAGGCGGTTTTCGATTCGCAGCATCGTGATTGCTCGGTCGGTATTCAGACGGTGTAGGCGGGCGGTTTTTTACCGCTATGGTGGATGGCGGATTTTATTCCGCCCGGTATCGTAATGGACACCTAAGTACGTTATTTATTCCCACTATAATGCACAAAAAACATGCTCATAGTTCCAATTTGATAATCAGAACATTCGTGTATAATTGGGGATTCCTTCTGTTTCTGTTAATTATTATTGTTTTTATATTCTGTTCACAACTGCATTGCTTACTTTTCATAACGGTAACTTTCATAAAACTTTGATACTACAGAACGAATCCATGATGGCTACACTGGAACTCGCATTCATTTTCACTATGTAGGGTACTTCCATGATGGCTGCTGCTGTCACAGCTAATTTGGCTTCCTTCTCCTTTTATCATTTTCTACTGGTCCTATTTATATTACTTTGGCACATAAACGTTTTTCTCTACCTGCTTGTCCTTTTTCTATTACCTTGACGTTTAAGCTTGCATGCTGCACATCGTTGTAGGCACAGCACGCCTCACACGCGTCCGCGATCGGGAACGCTCGGATGACTTGGTAAGGTTTCCCGCTTATTTCCGCTCTGTACTAGGGATTCTAAATCTCACCAGTACTTGGTCCTGATATATTTCCAGTATGCTTTTTACATACATGCGATTGCTCCCTTGTTTGGCAGCCCTAATCTGTAGAAGGTTGAATCACAGTACGTTTTACAATGTAGTAACAGCCGCCACCTTCATAGCCTAGTGGCTTCATTTCCATATGGTCTGATTTTTTTGGATTCTTTGAATATGACCACACCTACGTGCACAGGACATTTATTGTGACGAAGGTAGAAGCATTTATTAAATTCTCACACCCTGCATCTATTCTTAGATTCCATCATTCATCACCGGTAATATTACTTGTTCCTGCCCAGACAGCATGCTTGTCTTGCATTTCTATACTTGCATGACTATTTCTTGGGAGTCTGGAACACACATGACAGCGCCCCGCACTATGGTGTTTGTTCCACATGATAGATTTGAATGTTTTTCTTTTTCTTTTCCTTTTTCCTTTGATTTTAGATGGTTCATACTTAATTCTTCACAGGCACGAATTATATGTGACCTGTTATATACTATTACAGACTTTTGTAAATAATTCCTCACAGGCACAAATTATATGTGACCTGCTGTATGTTATTACAGATTGTTGTAAATACAGGTGTTTAGTGTATACACACCATTATTGTTTTGTCAGGCAACTGACTCTCAGTCCTGATGATGATCCCATATCTTCAGGGAATAAAAACGCCGTCGACTTACACTCTGACCCATTAACACTATGTTCAAAATTATTTCTTCTTTGGGTGCAGTAGTACTTTGTGCTATAAGTGACCTGAGTACTAGATATAAGTGTTAGTCACGCTCTTTTGATTTTTTTGTCTGTATGTGTTCATATGTTTTGTCATTATTTTACACTTTTATTCGTTGTCTTTTTGTTCCTTGATTTTACTCCGGTGGGGGTAATTTCCTTATATGTTTTCAGGATGAATTTCTGTGCTGCAAATAAATACTTCAGATTTTGTTTATCACAACTATTCATGGAACTTACTAATGTATTCATAGTAATCACCTTTTTATCTTTACTAAGGGTCCCTTGTTCCTAAAAATACTTCACTACCCTTGGTCCTTTTTGATCTGTGGGTTTACCTTGTGCATTGAAACTAGTGGAAAATTTAGAAGCCCTATTGGCTAATGCAGAGTTACCCTCTGACCTCTCAGTCCGGCTAACTTCTGAATGGGGCTACTAAAATGAGTACTTCAAGGTATCAAATTAATCGTGGCATTAAACTGACCTGAAGTCCTAGTCGAATTTAATGGCACTTTCAAAGACAGGCACCTTTTGGAAAGTTGCCGCTTTATTGCCTAGTTTATTCAGTGGCCTATCACAGTTGCTGGCCTCCAAACTGTCTTCTGCCCTCTTAGGGAGCAGCGTGAATGACTCCCAGGCTCAGGAAAAATAGAAGTCTGCCACAGAGGGAGAAGTTACCTTGCCCTTGCAGGAAGCCAAAAAGGGGTCAGCCCAAAAGGAGAGCTCCAAAGTGGAATAAGCCTTTGCTGGGCAAATGGCAATCGCACTTGTGTAAGGATTCCCTTTTGTTCAGGTAGATGAGCTGGCGGCAGAAGCAGAAAGGGTAAACCAGTAGCCAAACCATTTTTTTTCTGTGTGCATATATCCCCCAGGTAGCCACACTGCTAGGGTGGGCTACCAAGCTACTAACATCCAAGGAAGGGTTCAGACAACTTGAGAGTGGGTGGAATGGAGCATTCTGACATTGCAACATGCCACACATAGCCGGAAGTCATCATAGGATGGGAGCGATCCTGGTAGCCCATTGGCTAGTGACCGCATCATCCCCCCAGGGCACTTTTCAGGCTTAAATATGGCACCCTGAACCTCAGATCATATCTGGACTGGAGAAAGTACCAAAGAAAGATTGCCCTGCTGACTCCTGGACCTGGCAAGAGAGGCTGCACCAACCACTGGACTGCGCCTGCTGCTCCTTGGACTAGTGAAGAGAGGATTGTTTCTGTGGTGCCTGTCTTGAGGAAAAGTTGCTCCTGATCCCCAGACCAAAGTCATGGCTCCAAGGGTCAGTCTGCTGATCATCTGTTCCAGCACCAGGGCCATAAAAGCAGAGTCGCCCATCCTGGCAAGCCATTAGCAACTCAGAAGGAATTGCTGCTGACTGCCGACATGCAGCCAAGAAGGCCTACTCGCCAGACTTAAAAGTTGCACCTGTGTCTGCCGGACTCGGGAGAGTCATCAGAGTGTGCATTGGTCACCTAAGATGAACACTAGCCCTTACCAAAGGATATAACTGGACCCGCTGTGTCTGGATATCGTAGCCCAGCCTCAGAAGGACTTCACTGCGTCAAAGAAGACTTCGAAGGAATCTGACCCATGTGGCCAAGGTCACCCACCGTAACCCGTGGACAGAGGAATAACCCTAGGAAGACCCCCTCGACTGCAAAGCACCCATAGCATCTTTCAGTATCCTCGGCATCCTGCATCCCCAGCATCAGAACCACTTCATTGAAGTCTGTGGCAGTCTTGATGTAAAGTGTGGAACCGGATTTGAGACTGCTTTGGTTACCAGGTAACTGTCCAAATACTCCCTATTGCCCCCCTGACCTTCTCCCTGTTGGAATTGGTTGCCCAACTCAGGCCAGAGAAGCTGAACACAACTCTTTCAAACTTATCAAAAGTTAGCAAACTTTTTTTGTTAGCTTTGCTTCGGACTAAAAAGCTGAAATGTAGATTTTACTTTAAAATCTATTATCTCCGGAACCCTCCAGTGGACTTTGCTCATCTTGGTGTGTAAAAATTCATAAAAATACAATCTATTTTTTAAATTGGTGTCAGATTTCTTTTGGGTTGCGCAACTTTATTTTGTTGTTTGGTGCTTTTAATGCTTTACGCTAGTTTCTTTGTTTGAGCCTTATGGCTCATTGCTACAACTACCCAGGTTTGAGAAAGAGGTTTCACAAATGAGGCTGACCTGCTCAAACAAGACTTAGTGAGTGTATTGTCGTGTAGTTCCTAGGAGTCCCCCAAGACCTGCGCGTTTTGGATGACCTAAACTGAGGGCTTGGTGACCCAACTGCTTGCGGACACCCCCACAGGATATGTGAGCCGTTAGACCAGCTAGCTCTACAGTGCCACTACCACCCCCCCTGTAATCTACAGTGATGTAGGTAGTCTCTGGCAAACACTGAACATGACAACCCTGATTCCTCAGGGATCGTGGAAAACAGTACAGCACGTTTCGCTCAGACACTCATACTTGCTTTCTCTCAGAAAATACACAGGATGGCAATTAGGACTTTTCAATAAGAATTTATTGGTCCAGCGACAGCCTGGTGTGAAACATATGTGCTGCGACAATCAGGAGACAGAAGCATACGAAATAGATTGCTAGTACCAATAAAGTGAATAGTAGATACATTTCTACCATAGTGCTAATAAGATGAACAGAAACAGTTCAGATAAAAACAGTAGCACTTGCATATTCCAAAAATGTGCTCCCTAAGTAATTTGCTAAAATGTACCTAGCCTAACCTAGATGTGTAGGTGTATATGCAAATAGCCATGAGTATCTGTAGCCAAGAAACCCCCAGGGATGAACCAGCCCCTCAGCTGATGGTCAGAATGAAGGACCCCCGTCTCTGCGTCGAGGATGACAACCCGCAAGGGATGTCAGACCGCTGTGTGTCGAAGATTCGGCATGCAGGACCCCCGTCTCCGCTTGGAAGGAATTCTCCTCTAATTTGTAGGGGGGAGTGAGGGTCTTTTATACTAAAGTGGTCACTCCAGGGTTTTTTCTAGAATCAATATGTTTTTAAAACAACCATGAATGTTTTGAAAACAATCACCAATGCTTTTCTTAACAAGTGTGATCATGTACAGCTGGCTGTTGGCCAAGGATGAAAAAAAGTGGTGACCCTTATACAGAATAAATCTGCTGTGCCTGGGGACATGTTTATGTACATCAGGTACAGGGATTATGATAGAACGGGAGCAAGCTACTAGGTAAAAGGTCACCTGTTTAGAATTGTTATTGCCATGTGGATGGGACAATGTATGCAAAATGGGGTTTACATGATGGGACTATCCTAAAAGACATGACACCCACTCCTCATCAAAAGGTCAACAAGGTCAGCTAGGTAATGATAAAGCTAACGCTATAAAAAGGCATAAAAACATTTATAATAAAACCTACTAAAAAGCATTTAAAGCCTGAAAAACGTTCATAATAAAAAGATTCATTTTCCCCTAAAAAAGTGTTCAAAAGGTCCTCTATACTTGTATATAATTTGATTATTGCACTGAGCACCTTGAAAGCCATGAAGCTCAGTTGGAGCAGAGAAGAAATAAAACAAAGTCAGTTTCGACCTTCAATTTTAGTAAATGTTTTAAAAAATAGCCATACGGTTCCCAGCACAGGAGAGGCCAGATTGTTTTTAAGAATCCTGCGCTGAAGAATCAACATCGCTGAACATCATATGTACAGATGGCAGTCCCTCAAGTACTTCCAGTATCATATCCAATGAGCAAAGATGGTCATCTCTGGTTCCCACGGCAGCCGCTGGGGAAGAGTTAGATGCCTGCACGCCTGATCTCGATGCCTGTACTTCTAGGGCAGAGCCGATATCCCTTCCAAAAGGAGCGGAGACTCCAGAAATGCCGTCATCAACATGGGAATTCGCTGTGGACAACTGCACGTGTGGGCCTGCAAAGGCACCAGTAGCGCTTCTATGTCCGGCGGCGCAATCGATGGAAGTGTCAGACACAGGTCCAACACAGCCGAATCCACAGAAGAGGCAACGGAACACAGGCAGGACACAGTCCAGGCAGACCGGTCTGAAAGACAGGAACCAATGCTCACTCAATCAATCAATCATGTCACTTATAAAGCGCACTACATACCCGCGAGTGTCTCAAGGCGCTGGGGGAAGAGGGGGGTGGTGCTGCTACTGATCAAAGAGCCAGGTCTTGAGGAGTCTTCTGAAGGCCAGTAGGTCTTGGGTCTGTCGGAGGTTGGTGGGGAGGGTGTTCCAGGTCTTGGCGGCGAGGTGGGAGAAGGATCTGCCGCCGGCGGTCGTTTTCCGGATGCGGGGGACTGTGGCGAGGGCGAGGCTGGTCGAGCGGAGCTGGCGGGTGGGGGTGTAGAAGCTGAGTCGTCTGTTGAGGTAGGCTGGTCCGGAGTTGTGGAGTGCTTTGTGTGCGTGGGTGAGGAGCTTGAAGGTTATCCTCTTGTTGACAGGGAGCCAGTGCAGGTCTCTCAGGTGGGGTGTGATGTGGCTGCGTCGGGGGATGTCGAGGATAAGACGTGCAGAGGCGTTCTGGATGCGTTGCAGCCGTCTCAGGAGCTTAGCCGTCGTTCCTGCGTAGAGGGCGTTTCCGTAGTCCAGCCTGCTGGTGACGAGGGCCTGGGTGACTGTTTTTCTTGTTTCGGTGGGGATCCACTTGAAGATCCTGCGGAGCATTCGGAGGATGTTGAAGCAGGATGAGGAAACTGCGTTGACCTGCTTAGTCATGGAGAGGGTGGGGTCGAGGATGACCCCTAGGTTGCGTACGTGGTCGGTGCGTGGCGGGGCTGTTCCCAGTGATGTTGGCCACCAGGAGTCGTCCCAGGCTGAAGGGTTGAAACCAAGGATGAGGACCTCCGTCTTGTCCGAGTTCAGCTTCAGGCGGCTGGTCCTCATCCATTCGGCGACGGCCTTCATTCCTTCGTGGAGGTGGGCTTTGGCGGTGTGAGGGTCTTTGGTGAGGGAGAGGATCAGCTGGGTGTCGTCGGCGTAGGAGATGATGTTGAGGTTGTGCTGTCGGGCGACGTGGGCGAGGGGTGCCATGTAGATGTTGAACAGCGTTGGGCTGAGGGAGGAGCCTTGGGGTACGCCGCAGATGATCTTGGTGGCCTTGGATCGGAAGGGGGCGAGGCGGACGCTTTGTGTTCTGCCGGAAAGGAAGGATGTGGTCCAGTCCAGGGCCTTCTCTTGGATCCCGGCGTCGTGAAGGCGTGTTCGTAGTGTGTGGTGGCAGACCGTGTCGAAGGCGGCTGATAGGTCCAGGAGGATGAGGGCTGCTGTTTCTCCGTTGTCTAGCAGGGTCCTGATGTCATCGGTGGCGGTGATGAGGGCGGTTTCGGTGCTGTGGTCTCGCAGCCGAGGTGTAGTCAGGTAGAAAACCATGCGCTCTTGACAACGTCATTCCAGCAGTGTTCTCTCCATTTCGTGAGGGATTGCGACGTCCATTGCGAAGCAAGAGTATTAAAATCAGTATGCCCGCTATCGAAAACAGGACCAGAGGAAGCCCTCCAAAAATGCTTCCAAATGCGGAGTGTATGAATGCTGGAATTACTCTGAAGATGGTCTGAAAGGTGGTTAAGAGACCTGATCTAAGTCACTTAAATAAGTGTACGATCCCACTCGTATCAGACATGTTAAAGATACGATGAACCATGCCTCCAAAATGGATCGGGAAGTTCACAGACCAGGGCCTGTATCTCTGCTGAAGACCTTGCAACCTGGAGACCAAAAGTCTCTGAAGTTAAGGTCACATTTTGTTGAAACAACATGGCTTTCAGTCTGCTCAGCAAATCAGACCTTATAATGGAAACATTCAATGAAGGCCACAGTGGTGCCTCCCTCACTGTGCGAGCCGGGGGAAACAATACTTGCTTACAGCAAACAACCCTGAAGTTTGCTGTGACTAGATATGCGATGCCTGGCGTCGTTCTACAACAGCCTTGATCATTCGGCACTAAATAACTTCCATTCAAAAGTAATTCAAAAACCGGATGAATCACGGCAGCTGGGGAGCCCTTCAAGTATGCCCGTTGGGTGACAGCTGCGCTATATAAATGCAACTTACTTTACATTACATTACATTACAAGAAGCAAGATAAGTTTGCTTTTAACGCATTACACGTTCCATGAAGCAACACTTCTTTGCACGCTAAAGACCCACTTAAAGCCTTCCCGCAGTCTTTACCACTTAAGAAAACTTCAGTGTCCTTATTTCTGCACCTATATCTATACGGTAACTCCCAGGTTTCCTGTATGAATCCTTCACCCAATGCTTCATATCTGCCTGCTTGGATGTATCTAAGGCAGTATTGGAACTGAAATGTCGTGATCGGCAGTGTGATATAGCCATAAATTAACAATTCTGTAGATGGTGACTCTGCTACAGTGAAAGGTAACTTCTCTAATTTCTCAATGAGCAGCATGGTGTACTTTGCACCTCTGCGTGCCATAGTCAACTGTCTGTCAGTCAGATTGTAAACCGAAAACAAACTTGTGCTGTTAATGTATTTCCATGGCACGTGGCCTGAACGCAATTTTTGCAGCGTCCAGTTTAAAAGCATAATGGAGCGCAATTGAGATTGTCCATGTTGTAGAATAGACAAATCTTGTTCCATTTTGTCGATTGCCGAGGACACAATGTTGCCCAGTGAATAAATACGTGAAGAAAATTGGTCATACCATTGTCTACCACAGCCAGGGCCTTTTCGAGGTTAATCTTATCAATTTCACGTAATCTCTCAGCAGCATCCTGTTGGGAAACTTTTCATAGTTCATTGTAGATGACATACAAGAAGCGTTTCTTACGACATAACAAGAAATCCCTAAGATCCATGTTGTCTGATAGACGAGACAAGTGTTGTTTCACCTGTTGTAGTGTTGAGCTTTTTAGCCATTCTAGGCATAACTTCCCAACACTATAAGAAGTCACTACCTCTGGGTCGTCTGTGTGTACATGGCGTGGGTCAGGCCTATGGATATTACACCCATAGGTGGTACCCTTGAATCTTGCTTGACACCTATTTGTGTCGATAGGCCAAACCAACCATCCCTTCCAATTGGGAGCTGAAGAATTATATGTACCATTCTGTGGCATTGCACCCAGTGCCTCCTCACTAAGCAGCGTGTTATTCAATATACCATCAATAGGTTTGGGTAAGGGGATGCGTGGTGTTTTCAGGTCTTTAATTTTTACAAACCCGTAGCAGGTAGTTTGTTGCACTGTTCTGTTCAGGAAAAGTATTTGTAATGGTATGAGGCAAGCTCTAAATAAAACCTCTGTTTCCTGATCCTGCCAATCTTTCGTCCCCCAGATGGATTTAGTGTCTATTGTGTCCCTCCAATAGTCGAAACCTTGTATAGACAGTTGGGAGATGAAAGGTGCTGAATATATGAGCTTGGTATTTGTCAACATCATTTTCTTTGCAGTTGCATTTGTCTGTACTAACTTATAGTAGTATGACATTGGGTCTGATGTATTGAACCCTGAAGAGTATGCAAATTTCTGTGCGAATGTGGCAGAACTACCTTTCAGTGGTGTCGGGCAATGTTCCCATTGGTGGTGTAAGTGTTTACAGTGCGTGGCACACTAGCTCTGTGCAAAAAGTGATGACCATAATGCTGGTAGCAAAACATACTATCGTAGTCAGGTGTATGTTCATACAATTCCTTGTGAGAAAATGCAGTAGATTGTTCTAAATCTGAAAGCATAGTATTTACAGTCTCAATGTCCCAATCATCAGAGAGTTTACTCGGGGTAATGAAGTCATTCATTGAAATTTTGATCACGTGTGGAATTTTCAAATGTTCGGTGGGACCAAATACATCATATGAAACCCTATCCCAAACTATACCATCCGGTACTGGAATTGCTGAAATGTTCTCTAGGGACAAGTCTCTTTGTTCACGGTATGATGACGTATGTGGTTTCAGGACCAAGTACACAGGTTGGACTGCAGAGTGTTATGGGAAGTAATGTCCATTTAGTAGTAGGAAAAAGACAGTTATGATGCCAATACAAATTAACAGGAACAGGGTCCCTAAGTCAAGCCAAAGATGCAGCCAAGGGGACACTAAGTAAGTCTTTTCAGCCAGAGACAGAATTGTCGAAATTGTTCTTTCGTAAAAATGGGTGGCGATTGCTCAGGTTCACTTGGATCTGAAGAAAAGTCATCGAAGTTGATGAAGTAGCCAGACGCAGTTCGATCTATCCTTGGGAGCTCAGCAGTGTTAGTAGAACTGGCAGTTGCTTCTTGTGAAGGCACGTTGATGTAAAGTTCATTATTGGGCCGAATTGCAATTTGCGTTTCAGTTTCATTTGGATGTTGTTCACTTTCAACAAGTGTGATTCGTACTCCGTTATTGGCATCTTGCACAGAGGAGTCTTGAAACGTTATTAGTCTTCCCATCTGAACTTCCTGTATAGTAGCGAGAGGAGATCTGCGGCAACTCAGGACTCCACGCTGCCTGCTGTTGAGAATCGGCCACATAGTGTGGTTTGATCAGATCAATGGAGACGAACCGCCAGGACAGGTACAGGTGTTCTGTAAGATGGCCCAAACTCCTTCTTGTCTACGATCTTTTCTCTGACCAGGTCCCCAACCTTTGGGACCCAGACAGGTCTTGCCGAAACCGGTTTCACTTCCCCAGTGGCGGTGCGTTTTACTGGGACGTTGCTTTGTAATGCCTGGAATTCATTTAGTTCCTGTAAAACTGACAAACGATCATTCAATTCAAATGGTTTTACATCTGCCACTGTGCTGGCAAATTCGCGGTCTTGGTACCCACATTCTTGTCCCAAACAGGATCTCATAGGGGGTACGTCCTCCCAAGGATTTTCTTGGCATATTGTTCAGTGCTCTCTGGACCCCATATAGGTGATTGACCCAACTACTGCTCGCACCTATTACCCTTGCTGAATTTCCCTCGGGATGGTAGGGGGAAGAGTACTGCAAGGCCATGTTCATACTTTCCCTGGCTTCCTTGTAAGCCTGAGATCTAAAAGCAGGACCTCGGTCGAAATGTAACGTGCCAATTGCGAATGTCCCGATAAAGACTCGCAAATCCTTTATAACAGTTTGAGCATCAGCCGAGCGCTGAGGCCAAACCCATAGAAATCTAGAGCATGAATTCACTGCCACCAAGATGTACTTGTAAGCCCCGTCTGAATTTAAGGGGCCACAGTGATCTATATAGACACATGCGAGTGGTCTGTCTGAAATGAGTAATGGTGTTTGTGGTGGCCGTGCTACGGTGGAACCTTTCATCTGCTGACAGATGTCGCACTTTAAGGCATAAGCCTTTGTTTGTTTAGACAAACTTGGCCACCAGAATCGCTGCTTCAGTAACGAAACTGTAGCAGTGACTCCTGCGTGTGCAGAGCCCAGACCCTCGTGTGCAGCTAGAATACCTAATCTGTGATCTGTGTATGGTATAACTCTATCCCCCACTCCTGGAATTTGAGCATACAGTGTATTTTGCGCATCTAATTTATAGGAATATTTGAGTGGAAAGCCTTTCGGAACAGCAGAGCCGTTCTTAGAGGCATTGACAGCTATCAGTATGTCTCCATCTATCCTCATGCTAGAACGAGTGATTGCAGCAATGGCAGCAGTTCCTGCTGTCGCCTTGGCGGCTTCATCAGCCAGTGAATCCCCTTCAACGTGTACGCCAACACGCTGGTGACTCAAGGTGTGAATAACTTGAGCCCGTGGCAGGTATGCTTTCAGCTTTGCCACTTGTTCCCATAACAATTTATGTTTGATTGTGCAACCCTTGGAATGTCTAAACCCATTCTGGCCCCAGTAATGAAGATATTCATTGTAAGACTGCACACAGTAAAATGAATCGCACACTATCGGTGTGGGAAATTCTCGATCCGTATACTGTAGTGCCAATATTGGGCTTTCAGCTCTGCCAACTGCGCTGTACAATCTCCTAGAGATTGCATAGTCGTATTGCTGGGATGGAACTTACCGTCCTGCATGCGTCCCTTCACTATAGCACATGCAGCGCTATATTGCTCTTTACTTCCTATGGCAGGCTGAGCAGACCCATCAGTGTCAATGATGTATTCATATTTCTCTAGAGACAAGATTCCATTTGGGAGAGGGTATTCTTGTTCATACTGCCGGAATGCTTGTGTTTTTAGTGTAGAAACATATCTGTAATCTACATCTGTTGCAGTGAGAGAATTAGCCCATTGTATCCATCGTGTATGCAATGATTTCGCATTTGGAATGCTCGCTTTGGTAACAGCTTCTAAAGTTGGTACCGGGGTTACAACGATAATGCGTTTTCCCTGTGCTAGCGCTCTTTCTCTCACTACAGCAGTCTGTACTGCGGTCAATATTTTTTCTGTTGCCGCAAATCGCATTTCAGCATTTGTGCATAAATGTGATTTGAATGCAATTGGAACTGTCTCACCTTCATTGAACGTGAGGTAAGTATATCCTGATAATCCAGGAGCGACTTGGATCACCAAGTTTGTAGAATTTACACGTGTGTGTAAGTGTTTGGATGCTATCATGTCAGCCTGAACTGACCGGAGAGTATCTGTGTGTTGCTGTGTCTACTGATGTGGTGTGAAATCAAGTCTGATTAAGTTGTAGAAGGGTTTTACTCTTTCTGCGTAATCTAGAATGTATGTTCTGCCAAAATTTAGAAATCCTAAAATGGATTGCAAACATTTTAGAGTCTTAGGAGGTTGGAGCAGCGCGCACTTTTCTAAAAAGTTGGCTGCCAGGCTCTTGCCTTCATTTGACAGTTCATATCCAAAAATAGGACATTAAGATGGGCAATTATTGATTTTTTTTTAAATTAAATTTGGAGCCCAAATTGGCAAATCCCACAATTATGTTGTTCACCCTGCTCAAGAGTTCAAGTAATTCATCGTCCGTTAGGTAGATGTCATCTACATAGGCCACAGCCTCCTCATCGCAAGTTTGTAATATTTCTGACATTCTTGCCGAGAATAGCCCCGGGCTGTTCTTATACCCTTGAGGCAAATGTCAAAAGTTTTGCTGAGTGCAGATCGTGGAAAATGCAGTCAAATATCTGCTTTCTGGAGCTATGTTTTGGCAGAAGAATCCATTCAAGATATCTAATGTCGTTTTGTATTTCTTCCGCACAATGTTATTCATTATTGCGGCACTGTGTGCATTTTGAACTGCAAATGTATTTAAATGTCCGTAATCTAAAACTAGACGATATGTATTGTCAGGTTTCATCACTGGAAACAAAGGATTACTCATCGAGGAGGTGCAAGTCTCAATCATACCTTGGTATTCGAGTTGGTCTAAGATTTCTTTGAACTGTCTTTTTGCATCATTTCTTATAGGGTTCTCTCTCTGTGGATTTGGAGTAGATTTTAATGGGATTTCGTGGTGGGTTGACTCCATGTCCCACCCTACATGGTTGTGGTATAATGCCGGAGCTAGCGCTCACTCCTGCGCGTATGAGTGTTTTAAAGATTCTGGAATGAGGTCGGAGAAAGCAGGCAAAATGGCGCCTTCCCCCTTTGGGCAATCCATCACAAACTCAGGCGGCCAATCCCTTTCTGCTAACAGTATGTCATATCCGTATGTTAAGTTCTCCCAAAAGAGACCTTTAACCTTTCTTAATATATTCCCCCTCTATTTGAAGTGTAATTTCATATAGTCTATGGAGGACGCTAACTCTTGTATCTGGTGTTTCCACCGTGATGTATTCATTCATTACTGCTGTCACCAGAAAATCCTTCAGGTTCCGGCAAGCTATTGTTACTTCTGCCGTGCTGTCTAGCATCTGTCGTGTAGTTCCTATATACCCTTTACAGGATCTGCGCGTTTGGATAACATAAACTGTGGGATTTGATGGTGGACTGATTCCGTGCACCCCCACCGGATACGTTAGCCTGTCTGTATCAGCTAGCTCACAGTGCCACTAGAGTCTCCTCTTATCGGGGAGAGAATAGTTCTTGGCAACCTCAGAACATGACAACCCTGATTCCCCAGGATTGTGGAAACAATATACTACTTTTCCCTCAGTCACTCGTGCTCACTTAGTTTGTCTCAGAGAGATACACAGAATAAACAGGCTGGGCGTTTCAATAAGTATTTATTGAACAGTTGTTATTCTAGTGTAGAATATATGAGCTGCAACAACCATTAGACAGTAGCAGAGATATATGATTAGCAATACTACAAAAGTAAAGGGATGGTATAGTTCTACCATCTTGCAGAAATTATGAATATATACATGTACACAAAACACATGATAAAAAGTGCAACCTAAAAGTGCGTACTCCTACGATATCTCCCTAACTGGATGTACCTAAATGTACCTAGCATCTATGTAGGTGATATGCCAAGAATACCTCTAGGATCTAGTCAACCCCCATTACCTGAGAGTTAGAGAATGTGGGACCCCATCCTGGTCTCGAGTTGGACACCCCGCGAGGGATGTTAGACCACTGCTAGCTGGAGCGTCTGCATGCAGGAACCTCAGCGTCTCTGGTCAGTGTGTCAGCCGAGGAGGCACGGTCTCCTCTATCTTCCTAAGCAAGATGTGTTGTATATATACCCATAGGTCTCCCCAGGGGTCCTACCTTGCTGTGCTACTGTGTCGGCCTAAAGGATGACGTTGGGCCTGAACTTTATACAGAGATATTATACAGGAGATGGTAATCCTACTGTTAGTCCTGCTGTGCTTCCAAGAAGCCTTATGCATAATGTATGAGAATCGAACCACGGAAAAACCTGCGTTCTGAATGCAGTGTCATATCTGGGTAAAAGGTCAGTGCCTAAGAACAGTTATGTATGTAACGTAGGGAAGAATATAGGTGAAAGGTTGCAATGTTACTTGCGTCTATGTAGGGTACCTATATGGAATATAACACATCGTCAGAGCCCATTCCCTGTTCATAAGCTGAGTCCTCACTATCCTGGGCATTTCTAATTTTTAAGCTGGCTACTTTCTTCTTTTTGAATTGAGGCTTAGCTTTAGGTTGCTCTTACTGTTTGGTAATATAATCTGAAGTGCAATGTGTTTCCCTTTTTGTCTTTGGGCGATCTTCAGTCTTTTGTTCTGATCGCCCTTCCCTCTCCGAATTTTTTGATGAACCCTGGAAGGAACGAAAGGAACGTGTATCAGTGTCCTGATACCTATCAGGTTTTCTAATGTTATCACGATTCCTAAGGTTGTACCTCTTTTCAGAGGACTCCCGTTGCGGAGACCCACCCCTTGATCGTGAATTCTTTTCTGAATTATTATTTTAAAAAAATGTGTTTTCCAATTTCTTTTTAGAAGAAGTGGGTGCTTGCTTTGAGTTGTCTTTGTCGGGACTACCCACCATTTTCTGCTTTCCTGCTTTGGTTCCCAAATTATCTCTACCTAATTCAGCATAGGTTTCTTCGATAATTTTTTGTAATTCTCGCTCCCTATTTCTAGGTGCTATTTCCCTTAGGCGGCTGTGTATGGCCACTGCTGCTGCCTCACCCTATATATTACTCAGCATTATTGCCGAGACTTTGGCAAAATCACCCAATAATTTTATTCCCAAGTCCAGGGCAGGTCCTGCCCCGTACTCATTCTGTATTTGTTTCAATACTTCTGGAACTACTGCTAAGGAAGGAGTACCGTGCATTCTGATGTAAACGGCAGCAAAGATTGTTCCCCAAGTGGTACAATCCTCAATTCAGGGAACCATCCCCATTGGCAAGCACACAGTTAGCATTCTATGTTTTTCCTGCGGACCCGTATGGGGATATACTGCTTCCAGCTGTGCAATTTTTTGTGCTATCCAGAACGGAATTTTCTCACGTTTGGAAGGAATTGTCCCTATTACTGATTTCAGTGTATGTGGGTTAATTGTAGGTGTGGTCTGATGTGGACCAGCTGGAGCATTTCTCGCATGCTGGTCTGTCCTTGTTCGCATGACAAACTGGACAATGTGCCTGTATAGTCTGACTATGTATTTGTATATTTTACGTACTTCATCCACTGGTAGTGTATCTATCTTCGGATGTGGAGTGTATGTATCTAAGACCGGCCAGGTCGCCCCTTCTATGCTGAGTGGACCGAATCTCATGACAGATGCTGTATGTGGGAGGGTGCCTTTAAACCAACTTTTATGCTGCTGGTATGTTAACGGGACTTCAATGTCTTCGTATGGAATGTATTCATCTGGTGGTTCAACTACAATGTGTGTGTGGAACAAATTAGTCACCAGATCTGCAGGTTGGAACTGAACCCAGGAATAGAATACCTCTGATCCGAACACCTTGTGTGCCTCGATCGCGAAGGTAACACAGCTGCCAGTTGCTGGTACGCCGTGTTCTAACAATTTCACTGTAACCGCATGTCTGCAGTTTTCTGCGATGTTAAGAGCATTAGCAACTTCCTCTTCCCCCGAGCCCGAACCACTCACGTTTTTGGGCATTCTAAAAAGGAGAAGAATAACTAAGGGTTTTGCACAATGTGGGGGAACCTTTTATCCTTACAAGCTTGCTAAACCTTCAGCCAATACACAGAGTATATCTGCTCAGCTGAGGTGGATTCCCCTTCCCACTTGAGACGTCTCTGAAAAGGTGTGAGTAGGGCTTTCTGAGAAAGCATGACTGAACTACTCAGATTTTCACTGTTTATATAAGAACCAAACCAACGTTGGCGGAGCCATGTCGTGTAGTTCCTAGGAGTCCCCCAGGACCTGCGTGTTTTGTATGACCTAAACTGAGGGCTTGGTGTCCCAACCGCTTCCAGACACCCCCACAAGATATGTCAGCCGTTAGTTCAGCTAGCTCTACAGTGCCACTACCACCCCCCCTGTATTCTACAGTGGTGTAGGTAGTCTCTGGCAACCACTGAACATGACAACGCTGATTCCTCAGGGATCGTGGAAAACAGTACAGTACGTTTCGCTCAGACACTCGTGCTTGCTTTCTCTCAGAAAACACACAGGATGGCAATTAGGACTTTTCAATAAGAATTTATTGGTCCAGCGACAACATGTTGTAAAATATATGTGCTGCGACAATCAGGAGACAGAAGCATATGAAAGAGATTGCTAGTACCAATATAGTGAATAGTAGATACATTTCTACCATTGTGCTAATCAGATGAACAGAAACAGTTCAGATAAAAACAGTAGCACTTGCATATTCCTAAAATGCACGCCCTTAGTAATTTGCTAGAATGTACCTAGCCTAACCTAGATCTATAAGGTGTATATGCGTATAGCTATGTGTATCTGTAGCCAAGAAACCCCCAGGGATGAACCAGTCCCTCACCTGATGGTTCAGAACGAAGGGCCCCCGTCTCTGCGTCGAGAATGACATCCTGCAAGGGATGTCAGACTGCTGTGTGTCGAAGATTCGGCATGCAGGACCCCCGTCTCAGCTTGGAAGGAATTCTCCTCTAATTTGTAGGGGGGAGTGAGGGTCTTTTATACTAAATGGTCACTCCAGGGTTTTTTCTAGAATCGATATGTTTTTAAATCAACCATGGATGTTTTGAAAACAATCATAAATGTTTTGAAAACAATCACCAATGCTTTTCTAAACAAGTGTGATCATGTACAGCTGGCTGTTGGCCAAGGATGAAAAAAAGTGGTGCCCCTTATACAGAATAAAAATCTGCCATGCCTGGGGACATGTTTATATACGTCAGATACAGGGATTATGATAGAATGCTTAGAGCCTGGTGTCGGGGAGACAGGAGCAAGCTACTAGGTAAAAGGTCACCTGTTTAGAATTGTTATTGTCGTGTGGATGGGACAATGTATATAAAACGGGGGATACATGATGGGACTATCCTAAAAGACATGACAGTATTGTATGGTAAGGTCACACAACCATCCATATAATACACCACAATTCTCACAGTGTGCCACTCTTCCTATCATAAAGGTCTAATGATATCAGCATTTGGCATATAGAAATAATTAGTTGACAATATGGGAACAACTCACTGAAGAACAACAGCCCGTGCCAGCACTACCAGAGGAGGAGGAATGTACGTATTTTAAAGAACAGAGTGGATATGTTCAATATCACCAATGAACTCACTTGATATGTGATCCATAGTAAACATGCAGGATCGGATAAAGGGAAAATTTTAGCAAGAAACAAGTATCCACACAAAAGTATCACTGATGGTCAAGCCATTGATTGCTCTTAATCTCTGCTCAACTGACTCTTTTCTAGGGACTGTTGCTGTCTCTGCTAGAAATTCCTAACCAATCTTCTCCAGGATCTTCAAGCAAGTTCTCAAAGCCATGTTACAAGACATGTCCCACCATCTCTGATTTTTAAAGGCACAGAGGAGTTGACGATATTTAAACTGGTCTCTACGCGCTTACTTCATTTTCTGGTGTGGTGGGTTCTATTGATTACAAACACATACTGATCATTCCCCAAAATGCAAAGAAAAATTGCTTCACAACTGGAAAAGAACATACCCTTTAAATGGCCAAAAGATTTGCTATGCAGACACAATCATCACATTAACTTTGCCAATTTTCCTGGGCCCTCACATGACCCATGCATTATAAGCAGGGTGTGGTGGCTTAGTAGACTAATGTGTCTGCTTCCTCGGCCTGTGTCCAACCTCATGGTCACAGGTTCAAGTCCCAGTGGGTCCATTTGGCCTTTCATCCTTCTGAGATCGATAAAATGAGTACCGTTGGCTAACAAATTGCATCTGTTATTCACCTCCAAGATACCCTTGGGTAAGCCTGTGCTTCACAAATACACAGGTTATATTATGTAAGAGGCAGCAGCTTTCTACACATCATAATGAACATAAATCAAGAGAGCAAAATGCTTAGTAGGTGAGTGCCACTCACATTTATGTGCATGCAGGGCCGGCTTTAGCACTGGTGGTGCCCGCTGCGACAATCATTTTTGGCGCCCCCACATCCCATAACCGCCTCCTCGGATTCTCCCACTACCACCGGGCAAAAGTGCCCCTGGTCTCTCCAACCATACGTTATTGGTAAACACAGTGCCCCCTTGAGGTCAGCAACCCCTCCCCAGGTCAGCCCCCAGTGCAGCCGCACCGGTTGCACTGCCCTAAAGCCAACTCTGTCCGCATGTATGAGTATGACCTGTGTTCATTTACTGTATCATGTAACATTAATGTACCTTCGTCTCTGTGGTGCCACAGGTCACTAGCATCACTATTATTACCTGTCTTTCCCACTCAGGAAATGGTGTCTGTCCATTGACGGCATGACTATTGACCCCTACACTTCATCCACACAGCAAAGCAGAGGAAAATTATAAAAGGACTGGTATAAAAACAAGGAGTACCATTTAAAGGACTTTTGGGATTAAAAAAAAGTTAGGTTCATTGTTGCCATGAGCTGGGTGAAAAGCTTCTCATAATAGATAAGACGCTAGTAGGAGGCAATGGAGAAGGCAGTGGTAGAGTGCAACTGCAAATAGACGAGAGCACTGTGAAGGTACAGAGGTATGCAACAGACCGAGAGAAAGCATATTTTCATTGCTTTTATTTTATACAAATAATTATTAAGTTTGGACTGGTCAAGCTGATCCAGCGCGATATTAGCAAACAGCATACATACACAAAACACTCACTTGGGCCCATACATTCATACTACGCTAATACTTACGCTGGGGTGTCAGTTGTACTCTTTTATCAAAATCCCTGCTACCAATTACCTTCTGATTGAAGAGCAATGACTTACCAATGAATCCTTTGCTAATTGGGAAGTTTAAAATGAGTGACATTCATTACAGTACATAATCCTGAAATAACCACTGAGTCAAGAAGTTTTAAAATGTTTATCTAAAGTTTTAGCAGAGTAAAATACAGAACCACACGGTACTTAATCGCATACCCAAGATAAAGCATAGAAATGATTATTGCTAATCAATGACGGTTCCTCAGAAAAAGAGAGGATAGAGACAGCAGCGTAACTAAAGGTTGCATTATATTTACCTAAGTGCGAGAACCAAACCCCTTTGCCAAGGAGTTGGAAAGAATAGGACCCAGGAAGGATGAAGAGCAAAGACCTCCTCCAGGTTCAGGACAGGACTGGTGACCTCTCTATAATGACGCCTGCGCCGTTCCCCTCTCTGATACTCGGCTTCTCCTCGATTCTCCCGTGTCTCCCTTCTAATGGACTCCGCCGCCCCCTCCTCAGGACCTCTTTTGGACAGGGATTCAGTCTGCAATCGATCAGCTTGGCAGTCTGGAGCTCTTCTGCCTGACAGCATATACGTCTGTTCTTCGTGAACGCCTGCTCTGACTAATTAACTAATGCTATATTCTATTATACCCTTCTACACCCATGTACCTCCCATTAATGTTGCTAAAATATGGGACCACTACTTCTGATTGGACAGGGACAGGGGGTGGGTTCTCACACCATATTGCTCTGGTTTCATTTCTAAAGCCTATTGTTTAAAACTACCGCCCCTTCAAATTAATACATTTCCTTTATTTCCCACCCGTCTCACGATAAATGTTAAACATTTTTCATGTACAAAGTTTCAGTGTGCAACAGGAAAAGCAAGAGTACATCAGCTTCGGCCATTAGGTCGTGGCCTTGGACGAGGTCCAGGTTGACTTCCTTTGGCAGGCACACAGGACACATGCGCAGAACCATTGTCTCTCGAGTTTTTCAGGTCACCAACCCAGGCCCAAGTTTACGAACTAATAAAAGTATAAGAAGAAAATATTAAAATCACAAATAAAATGTTTCACTGTATACCCACTCTTTCTACTCTATTCCCATTTAATTATAAATTCTATCCCGCATTAGTAGCGTTAAAGAAACAACAAATTAATAATGACATGAGAGCAAGCTGGAGCATGTGAAAACATCAAGCAGCCATTTTAGTGCACACTGCGCAGAAGCAAAGTTTTCCCACCAAGCAAGAAAAGATGTCACAACACGTGATATGGTTAGGACATGCGCAGAAAGATTCCCGCGCTTTAGTGGCCATTTTGGATTACGGACAAGCGTTATTCATTAGTAAAACACATAGGCAAGCGTCCTCTCTATTCGTGTAGTGTATGCAAGGGTTAGTATAGACAGTACAAGTTTTAATAAATTAATACTATGAGGAGTTTGCTTTCGAGCAAGTCTCACTTGTGAGTCCTTGCTCCATCAAAGTGTCCCTGGTTAAGGATATCATTTGCCTTTTCGACTGCTAGATGAAAAACTAGATGCATTTGTGGCTTGTGGAATTACTGCTCTATCTCTTCGAAGTTTGTTATCAGCAAAACATACACTAACCTGGAAATATTTCAAGGTAATGCATGCACCAAAGACACCATAAAGAAACAGAAAGATCCCTTTTGCGCTGGCGTAGTGCAGAAAACGGGATCATGATAAGATCGCAGCTCTTTAAAGTTGTTTGACTTACACAGCTGCACCGTCTTCATCATTCCAAAGAAAGGCTCAGGGGCATATGTACAAGAAACTGGCAGAGTATGGTGTTACTCTAAAATTGGTAACTCCACGCTTTGTCAGTTTCAAAACGTGGGGATGCGCCGTCTTTACAAAAATACGGCGCACCCCTGTGTTTCCCCTAGCTCAGGTGCTAAAGAAGCTGCCAAGTGCCAGCGCAGGCACCCTAGCGCCATTTTGCTAGGGTGCCTGTGATGCAGGGGCGATTGTTTATGTGCAGGAAGAAACACATTTCCGCACATAAACAATCTTAACAGGTGATTTGCTCTATCCATGTGTGCTGCAGAATGCAGCACACACGGGAAGAGCAATATACGAAGAGAAATAAAACATTTCTCCTCGCATTGCCTGTTTAAGGCCAGGTATTTCCTGGTCTTATTTTTGGCGCTGCCCCATACCTTGCAAATATGGTGCAGCATAAAAAAACAATGGGTGTTGCAGCGGAGCACCCACTGCAACACCCATTGCCCGCAGCTTTCAAGCTAAGTCTACATAAATAGGGCTATTAGTTACAAGGTGGCCTTAAGCCACTTTAAGTGGCTTAAGGCCACCTTGTAAATAAGGCGAAGGGCTTAACGCCATCAGAACGTTGCAAAAAAGTGACATTTTTATAGTATTATCTTCCTGTAAATATGCCCCTCAGTTTCATTACCTGGGTTCTCACTTGATCTCAGATTCTATCTGCGTGCAATGCTGTTTTAGGCTGCAGGGAACAAAGATGTCCGATCAAAATTAGTTTTGACTCACCTCTTTCATAACAAATGTTACCAAATGTGTCAGACTAAAATACACTGGTACATGCAACATGGTTAGTGGCGGCTCCTCCACAATGGCGGAGGAGCGTCGCCCCACTGCCTGGCGCAGAGCCAGCTAAGAAAGATAAGATGATGCTCTAGCATTGTTTTATTTTTTGTTTGCCATCTTGTGCAGGGAGGGGCGGGTGGAGGAGGAGTGCTTGTGCACTCCCTAAGTGCTCATGTGTTTTTGGCCAGCCGTCTCAGGCCGACCAAAACACACATGCGCACTTAGGTTTCTCCAGTCTGGCTGCATTCAGCAGCTGGGCTGGAGAAACCCCCACAGACTCCCTAGTCTGAGCAGGGCATCTTTTCGGCCTGCTCAGACCAATCCCTGCGCTGCTCTGCAGCACAGAGATTGGCTGGGAGTCTGTCCTAGGGACTGCTGGGACCCAGCAAGAGGCCAGCAGGAGTGACCCGACGCCGGAGGTGGCCGACGGCATTCCATATGGAGCGCAAACATGTAGGCAGTGAGAGGAATTTCCTATTTACACTTCTAGCTGGACCAAAAACAAAGGCCTAATTTAAAGGGTCATTGGCCTTTTTTTTTTTTAGTATAATACTGGGTGGGAGCTATCTGGAGCCTAACACCTAGACTTCAAATGCAATGGAGGGAAACAAAGGTGTGCAGCATTTTATCACTTTACAAGTACTGAAGAGAAGTATGTTTTGGAGGCAGGTTTTTAGCTTTGTTCAACTCCCTATGTAAGAGATGTGCTTGCACTGTAAAAAAGCAAAATGTATCTGTCTGTACGAGCAACTACACAAATATTGATGTACCTGGCACCTACCATTGTTTTGTATTTCATTCTCTTGTAGCACTACTCATCCCACTGTAAAGAGTCAGAACTCTTAAAACACAGTGCCAAAATAAATCATACACAATGTACAGGAAATTTTACATAAGACAATGAAGGTTATGAGGTGTTGGAATCACATATCGTCAATAGTTGTAGACGTTATATGTGAAGAGTGAATGGTCAGGAGAAATACAACTTGAGGATATAAAACCAAACGGTGATAGTGGTTGCCTGTGCTAATGAGACTTTATTACTTCCTAACGGAACCCTTCTTTACAATCTAGGAATAACAACACATTTAGAAGAAAAAAAAATAAGGATCTAAACCAATGCTTAATTTGAGCAGGTGGTTTCCGGTGCTCGGTTGTTAACACCAGCACTTATGACCTTCTGCCACATGGTGGTGCTTTTTCTCCAAATTAGAGATGAACACAACAACAGTTGTTTATCAATTCAATATACATTTAAAATGACTAATACCTGCGGCCAAAGCCATACTTATAGCATTGTGGCCTGGAATATTCTGAATTGTCACACTTGTAGGGTGTGATGGTTAGTAGTTGCATTGGTATCGTCATTAGTGGCAATGGCAGGGGCAATGGGTGGTGCAAGCTGCAGTGACATCCTGATCAGAGCCCCGGCATTTATTTGACAAATTAAGCACTCATCTAAACCTATGACTTACACTTTGCATGCAGCTCCTTGATGCCGGTAAACAGATCACTGCGCTATTTTAGAAGGCTTGCAACTTATGAACAGGAATTAACAAAATGATCTCAGTGTCAAAAGCTGTAGCCCACCAGCAGGCACATTAACCCTCTGGGCTACTTTGAGTCAAAACTAAGACACAGAACTCTCCCAAAACGGTGTTAAACACTGGAGTTATTTTACCACTATCATAATTCCCTCAAAATTCCTGGGCACATGATCTCTGCAACAGGTATTTTAACCCTGTAACATATTTTAGAATGCAACCTCAAATTTATTGTCAGATATGTCCTTATTGCCAATTTCTTTGCAGCAGATTTTTTTTAAATTAATGCCTAAGTTGTCTGCCAGACTTTGCTTTTCAAGCTCAGACACTCGTGAGTCCACACCCTCTGCTCTACAATACCTTGACGCCTAATTTATGAGTTCCTAGAGTACATTCTTCCCATTTCCAGAACTGGTCTTACATGAAGGGTGTACACAAAAGGGAAACGGCCATCTACTGATTAATGCTGGTTGAAAAAAGGCGTAGGCAAGTTCTTACTAATTAGAAAACAATGCCTAATTTAACCATGGTTCAGTTAGCATGCCTAGGCCTCAGTCAGCTTGCATTGACAGCTATTCATATTTGCAGAATAATAGTGCACGGTTCTTTTATGTCAGCAAATCTTTCTCTCTCTGTGCTGGTGGGTTTTACTATTTCAGGAAAATCATGGAAAAGGCAGCCTCAGTCATGAAGTCTGTAATGTAATATTTGTGCTCCCTCAAGGAAGCAAAGCCCAGGATGATTCTTTGTTTTGTAACTTCCCAAGGTTTACTGCCAATGTTCTGTGTATGTCATTCATAAGCTGAATAAAGCATTCTATGGTTTTGTTACACAAGATGTTGATTTGCTTCCTATGTTGCTACGCATGGCCTAAATGGCCTAACCAATTAAATCTATTAGGAAGTAGGTGTCCCTAGGAGTATCTTGTTTATCAGAATATTGATTTGTTTGTGTTTGCTACATTGCTAGTCCAACTCTGTCATGCCGTATCATATCATGAAACATGCATGGTTTATGTACTCTGAAATCCTGTAAAAACTCTATTATTTTGGAGATGAGCCAGAGCTTACCTAGCCTTTTAACTGAGCAAACTCTGTCAGTCTGTTTACTGATTTCATACTTAGTTCTTCTAGAGATTTCTCCAAAGATTGACCTTATGTTGGTCCTCTTTCTGAATTATACTTCGATTATTTTGTTGATGCTAATTCAAACATGACTATATACTTTTTGTTGTTTGTAATGATTATATTTTTTAATAATCCAATAACGTTTTACCCTAGAGATATTGTCTCAAGTGGGTTTGCTTATTAGTCTTCGACTTAATCTTATTAAGGCTCACAAAGACTCATGAAAACTCAGTACCGATCTTGGGCATTGACCCTCTTAATTTGAGCACTGACAGAGGTATTTATGTGCTGAGAAAAATAGTATTGCCCCATGAATGGGGTGGTGTATCATTTTGGCGCCATCCCAGGTTTACTAATTTTAGTTACCCTGAGATTGCGATCAGATCCCATGGGTGGATGCATGGGAATGCCCATGCTCCACCCATGGAACACCTATCACTATGAAATGCAGCGAAACGCAGTGCAAGCCACTGTGTTCCGTCACATTTCACACAGTCACACAAGGTGGTACAAATTGCCCCTTGTATGACTTAGTAATTCTTACTAAAGCCTTTCTGTTGTACTTGCATCACCTTGCACATCATAAGGATAATCAAAGGCGATAGTGTTTACCAATGCACAGTTTCACATTACTCAGTTGAAGATGTTCAACAGGGACTATCTCCCCACAAGCACACTGCAAAAGACATCTGACTAGAACTGCCCACGCTGCCACCAGGGAGGGAAAAATTTCCTCTACAAGGAGTGGTCCTGCCTGGAGGGTGCGGGCTACTGGAAATAGGGTGTTTCTGCCTTAACGTGAGTGTTGCAGAGAACAGTGACATTTTCTTTAACACATGGCATTCTTGGCTTACACCCTAGGCAGAAAAATTGAAAAGTCAGATATAGATTTATATAGCCACTTATGAGTCTGTGGCATAAAGGTCCACCAGTTACAGCCACAGGGCCGCTACCTAGGCTTGAGTAGCAATTAGCGGAGGAGATCCGCATGAAGGCAGTGTGAAGAGACGAGACGGCTAGATGGTGCACTGGTGGTGGAAATTATCTGATAGCTTGCCGGGAATTAATAATGACTTAGACTCCTGACAAGTTTCACAAAGCTAGAACTATCTTCTGCATTCTGCAATGATTCCTGTTAAAGACCATAATAATGTAATCAAACATATGTGAAGTTGCACCTGCAGATAGACTCTGCTATGCTGTACTCTACCAAACATTTAGTTATGCAGTATGAAATATAAAATCAATAAAATATGTTTTTTATCAAAAAAGTAATACATTGATCTGAGGCAAAGGGGCAGAGACCTGAACTGGAAAGGTGAGGTTACAACTGCAAGTCCGAGGTGCCGCTGATGACAGTGGAAAGTGGAATATGCAGAAAAATGTCCGTGTTTGACCCAAGGCGGCCTCCTCAAGATTTGCCTCAATGTTGAAACAGTGACTTTGGATCACTGGCGACCAAGATTGCGTTTACCTCTTGACAAAACGTTCTAACCAAGAAACCAATTAAACCAAGCCCTTGTATTCCCTCTTTCTGTGGAAGTCTGGAATCGGCGGCGCATCTGAAGAAGATTGAGAATTAATATCCAGATGTAAAAGGAAAATATTGCATTAAACCTCGTAGGGGAAGAGAGGAATGAGGTGGTAATGTACTTGTGTGCTGTATGTCTTTCGATCTGTCCCTTTAGGTACATTTGTGTGCATTTATGCGTACATATCATCCGTTCAATAAGCTATGAGACATTACTAACACGTATTACTTAACATTGAGTGAGCCAGCCCTGACGATGGGAGCTTGAAACCGGTTTCACGATGCGTTCCGTGTTGTTGTAACATTTAATAAGTGAATTTCTTGCACTGAAAATTTTCCAATTTCACAATGTACCCTGTACTGCAGCCAAAAGAGTGTTGAAATGTATCCGCGGCTGCCTGGCACTCCCAAAGTACAGTTATGAAATCATACAGTATTTAGCAATATCTATGACTAACACCCTGTGATGTCATCGCTTGAGGGCTCCGTGTTGATATATAAGAAGGAGCACCTGTTCCACTTTAATACTGAGAAGCGGAAGAAAGGCGCTGAACCGGAAGGAAATCAAGCTTTCAAGATGAAAACCGCAGGCCTCATTGTGCTCGTCTTCCTGGTCTCTGTGCTTGCAGGTAATGCTCGAATCCAATCCGCTTGCTATCATATTTCTCCATCCAACGTTTCTGAACATCTTTATTGTGTTCACCTCTTTTTAAACCATTATACCCTATTTAGCAGGACAACTATTTTAAGTGTATGCTCGCCTCTTGCCTTCCATCGGTCCTATGAAGTAAAGTTCGCCTTTAACACCATCGGTGCTGAGGCCAGCTTGGGTGACTAAGCTTTGCAATGCAATAAGCATTCTTACTAACACAATTTCCTCACTCGTTGCAACAATAAAACTGCAGCCATACAATGGTGTAAGCAGGGAATCCTGGGTTCTGGCATTATATGAAACATTATGCAAAAATACGACATATTATTGTAAAAAAGGTTTTCATTTTGTAAAATACATCAAGAAAGGCGATATTTGTCTATAAGTGAGATTTACACACACGCACACACACACTCTCTCATCTCTCCACACCTATAGAACTGTACGTCATTGAACGCACACTTTGTTACAACGTTTCAGTCAAACGTTTAAATGGTTACTACATTGTAACAAAGTTATACATTTGGACATGTCACAATTTTCTTAATTTATGTTTTTTACTTGAGGACTTCTGTAGTCCAAAGGCGATATGGCGCTTTGAAAGACACCCTGTCAGATTTATCAACACTGCCCCTCCCCCAAATTGTTGCAAAATGTTGCTTTATTTACTTTTGGTACCTTGCCTGACGGTAACGCAAAGCGGCACGTTACTTTACATCAAGGGGGCATTCCATGGGTGATACATGGGCATTCCCACAAAACCATCAATGGTGTTTTACGCAAGGTCTTATCGAATCATGTCTGTACAAAGTGCACAGATGCGTGTAGAGACCAGAACTGATACAATAAAGGGAGTCACTGTTCCTTGTTAAAGGAAGTCAAAGAATGAAGTTTTGTCCTGTGCTACTCTATGTGTGGGGATAGTGTGTCCTCATCATGATGCCCTCACACACCCCGAAGGATGTCATGCTTCATCATAGGGCTTGTTGCTCCTCGTCGGACCGGCGCTGCAATGCCCTACGGGTCCCCGAAGGGTCTCTTTATCGGAGATCTTTGATGTAGAAGCCGTATGGGTGCGTGCGTGTGAGTGGTAGTGAGGTCTCAAGTAGTGTTTTTCTAAAAATGACTGGAGGGGGAGTGAATACTATTTATTAAGGTGATCCCTCTGTCATTGTTAAAAGTTGTGTGGTGCTGCTCTGGGGATATTATGTCCCTCTGTAGCTAGATATACGTCTGTAATGGGCGTATAAGACCACCTCCAGTCATTTTTTAGAAAACCACTACTTGAGACCTCACTACCACTCACACGTCGGCCCGACAAGGAGCAACAAGCCCTATGATGAAGCATGACATCCTTCGGGGTATGTGAGGGCATCATGATGAGGACACACTATCCCCACACATAGAGTAGCACAGGACAAAACTTCATTCTTTGACTTCCTTTTACAAGGAACAGTGACTCCCTTTATCGTACTAGTTATCAATCGGGAGCAAGGGTCACTGGGCCTAACAATCACCTCCTACCGTGCCCCCCCTCTCTATAAATAGGAGACCAGAACTGAGCCATTTCTTTGTATATGTGGCACAGTTCTGCTCTCTCCAGTTCACACAGTGCATGAACGTTGCTTGCTGCCCCGCGTTGCATGAACTCTTTGTAAATCTGGCCGCTAGCCTCCTAGCTTATCAATCAATCAGGGGTTTGTTAAAGCGGGACTACTCACCCGTAAGGGTCTCAAGGTGCTAGGGGTGCAGGTTCCATCCATCAAGGAGGGGGTCTGTCGAAGAGCCAGGTTTTGAGGTTTCTTGCGAAGATGGGGAGCGATGTTGTCTGTCTGAGGTGGAGCGGAAGGGCGTTCCATGCTTTGGCCGCGAGGAAGGAGAAGGAGCGGCCTCCCGATCTGGTCTTTCTGGTGCGGGGGACCACGGAGTAGGAGAGCTGGGCTGATCGTAGGGTCCTTTGGGGTGCGTGGAATTTGAGTCGGCTGTTCAGGTATGCTGGTCCGGTGCCGTGAAGGGCCTTGTGTGCGTGGGTGAGCATCTTGAAGGTGATTCTCGCCTCGACAGGGAGCCAGTGGAGTGTGCGCAGGTGCTGGGAGATGTGGCAGTGTTTTGGCAGGTTGAGGACCAGTCTTGCGGCGGCGTTCTGGATGTTCTGTAGCTTGCGGGTGAGGCTTTTGTTTATTCCGGCGTAGAGTGCGTTGCCGTAGTCGAGTCTGCTGGTGACCAGGGCGTGAGTGACGGTCTTTCGGTGTTCGAGGGGGATCCATTTGAAGGTCTTACGAAGGAGGCGGAGGGTGTGGAAGCAGGAAGACGAGACAGAGTTGATCTGGCGGTCCATTTTGAGCTCGGAGTCCAGGATGATTCCCAGGTTGCGTGCGTGGTCCGTGGGGGTTGGCGGGTTTCCGAGGGCGGGGGGCCACCAGGTGTCGCTCCAGGCATTGGGGTTTGGGCCCATGATGAGTACTTCTGTTTTATTGGTGTTTAGTTGTAGGCAGCTGTTTTTCATCCATCTGGCGACGGCTTCCATGCCTTCTCGAAAGTTGCGTCTGGCGGTGTTGGGCTCGTTGGATAGGGAGAGGATGAGCTGGGTGTCGTCTGCGTATGACACAATGTTTAGTCCGTAGGTTCTGACGATGGGGGCGAGTGGAGCCATGTAGACGTTGAAGAGCGTCGGGCTGAGGGAGGAGCCCTGGGGGACTCCGCAGGTGGTAGGTGTGGGGTCCGAGAGGAAAGGGGGGAGTCTGACCCGCTGCGTCCTGCCGGAGAGGAAGGAGCGGATCCAGTCGAGGGCCTTGTCCTGGATTCCTGCGTCGTAGAGTCTGCGTATTAGGGTGCGGTGGGAGACTGTGTCGAACGCCGCTGATAGGTCGAGGAGGATGAGGGCTACTGTTTCTCCTTTGTCCAGTAGGGTGCGGATGTCGTCTGTTGCGGCGAGGAGGGCGGTTTCCGTACTGTGGTTTTTTTCTGAAGCCGGATTGGGAGGAGTCGAGGATGTTGTGTTCTTCAATGAATGTGGCGAGTTGGCTGTTGATGGCTTTTCGATGACTTTCGCTGGGAACGGGAGCAGGGAGATGGGTCTGTAGTTTTTGAGGTCGGTGGGGTCCGCTGAGGGTTTCTTTAGGAGGGGGTTGACCTCGGCGTGTTTCCAGTCGCCGGGGAACGAGGCGGTGGCCAGGGAGCGGTTGATGGTGTGGCGGAGCATGGGTGCGATGGTGTCGGCGGCTCTGTTGAAGATGTGGTGGGGGCAGGGGTCCTTGGGGGCCCCTGAGTGGATTGACTTCATTGTCTTCAGTGTGTCTTCCGTGGTGAGGGCTGTCCAGTCGTCAATCGCTGGTTTCCGGGTGTCGGGGGTGGTTGGTGAGGGTTCAGTGTGTTGGTTGTCTTCGTCGAAGTTGTCGTAGATGCTCTTGATTTTGTGGTGGAAAAAGGTGCTGAGTTTGTCGCAGAGGTCTTGTGAGGGAGGGATGTCGGTAGACTCGCTAGTGGGTTGGGCGAACTCCTTGATGATGCTGAAGAGTTCCTTGCTGTTGTGCGCATGGGTGGAGATTCTGTCTTCAATCGCTTTTTCCTCGTTTCTCTGATGAGTTGATGGTGGGCGTTGGTGGTGGCTCTGAAGTTGTCGTGGGCTTCTGTGGATTTGGTGTTCCTCCAGGCCTTTTCGAGGCGGCGGCATGTGCTTCTGGACTCTCGAAGTTCGGGTGGTAAACCATCTGGCTTTCTTGGCGCGGGTATTTTTGTTTTTCTTGAGGGGGCTATGGTGTTGGTGCTGTCCGTGATCCATCTATGCAGGGTTCGGGCTGCGGTGTTGGGGCTCGCCATTTTCCGCGATGGTTGGGGTGGAGTTGTTGAGTGAGGAGGTGAGCTGGTCGTCGGTGATTTTGGTCCAGTTTCTTCGTGGAAGCAGGTGCTGGTGTCTGTGGATGGTGGGTGTTCTGAAGGTGAAGTGGACGCAACGATGGTCGATCCATGGGAGTTCGGTGGTGTGGCTGAAGGTAATGGAGTTTCCTGTAGTGAAGAGGGGGTCGAGGGTGTGTCCTGCTGAGTGCGTGGGCTCGGTCACGATCTGGCGCAGTCCAATGTTGTGGAGGTTGTCCAGGAGGGATGTGGTGTTGGGGTCCAGTTGGTTGTCGAGGTGGAAGTTGAGGTCTCCCAGCAGGGTGTAGTTGGTGGATGCGATGGCCTGCGGGGAGATAATGTCCGTGATGGAGTTGGCGAAGGGTCCGCGGGGTCCAGGGGGTCGGTAGATGAGGGTTCCTCGGAGGGTGGCGGTGGGGCTGGCCAGTATCTTGAAGTGAAGGTGTTCCATCAGTTCTGTGGGCTCGTCAGGGAGTGTGCTCAGGCGGAGGCTGGATTTGTGGACGATGGCGATTCCTCCTCCTGGGCGGGTGGGGCGGTCCTTCCTGGAGATCTTGTATCCTTGGGGGATGGCGATGGCGATATCCGGTCCCGAGGTGGTGTTGGTCCAGGTTTCGGTGAAGAACGCTACGTCCGGGTGGTGCTGTCGAGGAGGTCCCAGATTTCTGTGGCGTGTTTGTGGAGGGAACGGACGTTGAGGAGGATGCATTGCAGGGTCTTCGGTTCGGTTGTGTTCTTGTGGGCGGGTTGTGCTGGATCCGTGTTCTTGGCGGTGCTGCAGGTGTGCCGGCAGCGGTGACAGCTGAAGGGTCCGTGGGAGTCGGCTGGTGATGCTAGCTTGCAGTTGTTGTTGCGGCCTGGGTTGAGTGCGTGGAGTGCTGCTGGGTCGTAGCATTGGCGGGGCGGAGGTCCAGGGTTCCTGGCGCTGGTCGCGGTCGGGTCGCGGTCGGGCGCAGACGGGCTTGCCTTTGACGCGCCTTTGGCGCGCCAGCGGCGTGCCCGCGTCCCGCGCCCGCTGCGCGGCTGCGCAGTGGTCGCCATTAAGTAGGGGTCGGGGAGGGCTGGACAGCTGGGAGCGGGGAGGGGAGCTGGATTGGCCGGTCGCGCTGGGGGGGAGGGGCCGCGGGGGCAGCAGCGGCGGGAAAAGGTAAAGGGAGGAAATAAGGGATAAAGAAAAAAGGGAAAATAGGCAGAAATAAGGCACAAAAGTGCAGAGATGCAGAAAGGTGAAAGATAAAAGAGGGTAGAAAAACGAGTGAAAACAAGTGAAAGGGCAGAGCGAGAGGAAGGGAAAATGAGCAGAAATAAGGCACAAAAGAGCAGAGATGCAGAAAAGTGCAGAAAGGTGAAAGATAAAAAGGGTAGAAAAACGAGTGAAAGAGCAGAGTTAGAGGAAGGAGACAGAGGTCCACTGGACCACCAGGGATGAGGCGCAGGAAACCTGCGGGTGGAGGAGGGCCTCGATCACCAACACTCGAGAGTGCAGGGGCAGGGGCAGGCCTCATTTAATGGTGGAGCTGCGAGGGTGGGAGAGCAATTTCACTGACAATGAGTCAGTGGTCTTACCACTTATGGAATAAAATGGATGGCATGTATGTGGACATGATGTGATTGGTTCTACAGTATCAAGGAAAGACTACATCGGTAACAATTGTGTTATTTGTTTTCCAGGTGAATCTGTGGCTTTAACGTGCAGGAGTGTAAATCCGTGCCTTATACCACCTTGCCCAATTGGTGAAAGAACCTGCAAGGCTTGCGAAGTCTGTTATTCCGAAGGTAGGCTCCCATTATCATGAAATTAAGGTGTTGTACTATTAGGGAACACAAGATGATTTGTATTCATAGGTAGTCTGGTTGGAAGAGTTGTTTATCAATTGCAGAACTGATCTAAAAACATCATTGTAACGAAAAAGAGGAACTAAGACGCAGATCATGTGAATAAATTAAGCAAAAAAACATAGTTTAGATTTAGAATATAGAAGCAACAAAATGCATCGTAGTATCATGAACTTTAGAGTTCCTACTTTCCCTTACAGGGGCCATCAGTGTAAAGAAAAAAATACAGTTTCCTTTACTCAGTCCAGCATCGCTAGCAGCCATTAACAACACGCATTCCAGAATGTTCTTTTTTTTTAATGATGTCTGCTTGGGTTTTGAAACATGTTGTAAGGTCGTTCACCGGATGACCCCTTTAAATCCTTGTTGTGTTTTGGTGACCTTACTTGTTAAACAAGTATCTCTAGAATCGGGTACTTAAAGGCAGGTTAACTAGTTTCCATTTTCTGGTACCAAATTTGTGAAACGAATGTGCAGATTCTCGTAGCTGTCAGGCAACGCAGCGAGGCACCCAAAGAGGCTGTGCTGCTTTGCGTGACAGGGAGAGAGCAAGACAGCGCCATCTTCACAGAGGTATGGCACTTTCCTCCCCTCTCCCTAGTGCCTGCACTGATTTCAGCTGCCGTACGCCAGGCACACACCGTAGCGCTAGGGTGCGTGACTGAGTCTACCATAGGTTTTGTACAGGAAGGGTACCCTTCCGGTACAAAATACTATGCGTAGACACACTTCAAAGCTTTTCCCACTTTGTATGTGTGCTGTACTTTGCAGCACGCATGCAGAGTTGGAAAAGCAAGGAGAAATAAAAATATTTCTCCTTTTAACGCCTGCTTTCCAGTAGCGTTAATGTTTGGCACTAAACCTGGTCTGCCAATGTTAGTAGATAGGGTTTAGTGTCAAAAAGCATGGGTGGTTGCATGGGAACGCCATCTACCACCCATGTTATGCCCCTGTGACGCAAAGTAATGCAATGCAGCGTTTCATGCTGCTTTGCATTACTTTTCCATACAAACCAATGGAAATACCAATTTGCATTGGTTTGTTAATCGCAAAACAGGTTTAGTGTTGGGTTTGCATTAATTTGGGCCAAATACTCCAACGCAGTGTTAGTGCATGTTTAGCTAGCAAAGCAGTGTCAATAAATGCCATTGTCCACGTAAGTCTTGTGAATGGTTAGACTTTACTCGTATATCGGTTTGAATGTGTTGTGCAATATATCCTCTGCTATCACCACTGACGTTTCTGATGACATGCTTAGCGTATAAAGTTACACTTGGTGCACTTAGAGTGTTACTTTGTGTAAACCTCAATAAGGGTTGTATTTAGAGTTTGGCAGATAGGATATCTCGTCCGCTGTATTAAAAGTACATATGGTCCATGGCACCTGAAATGTAGCGGACAGGAGATCTGTCACATTTGTTCCAGCGTGTCTCGTCCACCAAACTCTAAATAAACCCCTAAGCTTTTATGTGAAACTCGTGTGATCCCTCAGCCTGAGTTCTTATGTGCAACGCGTGTGATCTCCCAGTCTGAGCTCTAATGTGCAACGCATGTGATCTCCCACCCTGAGCTCTTATGTGCAATGCGTGTGATCCCCCAGCCTGAGCTCACTGAACCTATGCCATGGACTCTTAAACCATAGCAGCGAGCCACCTGGTGTAACGGTAGGAGTATCAGCCTAACATCTAAACATCATGTGATGGGAGTGATAACAATCCTGCATACTAAGTACTCATCAAAATCGTACAGAATTATTTATTAGTTTATTAATTGTAAATTGCATATAAATGTTCAGCTTATAGCTTGTTTTTAACATATTCCATTACATATTGTTATGAACGGTCAAACAGGATTGGACCGGGTTCATGCAGCTGTGTGTTTATGTGCTCAAAATGTAATGAATCATGATCAAAATTGCGATAAGCAGGGCACGCTCAATGACTACCCATTCCGAACAGTGACTGCAGCACCTATGGATCATATAATGGTCCATGGGACAACATGCAATACCCTGAATGCTGACTTATATTTTTAAAAGCAGAACCTATCCCTTCAAGAGATAGATGGCTACATTTAAAAAAAAAAAAAAAATTTAAAACCGCATTCTGGGAATACATATGCAGGGATAGAGGTCTGCTCTTCTGCCCAGGACTCCACTCCACTTATCTCACTGCCAATTGAATTTGAATATGTGCGTGATCTTTTACTGAAAACTGTACCTAATTTGACACTGACCTGGGTTGTGGGTAGACACGCACCACTTCTGCCTGGTTGAAGGGAGCAGTTGTGGTTCCCTAGTCGGCCGACACGAGGAGCTGGTGTACGGCAGCGATTTTTCCTCTTTAGGGACAGCTAGAGTGGCCATTTTGAGATTGCTCGCTCTAGCCCACATACACTTAAACAGGGTCGCTGCACGGACACGCGCAGTGGGCGTGCTGACAGCACGCTGAAGGCGCGCCAAAGTCAAGCCTGTCTGCGCCCATCAGCGCCCAGAGGCGTCCAGCACCAGCCACTATGCTGGAGCCAGCTCAACCGGTATGCACCACCAGTATGCACCACTTCTCCTACAGTTCTACTCAACTCCATGATTTGGCCCCTGCCCCTAGATGTATACCTTTTAGCCCATACACTCTAGGCCTCCTAGAAAACGAGTGCACATCCTGTAATTTCAACACTAAGTATAGTGAGCAATCCTCCTTACATCACTCTGAGCTGCACCCCTCTTTTAAGGCAGCCTTGATTAAGGCCCGCTCCATCCCAAAACATGCTAATAACATTCATGACTTATTATGTGACGAATTTTTTGACACATTGTTTCTAACAGAGATGTGGCTTACTGATTCCTCTGGCCCTGACATTTGGTCAGCAGTTCTGAAGGGGTTTAAAATTGTAAGGAAAGACAGAGATATGAGCAGAGGGGGGAGGGCTAGCCATTATCTTTGAGGATTGTTTTACCCTGACCCAGCTGCCCCATATGGAAATGGAGGGGGCGGAGATATTAGGGTTCACCCTCTCCCTCTCAGCTAAACAATCTATATACTGTGCTTTTATATACAGAACTCCTGGCCCGCCTGGAGGGTTTGTATCCTCTCTATGTGAAGTCTTCTCTCCTTTGACCCTCAGATACGCGCATAGTGTCGTGTTGGGGGACTTTAACTTACATATGGATTGTGATTATGTAAAAGAAAGCCAAAAACTCCTGGAGAACCTAGCAGCTATGGGCCTTACGCAAACCATCCTTGCCCCTACTCACCAGGCCGGTCACACGCTTGACCAAATCTTCACTTCGATACCTCTCGAAGTTGATCCTCCTATTCCTCTGGTCTGACCACTATATGATCAGGTTTAGATGGTCAAAACTTAGTAATGTCCCGCCTAAGAAAAGAAACTTACCCCGCACAGTAAGAGCTGTTCGCAAAATTAAACCGGAACTATTATACAACAGGCTTGATGCTGCTAAGCCCTCTCTCACCGGCAATATCAATGAAGATGTAGGCCAGATTGATAGTTGGATTGAGTCTGCCTGCCTAGCCCTGGCACCAAAAAGCAGCACCCAAAAAAGTTGCTCGAAAGTGCCCAGCCCTTTCTCTCCAAAAAACAAAATTAGCCTGTAAATGCAAAACGAGGCTATGTAGGGTAAACTACTGCCAAAAAGCCAAAGCTTACTATAAAGCAGAATAGGGAAGTACTATAAAGAAATTAAATTAGCCAAAAAAGCCTGCTTTGAGTCTAAAATTCTTAAGACGGGAAACCACTCCAGAGAAATCTTTAAAATTGTTAAATCCTTTACCTCTCCCGAAGTAGGCTTTAATCAGAAACTTCCGTCAGTGTAATGGTGTGAGACATTCGCCTTGTTCTTTTGTGAAAAAATAGACACCATTCAGGCAAGCCTCCCACCTCCCAGTGTAGGGAAATGATATACTGGAATTTGGCATGGACGCTGTCGCTCTAAATGCGATAGGAAATCAGGAAGAGCTTGGCCATGACCCAATCATCAATGATGAAGCGCGCTTTCTGAACTCTTTCTCTCCTATCCCCTTGGATGATTCCCTGCGTGCCTTAAAATGCCTCAAATTAGGTTCCCTGCTGGACCCGGCCCCCTCCTTTAATCTTGTTTGGGGGGAAGAGGCTAGTAACCAGCTGGTGAATCGGATACTGAATACCTCTCTCTCGTCAGCCACTGTACCTACCAAATAGAAACAAGCAAAGGTTATCCCGCTGCTTAAAAAAACCCAGGCAGACCCCTCTGACCCATCCAACCATAGGCAAATTTCCCTCCTCTCCGCCTTCTCTAAAGTTCTAGAAAGACATGTGAACCAGCAGATATCATCTTACCTTGAAAGGAACTGCATACTACATGCCAGCCAATCGGGCTTTCGCCCTAACAGTACCGAAACAGCCATGTTGGAGGTTGTTGACTCTATCCGACTTGGTCTGGAAGTGGCTGACAGGACGCTGCTGGTCCTGTTAGATCTATCGGCCGCTTTCGATACAATCTCGCACCATATTCTCCTGACCCATCTCCACTCATTTGGCATTGGGGGGCTGGCCTGGAAATGGCTGCTATCTTTCCTCGAGGGGAGGGGACAGGAGGTATGGTGCCATCCCTACTCGGCCAGTTACCACAAGCTGAATGTTGGTGTTCCTCAGGGTTCTGCCCTGAGCCCTACTTTGTTCAATATCTACCTCACGACTTTGGTTACTTTGGTAGAATCCTTAGGGGCAAATATTGTGTCTTATGCAGATGACACCCAGCTGCTGTTCATGTGGAAGAACAACCAGCCCTGCCCAGGCAAGTTAATTAGTACTTGCCTCTCAGCGGTTTTTGGGTGGCTGTCCGTAAACCAATTTAAATTTAATGCCGTAAAGACGGAGCTGCTTTTCTTTGGTTCAGATGCAGAGACACCCTTGCAGTCCTTCTGGCCAGGGAACGCCCCCCCTTATCAAAAGTCAGGTGATGAAAAACTTGAGCTTTAAATTTGATAGTCAACTGCTATTCCATGCCCAAGTGAACTTGGTAGTGGGCACCTGCTTTGCCCTACTGTGACTTCTTCGGAAGTTTCTGTTCCTACTGTCCTTGGCGGCCAGACAACTAGTGAGTCAAGCCCTGATTATATCACGTCTTGACTATGGGAACGGCCTCTACTTAGGCATGCCTAAGTACCTGATGGATAGGCTTCAGCTGGTCCAGAATGCACCAGCCCAAACTATTTTCGGGCTCCCCCGTGATGCTCAAGTGTCAAGCCTTTTAAGGGGTCTTCATTGGCTGCCAGTGAGGAAATGGATTATCTTTAAGACACTGCTTGTGACTCGGAAAGCCTTATACGGAATGGGCCCTGGTTAATTAAAACACAGGATTTTGCTCTATGCCCCACAGAGAAATCTCCACTCTGCGAATATTTTCCTGGCCAGTTCCCCACGTATCAAAAAGGCTAGGTCAGGGTGAAAGGCCCTCTCCTTTTTGGGCCCGTCCCTTTGGACTAAACTGCCTCCGACCCTTAGAAGCATCAAGTCAACGCCTGTGTTTTGGAAGAAGCTGAAAACTTGGCTTTTTTCCTGCCCATAACTCCTTCTTGCCCCCGCTGACACTTTTTGGCAACTAGCACCAGGACACTCCTTGGAGTAGCAGCTGCGCATTATAAATGCCCCTACATAGACATAGACTCCATCCCCGCCTTTGCATCATTCGCAGAGAAACCCAAAGACACTCCTGCCCTATGAATATTACGGAGGCAGACGTTTTGGTGAACCCCTAAAAATTGGCATTTTGAGCTGTGACTGATTACTACATCAGTCACAGCACAAAATGAAGATCATCTTGCGAGCCATTCAGTGTGCAAGGAACATCAACTGGTTTGTGACTTCACCTTAATACATTGACTCTGAGTTCCAGAAATTAGGGGCTAGTAAGTTACAGGATCTATGACTTGTGCGCACCCTTGGTGCTATCATAAGTGTTTGAGCAAGGCAACGAGCCTACAATTGATCTATGACAGGAAGCAAGCCCATACCTTCCTGAGTCAAAGCTTGAAGGAACAAATGCAATGAGTCATTTTGAGTTTGATGGATGAGTGGCATTTGCCAAACATTGGTGGATGCCCAATTTCCCTATCTTGCAGACAGTGGCGGCTCCTCCGCTAAGGCAAAGGATTGTCGCCCCACTGCTTTAAAGCAGTGCAAAGAAAAAATAAAATTATAATAACGGAACGTTATTATCATTTTAGTTTTAGTATTCTAGTAGCTGCCAGGTCATGGCGAAGCGGGGCTGGGCACCCGTGACCCAGAGGGAGGAGGAGTGGCAGCTGCTGCACCTAAAGTGCGCATGACTGTTTGGCTGGCCGTCTCGGGCCGTCCAAACAGTCATGCACACTTTGCATGTTTTCCACCCAGGCTGTATTACAGCCTGGGTGGAGAGCATGCCCAGGCTCCCACTCCCTCTCTGAGCGCCGAACCACGGCACTCAGACCAATAATGATGCTGATATCAGCAGTGTCGTAATTAGCTTCGGGAGTCTGGAAGCCTGAGTGCTTCCTGTGCAAGCTTTCTGTGGAGGAGAGGCGTTAGCTAGCAACGGTGACCAGTAGGTACGTTTTATTTTTTAATTATTTCCTAACCCCCCACCTTCCCCTGCCCCCAGCCACCATCCCTTACAAGCCACCACTGCCTGCAGAGTCCCCCACTCTATTTGTAATCAAAGTGCCAAGTTTTAGGACAAAGGTGGAACCTCAGCTGGCTCTACTGGTGGAAGCCTTTGACTGACAGCCAATCCACCAAAAGGGCATCAGTCAAAGTACATCAGAAAGTCCACCTTATTTAGTGTGGATGTTCCAATATACATTTTGCCTGTTTGGGACCACCAGGGTAACCCTAGCTGCCTCAAAAGAGAAACAAGGCAAACAACCATATAAGCAGATAGAGAAACCTCAGAGCCATTAACTGTTTGTTTTTCGATAACAAACTCCTGCTTTGGGAGTTTGTTATTGGAAAAAAAAAAATCTATGTCGAGTGGGCGCATTAAACATGGTGCCTACTTGGCAAAGGTTCAGCATTTAAGTGTAAAGTACACATCTGTCCATCAATCAGACCATTTTAGACTGCACACAACAAAATGTCACTGTTTTCACCTTGTTATTGTTGCTTTCATTTGCTCTCTCTCACCTTGACATTGATTGAATATGGGACTGTATTGCTTTGTTTGCATACCAGTAAGGAATCCAGACACAGGGTGGTGTTAAGGTCGTCTTTCTGTGTGCCTTCCAAGTTTGGGCCTACTATGGCCTGCAAGGGCCTTTGGCCAGATTGCACAAGGGAATAGTGAATCCGAAATATCGTCTGGTCACAATATTGTGACCACAATATCGAACAGGTAATTGTGCAGAGGGAGGAAAGGATTCTTAACTCCACATCTACATACCGTATAGTTATATATACATATCACCAAGGTACATATAAGTGGAGTTCGATAAGGAAAATGTATAGAAACTTACCTTTCAATATTTTATCCCTTGATATTATGGTCACGATATTGTGAACCATTAATATTTCGGATTCGATATTCATGGCCTACACTATTTGGCCATAAGCCCTGGTCTTTGCACTTCCCATTAAGCACATGCTCCTGTCGGGACGAGCATACTCAAAGGACACAAGCATACTCAAAAGGAAACAAGCATACTCAAAGGAGATGAGCATGACTCAAAGGTGCGTGCTCCCCTGCCATAATTCACCCAAAGGAAGTTTCTATTCCTTTTCATGATTTTTGCTTCAAAAACATGAGTCATGAAGGTACGCAGAAGACCAGAAAAAACCGACTGACACCCATAGCTGGGCTCAGTGACCTGGAGGGACCCACCAAGGGCACCACCTCATTGAGGGCCTCATTTACAAACCCCTGTGCGCCGCCGGAACGTCACTTTTATTGATGTACCGGTGGCGCACAGTGCAGTGCCATATCTACAAGGCCACGTAAAGCCACCCTTCATGGATTTTGATGGCCTTGTAGATATGGTGTGAGGCAACACAAGCCACTGCATTGACTCACAGTGCGAAGTGTGCCATAGGCGTTACAGTGGGTGTTCCCAAGTAACACCCATGGCATTTGACACATTCCCAGAATTACAAATTTCTGTTAACCTTGGAATGTGTCAAAAGCCCATGCCTTCCCAGGGGCAAAGTAGGGGAGGCAGAACGAGGAGAAATAACTTTTTCTCCTCATTTGTTCCTCTGAATGCAGTACACATAGAAGGATGAAATCGACTCCATTGATTGTTTTTGTGCGGGAAGTTGTCCCTTCCTGCACAATAACAATCATTCCCGTAATGCCTGCATTGGCTCATGGCAGCCAATTATACGCCAGTGCTGGGGAAGAGGACAGGAATGCACCGTACCTCATAGATACAGCGCATTCCTGCCCTTTTCTTTTGGCGTATGGCAGCGCAGCAAGAAGGCTTGAAGCGCAGCCCTGCGCCAAAAGCTTGTAAATGAGGCCCTTAGCTGGTAGTGACTGCTGTTCCCTTATGGGACTGGGAAATACTAGTAGTGGTGGCAATAGATAAACATAGGCCTGGGGGCTAAAGGCCAGAACAAAAGCTCTCCAATCACGGCATTCAGATGCTCGAAAAGAAAAAATATGCTAGTTTGTGTTGACACCACTTATGATTCTGCTCAGCTTACACATATAGGATTTCTGTATATTGTTGTACTCGTTTTGTGTTTCTTGCTGTTCCTTAATGTATCACATTTCCCCTTCCAAATATTAAACTGCCATTGACCCAACTCGTCTTGAACATTAATGAAAACTTCTCTTGTTTGTTTTCCCCATTTTGTTTCTTTTTACAGGATCCCCACATGGATGTCTTAACAAACAGGAGTGCCTGGATCGTCAGTATAACTTAAAAGACAAAGTTATCTGCTGTGAGACAGATAATTGCAATTAGATTCCGAGGGGTGTGGACTGAAGATGAGTCCCTTACTGATGCAACTAACTACTCACAAGTAGGATAGAAATAATACACGTGCCAAGTCCGACCCGGTGGATGGAGACTACATCCTACAACAACACGACAAACTTAGATGTGAACACTTGAGCAATCAATTCATTGAATGACACACACCTTGAAAAATGAGCAACTAAACCATGTGAAAACAGCCTTTGCTCACTGTACGTTTTTAAGTCTCGCCTAGGCAGCGCTTGCGCTGTCTCTGCAAGACATGCTGTATTCAGGATATGGGCTTTAAAAGCTTCCCCCATTTTCAAGGACTGCCCCTGTTACATGTGTTGGTACTCAGAGCTTGTGAGCACTATTTCTTTCTTTAAGATGGAGCACTGGAGACCAGTGCTTGTGGTTTACAGAGCTCTGTTGTAAACAGGGCTGTAAATCTTGCTGCTAAAACGTGTGAAAACAGTCTTTAGTCACCGTACGTTTTTGCTGTTTACCACCGCAGGATTTCTGCCTCTCCTGTTTTGAATATTTGCATATTGTTACCTCGTCTCCTCTGTCACTTGCTTCAAAAATCCATTCCCTTTTTCTAATATCATACCGTAGTTTCATTTGAATGGGAAAGATGGCAGAAATTAAACATCTCAACTTGTGGTACTGTATTAAAAGAGAATTACATTCATATGAGTTTCCTGTTTGTGACATTCAGAGCTCCATAATGATCATGTACAGCAGCAGTGCAAGCGCACTCATTAATGGTGCATTTATTACTATTTATTAAAGGATTTTGATAGAAATTCTGACAAGATCAATTGAAATTGTATCACGTGGCAATATGAGGCACAAAATAATTGAAGGTACATGGACTACTTGACAAGAACTGGAGCTGATGATAGGGTCAGGACTAATCCCATTATAGGTAATGTGGCTTTGGAGTGATTAAATGTGCTATGGAAATAAGAGAGGATCTATTCGTAAATGTTTGACACCTGAAGCAATATTGGAAGATGACGCTGATGGCGTGTAGTGGTTTAGGTAGATAAACACTTTTGAAAGCAAGACAGAGACCTAGAAGGTATATTTTTTGGGGGGCATGGCATATTTCAAAAACACATTTCAGAAAGAATGCCAACAGACGGAGGCGTGGCCAGGGAGGAGACTGGCCAAGATATTTCTCCCCTAAGTTCCGCAAAAGAGCCCCTTATAATCCCATAAACGGTGTGCATCACTGGTGCAATTGTCAAAAATTGCCCCCCTCAGCACACGCTATAGGTGAGGGAGAGAACATTAGCGGCTCAGGGTAGTGGCTCCTCGGGTAATCTTCACTGCCTGACGAACCACGTGACCAAGCGAACCGGGCGTATTACAGAAAGGGCCCTAGGGGCCCAATGGACGTTTGCACCCACTTTGCATGCCCCGAGGGCACTTTGGTATTACAGAAAGGGCCACAGACAATTGGCACACATGTAGTGCCAGCACTATTGAGAGAGAGCATTCCCTCATTTGCATGAGGGCATGGCCCCATGTGAATAAGGAAATCACTTTGACTCTGCGCCCACGCCGTATTACCAACGTGGGTGCAGAGGCAAACATGACCTTAAGAGGCGCACTGAAAGTGTGCCACAAAAAGGTAGTTCAACGCCTGAGGGCAGCCCTCATGAGGGGTAAATGGGGGTCCCATGGACCACCCAGACATCCACCTGCAGGCAGGTGTAGTCTCTCACTGCACCCACCTGCAAGGGGATCTCTAATTCCTTTTGAAAGTACAGGCAGGTTGCTGCCTGCACAGAGCAACACACAGCAGCTTTTAAAAAGCGGCTCCTTATTTCTCTTGAATGCGCTGCCCTGGGGGCAGCGTGAGTTTGTAGCTGTCCTGAGGGAGTGCATTCATTATAATAGGGTGTACTTTCCCTGTTTGCACCCGGCGCACCTGCTTAAAGGTGGCTTTGATCAAACAGGGAAAGTGCACCTTTTTAGTAATATGGCTATAAGATGGTGGCTGCAGTCTCTCTACGGCTTTTCTGAAACCCAAGTCATCGCCCCGGTCAGAATGCAACGGGGGAACATGGGGGCTCCAAGGCAACCATCTAGATTGAGTGAGGAGGTGTTTGGCGGAGCAGCGCCGGGGAGACGAGCGACCGGAGTCATCGCGGCAGCAGACACTATGAGGCGGATGGCAAAGTGGGCCATGAGTTGCGGGCCGGTGGGCGCAAACGAGATACATGTGCTGGCTCCAACACCCAGCCACAGGTGCATGAGCATGACAGCGTAACCTACCTGGGTCTTCAGACTGGACGCTGCACCTCAGAGAGCAGCTTGCCTGCAGTAAACAGGCCACCCCCACATTGTGAACATCCTTCCAGTGATCCAAGCGTAGTGGTCAAGCGGAGGTTAACCATGCTCCATCACCATAGCCGGCTTTCCATACCAAGTGAAGTCCCTGCAAAAGCCTCTGTAGACATTAGCCTAGCCCATAAGCCACAGGAGTGGGTTTGGCTCTGGTGAGGAGTTCTTCCCAAGCAAGATTCCCTCTCTGCACGCAGCTTCCAAGGTCAAAACAAGCTCTGCCCAACTTTTGCGGCACTCCTAATGATTGGGGGGGATCCCCAATTGGTCCCTAAATACTCTGGGAAGAGCAGCCCTTTGACCAACATTAGAGGAAAAGGGTCCCTCCCCCAGAATATATGGAAGATCTCAACCCTAAAACAAAGAGAAGTAGCAGTTCGGCCATATCTCGTACCTACAGCTTGCTCAAACACTGTGAACATTGACAACAAACAGGGCAGAACTACATGTTCTTTCTCCATCAGAGATTTGCTCCAGAAATCTGACCCCTCAACAACAGGGTCAAGGTCCTCAATCCCCACAGCCATAACTCAGGTGATCCCTGACCCTCAGCTGCCAGTTAAAGAAGACATACTAATACTCCTCGTGGACTTTTGTAAAGATACCACATCCCTCTGCCATGACTTCAACAGAGTTTAGTCGGATCTCGACCAATCTCTATTCAAAACTGACTCTCGTCTGGAATAGGTCGAACATACAGTGGCGAATCAAGCCCATGGCAACATAGACCGCACTACATGTCTGGAAAAGCTGGAATAGAAACATTGTGCATTGCAGGATAAGCTCGATGACCTGGAAAACCGATCCAGGAGAAATAATATCAGGGGCATTACATGAAAAATCCCTCTAGCTGATCTGGAAGCCCATGTCCAGGCCTTCTTTGTCCAGATACTTCAACAACAGGAAGATGAACCAAATCATCTTGGACCGCACCCTTGGGTTTAATCCGCCTATCAGAAACAAAAAAATCTTTCTACAGTGTGCTTACTCAAGTGCACTACTTCCATGTCAAAGAAGATATACAGACAAAGGCCCGTCAGAAAGAACCAATAGTTTTCCGAAGGGACACAGTTATTTTATTATTCCAGGATGTCCTGGCCAAGACATTAGGGAGATGGAAGGATTTCTCTTTTGTCTTCCCTTCACATATAAAGAGAAACGCTTTGTGACGAGAAGCCAGTTGGAGGCGTGAGAGATCCTAATTTTCCCTTTGACCTCCTCCCAGAACCAAACCAGTGAACCATTGTGCTCCAACTTGACAAATCATGGAGGCGGATAGTGTTTTGAGCCCACCCACTATGACCATAAGAAAGCTAATATTAGCCTCCACCTGGAAGGAAGGGGCAACATATGACTGCGAGATCCTCCACAAGAGCCAAAAAACACAAAAACCCACAAATGCATCATGTTTCATTAGACCCTGTTGCCACTGATGATAAATTTTGTATGTCATCATGTGAACAGGGTAAGGGGCTCCTTCTCTAGTTCCTGAGCCAGCCCCCACTATTTTCTAACGCTCTCCTAGTACCATAATTCTACCCACTTTAGACACTTTTGGAGAACTATAGTCTACAACCTCACATGGGGTCAACCCCAGTTTTTGGGACCCTTATTGTTGTTTACAGTTTGTTGCTTAGTCCTATTCCAATTATACTCATACACGATGACACGCACATTGAGAATAGCCGATGGGTTCATGTCAGCCCGATATCACTTCCGCCATGATATAAACAACTTAGCATACCCCCCATCAACCAACATGACACCCCTAAAGATAGTCTCACTTAATATGCAAAGCCTTGATTCTCCCATCAAGCGTTGATCTCTCCTGATCTAGCTCAAACTGAAAGAAATGGACATAGTGGTACAAATCAACCCCTCCTACACATGAAGAAAACAGGGGGTTGCCATCCTCATACCTGTCCTTCCAAATAGATAGCACGTATATGGATTGTGAGGGCCGTCAGGTGAGGATAAGAGGCTCATCATTAGGCTCATCCCCGATAACCCTTGTCTCTCTATATGGACCCAACGAGAACAAATAATGCTTCAACTCTGCCCTTTTCCCCAGAATCTCTTGTTTCACTGTGGGGGAAGATACAGGGTTCAAGAGTGGACAACGGAGGTGTATCAAAGGGTGAGACGCCTGGATGAAAGTATGACAATAGGGACCTCCCCCTCGGAGCCACCATGTTGTAAAGAAAGACTGCACAACAGGAACAGTCACATGAGGTGGTTCATTGTGTGTGTGTGTAAGTTTGAAAAACAAGCTTGCAGCGCAGGTCTTCGGGTGCATGTGCATCACAGATTTTGGTACTGATGAAAGCCATATTGACCCTTATGGGCACTTAGTGGTGAATGGCTGAAACATGTTGACCATATGAAAAAGGGATGCACAGGACCATTGTAGTCTTGAAGATATCGCTCACTGTTTTTAAAGTAGCCGAAGACCACCATTGATAAAGTACCTGAACGGGTGGATGGCCTTGAGTCAATTTTAAATCATTTGCACCTTTTTCACTCTGTTACAAAATAAAAACCAGCTGCACAGTAAATCTAATGAGTCGAAGCACATCCTGGAGACATTCACCACCCAGGGTGGGAATACCAAACGATGAAGCATGCCTCCAAATAGGTTGGTGAATGAGGGTTCTTTTGAAAAAAAGAAAACTAGGATTCCTTTTTTTCAGCATATATGAAGCAAGAGACTTTCACTAAAATTATTACGTTGGCATCGAGTACGTTCCTGGTGTTTTGAATTTGTCACTGTGGGGGAAGTCATGATATGGGGAGACTATAATACACCACTGAATCCCGCACTTGATCGCTCTCACACCAGACACACCAGCCCTCTTAGAGGAGGATATCTCAGTAGAGGAGGTGTGAGAGGCCATCAAAGGATTGCCATCCTGGATGTTCTCAGGCCCAGATGGATTTATGGCCTCATTCTACAAGACCTTTGCCTCCTTACTAGCTGAGCCCCTCATGAAAGTCTTTAACTACTTCTTAACACTCACAATGGTAACTGATACAATATTGGGCTCCCATGTTATGATCCTGAAGAAACCTGATAAACAACCACTACTCTGTACGTCCAACAGGCCGATCACCCTTTGAAACTGCAATGTTAAACTATTTACGTCAACATCAGTGGCTAGATTGCATAAGGTATGGGCCTGCCTTATCTCTACCCAACAGTCTGGCTTTAACAGACATTGAAAGGCAAACTGCAATACCAGATTGGCGGGAATGCTCATGGAAGTTGCTGAACGCCAAAAACAACCACTGGCCCTTCTCTCCCTAAACGCAGAGAAAGCCTTTGCTAGAGTGGGCTCGCCGTTCCTATCAAAACTCCTTGATAAAGCCCTTATCGGCCCCAAGATGAAAATATTTATTCAGGCCAACTTCCAAAGATCAATTACTAAAATTAAAATCAAAGGGGAATATACACAGGACATACCTATAGCAAGGGGTACGAGACAGGTCTGCCCCTTTCCCCACTAATATTTGCATTATCCATGGAACCCTTGGTAGTCAACATTCAGAATAACCCTGACATCCAAGGTCTGAGGGTGAAAAATGAGAAACACAAACTATTCGCAGATGACATCCTCTGCTTTATAACCAACCCAGAAAAGTTGATAACAGTGCTACATGCGGAAATACATCGGTTTACACTGGGATCAGGATTCAAAATTAACTATTCAAAGTTGCAAGGTGTAGGAGTAGCAGATCCTCACAATCCCTTGCGAGAGTCGCTCCAATGAGCAGGGTTCTGGTCAGAGTCAGCAATCAAATTTCTGGAAAAAATATCTAATCATAGTCCCAGGCTATCTATATGTGCAATATTCCCTTCCTTAATCACTACCATCTTCAAGGATTTATATAGTTGGGGCAAGCTTGAAATTTTCTGTCTGGGCAGGTTGAATCTTCTCAAAATGAACTTCGTGCCACGCTTACTATACCCACTGCAAACACTGCCGCTCGTTCTCCCCAAGACAACCATGGCAACAATACCCTGGAAAATGCTTAATTTTCTGTGGCAAGGCAAGTCACCATGGGTGGCAGGCTTGACTCTCTCACACCCCATGGATGAGGAAGGTCTAGGATTCCCCGACCTATCATACACTCGAGCAGCCCAACTATGCACATCCTTGGAGTGGAAACACGATCCCAAGAACAGGCCATGGGTACAGGTAGACCAACATTTTTCCCCAGTTCCGCTTAAAGACCTCCTGTGGCTTCCCAACAGGGTGAGCTGCACTTTCTCCTACTCCTTCCTACAATGTTATAGCTTATGGAACACTGGAAACAGTACTCCACATATGCACATTCCCCTCTTACCTTTTATCCCCTGACCCCGATTGTTAACAATCCGGACATCCCCCAGGACATTACCGACCCCAAATTCTGCACTTGGAACCAGATTCACCCCCACTCCTAAAACACTTTTTTGATGAGGACGAGCTCTGGGAGAGGGTAGATTTATCAGTTAATAAACTACCTGCTAGGCCAACAGTGACTGCCAATTGTGCTGAATGAAAACATAACTACGATATTCAATCCAAAAATATATTTCAATTTTAGTTCCATAGGTGACTGATCACTGACAGCTACCTCATTAAAATTTCTGGTAGTAGACATAACGAGAGAGTGAGATGGAGAGATAAGTTTCTTTGGGGCATATTTACAAGAAATTAATGCCACAGTAGCATAAATTTTTTGACATTACGGCGTCTTTTTTCATTGCCTTATTTACAATTTGCCGCTAACTCAAGTTAGCAGCAATTTTCTAGTGTAAACAGGAGTTTTCAACATCGCCCCTTTTGTTTGCGTGACATACCAAAAATGAGATGCAAGGTAGGTGTTCCCGCGTAAAAACTCCTGCAAAACACACAATGCGACATTTACAAGGAATCCCTAGTATGTCACGAAACCAAAAAAAAAGCTGCTAAGTCAAATTAGTGGCAGTTCTCTAACGTCAATACTTACCTGGTCTTCAAACTGGAGTAAACACACCTGCATATAAGGAAGACAATCCAAGATCATCATTGGCAACCTAAACGACCCCTTGGAGCTTCTGCTACTTCAACTTGGAGCACCAAGAAGACAACCACCACAGAGGCATTGCCGCCGAAGAGAGCGGGTCTACCGCCAGAGGATTACCCTCATACACCTCCGGCCTGATGAGGTCATAGCCCATTTCAGGCTAAAAATATCCTCCATTCTACACCTCCTCCACCAGATTGCACCAAGGCTGCATGCCACATCCCAGTGTAGCACAAACATCCCTCCACAGACCAAGCTCCTTGCTGTGCTGCACATGCTGGCCTCAGGGACTTCCCAGCGACCACCGCCAGAGTGTCCCAGGCATCCTTCTCCAGGTTCCTCCCCACTGTCCTGGATGCGATCATCAGCCTGACACTGCAGTATCTCCACTTCCCCAACACTGCGCAAGAACAACTCCCCAACAAGCAAGGCTTTTATGCCTTTTCTGGTTTTCCACATGTGATGGGGGCAATAGACTGCACCCATGTGCAACTTGTGCCTCCTGCGGATGCCCACATCTACAGAAATAGGAAGCACACGTACTCCATGAATGTGCAGGCAATAGTCGACCATCTTGGTGTGTTCCTGGATGTCGTGGTCAAGTGCCCAAGCAGTGTCCATGATTCATTTATCTTCCACCAATCTGTCATCAACCAGCGGTTCCAGAATGGCATCTATGGAAATGGACTGCTTGTTGGTAAGTACAAACTGAACACACCACACACCTCAAGTCACTCAATCATGTCGGTCAACAATGTTAAAATGCACAAGTAGGAAATTGCATTGTGCATATATTGTTACTGGGCCAACTGCAATACACAATCATATCATGCCAAAGAACAACATATATGTAACTAGTTCCACCAAGGGAGTAGGCTGGAAATTCGCTGGCAACCCACTTTGTCACTCAAGGGATACATATCTTCCAGAACTCATTGGGCTAAATTTACAAGGAATTAATGCAGCGCGGTGCCACAAGCCATCTGGCTGCGCTGTGCTGCGTTAAGTTAAGCAAAGGGATGCATCATATGTACAACAATATGATGGATCACTCTGCTCTTGCCTGTGCTGGTGCACAAATAGCTGACATGCACCAAAGCTGGTACCCTTGCACCATGGTGCAAGGGTGCCTGCATCACGGGCATGATAGTTTTTGTGCATGGAGGGATACCTTATTGCACAAAAACAATCACACGAGGTGATTTTCTCTTCCTATGTGTTGTCACAGAATGCAGCATTCATAAAATGAGGAAAAAAACAAAGAGAAATGAAAACATATCTCCTTGTTGTGCATCCCTACGCCTTCCCTTGTGAGGCATATCAAGGGCATTTCGTGTGTGTCACAGTGGTAAACAAAACTGAGGGTGCCAGCGCAAACACACAATGAATGGATAACAAACAGTGTCCAAGATATGATATACACCTACGCCAAGGTGTCTTGATTTGCAGTGTATGCAGTATACTTGTGACACTGTCAATGTCCAAGCTCCATACGCACATAGCAAATAATGTATGGTGTCCCAAAAATGGGCAGTTTGCACTAACATGTGAAGATCAAAACTCACAGGGTCAAAAGATCTGCTTTCATGTCCATGACTGACCCATTGCAAGTCTCACATAAAGATTTTTAAAGGCAATTACACTTTTTGCACTAGTGGAAGTAACCCCTCCAGCCACTATGGCAATGGCTGTAGGGGTTACTTCCACTAGTGCAAAAAGTGTAATTGCCTTTAAAAATCTTTATTTTTGTTATGTGAGCATAAGGATGATGAGCGACAAATTTATGCAAAGGTACCCATACATCCTGACAATTACACCATGGAGGTATTATACAGGACCGGGCTAATGGCATTTTAGTGATGTGTATGCTGCAAACTGCAGTTCAATGGCATAGATGCAGGTCATTTGTATGTGCCACACCATGTGGAAGGAGAACGTAGATGCAGCACACTTGACACAAAGTCAAATAATGTAATCCGCTAACACATCATGATAGTATACTAATGTACCTTTTCTCCATTTTCTGTTTCAGCTGATCAAGGATATGCACTATTGCCATGGGTGACGACACCCATCAAAGTGACCCACACAGGCACAGAGAGACGGCAATGTGGCATTGGGCCGCACAAGGGGCATTGTAGAAAGAACATTTGGAGTCATCAAATCAAGGTTTCGTTGCCTGGATATTTCAGGTAGAAGGCTCCTTTACAGGCCGGACTTGGTATGCAAGATCATACTAGTTTGTTGTATCTTGCACAACATTTTTGTGAGGACAAATACACCTCTGTTAGAATAGAAATCGTTTATGCTCACGCATGCTCCATGTAAATTAGCATTCGCTGCACCATTTCTATTTGGGCGCCATTTTAGGCTGTTCAGAACTGATGTAGTTTAATTCTGAGAAACGCTCCTCTTTGAGTTTCGTTTCTTCACTTTGGTCTCGCTTCAGTGTTCATGTCAGCACATAGCTTTCTCACCAGATAGAGGCCCTCTCCCCCTTGCCTGGTGGCGGGCTCCAAATGGAACGACCTTGGACCATGAAACTTTGTGTAAGATAGGAGCACTGAACTGTTTTTTCTGTATTTCACTGTTTTACTGCACCTGCTTGGAAAATTCCACTGTGGGCGTGTTTTCGCCTGGTTACGAAACATACATAATGTATCTTTATACTTGTTGATTTCAGTCCCCTCTGCAGCACTCCTAGCGACTGGGCAGATGGGGCTCCGCTCTGAGTGTATATGAATAAACAGTTATTGGTTTGTATTCTCTCCTGTCTGACCGACTCTTCATTTAGTACGGAAAGCTGAGAGGTGGTCATTAGTGACCCGGGTGGCCCTAAACGGGTCACTTCCTTCACCTCTGCCTGGAGACCAGGAAGAGACGGACAATCCTGATAATGAACTGGAGGAAGAAGTGGAGCCAAGCCAACCTTCCACTTCTGCAGCTGCAACATTGAGGAGGGATGCCATCATCAACAACGTCTTCACTAATGTCACCTCACTGTTATATTGTTCATGCATAGCATGGCACCTATATGTTCACATCATGATGAAGTATAATAAACTATCACTCCACCAATATCTTGTATGCTTGGTTTGTGACTTCAGATGGTGAACAATCATGAAAACTTAAGTGATCAAAACAATAGTGTCACACAGAGCAATCACCTAACAGGGTATATGACACCAACTAAACTATGACGGGGAATGGGAAAATGTTTTCGACATCGGAACTACAGAATGCATATGGTCCATCATTGTAAAATACAATGTGCTTGTTGTGTGGTGCCCTAAGCCCAATCAGGTGCACAGTAAAGGAGCCCCCTGATACTGGTGAGAAGTACACCTAGAGAGGGAAATACATATATGTAAGTACTCTAGGGCTACTTCAAACAATTAGTTCTCTCAAACCATTATAAGGAACAGGACAATAGTGACACAATTAATTAGAAAAATATAAAAATTATTTATTAAACATAATAGGGGTCCTACAGAGACTAATAATTAAACAACATTCTGACCACATTCGTTCATGACCACAAACATACTACATACACATAATCTTATTCATATTGATATATATGATCTCCTTAACAATTATAATTTGATTTGTAATAGATGTAGCAAAACAACAACAAGTTGATGAACAAATGATTCTTTTGGGTGGTTTCCAAAATGACTCTACGCGCATTTCGACAGACAACTGCCTTCATCAGGAGTTCCACCACCGAATGTTGCGCTCTGTAAAGACAGTGTATATATCACATACCTATAAATATATGTATTAGTGTCACTATAGTACATAATACAATGTTTTCAGATTATGACAATTACCCATGGTATAATTTCTAAAATATATCCTCACATTGTTTAATAAAGAGCCTGACATGAAAATACATGAACTACTAAATCAAATAGTGCATACATAATAACGCCTAAAAATTCTATAAATAATGTGTTTGTAGACAGACAACCATAATACATAGAAATGATAAACATTAATACACAAAAACAACATTTAAACAATTCATGCTCCTTACCCGGGTGTTTAAACAAGGTCCATGAGTTGAGGATAAAAGATAAAAGATGCACGCTCTCCGAAACTACATTCTATAAGGAAACATACATAGTATTCAAGAATATATACAAGTTCAAAAGGTGACTGAAAATACACTAAATAGTTAAATACGTGACTAATAAGAAGAAGAATTTATTACCATATAAACAAGACGTAAATGCTCAGTACTAAGCCCAATCAGGTCCATCTTCTCACAAGAGTGTAGTAGTCAAGACAATGTGTGTATGGTGCATCAATGTAGCTGGGGTCACACAGCTGAAATCTATTCAAAAGGTTTGACAAACAATATTTCTGTGTAGTCTGTGCCACTTGAAAAATGTTTTCTGATAAAAGTCACAAATATACATGACAATGGTGAACTTGATCAACTTGGGGGGGGGGAGGGATGAAGAATCAAAGGATAGTAGAGCCAGACAGATACATCAATACTGTGCAGGGAATGCTTTTTACACCAATCATACACATATATTCAGCACTAGCAAGTGATACTACCTCCCTAGCTGACACAAATTACGAAATGTCTTGCATCACAAACACTGTGTATGACTCATCTTTCAACACTACACTGATCTAACAATGCTATATTTTTATCAGCACAAACACTGACACATAGGTTAGCCATGGGACAACTGTGTAAGCATCAGCATTCAACAACATGTATGTAGGACAATATACATGGCAATGCAATGACAAGAATCTGTGGATGTCCCATGTCCACCAACATGAGTGCGGCGTGGCAATTAATGTTGTGAACTGGCACTAACCTCATCCCATCACACTTACTATGTGTTGACAACACAAAAACAAAATCTGACAGACACATGAGTGACGTGCGACAGGGATACCAATAAATACATCCAAAACATACAAGTAACATACAACGAATCACAGCATCAAAGGCCAATGTATTTGTGTAAGAAGTACCATGAAAAACATAGCACAATGAAGATGCATCACCTCCCTCTGGAATGCCACTACAACATTTCAAATGCAGATCGCATAATGATTGTAATCTATGTATTTCTTACAACTACACAAGTCAAAATATCTCTACATTTGGAAGCACAGTTGAACACAAATTCAACCACACATCAAATATGAAATGGTCATGTCACATGGTTGTATCTCTCCACTAATGTACACAATACTCATGAACACACGCCAAAATTTTACATGTGTGTCACATCATCGTAACCCTCCATCTACTCACACATCGCCGCAGACTCATAGTGTGACATAATCCAAAAATCGCTAAAGCATGCTGGACGTTTATCCAAATTCTATCACATGTAAAGGGTCAGGTAAAACGTGTGTCTAAACCAATCTGGCCAACATTTTCAAGTGAAAAGTGACGTTAAGAAAACCAACGTGACACAATGTTCAAATCAACATTAGGCACATGCACACGCTCCACTTAGCATCAGAGGGAGATAGGGGGATGCAAAGTGTGTTGCAGTGGCTCTTGCGCTGCAACAAACGTTGCATGATGATGCTGAAGCAGATGTAGTCATCTGAGACAGTGCCCAAATATATAATAGCTCAGATAAGTAGTCTTGAGATAGTGAAACAATACAAAATACGTAGCATACACCTTTCACCATGCCAAGAAAATGGTGAATGCATGTTGCTGCACATATTGACACATCATCTTAAGATTGAACTTTGTTAGGGGCAAGCTATGAGGAAGGTCTGAGTCAGGTGTTGTGTAACATTCATTCACATATTGCTTTACCTTGTCTTAACAAACAGGGATGAGGCATGTGTAGCAAAAATATATGGTGCTGGTATGTGTATGCCCTTGTGGTGGTGTCTAACCATCAGGGCAGTCCATGTTCCGGCACATCTGTGCCATCTACAAAGATTGAATGGTCTGCCTTTAAAGTGATTGTTTGCATTGAGGGACCACTTCCAGCACAATATTATGAGAAAAGTAGATTTTCAAGATTTTTAAGATGGAAATCTATGTAGATCACAAAGAAACCTTAAATGTCAACTTTTCTGGGCTTTAAATTGTTGAATTGACAGAGTCTTCAAAGTCCACACAGCCCCAGAGGTATCATTCTGGACAAGCCCCAAATTTCTGACAGTTGTGCTGAACTGTCCTAATCCACACCTATGTCACAACCATTTACTGTATGTGAGTGGTGTTGCACGGATAACATGGACCATGTTGCGTTAAGCAACATTGAGTGTCTTTGCACAAACCAGTGTAAATGTGCACGCCAAATGCCTCCACCTAATCAAATACTCCAATGAGAATCTGTAGTCAACATTTGCATCGTATGCATCATAATAGTTAATCTTCAATACAAGTTGTGAATGCTCGTTGTACAAGTTAGTGTGTGTTGCAAGGCCATTACAGTGGTGCACACCTCAAAGCAATGTGTTATGTCACAGCCTCACATATAGCCACACTTACAAACTATGGTAATCAGTCTGACTACCAATGAAGCATGCATTAACTAACAAGCATTAGAATAAAAGGATATGCATAAATGTAAGGAAGGAGTGCATGTCGACAGTCCAGAATTTCTGATATCAAATCATATCATATTAAATAAAGTCACCCACTCAACACAGATCACATGCCATAGCCATATGGTGTTGTTAGGCATGCAATATCCTGCAATATTGTACATTTGCTGATCACCTAGTACTTAGCGGCATTTTTTTGCCACTTTTCACATAAGCGTTAATTTTTCCCTTCCCGCTATGGAAAACACTCGCAAAGTACCTGTGTTGACAATGGAAAATTCCAGCGAACCCTTTTGCGGCAAAACATTTTACACTGACTCAAAAATCGGGCCGCAAACGGCCAGGAAGTGGTGTCAGCATGCATCCTGTTTCATGGAGGAGTGCTGTACACTTTCACTTTCACTTTTAACCACACTGTTAGTGTCTTTTGAGATTTGTAGAGGAGTTTGGAGGTGTCTTCTGAATTTGTGGTATGTGAGAGTGGTTTGCAGTCTAGTCTGCTGTCCCTACTGCCCCTATCAAGTGCTGTGTCACTGTCTTTCCGTGTTTTTTGCATTTTTGTGATAATCTTGTCTGGTGTTTGTCTAGTGGGTATTTTTGTTAGTTATACAGAGTTGTTGGGTATTTATTTTTATTTTTTTTAATAGTGGGGTTAGTTGTGCTGTGGGAGATGTTGGGTGAGGGTAGGGATGTCAGGTTGAAGGAGGCTTTGAGAGCTTTCCTCTACCTAGTGAGATTTTTCTCGCTAAGGATGGTGGAGAGTGGGGGACGTGTCCTGCAGAGGTACGACATAAAAGTGCGAAAGTTGAGGTGGGAGCGCATCCGCCACAACATGCTGCAGATATTCAGAGTGGATGGACTATCCACCAGTGGAAACCCAGATGGCAGGATTGTGTTGGCCGTGAGGGAGACCTTTTGGATCACCTGGGGATCATTGTTGGCAGGAAAGGTGGTAACTACATGACAAAAGTTGTCTGATATCCCACTGTGTGTTCCTTGGTAACAACTGTAGTCAGTGACACTATGTAATGTATGTAACAGGATGATGCCATCAACTTTGTAAAAACAGAACCTGACTAGCTCCAAAGCAGACACTCTAGCATCATTGTGCAAGTGTGCCTGAGTTGAAGGCAATGATTGTACATGTACAGGAATGTGTCCCTTCTTGCACATAAACAATCAGAAATGGCGTTGAAACACTTCTATGTGTGCTGCTTAATGCACCATACATAGAATTAGCACAACGTGATTCTTCTATGATGTTTGTTTATGTGTAGGAAGGGACACCTTCCTGCACATTAGCAATCAATGGTGTCTTTCTGGGACTATGTGTGCTGCACAACGCTGCATACATGGAAAGAGGCAAAAAGGGATAGAATTAATAGTCTATCCTCGTTGCACAAGTGTAAAACCAGTTTTTAACTGTTCTTATTCTAGGCGCTGGACCACAATTAGGGTAGCCTTGTAAATATGGGCCAGCGTAAAATTCAATGGGTGTTGTGTTGGAACACCCACCACAACACCCATTGCCTGCACCCTTCACACTAAGTACAGCTTAAAAGGGTTCTTATTCACAAGTCACGTCAAGTGGCTTGATGCATCCTTGTGAATAAGGTGAAGCCCCTATTGTCACCACAACATGAAGAAAAGTGACGTTGAGGCAATAGTGCCTTGTGAATGTGTCCCTCAATTTCTAGTCACAATATAATCATGTATACTTGCAAGATCGTCTCGTAGTCCACAAGCCTGCATTGGTCAAGTGTTGTGTGTCAGACAGCCAATACACATCCCTTCATCTAGGCAACATGAACTAAGACATGAATGTAATCGTTTAAAAATTTGTATGTAGATGACTTCAATATTGAACATGACACATGTGACACCTCATGACTGATATATACTCTTTTTTCTTGTGTCACAGCTGGACAACCATTATTCACTCAGGCTAACATTGATGCCTTCAGGGACCCACATGACACTGGTGAGTTCCTTAGTCCATGTATGTTGCTTTCCAAATAAAGATTGTTTGTGATGAATGCTCTGGTATGCTGTTGAACACAGCCTGAGTGTGCATGACATGGATATCACCTTAACATCTAGGAGATTTAGGGCCTTATTTTTGATGAACTAATGGAGCACAGCATTAGGCTTCTTGGCTTTACACCGCTCACCCCAGTTTGGAAATGCACCCCTGCACCTTACTTAATAAAATACAGCTTATTTCAGTGTATACATTGCTGCCTCCCAATGATGTAGGCACTCTTGCACCATTGTGCAAGGGTGCCTGCGTTGGTGCTAGGCAGCAAAAGAGGGCACTGTTGTCTTGAAAAACTGCTGGGTGCCCCTTAATATGGCACATTCCTTGCATCCATGCATTTGCCACATGTTGGAGCAGAAAGCCAACCAATTTTATATGACACCACCCTACACCAGTCTTCTCAAAGGGTGCCCACATAGTATCTTTTTATTTGATGTTCTGTCCTATGGTATCCATTGGGTCCCTCCATCAAATTTGCTACTGATGCTGTGAGATGTTGGTGCTTCTACCAAGCTTAATACTGTGTGAAGTTGTTACACTATGTACCTGCAATGTGCGTAGTATTCTGAAGTCAACTGCAAATTTGTATTCACCTCACTAAAGCATATGCCTTCTTAGTAGAGTTTCATATGTACATGGTAGCACGAGTACACGTTGTATCGCTACAGAAACATAAAAAAAAATGGGGTAGTCTGTAGTGACTTTGGGAGTCTGTGAATCTTGTGAAGTTTCTGTAGCACTTTCACTGTGGCCATATGTGCAAATTGTGTATATTACTCCAGCCGATGCGTCTGGGTTTCACAGTGTACATACAGATGACAAAACATTTGAGGGATATTGGTGATGTGCATGACCAGACATGGAATCCATGTACACACTGGCCTGAGGATCAGGTCATTGGAGCAACACTTGTCAGTGACTAGTTTCATTCCAATGAGGCAGTCTCATACACAAGATGGGATCTGGTGTATGACACAATGTTGTATGAGTGGTCTAACCCAGACCTACAACTGGCTGGAATAAGCAAATGCAAGCTTAATAAAAAGTGATGTGCCCAAAGGCACTTTCAAACATTATTCCCTGTCTTACTTCCAATGTGCTAAATATACGACATGATGTGTTTCAAATAGCTGAGTTGTGAGATACGATTACTCAGATGCTTCAAGTAGATGTATACAGCATGAATCCTGGATATGTAGCTGTTGAGACACATCCAACTATGTAGTGATTTTATGATATCTGATTTTGGTGACTGTTGTATATGAGTAACACTTTGGTGCTTAGTGGTCTGCCACTATTTCAATCAGTGCATCCTATGTCTTTGGGTAAATGTCATGCTCTGGGTCTGCAACGGGCCTGTAAATGTGTCTGCTTGAGTATATTTCCCCAGAACGACTCCGTCTGAGTTTGTGTCGACATCATCATTCAACTCAGCTATCCTTCCACTGTTATTCTTGGACTCTGCCATTGCTATGCCCCATACCATACATGACCATGTCGGTAGCAATGTGAGGTTGTGATAAGAGTTTTGCTTCACATGTAACTTGCCAGATCATGTTAGAAGTAGCAAACAGTTGATAAGAGTGTAAAGTTCCTGTTTGTGTACACTTGTGTGTGTTACCTTGTTTTTTGTCTTGTTTCTAACATCTTGTCATATGTGTCTTTCATTACAGATAACATGTCACCTGAGGCAGCCAGGGTGTTTAAGCAGCAGAAGGACGGTTACAGACACATCCGCAGAGTTGCTAAGGGGTGCCAGGCAATGGAGAGGAGGTATCATGAGGAGAGACTGGCAGGACGGTGGAAGACCACCGAGGGCCACCGAAGGTGCAAAAAAGCAGGAAAACAGATTGGTGTGCTGCCTGCCACTTCAGTGCACCAGAGTGACAGTGACAATATGCCAGGCACTTCCGGCGTACAACGTGGCAGCACACATTCAGTGCCATCTGCAGCTCCACAACATCCAGCACCTGCCCCGCAAACTTCGGCTCCTCAACCGGCTGCGCCATCACTACCTGCCCTACCAACCACAGCAGATCAACTGGCTGCAGTAGCAGCACCACCGGCCCAACCTAGACAGGCTATCCCGTACACCCAGGAGGACAGAAGGTTACTGTTGGACTTGAATGGTCAGGTGGCATCTGTTGAGATAGACATTGCAGAGGTGCTGACCCACCTACAGTACATAAAGGGTGCCCTTGGGCTCCTTTTCTGAGCCACACATGCTTGACAATGACCCTTGAACAGTCCCCCTAATCATTGGTTCTTACTTTTATATTGTGTATGTATGTATAGTATTATGTAGTGTTAAGTGTAGTTTTAGAGTAGGTTTAGTTTAGTATTAGTTGTAGGTAAGGTTTTACATTAGTTTTGAGTTTTGCATAGTGTTTTGGGTTAAGTTTCCTTTTCCTCTGGGTGGGGGCTTAATGTTTTTGTACTTGTACAAGAAAAATATTAATATATATATATATATATATATATATATATATATATATATATATATATATATATATATATATATATAGTTAGTTGTATTTGTTCCATTTCCAGATGTGCCTGAAGGGGGAAGGGGGTCTGATGTTTTATACATGTTGTTACATGTATAGTTTAAGGTAATGTATTTAGTTTAGTGTTTATAATAATTAGCATAAGTTAGAATAGTGTAGGTTAAAATAGTTTATTAGATGTAAGTTTAGGTTAGGTGCTAGTTTTTTAATAAATAAAGGTATAGTGGTTATTGATTTGTGGTGTCACAGATGTTTAATGTGAATCAATGAAGTTTTGAGTTAGAATTTTGAGACATCAGATTCATTCCCCAGAAATGTTTTTGCTATCTAAAAATGGATTTACGTCATCTTCTAGGGACAGGCTACTGTCATACTGCTGTTTGAATGGGATTAACAAACATGCATGATATATAGGCTAGCAAGGCAAGTTTGGCCATTGCCTAGGGATAGTGTGCTGAGTAAGTTGCCATCTTAAAAAATTTCTCTGAGTAGAAAACCACATTAGGCAATGGAGGCATTGAGCTCTAACAGCATTGGTTCCCTGATGTAGGGATGTTGGGTGGCACTTAGGGGCATATTTACAATCCCCTATCACTAACACAACGTCACTTTTCACGATGTTGTGGTGGCAATAGGGGCTTGGCACTATTTATAAGGCAGCGTTAGGCCACTTAATGTGGCTTAACGCTGCCTTGTACATAAGGCACCAATTCACGCTATCCTTAGCCTGAAAGGTGAGGGCAATGGGTGTTGTGGTGGGCGTTCCACCTCAACACCAACAGATTTTGATGCAGCCCCATATTTACAAGGGTGCTGTAAATATGGGGCAGTGCCAAAATTAAGACCAGGGTAAACCTGGACTTACCCTGGCGCAGCGAGGAGAAATGTTCAATTTCTCCTCATTTTTGCTGTTTATATGTGTGCTGCGTTGGGCAGAACACACGATATCAGCAAAATGCCATTGATTGTTTATGTGCAGGAAGGTACACCTTCCTGCACATAAAAATGTCATCTCGTGGAACGCAGACACTCTTACACTATGTTGCAAGGGTGCTTGCTTAGGGGAAATGTAGGATCCGGTGCTGGAAGGGGCCCCTCCTGCACATACACTGACAGTCATGGTGTTTTGCTATCTGGATGTGTCCAGTAAAATGCTGTACAACAATGTATATGAACAAAAGTTTTATTTCTCCTCTTACAGCAACATTAGTAAATCTTTGGGAATACGGTAAAGGATCTATCTTAAAATATGTTTTGGCAAAACACCCATCACAACACCCATTGTCCACCACATTGACACTAAGTATGGGGTCAAAGTATGCCTTGTTAGCAAGGCAAGGTTAAGCACCTTCAAGTGGCTTTACGCTGACTTGATAATTGATCCAAGTCCCTATCCCCACCTGAACGTTGTTGGGAAAAGTGACGTTCCTGTGACAATGTTGCCTTGGAGATTAGACCAATTGTGTCATTCACACATGTCCTGTCATCTCACTGCCTATCAAGGACACAGACTCAGTAGACCACATTTTTGGTAATGTCCTCTGGATTAGTTGTGCTGGCTACACTGCTTAGGCATTGTTGACACCTCTCATGTTTGATGGTAACAGACATCAGGGAAATTTAAGTTCTTTAATTTATATGTGTGAATTTGATATTGTCAGACTGGACCAGTTCTTTTGACAACAACCTCCAAATTGTGTACATAGCCAGGGGATGACCAGACAGAGTCCTTGTAGGGGGACATGTCATGAGACATGTTGAGGAATCAGAAAACTTCAGTCAGGAGGATTATTGCAGTGTCATTAAGGATCAATGGCCACATTGACAGTCCATAAAATGTCCAAGGTGGACGTAGCATAGTCAATCTGAGGACAGTGACTGGTGATGTTCCGAGGCACGATGGTAAGCACAGGGCTAAACAGAAACTAGCCATTTGACACAGATGAATGCTACCACTGACTGCTCCTTAGGAGTGATGTATCATCCACAACTTCCTCCTCCGATGTGTCTGGTGCCTCCTGTGAGGGTGATGTTGGATTTGCAGCAGCCCAGGGAGATACAGACACATCAGGGGCAGAAGAGGTGGATGCTGTAGGTGCAGCAGCATTTATCTGTGCCAACAGATGAGGCATCATTACAGCGAGGATGAGCTGCAGGGCTAGCAGGACTCCAGCATTGTCATGGTGTTGGGCAGCCATGGCAGCCAAGTGCGCATGAGTGAAGACATGCCAGACCCTATTATACGGTCAGGCATCCCTTCACGCATGCGCACTGCAGTTCTTCCTGTTAATTGAATTCTAGGAGCCAGCCGGAGCAGTGGGAGACGAGTGCAGGCAGCAGCAGGAGTAGGTAAGTCCTACACTCCTGTCCTCCTGGCACCGGTAAACTCCGTTCTGCTGCAAATGCAGAATTTTTTAAAACTTCAATCTCCAAGCGGAGTGCGGAGTTCAAAAACTTCGCAAACTCCGCTGGCGGAGCAGCGTTAGCCGCCCAGGCTTAATGTTTGTGTGCTGGAAGGAACACCTTCCTGTTCATTGAAAATCATTCTCTCTACTCAGACACCCTAGAACTTTGGTCCAAGTGTGCCTTAGTTGATGCAAGGTAGCTTTGATACCCACAGGCACAATTTCAAGCACAGGGGTGAAGCTTAAACTGGGAAATCTACACAACCCAGATTTGTCATGATGGTGAAGCATGTTGTTAGTAATTTTAACTTCAACTTACACTTTGCCTTTCTGTGGTTAAGCTACTACAAAGTGGCTACATCCTAACCTGTGTTTATAATGGTAATCACAAACATCCTTTGTATTGCATTGTTTTGAGTGTAGGTGTTTAGGAAGATGTGAGTCAGCTTAGGCATGTCTTCTGAATACGGGTATGTGTCCATTGATCCCTCTGTGAATTTGAGACTGAGATCAGGACAAACAACTGACTGTCACAGAGTGATGTGACCATGTTGATGAGTATTTTGTAACATGGCTACTACTCTTGCGTATTTTGTGGCTTGCCACAACAGGAAGATGTTGCAATCTGTTAGAGGGTGACACGTGTCATTCAGCACACCAGGGGATGCGTTATTTGGGTTAATGGTGTGATTTCACTACATATATCCCTTAGACCAGATTTTGACTAGACATGGTGCAGCAAGATGTTAAAGTGTTCAAGCCAGCATATGTCTACAGATACGGGACTGGGCCAGAGTGTAGAAGTGCGTGCCCTCCCCTTGTGTTTTCCACAGCAGTGACAATGATGACTTGATGCAAGCAGGAGGACATGTGACTTTGAGGCATGCTTCAGGGATTGGTGCATTGTTGCACAGCAGACTTTTATTGAACAGCACAGGGGTGAGCACATGGATGATACATACTGTAGTGTACATAGTCCTTCGATGCATTTGTTACTGGATGAATGATTACAGACATCAGTATCTATGATTTTTCTACCAGCCACGTTTGACTTTACCTAAGATCCATGTTCCAAGCATGTCTATATGTGTCAATGTTCCTATTTATAGAGAGGGGGAGGGGACGGTAGGAGCTGATTGTTAGGTCCAGTGACCCTTGCTCCCGATTGATAACTAGTACAAAAAAGGGAGTCACTGTTCCTTGTAAAGGGAAATCAAAGAATGAAGTTTTGTCCTGTGCTACTCTATGTGTGGGGATAGTGTGTCCTCATCATGATGCCCTCACACACCCCGAAGGATGTCATGCTTCATCATAGGGCTTGTTGCTACTCGTCAGGCCGGCGCTGCAATGCCCTACGGGTCCCCCGAAGGGTCTCTTTATCGGAGATCTTTTGATGAAGAAGCCGTATGGGTGCGTGCGTGTGAGTGGTAGTGAGGTCTCAAGTAGTGTTTTTTTAAAAATGACTGGAGGGGGAGTGAATATTTTTTATTAAGGTGATGCCTCTGTCATTGTTAAAAGGTGTGTGGTGCTGCTCTGGGGGATATTATGTCCCTAGGTAGCTAGATATACGTCTCTAATGGGCGTATAAGGTGGTCGACATGTTTCACGCTCTCTGTGGCCTCAGGAGGTGATCCAAAGCGTTTCTTCAGGACCAAGGTAAGTTTAGGTATCACTAGCAGCCTGGATTTGACCCGTGCTGCTAGGTTAATGAGAGGGAGTAGCGTCCCTGAAAAGAGAAGAGGGTAGGACAGAAGATATGTTGGTATTTCTCTATAATGAGTATTATCCGTGTCTACCATTGGAGGGCCCGGTGCTCATTATCGTTAGCGTGAGTCTTATCTCTACGGTTTAGGCATTGGTGCATGTTTAAAAAGAGATTCTATTTTACGTGTTTTACATATTATTTACAGTGAAGTGAAAAGTGAAAGAAAGAATGATAAGCAATAATCAGCAGAGTTTCAACATTCTGACGTGGGCTTATAAAGAAGAGACATATAATAAAGAGATCAATGATTGTTATATGTCAGGGTCACTCTTTTGTCATTTGATTCCATGCAGTGCCACTAATAGTGGTATCCTGTTGTGAATAATCTAAGATGACTCATATTGGGCGTATGATAAAACCGGTGAGTCAGCGCTGTCTGGGTAGGATGTGAAAGAGATATATATATATATATATACAATAAGTAAGTGTCACAGAGTGGGCCCCACCATTGATGGCAAACCTTTAGACTCTGTTTTGGTCACTGCATAGTGAAAAACATATTGCTCACCCCTTATTTTTACAATTATTGCCTCATGAGATTGGTGAGGGCAGTCGGGAGCTGTAAGGAAAACGAGAAGAAGGAAGCGTGGCCTAATCATTAAGAATATAACAATAAAGTTTCAATTGTTCAAATAAAGGTGCAGTTATCACAGTGGTCCCTGCATGTTGATACATCCTGTATATTGAGAAGGAATCAAATCTTTTATTTATCGCTGCATTTTCTGCAAAATGTAAACGGGCTCTAAGAATATTAGGAAGCTAGTTTGGCGTTTTGGCTTCCTGTTTCATAAAATGCCAGCGCTACAAGTGAGGCAGATATTTGTTCTAAAGTGCTTTTTTTTGGCTTCCAATTATAAGAGAGAGCTCTGTCCGGGCACTTAGTTCAGACCCAGAGTATTTTCTCAAAGGTGGCAGTTAACACAAGATACATTCGTTTAGTACTCACGGTTCTCCCATTTAGCTGTGCCGGTACACCTGCCTACCTCTCTCCATCTCCGCCGATACTGGAGCAGTGGCTGCCGCCCTTTTTATGGTGGAAGTGTGTTGCCAATTAGAAGGTTAATTGGGGAGTGTATAGTGTGCTGCATGGGCGCCATCTTGTAGTGGAGTATGTTTAGGTGTATTTGGGTCTGTCTTAGTCTGTTGCGGTCTTGGTTATGTATGAGTGTCATATGGCTATGAATTAAAGGAATCAATGTGTTGTTTCAAATTTGAACATGGTGTTTGTGGGTGATTTCCAGGCTGATTGTTTCTCGCGCTGTCTCTGAGTGGTGTAAGTAGTATGTGGTTCACTCTTTTGGGTGCCATTTTGGAAAGGTATATTTATAGTTATTGTCTACACTTTAAGGAGACTTTGCTGGATTGTTTTTGGATTGGTCAAAATTGTTTTTGTTTTTGGATGACTTTGCTGGATTGTTTTTGGATTGGTCAAAATTGTTTTCTGCCTTTATTATCAGTATGTCATTATTTTATAGGTTTACAGGATGAAGGCAGAGGGATTCTGTTACTGGTGCCATGGAAGTATTACTATACCAATTCGATCCAGGGTATTTCATCATTCAGACCCTCAATGTTCGTCCGTAGATGATGGACCCATCTCTGTTCTTTCTGAAAAAGTGTCCTGCTTGTCCATGTAGGATTAGATTCTATGATGGTCCAGTTTAGTTGGTCTGGCGTATGTCCTGTCTCAATATAGTGTCTGCTCATTTTGGTGGTGTTTTTCTTACATCGTATGTTACTTCTATGTTCGTTTATTCTTGTCTTTATGGCTCTGGTTGTCATTCCTATATATCGAAAGTCGCATGGACATTTCACCATGTAAATACAGTTCTTGGTATTACAATTCGTGTGTCTTTTCTGTGTCCATTCCTGATTATTCATTTGCACGTTTTGGTATGGCTTGTTAAAGGGCAAATATTACAAGTCCCGCATGGGTAATGTCCTTTGACCATTGGTAGGTCCCACAGTGTCCTTTGGTTGTCCAACTGTTTGTTTTGGGGTCTCGTGTGGACAATTATGTCTTTGATGTTCTGTGTCCGTCTGAAGGCGAATCTTGGGCGTTCCAGTTGTAGTTCCCCTGCATGTAGAATATTCCAGTGTTTGAGTAAAATCCTTTTTACTTGATTTGATTGAGGTGTGTAGGTTGTAACACATGTTATTATCTCGTCCTTTTGTTTTTCCATGGTTTCTAATAGTGCTTCTCGGTGGTTGTTACGCGCACGTTTTTGTGCATTCTTTATGATCCTCCTGGGGTAGTTCCTCTGTTCCAGGTTCTGACTGAGTTCTGCCGCTTGTGTGTCGTAATCCGCGGTGTTGCTGCAGTTTCTTCTGAGCCTCAAAAATTGCCCAAAGGGGAGATTCTCTCTAAGGGCTTTTGTATGGTGACTGTCATAGGTTAACAAGCTATTTCTGTCAGTCGGTTTCTTGTACGTTTTGGTCAGTAGTTTTCCATCTTTCAGGATGATTAATAGGTCCAGGAAAGGAATCTCTTCACTTGAGGAGCTTAGAGTGAATTTCAGGAAAGGGTCCTGTTCATTGATCCAGTTATGGAATTCTATGCACCGTTCTTTTGTGCCTGTCCATAGCATGAGTATGTCATCTATATATCGCTTCTACTCCTTTATTTCTGATTTAAAGGGGTTGGATGGTGGGAGGATGTGTGTTGCCTCAAAATAAGCCATGTAAAGGCAGGCTAGGCTCGGCGCGAAGGTGCTGCCCGTACAAGTTCCGTGGATTTGTTGGTAATGTTGGTCTTTGAACTTGAAAAAGTTGTTCTTTAGTGCTATTTCCGCACATTCCAGGATGAAGTTTATTGGTTGTGGTGTGTTAGGGTCCTGGTTCCTAAGGCTTTCTTCTACTGCTCTCAGTGTTGCTTCTTGTGGGATGTTAGTATATAAAGCCTCCACATCGAGGGTCACTAGTAGGGTGATGTCCTCTGGTCCTCTTATATCTTCTATTAGATTGATGGTTTCTTTGGTGTCTTTGAGGTAAGATGGAGTTGCTTGTACCAGTGGTCGTAAGAAGTGGTCGCAGTATTGACTGAGTGGTTCAAGAATGGAGTTAATCCCGGATACTATTGGTCTACCAGGTGGAGGTATGATGTTCTTGTGGATTTTTGGTAGGACGTAGAAATATGGGGTCGTTGGTTTGGAGTTGACTAGGAATTCTGCTTCGTTTTTACTTATCCAGCCGTTTGTTTGTGCTTCACTCACTGAGATGGTGATTTTTCTTGTCAGTGAATCTGTTGGATCAGTGTCTATTTTTTGGTAGTATCTGTTATCAGCCAGTTGTCTGTGGCATTCGGTGTCATAGTCGTCAGTATTAAGAATGACGATGGCTCCGCCCTTGTCTGCAGGTTTTATTGTGATGGATTGGTCATCGTTGAAGTTTTGGAGAGCTTTTCTCTCTCTAGAAGGTAGGTTGTCGTATATTTTTCTTGGTTGAAGTTGGTTTATGTCTTTTAGTACTGCTTTTTCATATGTCAGGATCTCTGTGCTCGTCATTGCGGTCGTAGGTGTGAATTTGGATGGATTACGTAGGCCTGTGTCTGTCGTGGTCGTATCCATCCTATTCGTTTCTTTTGTATGGAAAAAGGATCTCAGACGTAGTTTCCTGAAAAAGGCATGTAGTTCACCTGTGAGTCTGAATTGGTCTTCTCTGGGAGTGGGGAAAAAGCCTAGTCCCCTCTGTAGGGCTGATTCTTCTGTAGGTGTTAGGGTCCTGTTTGACAGGTTAACCACTAGTTTTTCTTGGACTGGCTCCTTGTCCTGCGTTGTTCTTCGTCCTCCGACCATTGTACTTGTTTTTGCTCGTTTTTCCGCCTGCCTCTTCCTCTGCTCCAAAAAGGAGGGCATTGTTGTTGGTAGAATGGAATAGGTGGTGGTGGGCCGTGGTAGCCAGGATACCACGGTGGTGGAGCTCTTGGATAGCCTGACATTGGGTAGTTGAACATTGGTGGCGTTGGTAGGATTCCTCGGCCGCCTTGGTAATTCTTCCAGCTTTCATTGCTGGAGTTGCTCCTCGATCTCTTGGATCTGGTCGAGTTTGTTGATCCATCTTCAGGTGAGGTGTTGGTGATGTTACTCACATAGTCTTCCCTGGTGTATGGGTATATTTTTTCTCTCTCAAAGTTTTTAATATCTTTCTGTAGTTTTGTTATCTTCTTCTGTAGGAGATACTCCTTGTGGTCATTCATTTCTGAATTAATCTCAGCAAGTCGTGTTTTCCAAGCAGATATGCTGATTGTTGTTTTCAGGGCATTCTCTGCGATAGTTATTTTTATTATCAGTGCCTCAGATAAGCGTTTTGCGGTATTGATTATGAGTACCAGTAGGTCGCGTGTACATCTCCATGCCACTTGGCTCCAGTCTTTCTTAAAGATTAGATCTTCTAGGAAGATTCTTGGTGCTATATTCACAATGAGGCCATTGGGTGCAATATTGGCCCGCAGGTATTCCGTCATAATGGCCCCATGGATTGCTATTTTAACTTGTTGTTTCTTAAGGGCGGCTATGTTGTTCCAGTCGCCTTGTGGGGTGCTCGTTGATGCTGAGCCATCTATTCCCAACAGACTTGGTGTCCTCAAAATCTCTGATACTATGTCATCATCAAAACTTAAACCTGTCTCTTCTGCCATGTTGAAACTCAGTTTGGTTAGGTTTAAGAAAAAGAGAAAAGTAAAGATACAGATACGCCCCTCGGCTGATCCGCCGTGCTAAATATTCCTATTTATAGAGAGGGGGGGGGGACGGTAGGAGCTGATTGTTAGGTCCAGTGACCCTTGCTCCCGATTGATAACTAGTACAAAAAGGGAGTCACTGTTCCTTGTAAAGGGAAATCAAAGAATGAAGTTTTGTCCTGTGCTACTCTATGTGTGGGGATAGTGTGTCCTCATCATGATGCCCTCACACACCCCGAAGGATGTCATGCTTCATCATAGGGCTTGTTGCTCCTCGTCGGGCCGGCGCTGCAATGCCCTACGGGTCCCCCGAAGGGTCTCTTTATCGGAGATCTTTTGATGAAGAAGCCGTATGGGTGCGTGCGTGTGAGTGGTAGTGAGGTCTCAAGTAGTGTTTTTAAAAAATGACTGGAGGGGGAGTGAATATTTTTATTAAGGTGATCCCTCTGTCATTGTTAAAAGGTGTGTGGTGCTGATCTGGGGGATATTATGTCCCTAGGTAGCTAGATATACGTCTCTAATGGGCGTATAAGGTGGTCGACATGTTTCACGCTCTCTGTGGCCTCAGGAGGAGATCCAAAGCGTTTCTTCAGGACCAAGGTAAGTTTAGGTATCACTAGCGGCCTGGATTTGACCCGTGCTGCTAGGTTAATGAGAGGGAGTAGCGTCCCTGAAAAGAGAAGAGGGTAGGACAGAAGATATGTTGGTATTTCTCTATAATGAGTATTATCCGTGTCTACCATTGGAGGGCCCGGTGCTCATTATCGTTAGCGTGAGTCTTATCTCTACGGTTTAGGCATTGGTGCATGTTTAAAAAGAGATTCTATTTTACGTGTTTTACATATTATTTACAGTGAAGTGAAAAGTGAAAGAAAGAATGATAAGCAATAATCAGCAGAGTTTCAACATTCTGACATGTGGGCTTATAAAGAAGAGACATATAATAAAGAGATCAATGATTGTTATATGTCAGGGTCACTCTTTTGTCATTTGATTCCATGCAGTGCCACTAATAGTGGTATCCTGTTGTGAATAATCTAAGATGACTCATATTGGGCGTATGATAAAACCGGTGAGTCTCTTCTTTATAAGCCCACATGTCAGAATGTTGAAACTCTGCTGATTATTGCTTATCATTCTTTCTTTCACTTTTCACTTCACTGTAAATAATATGTAAAACACGTAAAATAGAATCTCTTTTTAAACATGCACCAATGCCTAAACCGTAGAGATAAGACTCACGCTAACGATAATGAGCACCGGGCCCTCCAATGGTAGGCACTGGTTCCATTCTGCTCCATTTTGCATTGTTTTTTTTTTTTGTGTGTTTGAGGCGTTATTGTGCACTTTTTTCCTGCTAGACACAAAAAAAGTGACGTTAGGCTGGCTAACATGAGTTTTTTTATGCTAATTAGCTGGCCATCACTTTTTTCATGCTAGCGTCAAGATTTGTATCACCGTGACGCTAGGGTTAGCGACAACTTTTCCCACCGCTAGCTGATCCTATCGCCGTGTAGCAACGTATTGTAAATACGCCACAAACATGGTGATGGATTTCGGCGATAGCCAGCGGTAAAAAAATTGCCGCTAAGCAACGTCAAAACTGCTTAGCGGCAATTCTTGTAAATATACCCCTTTGCTCTTTTGGGCATTATGTAATTAATAAGATTCTGGCAGATTAACAACAAAAGTATTTGCTTATCATTAAAATAAAGCTCAATAATTCTCTTTTCTCCCATTAAAAACAAAACATGTTGCTGTAATAGAAACTATGAAGTTTCCATTTATTTACGAGAAGCCTAAAATGTTTGTAAGAGAAGAGACACATGACTATTACCTTAGTGGACATCAAACCTGCAACCATCAGGCTGAGAGTTCAAAACCTTTACCCTTTGGCCACAAGCAACTATCTATGAGCTATAACAAAATATAATTATTAATTGTTATGGTTAGTGGTGGCTGACCACATTAAAATATTGTGAGGTACAATGCCCAAAAAACTCACACTGTATGTTGCCCTTGCTGGCCCGTATCAAGTGAAATCATGGCAAGACGATGGGGCTCTTCACATTTTGTTTGAGTACAGCTCCTCGGCAGCAGGCGACGGCAGGCAGCTGTTCCTAGCTGTTCCTCAGGGGGGATCCTGGTGACTGCAGCAGGAAAGGATGGACTTCCCTCCTTGTGCAGTGCAAATCCAACCAATCCTGGAGCTGCAGAGCAGCTTCAGGATTGGTTGGAGCAGGCTAACCCAGCACTCATTTTGAGGCTGGGGGCCTATGCCTGTAATCCCTCTGCTGTTTTACAGCAATGGGATTGCTGGCTCTGAAGTGCCCTTGTCAGATTGGCCAGCTGTAGATAGCTGGCCAATTCAACATGTACACTGGCGGGGCAGCAGTAATAGCGAAATTGTAGGAATCACTCAGCTCCGCCCCCTGCCCTGTAGTAAAATAGCGAGCCTGGGCCAAATTAGAATTACATGGTATTTATTACCATTTCATTAATGTTTGTTTACCTGCTGCACTCACAGCAGGCGTGGCGATGCTCCTCCGCCCTCAAGGAGGATTTGCCCCTGGTAATGGAACAGACCTTAAAGGAGATACATGACCATGCAGGCGGCAGGAATCAAAACCCATGGAGCCGTGAAGGGCTTGGCTCAAGGCAGAGGAAAGCTCTGGAGTGAGGAGTCGATGCCAGTTAGAATATAAGTCACAAGTCCTCTCAAGTCTATAAAAGGAGGTGTTAGCACTGGTGGTTGTAGTGTGGAAGAACTGAGAAACTTGATGCACATCTCCTAGATTCAAAAGATGTTAATATCCACAAGGAAAATTTAAAATGGTTCTTTCCTGAGAGTCAAATGCTATTGGCATGAGAATTGAATGGCCACCAGGACTATAATAAACTTTGTAAAGCAACAATAGCAAACTGTTTCAAGATGGCGCCAGTAATGTAAATCAAGAAGGAAGGGCTGACCCTGAGGGTGGTGGTTTTGCCCCATTCGACATTCCTACAAGGCAATCACGGCGGACTATTAACCTCACATAATCAAAGCAGATCAGATGTTAGCTTAAGCGTCTCCAGCGGCGACCATAACTTGCATGACTTCAGTTGTGATAACACATCAAAACCAGGTAAGAATGTCAGCAACGTCTGTCACTGTTCAGTAATGTGTGGTGGGTGGAGTGAATGTGGGCTAAGTAATGTGAACTCCCACTGTCTTGATCAAATACTATATATTCTAAGGGGCATATTTACAAGCCCCAAGCACCGCCAGTGCGTCACTTTTTGTGATGCACCGTTGGCGCATTTTGCTGCCCCATATTTAAAAGGACACGTAAAGCTACACTGCGTGGCTTTTGTGTCCTTGTAAATGCGGCCCCTTTTCATGCAACACTTTGCGTGAAAGGGGAGTGCCATGGGTGTTGCTGTGGGTGTCCCCATGTAACACCCATGGCTTCTGCCGCATTCCCAGATTTACAACCTTTTGTAAACCTGGGAATACATCAGAATGCTACGCCTCCCCAGGGGAGGTGTAGGGAGGTGGAACGAGGAGAAATGTTTTTATTACTCCTCGTTTTTGCTCTTTCTATGTGTGCTCCATTCTGCAGTACACACAGAAAGAGGAAAACACCTACTGTGATTGTTTTTGTGCAGCACAAAAACAATCATCCCCGCTAAGCAGGCACCCTAGCACCTTGGTGCAAGGGTGCCTGCGTTGCCGCATGGCAGCCAATTGTGCTCCAGCACAGGGGAGAGCTCAGGGATACATCATATTGTTGTAAATATGGCGCATCCCTTTGCTTGCCAAGTAATGCAGCACAGCCAATTGGCTTGCGGCACTGTGCTGCGTTACTTTGTTGAAAATATGGCCCGAAATCCTTATCTGTATTGAGAGTTTTGTGTACTTCTGAGTCCAGTAATCTCAGGAGGCTCTTACCAATGCAATAAGATCGGCTTAGCCACAAAATTTGCTAGTGCATATGCAAGACTTAGGCAATTATCCAGAAGTGCCGTAAGCTTAGTTTTTAAAGAAGTCTGCCTTACATAAATCAATGGGTGGAAATGACAAAACATCAGTGAAAAGATACGGTTAAAAAGCCAGTGAAAATGGAGAGCAGTTCTTTTTACTTACTGACACATCTTCAACAGCTATTAGTGCCTCTAAAGGAGATATATCATGAGTCTGAAGCAGCACAGCCCTACTCTTTCAGCAAATTATAACTTAATTCTGGTCCAACGGGAGGAGAACATGAAAGATCACATGACTCTTAGGGCCATAAATCAAACGTTACATGGTTCAGTCAGGAATACGTCTAAAGCAGTCAGATCTCACATCTTGCAGGTCTGATGCCAACCAGAGAACCTCTGCTATTGAAGACACAGTGTGCCATCTTTGTAAAGATTTGAAATCCTGCAATGAACGGTTTTCAATCCATCATTTTAGGGATAAAAGAAGGCATTGGAGCACTGACATATGTGGACTTGTGGTAAAATACTTCCAGAAGCATTTCCTAGATTCTCAGAATAAAATTACATTCTATTTAAAAAAATAAAGCATAATGTGTAATTATGACAAACCATGGCCTATTTTGATGTACAAAGGCAACTATATGCTTCGGGATTTCTTCTAGAATTGGCACGATCCTCAAATCCAGAATATGTTAGAAATCACACATTTGTCATGCGAACTGATTTTTGTCATGCCACCATTGAACTTCACTGCCAAATGCTCTAGATGATGCCTTCATTCCCAGACATAGGGGCCTCAGTATACTACAAGTACGTGTGAAACAAAAATGTAGGGCCTAATTTACAAAAATGGGCATAGTGCAGCTCCGCAAGTCTTTTTGTTGTGCTGTCCTACGCCAATTTGAAAGGACATATTGCAAGGGTGTCTGTGTTGCTGGCAGTAATGTTTTTGTGCAAGAAGGGGTACCTTCTTGCACAAAAACAATTCATGGAGGCGTTTTCCTTGTTCTATGTGTGCTGCAAAATGCAGCACACACGTTTTGCAGCACACACGGAAAGAGGAAAAAACGAGGAGAAATAAAAAATTAAAAAATCTCCTAGTTACGCCCACTCTGGGGAGGCGTATGGTTCTGGTGCTGCCCCAGGCATGATTTTGTGAATCAGGGGCAGTGTCAAAATCCATGGGTGTTGTGTGGGAACACACACCGCACACCCATGGAACACATCCTTGGGGCAGAGTAAGGCAACGCAGTACTTTGCGCTGCCTTGCCTTACTCCATACCTATGAGGCCATGCAATACCACGCAGGGTGGCTTTGTGTCACCTTACAGATATGTTTGAGAGCCCTGCGCCACCGGAGCATCAAATAAAGCAATGCTTCGGCGGCGCAGGCCTCTTGTACATAAGCTAAAGAACAAAATCTCTGATGTGAAACATTTACCTTTGGCTGCTGGGTCTCAGAAAGAGATACTTGTTTTGTTTTTGGATAGGGTGGTAGCTGTGCCAGTAGGCTGTCGTGAAGATAGCCAGGGGATTGAGGGAGTCTGTTGCAACTCTGAAGTAGATAGTCCAAAGGGCAAATCTAATTGCCGTGAATTAGATTCTTCTTGAGCATGGAGGGGAATTTTGGAAAAATGCCTGTTGAAGAACCAGAGATAAATTTGCAATGGGACAATTCTGCAAATGATCTAACTTCCATACCTGTACCTGTACCTACATAGCCCTCTCGTAATAATTCTTTAGCAACAATTACTGCTTCTAAGGGATATATATCTAGCATCTGTAATGGATGCAACAGTGATGCAGCCTGACTCTAAGAACCCTACTCTTCTGAAATTTATAACTTAATTCTGGTCCAGTGGGAGGAGAACAGGAAAAGTCATGTGGCACTTAGAGCCGCAATCTGAAGTTTCAAAGTCCAGTCAGGAAAATAACTAAAACAGTAGGATCTCTCACCTCACCACCTGCAGTGGTGAAGTTGAGCAGAGAGTCTATGCTGTTGAAAATACAATGTACTTTCTTTGTAAGGATTTGAAATCCTGCAACGGATGGTTTTCTAGTAGATACATTCTGGAAGCAAGAGGAACTAGAAAATCCCTTTAAGGCAAACAATCCACCAGTTTAGGGTAAAAGAAGGCAATGAGGCTAATGACATATGTAGACTTATGGTTCAACATTTCCAGAAAGCATTGATACATTTCCTGGAATTCCAGAGAACGACCTGAGAGAGGATTATTTAGACCTTCTGGTACTACGGACTTAGTTAATGTACCAATATGAGACAGAGTACCCCGAAGGACTGAAACCCCACCCACCCAAGCAACTAAAACAAATCTTTTTTCATCATCAATAAACACACTGAAGAACACTTGACAATTAGGATATACTATCAAGATTTTTTAAAATTAAAATCCTATCCTCATACACAGAATATGAATTGTAGTTATTATAAAAATAAAAAAGATAGTGGCAATGATATTTGTCGATAGGTAGAATGGAAGAAAATATATAACATAATGTGCTTTAGGATTTTAGGATTTAGGATCTTTACATTTGCAACTCCAGCCACTTCCTTCCCTCATCTAAGTTAATCTTAGTACAAAAAGTGGGCTTACTCCAGTTTCATAGGTGGCCTACACCTGCACACAATTTCCATGCAAGAGAAGTAGTGATCAGTGCTGCTATTCTTGTCTATGCACTTCAGTGACTATACTGTTCACCAACAGGCTGATAAACCTGTAGGAGAACTCGATATTGCTTTCCTGTAGCCTTTCTGAAGACCTGCCTTGGCTCAGTAGATGCAGTAAGCGCATTCTTCCTTGATGCAGTAGTGCTTTCTGAGGTCCACAGGCAGTACATGCAGTCCCTCTTCTGTTGTCTCTGAGTCCAGCAGTGTTCCAAGAATGGAGACCAGGGGTGCCACATTTATGGCAATTTCGAGATTGTGGGGGGGAAGAACTCACTAGCCAATTGGGCTACAATTTCTATGGGGCAACCCTACTCAATGCTACATCATTTCCTGTGAGTTTGGTGCTAAACAATCCCACGGTGCATCTCTCTCCCCAAATCTAAGATGTCAGGACCCTTCTTCTGTGGAAGTGAGCCATGGGCACACCCCTGAGGTTTGTCCAGTATAATGAGACACCCTTCTTGAAAAACTGGTTCTGCAGCTCGTTTCCCACCCTCTGTAGAAGATGCCAGCCTATTTACCTATATAAAAGGAGCAAGCCACCCAAATTGGACTTCTTCTGCCTTCTATAATGCTGATGATGACCACTGACAGCAGATCCAAGGAATTTGATTTTACCGGTTTACTAAAAAGATCTTAGACACAGTGGAATCATGTTGTGTCGACGTTTCCATTCAGGGCAAAGCGGCCAGACTGGAAGCTGTGAAACAGTTCTAGGTGATCAGTGAATGGAACATGAATAAACACTGCTTTGGCATTAGGCATATGTATACATGTATAGATTTGGTATTATATAGCTCACAAATAGCCAAAAAGTAGTGGAGCGCTATACAGGGTCCAAGGCAAAGTCTCAGTCAACATGCGATTGCAAGGCGCTGGTTTCTGAGAGCAAACGTTGACTGTTATTGCATCTTGATGTGGTGTTCTTAAAGAGGAGTGTCTTCAGCTGGATCCTTGATGTATAGTTGGAGAAGGCTTGTTGATTTGTTTTGTTTCTGCACTTCATCATCTCCAATGATGGTATGGTTGTGGGTGTGCTGAGGCACCAATGATGAGGTAAATCTGCATCACTGCTGAAGGACTCATTATCATGATTTTGTGCTACACCTTATTTTATGGTACAAGGCTCTGTTGTAGATGATATTCAGTGGCGGCTGCTCTAACGCCAAAGTGATGGGGCAATGCAAACGCTGGGGGGGTGAGGGGGAAATAATATATTAAAGCACTTACCTGCTGCTGTGCTGCCACCTCGGTGCTCCTCTCCTGATGCTGGGCACAGTGGACAGGTTCCCAGGGGCCAATCATAGTGCTGATCTCCTGCTGGTAACACCAGAATGAGAGCAGCACCATGACTGGCCTCGGCAGGCTGACTTGACGCTCGCTCAGGCACACGGGAGCCTGTGTCATTTCTCTACCCGGCTGTGCAGCACAGCTGGGTTGGAGAAATGTAAGTGTGCATGTTGCTTTGGCCATCCTAAGACGGATGGCCAAACCGACATGCGCACTTACAGTGCCCACCACTCCCCCCCCCTAAGATATAGTACTAAACGCAGAATTATTCTTCTCATGTAGTTTAACGCAGTCTCACAGAATTTTTGGGTGATTCTCTTTGATTGTGCGACACTGAATTACGCGGCTTCCGCCCACCCCTAATATATATATATATATATTCCTCACGCTCTCTCTTGTGCGTGTACCGCTGTCACCAGAACGAAAGTCGCGTCGCCTCACGGGACCCCACAAGAGTAGGTCCATGCAATATATTCAAATTATCCTCTCGACAAGGACAACGACGACGCCATGTGCAGTTGTTAAACTTCGTTTATTTGGCCAATATCGTACGCGTTTCGGCTGCCCAGCAGCCTTGCTCACCGATAACACAGCAGTGAGAGCGGCCATTTTAAATATCAATCGTGATCGTGATCATGTCACGTGAAAACTACACCGAAATAATAGTGAGAACAGACTCGTAGTTTTTTGTGCATTCTCCATTCATACAGTGGCAAATCAATATTGTAATTAATACAAATTTCTACGTATATATATATATATATATATATATATATATAAATAGAAATAAGAAATGAAAAACAAACCAAAGAAATAGAAAGCAAATAAGAAGTAATGTAAGAAACAGACCTAATAATCACTAAATATCATGCCATTTGAGATATGTATATCCAGTCTGTCTTCAGTGCCCATTGTGACTGTGGATCATGTGACTACATTCTCCTGCTTATTTAAATATAGTGTTGGTGATGGTGAATTGTTGTGTGAACAAGGCCGGTGTGCCGAAACGCGTAGCAGCGATATTATGGATTAAAGAAAGAGATTTTACAAATAGCTTCCCTGGTGTCGCCGTCCGTTCTTAAATAGGTGCGGAAGTGGTGTTCATGTGTATATATATATATATATATATATATATATATATATATATATATATATATATATATATATATATATATATATATATATATCTACTGACGGTCGCCAGTAGATAGTTATAGTTACAACCTATTATCCATAGGAAATCCGCGACATTCTATTTGAAATAACTCTCTTGCCGGTTGACGTATCTTCGCAAAATTTTCAAACTTTATGGCCCGCTCCGGTCCGCTCCTACCCTGAAAGTCTCGGGGGATTCGTCAGCGGGGGCCGAGAAAAAGGGGGTCCCAAAACGCGTTTTCCCCATGCAATTTTCCATAGGAAACTTTAGACACGGCTACAGCCCGAACTGCTGAACGGAATTACACCAAATTTGGCAAAGAGGTAGTTCTTGGTTCAGAAAGAACCCTTTTGTTAAATGGTGTAAATCCGTTCAGTAGTTGCTGAGAAAATCAAAAGTAAAAGATAGATATATCTATGGCCGAGTAGGGTCCGCGTACCCTCAGCGCACCCTGCGCGCACCGTCCCGATCACGAGCTGCATGTTAATTGGCTGTCAGCTGGCTGTCAACATTCCGATTCAGGAAATGTTGGCAGCCATTTTATCCTCGGTAGAACCGAGGGACAGAAACAAGTGCGCAAAGCGCACAAAGGGAGCAGGGTAGAAACACCCTGACCCCTAGGTTTGCTCAGGGGGTCCCACAAGGACCCCCTGGGCAAAAAAAAAATAAAAAAAAAAATTTTTAAATCGGCAGGATGCGCTCAGGGTGCGCGAATCCTGCCGAAAAAAAAAAAATCGAAGCGCGGTCTCCCGCGCTTCGATGTTACTGCCCCGGGTGGGCCAAGTCCCGAGGGCATGCTGGGGGGTGTTAATTTTATGTGTGGGGGCCTCTAAGGGCCCCTCAAGCCCGGGGACCACCACCCCCGGGGCTTTATGTGTAATGGTGCGGGAGGGCTCTGAGCCCTCCCGCAGCCCCGAGGACCGCCACCTCCCGGGCTTCTTTTTATTTTGATTAACCTGTGTGGGGGCTCCAGCCCCCCACACGCCCGAGACCACCACCTCCCTGGGGCACTAAGAAAAATTACAATGGGGGTCCGTTTGGACCCCCAAGCCCCGAGGACCACCACCTCCCGGGGCTTTCAAAATGTAAGGAGGAGGGCCGCGCGGCCCCCTCCTGGAGCCTGTGGTGGCCCTGGGGACCGCCACCCCCAGAGCCGGCTCCTGCAGTGTCCCGGGGTGCCTACCCCGGGACACTGCTGTTTGCAATGACAGGACGGGAGCCTCGCGGCTCCCGTCCTGTCATTGCAAACTGCTTTGGATATTGGAAGAGAGAGCAGGAAACCTGCTCTCTCTTCCAATATCCAAAGCTGATTGCTTTCCACATGGGGAGCAGCATGTTAGCTGCTCCCCATGTGTATGCAATGCCGGCTCCCGTAGGACACGGGGAGCCGGCGGGACTGTGGGGGTTTGGGGACCCCCCACAGTCCCCAACGAGAGGCCAGGCCCCGGGGATGGGGTCCCCGTGGCCATAAGTGGCCACGGAGGGGGCCACGCAGCCCCCTCCCCAAAGGTAAAAAAAAAAAAAAAAAAAAAAAAGTGCAAGGCCGGCCCCGGGGATGGGGTCCCCGGGGCCTTAAATGGCCTGAGGAGGGGGCCACGCAGCCCCCTCCAAATAAAAAAAAAGAGGCCATGCCCCGGGGGATGGGGTCCCGGGGCCAATACAGGCCCAGGGAAGGGGGCCACGCGGCCCCTTCCCGTTTTTTTAATTTTAATTTTAAAAAGGGGTAAGGCCCTGGGGGATGGGGTCCCCAGGGCCTAAAAATAGGAAAAAGGAAGGGGGCCACACAGCCCCCCTTCAGGGAAAAAAACAAAAAAACAAAAAAAAACGATCGGGCCCGCAGGCCCCGCCCCTTCCTTCACCACTCTGCAAACGCGCCCCTGGCGCGTGCTTGCAGAGGGAAACAATTCCCCTTGAATACTGGGGGTCCCTGGGGCCAACTAGCCCACCAGGAACCTCCAGTATGCGCCAGGGGCTGCCTTGCAGAGAGGTGTACAGAGGCCACGCCCCTTTTACACCTCTCTGCAACGCAGCTCTGTGGCGCTTTTTGGAGGTATATGGTGGGCTAGTTGCACCCCAGGGACCCTCAGGATTCAAGGGGAGTTAATCCCCCGACTTAAAACGCGCCACGGGGTGCGTTTGCACAGTGGTGAAGGGAGGGGGCGGGGCTCAGGTGACATGTGTGCAAACAGGCCCCGTGGCACGTTTTAAGATGGGGAATTAAATCCCCTTCAATCCTGAGGGTCCCTGGGGGCCAACTAGCCCAACAGGTACGTCCAGAAAGCGCCACAGAGCTGCGTTGCAGAGAGGTGTAAAAGGGGTGTGGCCTCTGTACATGTCTCTGCAACGCAGCCCCTGGCGCATACTGGAGGTTCCTGGTGGGCTAGTTGGCCCGTAGGGACCCTCATGATTCAAGGGGACTTAATCCCCCTACTTAAAACGCGCCACGGGGCGCGTTTGCACAGATGTCACCTCAGGCCCCGCCCCCTCCCTTCACCATTGTGCAAATATTCCTCTAAAATCAGCTGAAATACGAATTCTGATTTACTCACCTGTTATCAGGAGAGACCTCAGTGCTGCATCTTTCAGCCCAGTACTAATCCTGAAAAGTAATTTTAACCGTACTTACCAGTAACTTGAATTTCCTTCCATAGGCTAACATTGACTGGTTTCACTTGGAAATTCTTCTAAGTGTGGAGTTTTGGAACTTTAAAATATTCCTCTAAAATCAGCCGAAATACGAATTCCGATTTACTCACCTGTTATCAGGAGAGACCTCAGTGCTGTATCTTTCAGCCCAGTACTGGTCCTGAAAAGTAATTTTAACCGTACTTACCAGTAACTTGAATTTCCTTCCATAGGCTAACATTGACTGGTTTCACTTGGAAATTCTTCTAAGTGTGGAGTTTTGGAACTTTAAAATATTCTTCTAAAATCAGCCGAAATACGAATTCCGATTTACTCACCTGTTATCAGGAGAGACCTCAGTGCTGCATCTTTCAGCCCAGTACTGATCCTCAAAAGTAATTTTAACCGTACTTACCAGTAACTTGAATTTCCTTCCATAGGATATCATTGCCTGCTTTTTGCTGAAAAAGTTTCTAAGTGTTGATTTTTGAAACATACAAATATTCCTCTAAAATCAGCCGAAATACGAATTTCGATTTACTCACCTGTTATCAGGAGAGACCTCAGTGCTGCATCTTTCAGCCCAGTACTGGTCCTGAAAAGTAATTTTAACCGTACTTACCAGTAACTTATATTTTCTTCCATAGGAATCCATTGTCTGGTTTTCAGCAGAAAAGTTTCAAAGTGTCAATTTTCACAAACTACAAATATTCCTTAAAAATCGCCTGTATGACTTAAACGCATTCTTTCAACTGTTTACAGGAGATGCACCAGTGCTGGATCCAGGATCCAACACTGAGTAAGAAAAAGTAACGATAACAGTTTTTACCTGCTAAGTGAATTTCCTTCCATAGGATAACATTGGTGATTCTATGAGAAAAAGTTTGTGTCAACTTTTAAAATACAATAATATTCCTTAAAAATCACTACTGTAACCAAAACGCTTTTACTCAACTGTTTACAGGAGATGTCCCAGGACTGAATCTAGGATCCAGTACTGTGGTTAGAAAAGTAATCCATAAAGTAACTAATTGCATTTAACTAGAAATTCACATTGAGCTGAATGTTGCATTGTGTTTGAAAATGTGGTGCCCATTGCAACAACTGTAACTACTGTACTTAAAAGTCTATTGCCTATGTGCAAAGTATTTAAACTAAAGTAATTCATTCTGAGAAAGTATTTTTGTAATGTAATGTATAATGTAATTACAATGTAATTTAAAAAATAAAATATGTAAAAAAAAATCTAAAAATGTAATAAATCAGTATGAAAAAAATTAATATAACAATTAATACATTTAAAAATTGTCATTTACAAAACCTTTGAAATTCACTGAAAAACCGTAGGTTTCAGACATGTTATAGTTAGGAATTAGCATTTAAAAAACCTTTGAAATTCACTGAAAAAACCATAGGTTTCAGATAAGTTATAGTTAGAAATTAGCATTTAAAAACCTTTGAAATTCACTGAAAAAACCATAGGTTTTAGGGACAGTTATAGTTAGTTGGACATTGCACTCGTACAAAACCCGTGAAATTCCCCGTTATAGTTAGTTCAGCTAACTATAACTCAGCGCCCCGCAATGCACTGCTGATGACGTCACATATTACATCACTCATGACATGGTCAGTGACATCACTGATGACATCACTGATGACATCTCAAATGACATCACTGATGACATCATCCACGTGATAATCTGATGCACCTCCTCACACCCTAATATAACCTTTGATACACCCAATCTAAATTACAGACTGCCATTCGCAAAACCATAGACACTCCAACACCAATAACTACATACCCACTCACTGATTCTTAGGTCTACACACACACATCCACTCACTCACCCGTACAGTCACTCATACTTATGGTCACTCAGTACAGGACAATCATATGCACTCTTACTCCTATATAGACACTCAAACACCGCTACTCATCCATAGAGGTACTCACACACCTAGTCAGTCATGCAAATAATTAAACACACTGCCATTTACTCACCTATACAGTTATACACACACCAGCTCACTTAATCATACAAATACTAGCACATTGTTACGCTCTTATACAATCACTGATACAAGCACACACTCATCCATACAGCCACTATCACAATCACTCACTCTCAGCTATAGCTATTTATATACTCCAATACACATATATACTGCCTTTCACATATGTAGTTACTCACACATGTACCACTGGGACATACATTCACTCACTAACACACTCTTACACACACTTACCCACCCATACAGTCTATCACAGATGCACTCTTGAAACCATCCACCCAGTGAATCACCCACTCACACATCTATGCACAGAGTCGCACACACCCCTCCCACACAAACACTCAGGCACCCATACAGATACTCACACAAGCATTCAATAACTCATATAGACACTCATGTAGCTATTCACAAACACATGCAGCCACTTACACAGCAACAGACAGACGGATACAGACATTCACCCAGTTTAGTCACTAACCCATGCATTCAGTAAAGATACGTTAAATCACTCACTTATAGAGTCAGTCACGCACCTACTAAATCATCCATACAGACACTTACACACCCACTCATTCTTCAATACGTCTTTTCCTATATATATTAAAAATATTTCAACTTTACAGAAACACACAGTCACTGGATGATGTCATCAGTGATGTCATTTGAGATGTCATCAGTGATGTCATCAGTGATGTCACTGACCATGTCATGAGTGATGTAATATGTGACGTCATCAGCAGTGCATTGCGGGGGCGCGAGTTATAGTTAGCTGAACTAACTATAACGGGGGAATTTCACGGGTTTTGTACGAGTGCAATGTCCAACTAACTATAACTGTCCCTAAAACCTATGGTTTTTTCAGTGAATATATATATATATATATACACTTTCCATTCTCACTTTCAAAAGCCCTCTTGTCCCTCACTGTTGTGGTGCACACCACGGGGTATGTCAGTCAACCCCTAAAACATCCAAATGCACTTTGTCTTCGTCACTAGCAAAGTAGGTACGCACTCGAAATGCTGCTCACATTTAGAGTATTTTACTTGCTGTGCCACCAAATCATGGTGTTTCAATAAGGCACCCTATGTGTTTCAGCCATGTTGCCCTTGTTCACGGATACTAAACAGTGCTGCCCCACCCTTAAAGAATATGTGCAGAAATGAATATTTAGGTAGTACTCATAAAAAATCCTTCCAACTCATTGACTAAAATAAACATCATCTTGGAGTGTGTTTTAAATCAACTAAAGAAAGGATTGCTCAGTAGCCCTTTCCTCAGTGCATATAGCAATTTATTCAAACATAAATAGACTTAGTCAAGTATTATAATAATAATTATTATTAATTTAATTTTATAAGGCGCACAGCTACCAGGAGGTTTCCCGGCGCCATCAGACAGACGCAGAAAGAGAGAGAAAAACATTATTGGTTAAATAACCACGTTTTGAGACCTTTGCGAAAGTTCTTATAGATGGTTTCATGACGGAGTGGAGTGGGGAGTGAATTCCATAGTGAAGGGGCCAAGTAAGAAAAAGACCAGCCACCCATACGTGACCGTCTGATCCTAGGGACTAAGAATTTGGCCTGAGTAGAGGATCGGAGAAGACGTGTTGGGAGGTAGGGATGGACTAAGGCACTCAGATACTGTGGTGTTGTGCCCAGTTTAATTTTATGATTATAACACAGGGCCTTTAATTTGATGCAGTTCTCCATCCTAAGCCAGTGGAGGCTGAGAAGGGAGCCTGAAATAGAGGCCTTTCTACGCACCTGGCAAAGCAGTCTTGCCGCCGAGTTCTATACTGCCTGCAGTTTTCGGACCACCTCCTTGTTGGCTCCTAAATACAGGACGTTGCCATAGTCCAGCCTAGAAGTAATCAGGGCCTGGACCACAGTTCTTTGTGTGGGACTAGGCAACATCCAGAGTATTTTTTTGAGCCATTTTAGGATGGTGAAGCAGATTGAGGCGACCCTGACTGCTTGCTGCCTCATTGATAGCTGGTCGTGAATGATTACGCCTAGATTGCGGACTAGTTGCACCGGCTGGAGAAGATCACCCATTTGAGGAGGCCAATGTCGGGGGCCCCAGAGATCTTTGTTTTTACTGAGAATTAAAACTTCTGTTTTTAGCATGTTGGCTTGCATCCAGCCAGCTATCATTTGCAGCCCTACCTGAAGAGAGGATACCTTAGATGCCTCATTGGTGGAGAGAGAGAAGATTAGCTGGGTATCATCGGCGTACGAATAGATAGATAGCCCAGCCTCTTCGGCTAGTGTGGCCAGGGGTCTAACGTAGATATTAAATAATAATGGGCTGAGGATAGAACCCTGCGGTACTCCGTAAGGAGAAGCGTGGGACTTCGAGCTTGCTGACGGTGAAAAGACCTGAAAAGTCCGGTCGGTCAGAAAATCAGTGAGCCATTTGAGTGCTGTCCCGACAATGCCCACAGATTGAAGCCACTTGATTCATACCTCAATATTGGCATTTCATATAGTCCAAATATCATACATTGCTTAAAGGCTCAGAAACCAAACCTGTCCATGTATCATAGCCATCACTGTTATACTTATTCCTCTAAACCTCCCTCTCCCTTGCAGACACATAACTATTCGGCTTAGTATGAAACAATTTTTTATTGTGCAGTAGCAGAAGGGGCAACCGCAGTCTTAAGTTAAGATGCCTTGAATCAGGATACATCATAGCTCTTCAAAAAAATCCAGAGAGATTAAATATGGAGGAAGAGCTGAGGTTGCACGTGTACGGCATGAATTGTGTGTAGTGTCAAACTGTAACTGTTTGTGAGGATACTGATTTAGTATAAGCTTTTTAATTGTTGATTTTAATCATAAATTGCACAACACCATTGAAGAATTGAACCATTATTCTGGTTGCTTTACAGGTTTTTTGAGAGAATTATCCCTTGGGCACACTTAGGTGGTATTTGTTAATTGTTATAATAGTTATGAAGTTACTTGTTTAGAACCCTTGAATATGGATATGGATGTGGATGAATATGGATTTTGTGCGATTATAACCAATATCAGAAGAATAAAGGAGCTAATTATTTGGGCTGTTGCTGAGAAAAACTGATGGCACTAGCATGTGAACTAAGAGGGAAAAAGAAAAAACTTGTTTCATTCTAAGGCGAATAGTTATATATCCGCATAATTGTCTGTGATGAAGCCGAAGTAAATTTGTATATCTCTCTCTCTCTCTCTATATATATATATATATATATATATATATGTGTTCCTCCCACTGTTGCTCCAGCAGTAGAGGAACAAGACCGACACAGTACGGAATTCCATTAACACTGATTTATTCAAACAAGCAGTTTGCCAATTATATATATATAAGTATATATATATATATGTGATCAAGGCCGCATGTCTGGCGGCCGAAACGCGTCATTTGGACATTAATGTGTGAATAAAACCATCAAACCTACATCCTTGCTTTTGGAGTCTGTGCCCGTTGTGTTGCGCCGCCGCCGCTGCTGTGGCTGGGACATTTCTGGGATTTTATATATATATATATATATATATATATATATATATATATATATATATATATATATATATACACACACATACACACACATATAGATACATATTTATACATCCTACTGGCGGTCGCCAGTGGGTAGTTATAGTTAGGACCTAGATTCCATAGGAAAAGCGGTTTTTTGTTTTGTTAATAACTTTGGAGCATGCTGCTGTCTGGAAAGTGTAGGGCTCGAGATAAAGGGGGTCCAAGAACACATTTTCCCCATGCAATTTCCCATAGCTATTTTAGACATGACTACAGCCTGAAACGCTGAACGGAATTACACCACATTTGGCAGAAAGCTAGATCTTGGTCTAGAAAGTTTTTTTGGGGTAATTTGGTGTAAATCCGTTCAGTCGTTTTTAAGTAATTAAAAAAAAAGATTTATGTATATCTAGGGAGGCAGAGTGTCTGCGGATCCGACAGATCTCATGCTGAGATCTGACTAGCTGCCACCACTTCAACCAGGAACTGGTGGCAATCATCTTGGGGCTCTGGGCTCGGCCAAGTCCCAAGAAAAACATTATAAAAACACAAGAGGCAGGGTACAAACACCCTGATCCCCTAGGCCTGGTGGTGGGGTCCCACAAGGACCTGGCCATGGGCCAAAAACGTTTTTTTATTATTATTTTGCTGCAAATCTGTGAAGGATCCTTGGCAAACTTTAAAAAAAAACAAGCGGAGTCTCCTGCACCTGGTTTTTTAGGTCTCGCCCTGAGCCAGCGCTTGCGCTGGTCTGGGTGAGACATTTAGTCAGTGGGCTTTCAGAAATGCGACCACAGCTTTTTTGGCTTGCCTAGCGCACAGTAACGAGCATTCCTCGCATGCTCCAGGCGCCATCTGGCTTTCCTCTCACTTGCTCCTCCCCCTCCCCCACCACAGAGCGCGTCTCGGGGCCGCGCGGCCGTGTCACTTTCACGGCCGCGCGTCACTTGCTCTCCCGCTCCTCCCCCCTCCCCCACCACAGAGCGCGTCTCGCACGGCCGCGTGGCCAATGCTTGTTTTATTTAGTTTTTGCGCGCGCACACAACTCCCAGTCGCGGACGAAATTCTTGCTCGCGATCACTTTCGTGCGCACCATTTGCTTGTTTGAACACTTCTCGCCCTTTCCTTGCTGTTTTCTGTGCATCGCTCATTCTTTCATTACTTGTCACTTTTATGTGCATTTCTCAGTCTTTCTTTGCTACTTCACTGTGCATTACTCCTTCCTTCTTATTCCTTCTTTGCTGCTTTTCTGTGCATTTCTCATTCTCTTTTTGCCACTTTCATGTGCTTTTTTCATTATTCCGCAATCTTTCTTTGCTGCTTTTTGAACTTTTACACTGATTCTGTGCCGATCTGCTGGGCATCTGCCACTCTTTCTCATTCATTCTTTGCTGATCTTCTGTGCTTTTGCCTTTCATTCTTTAACATTTTTCTCTGCCCTTTTCACTCAATCCTTGCTGTTCTTGACTTCTTTTAGTCTCAGCTCTTCTCTTCGAGTTTCGAACTCAATTGCTCTCTTAACTCCTCTTCTTCCTTTTTCTCACTCTTTTGCTCTTCTTCCTGCCCTTTTCCTGAATTTGCGACCTTCCCTGCTTCCTCTCCCACGCCGCACTCCCTTCTCGGTTCCTGCCAGTTACTTAGCCCAACCCATTGCCCCAGAGACCCCTGCTCCTAATTCATGTCCGCCGCAGCTTGGATGCACAGCCCGTATGTGCCCCTCCTGTGCCCAGCGCCAGACCCCTTGCTTTCACTCCCATCACTGTTACGTCTCTGCTTCCCTCTCCTCACCCTGAACCTTGAATGCACCTTCCAGTGCTGCTGCTACGCCTCGGTAGTCGACTGCGAAGGTGCCTTCCCCTGTTCCACCTGACACTTTTCCTGCACCTTCCCACACCTTCACACCACCCTCACATGCACCGCACACAACACTCACCTCTCCCTCGGCCACGCACACCTACACACCTCTCCCCACCCCTCCCTGTTCTGCCTTCTCCTCAACAACACCTCCCTCAATAAACACGCTATTGAAATATGGGACCTGCTGCACGACCACACATTGAAACTGCTCTTCCTTACAGAAACCTGGCTGATTCTATCGACATTACCACACCTATTCCCCAGGCACAAGGTTATAAGACAGGGCAGAATTAACAGACCCAGCGGAGGACATGTCATCGTTTTCAAAGAGCTCATCAAGTGTTCCACTGCCTCAGCTAGCACCAACAGCACTGATGCTGGATGTGTTTATTGTGCCAAAATGGCTTCTTTTGTCATCTTCAATGCAAGATGGTGCACACTCTGAAATCCGTAAAGTGCACTCTCTTAATGCTTTATTTTAATAAATATATTTAGGGTGATCACCAACCTCTAGTTCAGTGTGGACACTTTCTCCAGTCCTTGTCTTCTCTCTCTGTACATCACACCTCTCTTTCAATAAACCTCAGTGCCCCACAGCACTTACCTCTCATGACCTCAACTTGCCACCTCTCTCCGATCCTATCTCTAGATCTCTAGCTCTCGGTCAGCTCTCTGCCCCTCTCTTCTCCTCAAGTGCCTCTCTCTCTCTCTCTCTCTCTCTCTCTACTTTCTCTTCTTTCTGCATCTTGCTGCTCTGTTTGCATCTCATCCCCCTTCATTTTCTCTTCCATTTACTTCCCCTCCCTCTTAATTTCATCTCTTTATCTTACCCTTTCTATCATTTTTGCCATCTATACCTTACCTTTCTCTACCTCTCGCATGCCTCTTTCTACCTTACCATTCTCTTTTTCATTTCTCTCTATGCCTCACAACTCACTGCCTCATCTCTCTCTTCCCCACCTCTCATACACTATCTAGACTCTCAATTTACATCACCTATTGGCCTTCTATGTCTCTCTTTTTATTGATGTCCTCTTTCCCTCGCCTTTCCCATTATTTTATTTCTTTCTCTCTACAATGCTCTCCCTACCTCTTCCACTCCATCTATCACTCCCTTTGCTTTCATCTCTCTTTCTATCTCCTTCACTGTTTCCGTTCACTCTCTCTGCTTCCAATGTCTCGCTCGTTTAATACATCTGTCTTACCTCTGTCTCTCTCTCTCCCTATTTCACCATTCTCTACTTCTCCCTCACACTTACTCTGTATTAGCCTCATCTCTCTACCTCATCTGCACCTCTTTTTCTCTACTTCTCATATCTTTCAATTTTTCATCCCACCGGCTCTACCTGCCTCGCTACTTTGTTTACCTGACCTGTCATTCTGTGCTTCACCTTTTTATTTGTGCTATCTCATTATAACTCACCTCTCTTCCTATCTTATTTCTCTCTAGACCTTGCCCCTCGGGTTGGCACCTTTCTTACCAGCCTACATTTAAAACTGCATGCCAGGCCTCTAAAAACAAGCATTGGCATAGTCAATAGGTCTCGCCTTTGGGACCTTATACGTTTTTAGACATGCAAAAGTTGATGTTATTGCACCAAGGATATTGTGCTGCATAACTAAATACTTATAAGGTCCCAAAAGCAAGACCTATTGGCTATGCCAATGCTTGTTTATAATATTAGTTATGGTAGTATTATTATAGGGAAGGTAGTCACACGATGCCCCCAGCCCAATTTCGGCCCCAGAGACCCCACCCACAGGGGCCTGGCCTTAGTAAAAGTGGGAAGGGGCACATGGCCCACCTCCTGGCCCGACTTAGCCCCCGGAGAACTCATCCCTCGGGCATAGCCAAGGTAAAAAAGGGGGAGGGGCACACAGCACCATCCCCGGGCTGATTTTGGCCCTAGGTACCCCATCCCCTGTCACCCAGCTGTATTAGTTATCGGGAGGGGGCCACATAGCCACCCTCTCAAGGCTGATTTTGGCCCCGGGGACCCCATTCCCGGGCCGTAATAATAAAAGGGGAAGGGGACCGCGTGGTCCTCCTCCCGAAGCCATCAATGGCCCTGGAGACTCCATCCCCCAGGTCCAGCTTCTGCTATGTCCCGGGGTGCCCACCCCACGGATATGGCAGTTTCCCTGACTGCACTGGTGCAGGCAGGGAAACCTGTGCTTGCTCTCGCTTGGCAGAAGCAATTTCAAAGCTCCTGCCAAGTGAGAGCAAATAGAAGCCTGTTCCCAGAAGGCAGGAGCTTTAAAAATGCTCCTGCTAGTTGGGAGAGGACTTCGAGTCTGTTTCCCTGCCCACAATGATGAGGGCAGGGAAACAGATCTTAATGTTGCATCCGTCCGCAGGGAGCAGCATTTTTAGTTGCTCCCTGTGGCCGGGAGCAATGCCGGCTTCCGCTAGATGCAGGGAGCTTTCTGAGGCCGCGGGGTCCTTGGGGCTCCCCACGCAGCCCCCAACCAGGTTATGGTGGGTGCCCTGGGTGGGCACCAGGGCACCAGCCCTTTGTTGGCTGGGCCCTGGGAGATGGGGTCCCCATGGCCGAAATTGGATGAGGGAGGGGGGTGTATGGCCACCATCCCCTTTAGTAATTGGCTGGGTCCCCGGGCTGATATTGGACCGGGGAACGGGACTGCGTGCCCTCCTCCCCATTTAAAAAGGTGCTGGGCCGAAATGGGCCTGGGGATAGGGCTACGTGCCCCCCTCCCCCTTCACAATATGGCTGGGCGCCGGGAGATGGGGCCCCCGGGGCCAAAATCTGCCTGAGGAGGGGGGCTGCGTGACCCCTTTCCCCATCAAATATAGTGCCTGGCCCAAGGGGATTGGGGGGAGCCTTGTGTCTCCTTCCCCTAAAATATGTTGCTGGGCCCCGGGAACACCAGGCCCAGGGGAATGGGGTCACCAGGGCCAAAAGCAGTCCAGGAAGGGGGCCCACGGGATGGCTACCTTTGGGAGATTGGCCACAAGGCCTGACCACAAGCTGGTTACAGGGATGTTATAGTTAGGGAATAGCATTCAAAAACTGTAGAAATTCACAGAAAAAAACAAAGGCTACAGGGACATTATAATTAGGAAATAGAATTTTAAAACCTTAGAAATTCACTAAGAAAACACTTTACACAATAAGTAGGTAATGTTGATATTTCGGACTTCACTATTTTTAGAGAGAGTTTTGAATTACAATATTTTTTACTTTGATATTATGTTATAGAAGCAATCAGAAATGTAATGTAATCACCTCTATCATTTGTGCATGTCTTAGTATTTTTAATTTTCTCTTTGACTGATAGAGACCTCCATGTGGCATGGTTCAGTTCAAACTAGAAAATTAAACCTATTGCTGCCTTCTCTGTTTCAGTGTTTGAACTGTAGTTGTACCTACCTCACACATTCCTTACATCAATATTTGGAATGCATACCAGAATCCTAAGATGTTCTTAATATGGAATGGTGCTTTCAGCTTGCCTCAGATATTGGCAGCTGTTCAATAACCTTGGATGTCCTCCAAAGCAAGAAAAGCGGAGTGATGCTCTCTGAATGCCCATTGAATCACTTTCATTCTAAAACCAAAAACAATTACAAGTTCATTCACACATTAGTATGTATGTAAAAATACACCACACAGAAAACATACCTTAATAGGTTACTGCACAATGCACAAGCACAAGGTATGAAGTGTTGATACTGTAGTAGCTTCACAAACTTGCTATTGTGGTGATAATTTCACCACCGTTGGACAATGATACGTTTATGCTTTTGAGTAATAATATGGGGGGTATCTCTGGTTGATTACTTCACAATACACATCCATTACTCTAATTCAGATACTACATGTGTTCTGGGGTTATGATTATGAACACTGCATTAATGCTACAGTTGATTGAATTGAGCTCTACCATCAAAACATCTTGCTACCTATAGATGTGTTTGAGGTGACCTGCAAACAGTCATTCCTTACATATGAACAATACAATGAAACACTCATAAAAACTGCAAGGTTTTAGTGCAGCTGTCTTTTTGATGGAACTATGATGCGGCCTGAAATACCTTCACTCTCAATAATAAATGGTTAAGGATTCGTATACCTTGTTGACACTTACCTTGGACTAAAAGCAATAGATGTAACTTTCTTTCAGATCTGTTATACACGTGGCAGTGAGGGATTCGTCATAGAACACACATCCATATTGGTTGTTCTTACCAGGGAGCTCTTCCCATGCTCTGAGATAGCCTTACTGAAGCAAACACACGTATCTCCTAATGAATGTAAGAAGCTGAACAGAACTGGTTGTGTAAAGTAAAATCACCATGCACACCACAGACCACTGCTGTTACCTAGCCTCGATTTATAACTCAAAAGAAATGGGTGCATTGATTCTGATTACAAACTCTTGTGCTGATGATCATGAAAACCTGGTCAGATGCCACTGGCAGTCTTGTCTTAGCAAAACTCTAATTTGCAAGACTCAAAGCTGATAGTTTTTTGCGTTTATGCGCTAGCTTGGGAAAATATAGGTTTGCTTTCAAGTTTCTCTAAAACCCTTGTGGCATTCTGCTTTTATGTCTCTCCTTTCTGTGCCTTGTGTTGCGCAATCTCCTTTTCTGAGGTTGCTAGGTTGTGTTCTATTGTGGAACTCTCCCCCTTAAGAGAGAATGTTATTATTGGAAAGCTTTTGTCTGTTTGCTTGGACTGTTGGTGGCTGAGGTCCCTTGTATGAGATGTACAATAAACTTATGCTGTTTCTTTAACTACTTTTGGTCTCATGCCTGCTATTTATCCTGAGGAGAACACCTCATTTTGGCGACGAGTGAACCTACTTTCATCAAACAGGGATCTCAACACAACTCAGCTTAACTATCCAACTCAGCCACTTCTGAAGATTTATTCCATGCTTGAAGATATAAGGTTGCTTTTACCTTAAATCCTTTGTGAGGCTCATCAGGTGTGCTGCCCTCACTAACGTCTTCTTTGCTTCATTCAACATGAGGACTCTTCATAGATGACTTTTCAGCCTCCCTGCTCCTGTCTTCCTGAGGAGCGCGCTGGTGTACTGTACCTTGGAGTCTCACGGTAGGGTTTGGTTTTCCTGTTTCTGGCATCTGGTCTGCTGGCTTCACAACGCGCTGCCGTGCGCCTCTTTTGGGCCTCCTCGCATCTGCCTGGCCTCTCCTGGAGGCCTACGTTTGTCTAACTTTACCTGAAGGCCTACGTTTGCCTGACCTTGCCTGGAGGCCTACACTTGCCTGTCTCTACCCGGAGGCCTACATTTGCCTGAGCTTGCCTGGAGGCCTACGCTTGCCTGTTTTGCCTGGAGGACTACGTTTGTCTAACTTTGCCTGAAGGCCTACATTTGCCTGACCTTGCCTGGAGGCCTACGCTTGCCTGTCTCTGCCCGGAGGCCTACATTTGCCTGACCTTGCCTGGAGGCCTACGCTTGCCTGTTTTGCCTGGAGGCCTGTCGGAGAAGGCCCATTTGTTGATGCTCGGTGCTTACATGCACTTCTTTTATTTCATATTTTCACATCTGCGCTGATGTGCACAGCTTTATTATTTTCTTTATTTGTTTAATTCTGTTTCTCGCAAAGTACGTCAGGCTCGCATAATGTTCTCCTCTTAATGTTGGCTTGATGTCTGTTGCCTAACCTTGCCTGGAGGCTTGTTGGAACAAGCTCATTGCTTCATTTCAGCGCCATTTAATACTCCTACACCTGCGCTGATGCGCACAGCTGTAATCTTTTCTGTAAAGTTTATCATTGCTACTTCTACGCGGATGTGCACAGCTGCAATTCTTGATATTGACTTTATTATTGTTACCTTATGTGCACAGCTGCGATTTATTGTAGGTATTCACATGCACAGCTGTAGTTCTATTTGTTTACTTCCATACACAGCTGTTTGCTTAACCTTTGTCTCATTTATTTTCTTGTCTTTCTTAAAATATTCACAATTGCTTACGTCTGTGTGAAACTCTCTCCTTAATTCTTAAACATGCAGAATGTCACTGCTGCTCCATTTTTTCTAGCTGCACCTTTTGATCCTTTAATTCCGTGGATCAAATGGAAAAAAATATTTGCCAATTATGCTAGGGTCTGTGGCACTTCCTTAAATGTGGAAAGGAAAGCCTCTTTGTTTATGCATTGTCTGGGTTCGGAGGGTCAGGAAGTCTTTGAACATCTCCCTGATCTTCCGGACAGTGAAGTTGCTGTTTTAAATGAATATGAAATATGTGCTAGAAAGATGGACATACATTATCTTCCCAGAGTAAGTATAGTTCTTGAGTGTTATCATTTTGGGAAGAGAATGCAAAAACAAGAGGAAACTGTAGAGCAATATATTACCATTTTAAGAAAACTAGCTTCTACTTGTTGTTTTGGTGCAACCTTGGAGGAGAGGTTGAGGGATCAACTTATGCTTGGTTGTTTTATTGATAAAGCCAAGGACAGTTTATGGCAAAAAGATAATCCCTCCTTACAAGAAGTTATTACTATTTTGAAGTTACATGAGCATTCTAAAGCTTGTGTTGACACCATTAGAAAGGAGTGCTCAAAAAGCGGTGCTGTTGAGAAAGATGAAAAAGATGTTAAAGAGGTTAGTATCAAACCTCCCCCTAAGAGTAGATCTGATAGGCCTTCGGTCTCAGCCAAACCTTCTAAAAGTTTTTCACCTTCTAGTAACACTTTGATTCAAGGTAAATGTTTTAGGTGTGGCAATCCTGGGCACATGACCAACTTTAAAGACTGTCCTGGTTGGAAGGTTTCCTGTTCCAATTGTGGCAAGAAAGGCCATTTTTCACGTTGCTGTAGATTCAAGAGGGAGCAGAAGAAAGTTAGGGAAGTTGATGTTTACGAGCAAGATGGTGAGGTTGTTGAGATTTGTCAAGTTGTTGATTCAAGGAATGAGGGGCCTTTTGAGAATGTATTGATAAATGATCAGTCTGTAAAAATGCTATTTGACTCTGGTGCCAAAATCATGCTTATTCCTAAGAGTTTTTATGACCAGCAGCTATGTAACAAGGTCAAATTAGTCATGCCAGACATCAAACCCAGAGGTTATGGAGGAGAAGTTATTGATCTTTTGGGGTATTTCTGGGGCACTATTGAATTCAAAGGCAGGATTGTTCCTGGGAAAATGTATATCTCTATGAGAGGGGATTCTTTGATTAGTTGGTTCCACCAGCGCGATCTTTACGTGTACCTAGATCCAAATCAAACGCCCTTGGTGTGTTTGAGGGATATTCCAGCTGTTAAAGCTGTAAATGATGGGCTGATGTCTGGATTGCGAAATATCCAGAAGTCTTTAGCAAGGAATTAGGCTGACTCAAGAACTATGTTCACCACATAAAGATCAAACCAGGAGCTGTACCCAAAGTAGCAAAGGTCAGGGGTGTTCCTTTACTAGTGAAAGATAGCATGAAAAATGAATCAGATAAGCTTATCAAAAATGGAATCATTCAAGAGGTAGAGGCGACTGAGTGGATTTCTCCAGTCATTATGGCTTGCAAGGTCAATGGGGAGGCTAGATTATGCATAGATTTGAGGGAGTTGAATAAAGAAGTAATTGTGGACCATTATCCTCTCCCCAATATCACTGAAATGTTGTCCTCTTTGGCTGCGGCCAAACACTTCTCCACATTGGACCTTTCATTAGCGTACCATCAGATCAAGCTTCATCAAACTTCACAAGATCTTACTACCTTCATCACGCCTTTTGGTACCTTCAAGTGTCTCAGGATGCGTTTTGGACTTATCTCAACGGCCTCTGTTTTTCAGAGGGTGATGGAGAGAGTTCTCAGTGGTATTGCTGGGATCAAAGTATATCAAGATGAGATCCTTATTTATGATGTTAACCTTGAAGAACATAATAAAAGGTTAACTCTGGTTTTAGAAAGGCTCTTTTCTGCTGGTCTCACCCTAAAGTCTGAAAAATGCAAATTTAATGTTGGGGAAATTGAGTACATGAGTCATTTAATTTCTGGTTCTGGTATTAAACCCAAACCCTCTTTGGTACAAGCCATTTCTAACTTGGAATACCCTAAGGACAAAGAGGAATTAGTAAAGTTCCTGGGTATGGCGGAATTTTATAATAAGTTTGTACCCAATTTTTCACAAAAAACTGAAGTTTTGTGTAGCTTGCTAAAAAAGGGTTGTGAGTTTGTGTGGAGTCATGCCTGTAGTGAAGAGTTTGATGTCATCAAACAGTGTTTGAATGATGCCCCTTCCTTATCTAGCTTTGATCCCTTGTTAGAGTCATATCTCATGACGGGTGTCTGTTCTCTGTTTCCAAGTTTATTCCCCTTGCTCTAATTTAGGCATTTCATTTTACTGCGCCCTGAAGAAGGTGGTTGACCGCATCTGGGTTTTACACCAAAACGTGCATCGGCGCAAACAAAGTGGAGACTGGAAGATCTTACAAAACCAGAGAAAATACAAGTGATATCGAAAGAAGATCCCTACTTAGAGAGTTTATTATTCTTATATTTATGGAAACTTTGTAAATTTTGAAAATGATTAAACAGAATATATAGCTTATATTTGAAAGAACAGTGCACAACTGTATGTACAACAACAGAAATGGTATAACTTTGTATAACTATCACTCTTCTGTAATTATTGGAGTGTATGATGTATATGAGCCTTACCCACGGTTCCCTACCTGATGCTTTTAACTAGCCTTGATAGGTTTGGTCTCAATTGTGTGAGGTATGATTGAGATATGCTTGTGGGTATGCTGAAATTTTATTGATGGTTGTGGAGAAGGATTGGATCAACCTTGAGATAAGAGATTTGTTTAAATTGTCACGTACCTGTATTTTTTCTGTTATCTTATGCTATGCTCTGCAAATAACGGTGAAATACATGAAGTACAGTATCACAATGTGTTAATGTGTTAAAAATAAAAGTTTATTGAATAAAAAGAGTTGTGAGAAAATGTATTAAGAGTTTGGGTTATTATAAATGTTGGCTCAAGATACAGGTTGCAAATAATACAACATTAGTGGATGTATACCAATGCAAAGATATAGAGTTGGCAGTTTTTGTTGCTTCTTGTGAGCTTATTCTCCTCTGCACCTGCCTGTCTACATCCCATATCTCAGGGGCCCTCTTTTGTTCTTTAGACTACTCCTTTCTCAGCCTTCACACTTCAGAAAGAATTTTAAGACTTCACCCTGGCACTTCTGTTTAATTAACTGCTTGCCTTTCTTTAGGTCTGGCATAAAGACAGATTTAGCTGTCTCGTCTGTTTCATGTTTTCCACAAAAACACTTAAATATATATACACATTCATACAGGGGCTTGTGGTCACCCCTCATCATCCATTGGTCTATACAACTGTAGCTTGCATTTTGCTTCAGCTCAGAACAGCATGGAGCATGAGGTAATGAGGCACCCACTCATGACATTGGTGTTCTTGCCTGTGAGTGACAGCATTTTGCTTGTGGCATATGCACATTCAACAAGAAAGTAGTCCACTTTAGTGCCAAAGCAAGAGGCCAGTCTTTCATGTGTTCTAATTTATTTTTCTAAGAGGCCATGGTTTACTTATCATATGAATGAAACTTTCAGATAATGGAATCTTTCTTTTTTTATTTCACTAAAACTTTAAATCCACAGAAAAATTAAGATAATTGCAGGCTTGCCAAGGCCAGATCTATTTTCTTTATCAATTCTTGTAAGGGCTGGTTTGACAGCACAGCTTTCACTAGAGCTTATGTGATCAACCTAAAAAATTGCTTTTAGAAGCATCACAGAGAGGGGACTAGGCTCTGGCCACATGCTCGTGGACAGGAAAACATGTTTTGATTGCCCAGATGCTGTGCACTTCCACGAAAATAAGATAAATCTTTCCCCTCCACTCAGCTTTGATCATTTTGTTTGTATAGCCAACTATCTGAGCCAGACTAGTATGGCTTCCTTGACCTTTTGAGGGCACACACATAGTACTGTTAGGGCCTGATTACGAGTCTGGTGGTCCACGGACCGCCAGACTCATTGGGGAGTGGCGGTGGCGGTCTCCTGACTGCCCTATTATGATTTGCCCTGCGGCAGCCAACAGGAAACCGACGTTCCCTGGCGGTGTTGCGGCGATCAGAAGGCCGCAATATGCTTGGCAGGACCGTCACGGTTCCGCCAAGCATATTACGAGTTTCTTCTCCGCCGGCGGTGCCATGGAGGTTCTTACTCCATGAACACCGTGGGGGAGAGGAAACAAAGGGGACCCTGCTGGCCCCCTGAGCCTCCTCCGCATGTGGATGCATGTGCCCCCCTGTGTGCATACACTCAGTTCCTGCACAGAATAGACTTTTCAGTCCATGCCATGCAGGAACTGTTTTTGGCATTCCCATTGCGGTGCCCATTTTCAGGGCACTCCCGTGGGAACATCAAAAACAAAGCCCGGCAGACAGGAGGAAACTCCTAATCTGGCGGGCGGTCTGACGACGGCTGTGGCAGTGCAGCAGCGGGGCGGACTAGGCGCCGCACCATCAAAGTCATAATTAGGCCCTTAGTGTCCTAGATAAGTATATAACTTAGGTATTTGTTTTTCACTGGCAGCAGCATCGATGGGAGGAGAGCAGTCACAACAAATGCATTGACGTTTTCCAGCCTCAGCACCCTCCCCTTCGCTTCCATCATTAACTTTAGACTTCAGTGTACCTTTGTGTGTTTGAGAGCAGTATATGGTGCCCAGGGCTACACTGATGGAATTTTAGGTCTGGCTTGGCAACTCAGCTGACGCGTGACCTTATGTGATCAATAAAAAGAGCTTTCAGAGTACTATTGAGTGAGGGACTTTGACACCACCCACATGTTGTTTCCACTTTGCACCAGATTTCATTGAGCCAAACTTATGTGCTAAAATTAGTGCTTTTTTGTCACTTTTTGGCTTGTGGCAAAGCTAATACTCAATAAAGCAGGACTGAGTTGGTTCTTGAGGCAAGCCAATGATCATGACTATAGGCCCAATCTGTTTATTATTAAATGTTAGGATAAAGGAAGTAGGGATGACATATTTATTGCGAAAATCATGTGTTAAAGTCAATATGCGTTTAAGGGTGGATTGTTATTACTCTATTATAAATAGGGCTCCCGGTTTTAGGGTAATTATTTTTACAGATTTCTGTCTGTATTTATCCATATTAATTTTTGGGCCATCTTATTGGTATTTATCCATATTTATTTTGTGTTTTGAAAATAAATGGAGTCGTACAATTTTATATTTCCACATATATTTAACTGATAAACATGCACTTATACTTTGTTGGCTGTCACTTTTTAGAAAATAAGGCAGCCATATATAACAAAACATTACACTGACAGGTAAATATTAGCATAATATACCAATATATGTAAACATATACCTGTATTTAAGGTAATCTCATCCTGTTTTATAACTTCCCATGCTGTCTATCTGCTCAGCCGTTGGCCTGAAATTCATGAAGCACAGCAGGGAGAGTTACTCACAAGAAGCACAATTTTCTCTATTTTTCGGCTTAAAATAATAATAATAATATAGACAGGACGCATGTTGTTTTCTGTCTGTATTTAACTGTAAAAATAGAAAACTGGGAGCCTTATTTATAAAGCCTGCAAATAAGTATTTTGGTACATGGAATCTCACAGAGTACCATAAGAGGCACAGGTTTTGGTGACGTTAACCCCTTGTAACAAACCATTGATATAGAAGATTTGCTGTATTATAATCCTTTGTTAGGCTCTCTTAGGGAGATAGTATTTTGCTCTGCCAACTATAATTTTGTGAACCTTTTTAATTATATGAAGGTTCGCCTGATGGCTGCCTTGTGGAAATGCTTATCCTCAGAACAGTAGGCCTGAGTTGGTTATGGTGACAATCTACAGGCCTGAATGGTGCACTGGGAAAACTTATGGCCGATGCCATAGATCTGATCTGTTTATTATGAAAAGGTTTAACAAAGGCAGTAGGACAAGCTTATTTATTGTGACAAGCATTGATAAAGCCAGAATGCTTTTAACAGTTGGTTGTTATCTCATTGTATTACAGGCTATAGATAGATATTCTTCTACATGTAAGCTCACAGATTACTCTAGTAGGCAAGGGTTTTGGCGTTGGGCACCCACTGTGACGATTCTTGTTAGGCCCTGTTGAGAGTGGTCATATTTTGTTTTACAAACAGTATTTTTCTACATAGTTGTAATTTATAACTATAAGCATGACGGTTGCCAGTTTATGTGCACTTCAGATAGGCTGTATGGTGACCAGCCATTACTTTGCGGCTGTTAGTGCGCATACCGTTACTACGCAAGCTTTACAACACATGCGTTGTAACAACGCGTAGCCATTACTACGCGCGTTGTTACAACGCATGCGTTGTACGTATCGCACTAACTGCCGTGAAGTAATTTCCTACCTTTGTTTCCACTGTTATCACGCGACGTCCCAGGCAGGGAGTGGTGACAAGGAGCGGCGGATTAAGGATTGTGAGAGCGGGACCAGCCGTCATGGAGGGAGTGTTCAACACCTACGAGGAGGCCGTCAGGAGAGGTAAGCCGGGGCGTTGTTTTAGGGAAGTGTAGTTTGGTTTGTGTAGTGTATTGTAGTGTATTTGTGTTTACGGTAGTGTAGGGGTTGTGAGGGGTAGTGTTTTGTGTAGTGTAGGGTAGTGTAGGGACTGGACTGGGGGTAGGGGCAGTGTCGTGCTGGGGGTACAGTTTTAGGGTTTAGGGTAGTGTGGAGTTTGTGTAGTGTAGGGTTATGTTTTAAGGTTTAGGGGAGTGTCGGGATGTCGTGTAGGGTAGTGTTTGGGAGTAGGGACAGCACTGGGGCTAGGGGTAGTGTCGTGCTGGGGTAGTGTTTTAGGGTTTAGGGTAGTGTTGTGGTGTTAGTGTAGTGTAGGTTAATGTTTTAGTGTTTAGTGTAGTGTCGGGGTTGTGATGGGTAGTGAATGAGTGCAGGGACCGGAGTGGGGGAATGCATATGTTCGTGCAGGGGGTAGTGATTTAGGGTTAAGGGTAGTGTAGTTTCAGTAGTGTAGGGTAGTGTAGTGTTTGAGTGTTTTGGTAGTGTTTTCCATTTTTAAAAAAGGGGTTAAATGTCTTTTTTTAATATGACACGTTATTCCGCATACCATTTTTATTACTAGGCAAGTTTTTACTTCGTATACATTAACACTTTCAATGTAATGGTATGCGAACTAAAAACTTGCGTAGTAACGGTTATTGCTAAGTAATAACCACGTAGTAATGGCATGCGAAGTAATGGCATGCGAAATAAAGTGTCATATTCAGGCTGTGTTGGTTAAGGTGCAAATTCAATGGTAAAGGGAGTAGGCCTTATTGGTTAATTGGGAAACGTCAAGGCAGATTCCATAAGGTCGATCTGTTTATTACGAAACGTTTTGAAAAAGCCATTATGCCTGACCTACTTATGGTGGAAAGTATGTGCTAAATGCTATAGACTTTTAAGGATGCATTGTTATTACACTATGCTAAAGTTTGTCGGTGAGTATTTTGTTACAGGGAATCTCACAGATACTGTAGTAGACAAGGGTTTGGAGTTGGTTACCTACCCAAGCAATCAAGCAACCACGTGAGTAGAAGATATACACTATGATCATTCTTATTAGACTGCCTTGGGAGAGATAGAAATTTACTTTTCCAACTGTAATTCTGTAGACATTTGAACTTTTATGACTGTACATCTGATGGTTGCCATGTGGGAAAGCTTATGTTCTGTACAGTAGCCTGAGTTGGTTAAGGTGACAAGCCAATGATAACAGCTATAGGCTTGACTGGTGTGCAGGGAAATGTTATGCCAGATGCCTTAGATCTGGTCTGTGTAGTATGAAAAGTTATGGCAAAGACAGTAGGCCTGGAATATTTATTGTGAAAAGCATGTGTTAAAGCCAATACTCCTCTAAGAGTGGATTGCTATTGCACTATGTTAGATGCTCTAGACAGGTATTTGGTTACCTGTAATCTCACAGATTACAATAGTAGGCAAGGGTTTGGTATTCGTCACCCTCTGTGACAAACCCAGGGAGCATAACTTCACTGTGATGATTCTTGTTACCCCCTAAAAGGGTTGTATATTGTTTGCCTACTGTGATTTTGTACATAGTTGTAATTTTATAACTGTAATCCTGATGGTTGCTAGCTTATTTGCACTTTGGTGGACCTGTGTTGTGTATAGTGTCATGCCAGTGGTAAAGGCTAGAGGCCTTATCAGTTCACTGTGAAAGGTTATATCGGATTCCTTAGATGTGACCTGTACATAACGAAAGGTTATGACAACACAAGTAGCTCTTACTTACTTATTGTGAAAAGCATGTTTTCAAGGCAATAGGCTTTACATGGTGGATTGTTATTACATTTTGCTAAAGTCAGTGGGCAGGTATTTTGTTACATGACCTCGCACGGATTTCCATATTACGCACAGGTTTTGGTGATGGTGACCCACAAAATAAACTATGAGGATAGAAGATTTGGACTATGCTAGTCCTTTTTAACTATGTTAGTAGGGATTTTATATTGTTTGACAACTGTAATTTTGTATATATTTGTAATTTGATCACTGTATGCCTTGTGGGAGAACTTATGCTCAATACAGAAGGCCTGAGTAGGTTATGGTGACAAGCCAATTATAACAGCTAACTGATTACACGTGCACATCCATCTGAAAATGAGTGAGCTTCAGTGTCACGTCTAAGTGGCCATTCCTTTAGTTTTCAATTTTCTCCTTTTATAGTTCCTATTCCATTCCTTTGCGTCTCCTTTATTTTATTTTATTTTTTCTTAAGAGGATACTACAACTCTCCAGGCAAGCTGTGCTAACAGGTCACTTGCTTCTTCGAAACCAGAAGACCATTTTGGAACACTGTTGCCCATAATGCATAATTGGTTTATTATACCAAGATGGCTAAGACGTTGCTTATAAATGTGGAAGCCATGCTGGAATTTTAAAACAAAAATAGTCTATGCACAATAACGCTGTATGATGGGCACCTGCTTCTATGTTTAGTTTCTATGCTTAGTTTCATTATTGCAAAGATACACACCTCATCTTTAGAGAGTAGTATACAAATGCTGCCCTGAGTAATTAACAGTGGCTGAGATTAATTCAAGCATTTCATCCATCACTTTTTTGTATACTTTAATATGTTACCCTAAGTGGGATGGGTATGCCCAGACATGGGTCCAGTGCACATTGTGTCACTGGAACCAAGCTATACCTGGCTGATGAACCTTAAGTAAGGTGAACCGGTCCTGGGTTGCTTGTGTTCCGGATCAGGGAGGACCTGGCTTGGCAGCTTAGGCTGGGCTGTTCCCATTGGAGCAGGGTCAAGACTGATTTGCATATATCTGGGTCCAAACTGAGGTGGCCTGGTGTGCAAAATAACGATGGATCGGGATGCGGCCTGAGCAATTACCAGTGGCTGAAATTAATTCAAGCATTCCATCCATCACTTTTTTGTATACTTTAGTCTTTAGACGGAAGCATGTTTTCTTATTTCTACTTGTATTCTTTGAATTATCATGCATATGTTGTTCAGTTTGTGTGTGTTTTAGTGCAGTTGTGTCAGATGGTGAGTACAAGAATAAGTTAGTGCATGGATGAAGGGATGGATGAATGAGTGCAAAAAGGAGGCATAGAGCGTACATATGATCCCCTATTAAGATCCTAAATCCATCAGCCACTTTCATTCATAAGCCACACCTATGAGCATTCCCAATGCTTATTTTTACTTGTTCTCTTTCAGCCGTACACCAACGCCAGGAGATCCTGTCATTTAGCAGCAGCCACCCCTAAAAGTTCTAATTACGTAATTAATTAATTAATTCTATGTAATTCAAGGCGAACCCCCTCGTCTCCCTTTGCCTAAATCCATTTATCTGCCACTAAAACCAGAACTATTTACACTGGAGGTAAAATGTCAGCATTTAGGGCCACATGCATCAAAGAATGGAATTGCGATTCCTAAATAGCGATTTTTAGGGAATCGCTATTTAGGAATCGTAATTCCTTATGCATGTAGGAATCGCAAAAAATTTGCGATTCCTACAAATTCCTTAATAGTGACTCGCAAATTGCGACTCGCTATTAAGGAATGCCTTTCCATTCATTCCTATGGGCCTAGAGGCCCATAGGAATGAATAGGAAGTCATTCGCAATTTGCGAGTACCAAATAGGTACTTGCAAATTGCGAATGCAATTTGAAGGGTGCTAGGGGACCAAAAGGCCACCCGGCTGCACCCCCAAAATTGCCATGTGTGCACATGCGGTGCACACATATGCCCTAAGGGCATATGTGTGTGCCACATGGCACTTAGAAAATGCAATTTCATGCATTTTTCTAAGAAATTGCAAATTACCATCAACTTGAAGTTGATGGTAATTTGCAATTCCAAATTGCGAAAAAGCAATTTGCGAATGCATGATGCATCGCATTTAGGGAACCGCAATTTGCGATTCCCTAACTCCATTCGCAATTAAGGAAATCGCAAAAATTGCGATTTCCTTAATTGCGAATGCTTTTGGGCTTGATGCATCGGAAATAGCATTTTACCGGTCGCAAACGGCCGATTCTGAGAATCGGCCCGTTTGCGACAGGTAAAATGCTTGATGCATCTGCCCCTTAGCATCTAATCAAAACGTCCATGGTTTGTGCTCGACTTTCTTTAAAAAACCAGCAGAGGGCGATATTACACCAAAAATCGTTTCAATTTACTATTCCAGAATTTAAACAGGCCCAACCAGCCCTAAATGTCTAATTTAACGGGCCGAAATGCAAAGATACAACTCACTGTGCCCTGTGGCTAAAATTGATGTATTCTCTGTGTGAAAGAATGATGTCAACGTGTTTTGTTCTTTCATGAAAGTGCGTAGCCCGGAAGCAGTAGTCCTTGAGGTCACGTTGAGCATTTTCACATCCCAAAGCTCCTGTTCAGGCTTTGATTCTGGGGTTTAATCCCACTATGAAGGGCTACAGAGGCGCCGGACACAGTGCAGATTTTCAGAGGCAGTGCATTTTCTAAAATGCACGTCAGAGTGACTGATCCTATTTAATTTAATCCCTTAGTAATGTGCGTATTACGTTTAAATATCCAGGTTAGCTTCACGAGGGCTGCTGGGTCCTTGCCAGATTTTCTGGATAACTCTGACAGTGTAAATACGTTCTCTTTATGTACATTTATCATATGGAATATAATGAAAATCTGGAACAGATGCGGCCCTCCTGGAGCCGTCCGTATTGGATACCCTCGGCTGATATGCTCCCGGCGGGTTTTCGATGCCTCAGGCCTACATCAAGGCATTGACGCAATGTATAATTTTCTACCTGACATTAAAAAAGTAAGGGGCATATTAACAATGCGGCGATAAAAAATTATCGCCGCTTTTGCGGCCGTTTTCGGCCGAAAAGCGGCGATAATTTCATCGCCTTATCAGCAAAGACACGCTATCGCGTGTTTTGCTGATTTTGCTCCCGTTTCCAGCACGCCTAACTTCGCATCGCTAATGAGATGCAAAGTAGGCGTGTCTGTAGAAACAACATGGGTAAATATCGCCAAGGCAGCTTCGCGATATTTACAATGCGGGGAAGCGATTATTTTAATCGCGTTAAGTATGCCTTAACGCAGGAATTTAACGTCTGTTAAATTCCTGACTAAGGCATACTTAACATGGGGGGTGGATTCTGTGGCTAAGACCACAGGCCCTATCATCTAGGATATCGCCGTTTTCCAAAACGGCGATATCCACGCTATCTCTGGAATTTTATCGCCTCGGCGATGCGCGTTGTTGATAACGCGCTAACCGGGCGATAAATTGCAGAGATAGCCGGCGATAAATATGCAAGCGCTAAGCGCGCTTTGCGATATTTATCGCCGGGCCTTGTTAATATGCCCCTAAAATATTAGCATTTGCACTTAGTAGTTGGGAAAAGTGAGATAAACACTATTTCAAGGTGTTCTTTTACTTGGTGTTTTTTTCTCTTGAGATACCTTAACATGTACTTGTAAAGTGTGCATTTGCACAATGGGTATTTTTGGGACTATGTAACAGATGTTTATTGTCATCCAAGTTAATGGTTAACACTTCACTGCCCTTGAGTGGATGAAAGCCGGATGTCTCAGTGGGATTCAAACCTGTGACCATGGCCTAAAACACCCATCCTGGCAGTGCGTCGACCCAAGAGTGAATAGACAAGCAGATATGCAGAATCTATGGAAATCCTTCCAGTGGTATCCAAAATGGAGGCGGGGGTATGCAACTAAAAGCGCGCCCTATTACAGGTGAAATACATTCCCGTGCTTCCAAATTCATAAATAGAGTCTTAATGGACAAAGAATGGCCAAAATCAGCTGCCTAGGTACCCTTCGCACTATCCTGAGGCATAGGCAATAAAACACTTGACAATGCAAACTTAGAAGTAAGGGGTGCCTAGTCTGCTTGCATCACTACCCTTGCAGGGATACGTTTACCAAAAGGATGACTTGGTTATCCAATGGGAAGTATCTGCAACAAGCATTGCAAAGGTAACAAATCTGCATCAGCAAAAAAGGTGCTGTCGTCTGGTTTTACAGTGCTTGTTTGTTTGCCTGGCCAGAGCCCTGTCAGGACCCTGGCTATCGCAAGCACTGGTCTATGACAGTTTTTAGGCTATCCTGTTCTTTAAATGGACCCAGTAAAGATCATCCCTGGCCTCTGAAACATTGTCACTGTAAAAAACTGGGTTACTGGTTGGGTGGGGGGGGGGGTGAAACCCTACTCAAGCAGCAACCACAATCATTGTCAGGCTGAGGTACAAGTAAACCCCAAATTAACCCGTGCTCAACCCTCTGGTTGCTTGGGACATAGCAGTCGGGTGTAACTTAGAGGCAATGTGGAAAGCATTTATGCAGCACTTCAAACAATAATAAAGTGAAAATAGAGTAAATTTTAATAAATAAGTCAGAACCAAACTGACAACACTCCAATCAGTAGAACCAGAGATGTGCAATTTTGAAGATTTAAGTGAAAATAGCACCAAAAAAGCACCACTCGTGGCTATCTGGTCGTGCGAGACTGGGAGAAAGTCACACATTCAGGCCAACCGTGATGGAGCATGGGTCGGATACAGGGACCAGGTTATTCCCACTGAAAAGTTACCTTCTCAGCCCAGCGCAAAAATTCCCGTTCGAAGCTGAGGGGGCCGCGAGGCAAAAGGAAGCATCGCGGACTGTCGTCGATGTAGCAGAGAGTCCAAAAACTTCAATTCAACACCATCTTCTATAGGTTTCCTGTTGAAGGAAACAGGTCTCCTGCCTCCCCTGCCCTGGCTCAAGACCAACTACAGAGGGTATGCAATCCTTTGTGTGGAGGCCGAACACACCCTATTCAGGTGTAAGTGGAGCTGTGTTTAACTCCGCCCTTCCTTCGTACCAGTGATTGTCCATCCAGGCAACAGCTAAGCTCTTTATTGTGTGTGGCTATCTCGGAGGAATACACAAAGTCTAACTGCCAACTACACCCAGTCATGTGACCTAGAGACAGACTGCAGGCACTAAATGGCTAAGGTAGCAAAATGCCAACTTTCTAAAAGTGCAAGACAAGAAATGTGCGGTTGCACTCCTTCCCTTAAATATGTATTAACTGCAGAATATGAAACCCAAATAATTGCGTGCGAACAGATGCTGTGCACCGTCCCCAGAAACACAGTTCAATTTGAAATGAACAAAAAGGCACGGAGCTTGCGCGCCCCTCTGTCGCACTGCGAAGTGCAGGAAACTTTTCCTCACAATAGGCCACTATTTACTGTATAATCCAATATTTGACCAGTGAAACCATAATTAAACAAATCCTCATTTTACTTGTAATCCGTTCATTTTCCTGAAAATCACTGCGGAGACAGCGTGATATTGCCATGATTCTTTTATTTAACATTTTCAAATGCCTCCTGTTTGCCCATCCAGGCCTTTAACAGCGACACGTGAGAAGAATCATTCATACGAGTGGGCTCATGTCATTTAATTTCACCCAATGCATTTCGAGCCAAGTGGCTCTTCGTCAGGGGTTGCTGAAACAAATAAAAGAAATAGCTTCACCAACTGCTCTGTTCAAACAGTCTATGTCCAATAAAAATCATGTTGTAACTACACCCTGTATACCACCACCCTCATCAACCCTCACACCCTGCTATCGACAAACTAAAAAGAAACCCACATGCTACACAACAAAGATATTGCACCCCCACCACTAAACGCCAAACCCCCTGGAACTCAAAATTTACAACTGTCGAAATAATATGTGGAAGTGGTCCTTCTCCAACCTCCCACAGGTACACCTATAACAAGGAAGACCAGCAGTCGGAGGTAACTGTAACATAAAAAGATTTATTTCGCTCAAGCGGGTACACAACCTCACAGCTCCATGTGGCTATGAGAGAAGTGGACAACTTACACAGTCATAGACAGCCTTATATATCTTTCTGCTGGAACAAGCGTAGGTGAAAATGGATGTGACAAATTAGCAGCTGCCAAGGATGATTAATAATCCCAGGATGATATCATGTACTAGTCAGGACCAGTACCTCTGGAAATATGTATACATGGCATGCAGAACGCATATATATAAGGATTACTCACTAACTCCCACCACTCATCAGTAATCCCGTGGTCAACAGAAATAAAGCAGAACTATACATAACTTGTGCCAGACATATAAACATAGACACGCCTGTGGTTACAGAGTCAAGCGCTCACTTGATTAATCATCTGGATATGGAACAAAAGGTCGCACGTCCTGTATGAACAATAATTTGTAGACATAAGCAGTTTATGTTTGCTAGCTGTAATACATTTGATATCAGTGAATAGGAATGTTAAACAATTGAGTCATTGACCGTTTGTTAAATGCATCCTGCCCTACTTGCGTGCTAGCAAGTAGAGAACAAACATATGCTCTGGGGTCTTTTGACGTATCCACATTGTTCTGTGTAGCTGAAAGGAGCACATTATTTTGTGATGAGGAGACAGACTAAGAAAAGCTTACCACAAAATGGTGGCTGCAAAATATAAAATGGAGGAGCTTACGTCCATTATAAAATCTGTATTTCCACAATCGACCCTTTGGACGCAAGGTCCAACATTGTTATCAATTTCTAATGTATGTGTTCATATATTGGCCGACTGTTACTATAGTGGGCCTCATGGCGTTCATTAACATAATCTACTGCATTTGGGATGGAGGTGGCGTTATCCGAAATATCAATATCCATCAATTGTTGAGTCACAATATCCCTCATTATAAGAGCGTTAGTCAGTGTCACTGGAGGGACTGGGGGTGGTTTCAGCAGTCGCCCCAAACACTGGCAACATATGGGTAGGCAATTAATGAAAACACAACACCCAATTACTACGAGGAATATGGTCACTAGGAACATCCCTATCTTCCAACCCCATGCCGATAGAGTGTTCCAAAAAGAGCCCGCCGGATCCCAAGAGCCAACATCACTATGGGCCTGGGCCCCTATATCATATAGTCTTTTGACAGCTTCCCTAACTGATGTGGAGGAGTCAGGTATATACACGCAGCAGGACACCCCGATCACCCTACAGACTCCACCCCGTTCTGCCAACATCATATCTAGAACCATCCGGTTCTGAAGGGAAACCAATCTGACAGCCTTGAGCTCCACTGTGATGTTCTCAATAATCCCTGCTGTCTCCTCTACAGTTGCTTCCAATAAACGGGATAACCTGCGAATATTTCTGGAATTTATGGCAGGGCCATACCAAGGAACAAAGGCCTTCAGCACATGACCAGCTATCTCTGATACTGTATCTCCTTGATCAACACTCCTCTTACCCCTTAGTGTTTTGGAGGCTCTATTTACCTCCTTTGTACTTTTGATAGACATCGCTGGTGTCACAAGACCTAGATGACAACAGCCACCCCAATTCACTGGTAGCCAAGTATAGGCCCTAGAACCACAAATGAAATAAACTGAGTCACCGATATAAAGTGGAACTGTCATTTCCTGAGCAGCCATCTCAAATGTCATATTACAATTGGTACTATTCCCCATGTCGGAAGTACCATTACTTCTGATACATATACTCCCAAGTACACTACGCTGCCTCATTTTCAAAAAGGGTATTTCTCTGGCGTCTCTATGAAGCGGAGGTGTACTTTCATTGTTTACCAAAAATAGTGGGGTGAATATATTAGAAAAGGGGAACGTTGCATTAGGTAAGACAACTTCAGTGCAATTTCCTGCCTGGAGGATGTCATCTTGATATCGGTTGTATAGTGATACAGTTGATGTTCTAGTGGTAGAACGGGAGGTGACCAAGTTTTTAAGGACCCCTATTAGCTCAACCTTCAACATCACGGTATGTAACGCATAACAGGATGCTTCAAACGGCAGGGGCACTTGGAGGAGGGGTAGTCCTTCGTCTACATATGCCGGAAATTGCATGCATATCCAACAATTATTTTTATCAATTACTTGATGAGTCTGATGAAGTAGGGTAAGAAAAGAATTATGACGCATTTCCTCCCTGTGATCCATATCCTCAGGTGCTACAGTAACTGAGGGGACCTTGTCAGAGGGAAGCGGGGCTGGTTTTGCTATAGGGTGATAGAGCTCTAAAAGATAGAGTAAGCCGATTACCAAAGACATTACACAAAATAACACACATAATATGCATAGTTTGGAGTACCAACGCCTCTTTTTGTTCATTGTAAGGGTGGAATAGGTATCTTCCATGTCTGACGAAAATACGGTCCCAGATAGCAATACTGTTAGAGATAATGCTTAAAAACTTCGAAATATACAATCTCACTTAGATGTGATAGTTCAACAGTGTTCGTTATAGGCCTCACTGTTACAGGCTCTACAGATCTTTGTCGGCAGTGTCCTTATTTTACTAACCTCACTGCACAAGTTAGTCCTTTAAAGTTGGCACTACCCAGTGCGTGGCAGTTGGTGCTTGCTCCGTCCTAAGCACTCTTCAGTTTCCTTGGGCGTAGATTATATCCTGATACAGTTCGTTGATCGTCGATGTTGGTAGGAGGGCAATCACCAGTTCTTCGGTCAGAACGGTCCTCTTCCGGGGGCAATTTTGGCCAGAATGGTGGTGCTCTTTTCACATTCGATAAATGAATCCAGTTTTTGTGTCCATCACATCGCACTGCTGTTTGTGTGACTAACAAAACTTGAGATGGTTCCTTCCATCTGGGTTGTAGGCTGTTTTTCCTTACAAAGTTCTTGGTCAGGACCCAGTCCCCGGGCCGGATGTCATGCACTTCTCCTTCCAAAGGTGGGGACCAAGTGTCTCTGACCTGTTGGCGAATGGTAGACAGAGCAGTAGTTAATTCTTTACAATAATCCAATAAAGCAGAATGTGTCAATTCTTGCAACTTTGATGGAGAGGCAAACCCATATACATTTGCGGGTCTCCCCATGACAAGCTCATATGGGGAGAGTCTGTTTTTGGATGTAACAGTTGTTCTCATAGAAAATAAGGCTATTGGCAAAGCATCTACCCAGCTGAGAGTACTTGATGCACATATTTTTTGCAGTTTATTTTTTAAGGTAGCATTGCAACGCTCTACAAGCCCTGCTGATTTTGCATGATAAATTGAATGGAATTTCTGTTTTAGCCCCAGTCCTTGACATACTAGATCCATTATTTTATTCGAAAAATGTACTCCGTTATCACTCCACAGACTTTTGGGCAAGCCGTAGCGAGGAAATACTCTTTCAGCAGCATTTTTGCTGTACTCAAGGCGGTATTATCTTTCAAAGGGAATGCTTCCACCCAATTGCTAAAACTGCATATGACAACTAAAACATATTTTTTTCCATTGGCAGGGGGCATCTCGATGAAGTCCATCTGAAGACATTCAAATGGATATTCTGGCAATCTGAAATGACCAGGTGGTACTTGTATCCCTTTTCCCACGTTATGAAGAGCACAGATCATACAATTTTTAGAAAGTTTTACAGCTGTCTTTCTTATATTTTTGTTCTCCCATATTTTCTCAATTGTATTTGTCATCCCGTCAGCTCCCAAATGTGCAGGACCATGGACCATCTGAAGTATGGGCAAGAGAAAACTATCAGGCAGGACCCATTTTTGTCCAAGTGTATTCATCCAAGCCCCAAGATGTGTGTCAAAATAATAACCTTCCTTTACCCACTGCTTTCTTTCTTCTACACTTGCAAAAGCTTGAATCTCCTTTATCTGCGTGTAAGGATCAATTTCTTTCGTCTCCTCATCTGCACTCGACACTACATATGTTAACGTGTACTCATTTAATGCAGTATGCCTGGCTGTTTCATCGGCAAAGGCATTTCCCTGGCCTACATGGTCTGTGATTGTCTTGTGTGCACTACACTTCATGATAGCCAACTTAGTTGGTAATGCAAGAGCATTTAATAATCTTGTAATCAAGGTGCCGTGCTGTATTTTAGCACCTCCAGATGTAATATACCCTCTTTCGGCCCATAATCGTCCAAAGTTATGAGCCACCCCCAGGCGTACTGGCTGTCAGTGTAGATGTTTACCACTAACTTCTCTGAAAGTTCACATGCTCTAGTTAGAGCAATTAATTCAGCTGCCTGAGCAGACATCTGTTGTATCTTACATGTTTCAACAATTGTTTTATTGGTTGTTATTGCATAGGCTGCCGAGGTGGTTCCATCTGGTCTCTTTAGACAAGAGCCATCCACAAATAGTGTTCCATCGACCTTAGACAGAGGTACATCTACCAAATCTACTCGACCTTTCGTTTCAGTTTCAGTGACAATCACACAATCATGTTGTACTTCATCCTGCTCCGAAGGAGAGGCATCAGAGTAGCTGGGTTTATAGTGTTGCACCGCTGCAAGGTCACATTAGTAGCCATTAATATTAGTTCATAATGAGTCAATCTAGCATTAGTTAAATGCTGCGTCTTGGTTTTGTTTAATAGTATGTCCACTGAATGAGGGACATAAACCATAACGGGATGTCCTAGTACAATAGAGTCTGCCTGTTTTACTGCAGCAGCCGCCGCAGCAATATTTTTTAGGCAGTTCGGTAGGCCTCTGGCTACCGGATCCAATGTTGAAGAAAAATAGGCACATGGTCTATTCTTCTCTCCATTTTTCTGTGTTAGTACAGCCATTGCGCACCCTTCTCTTTCATGTACGAACAATGCAAAGCTTTTAGTATAGTCTGGCGTACCTAAAGCAGGTGCATTGCATAGAGCAGATTTTAAAGCCATAAAACTATCGTGATGTTCTTTCTCCCAAGGGACGGGATCTTGCACATCTTTGTGAGTCAAGGACAATAATGGTTTGGCCAGACAAGAAAAATTTGGTACCCATTGCCTACAAAGGAGACCATTCCCAGAAATGCACGAACATCCTTTTGAGTTCTTGGTCTGGAAATGTTCTGAATGGATTGTATTCTGGCAGGTGAAAGCCTCCTCCCCCCTTTCGACAAGAGGTGACCCAAATAGGTTACCTCCTGTCGACAATACTGTAGTTTAGCTGGCGAAACCTTATGTCCATGCAAAGCGAGAAATGTTAAAACATCATGCGTAGCCTGCTTACAAATATCTTCTGTTTCAGCGGTGATTAATAAATCATCAACATATTGCAGTAATACCGTACCTGATGGCATAATACAGTTATCCAGTTGTCTTTTTAATGCCTGGCTATAAATGCTAGGGCTTTCTGTATACCCCTGTGGAGCTCGACAGAATTGATAGGATCTCCCTTGGAAACTAAAACTGAACAAATACTGACTATCTGGGTGTATGGGAATGCTAAAGAAGGCATTTTTTAGATCAATCACAGTGAACCACTGGGCTGAAGGTGGTACAGACGAAAACATTGCAGTAATGTCGGGTACAACAGGATATTGTGGTTCCACTATTTTATTAATGGCTCTTGAATCAACAACCATCCTATATTTGACCTGTTCCGTTCCATCATCTCGTTTAACCACAGGTAAAACGGGACTATTACATAGGCTACTTGTGACTTCTCTTATTATTTGTCGTTGCAGCAAGTCTGATATCACTGATTTCAATCCTTCCTCTCCTTCTTTTGACATTTTGTATTGGGGAATGCGGGGTAATTTAACATTTTGTTTTACTTTAATATGTACTGGCTCAATATCCATTCTTCCTACATCGTTTGGTCCATGTGCCCACAACTTTGGATCAATATCCCGGAGTTCAGGTGGTAAGGTATTTTTGTCTGCAACAAGATACTGCTTAGATAGTGCTGATTTCTTGCAAGTCAGATAAACACCATCTGGTGTACAATATATGGTAGCATGCATCATTTTTAAAGCCTTCAAACCTAGTAAATTAAGTGAACATTTCTCTGTTAATACAAAGGGCATGCTCCCTGTTATGGGGCCTATAGTGAAGTCCAATGGTCGCAAAATGGGGCTTGTTACAACAGCATTAGAAAATCCCACCGACTTATCTAATTTTCCCGAGAGAGGAGCATGGGGGAGCAAGCGGTGGGAAATGGATGTGTTAGTGGCACCAGTATCTAGAAGGAACACTCTTTCTTCACCTCCAACCATCATTGTTACATATGGCCCTGAAGAATCTACTGGTATTTGCACTCGCTCCCTGTCCTCTCCTGGGCATCCCTATTGGGTCCAATCCTGATGATCATCATCCTGCGCATAATCCTGTGTAAAATACGCATTATTCCTTTGGTCGAAATAATTTGTCTGTTCGGTGTCATTATAATTTCTCTGTTGTCCTCTACCTCTTCCTCTGTCTGCGTGGGGAGTTGTGTTCCCTCTGTAAGTATTGGCATTATTTCTCATAGTCTGACCCTGGCCCTGTAACGAAGGGCACTCATTCTTCCAATGACCCTCCTGATAGCAATAGGCACATGTATTGTAGCCTAACCCTGCTCTCTGTTGCGCCGGAGCTGAAGCAGCTCGACCAACCCCTCGACCACGTCCACCTCCCCTCTGAAAGTTTGTACGTCCTCTTGACCTTCCCCTATCAGGAAAAGCTTGCTGCATCAAAGCTTTTGTTTTTAACTCCTTCATTTGCTTATCCTTTTTCCCTTTCTCCGCATTTCTCTTATTTTCATAATAGCAGGCCATGGTCAATAATTCAGCTGGATCTTTAGCAGTCCAGGTGCTTTCGTACGTCTTTATACTATCTGATAAGTCAGGTAGAAGATTATGAACAAACTGATTAGCAAAGATACGCTTACCTTGTATAGTCTGTATATCTTGCCCACTGTATGCTTTAAAAACCTCCTCTAATCTAGTGAAAAAATCAGTGACCTCTTCTCCCTCCTTTTGTCGGCATGCTGTCAATTTATCCCAATCCACCTTTTCTCTGGGCAATATTTCCTGCATCCGTGTTATAATATGCCCTGGTAAATCTTTTAGAGTTTGTGGCACAGCCCTTCCTGCTTGTCTACCATTATCATCACGTACTATGTTTGGCCAGTTAATAGTTGCGCAGTTATTATCCCTAACCTGACGCCATATATCTTGGGGTACCAAAAAGTCAAACAGAAAATCAATGTCCTTTAATATCATGGGTGTTAAATTAATGGCGGATTCAAGTTGCTCATAAAAGATCCTTGGATTCTTTCTAGGATCAGGTAACTCCTTTTTCATGGCTAATAAATCAGCCCTAGTCCAAGGAGTATGAACATATTGCGGGATAGGTGGGTGAGGTGCACCCCTGGGATCAGCAATTGGATGTACCTCTCTCATAGGGTAAGCTGAAGTATCACCACTAATTTCTGGGCCATAATGTTGGTGGATATGTTTTTGTGTGGCACCACATATAATGATATCTAGCTCCTTTTGGAACTGATAACAGTCATTAAATGCACTTTTACATTGCGCGATAGTTAATGTGGAGTGGTCGCTACCCCTCCATAATATATTTAACCATTCTGGTGATGTAAAAAGAACGGTACTATCCGCTAATAAGAGGTGACAGTGATCAAACAGTTGTGTCACCATACTATTAATGACAACATTTTTAACTCTTAATTCCTGCATCCCCTCAAATGTGTCCCAGGCTTCTCTTTTAGTTATTTCCCCTAGGTCCATCCACTTTTTGGTCATTTTCTTGATAGTATCTTTTTCTGCGAGACCTAGTCGGGTATGTCTGACATATGTGTCTGGTGTTGATCTATCCCTAACTGGTGACCTAGAGTAAGGGGAATCCATCCAGTTGTCCGGTCTCCGCATAGTTATTGTAGGGGAATCACTTTGTGTGCTAAACGGTGTCATGAACATTGGGGGCGTTGTGCTGGAGGATACTGGTGCCGGAGCGGACGGTACTGTTGGGGTGTAACCTACCGCTCCCTGTGCACCCTGAAGATTAGTAACTGGAGTGGCTACCTGCTGGGCTTGCGTAACGGAACTGACTACCTGTTGAGCCTGTACAACAGGAGGGGCGCTGCTGAATTGTCTGGGCAACAATAGTAGCTGGTGGACCCCCAGCCCCGGGACCTGGGGCAGGAATCTGGACAATATTATACGGGGGAGGTTTATCTAACAAATCTTCTAATACTTCATCGATAGGAGGGCACTTTCTTTTTCTATCGCAACAAAACATTTTTCTGTTTTCATCCTAAACTCTCTGTCATGCTGTTCAATGTTTTCGTTTATTTTTATATTATTATATTCTGCTACTTTAGCCATGGTTGTTTTTCTGTTCTCTCGTTCCCTATCTTGTTTTTGTTTCATATTCCGAGTTCTGGCAGATTTCTCCCATGTTTGAAATACTTCAAACATAGCAGGTCGGACCTTCCGTTCCATCATACATTGTTGTAAATACTGTAATTTAGCTAAATCAAAGGTACCATCAATAGGAAATTGTAATTCCTTATCTTTTTTTGTATACTCATGCCATATTCTATTGTATAAATTCACATTCACTCCTTTTTTTATCATTAATATCCAACCAGGACTGTCTTCAACAGGAGTGGGGACACTTTCGTCCAACCGGTGACCTGATTTTATACAACAGAACGTTTTAGAAATGCATTTCTTCATTGTTCCTAGTACTTCGTAGTTATAACTATTATTTTACCAAACTAATCAACAAACTTAAGTAACCAAACTTAATTAACAAAACACGCAACAGAACAGTCTCACCAATCTGTGGTGTCCTCAAATCGTCCGACTGTTGGTCTTCGGACAACACGTCTGTTTCAAAAGGGATCAGCTCGTGGACCTCTGCCGGGGAATCCTGTGTCAAGAGGCCAGTCGGGACTTCGGATGGCAGCTGCGGAGAAACTCCGTCTCGTTAGTGCAGGGGCCCCCACGATCCTTCGGTCCTCAGTCGCACCTCTCAACCACGGACTCAGCTAGCCGTTGAATGTCCCACGGAGAGGTCCCACCAGAGTCGCCAATTTGTGGAAGTGGTCCTTCTCCAACCTCCCACAGGTACACCTATAACAAGGAAGACCAGCAGTCGGAGGTAACTGTAACATAAAAAGATTTATTTCGCTCAAGCGGGTACACAACCTCACAGCTCCATGTGGCTATGAGAGAAGTGGACAACTTACACAGTCATAGACAGCCTTATATATCTTTCTGCTGGAACAAGCGTAGGTGAAAATGGATGTGACAAATTAGCAGCTGCCAAGGATGATTAATAATCCCAGGATGATATCATGTACTAGTCAGGACCAGTACCTCTGGAAATATGTATACATGGCATGCAGAACGCATATATATAAGGATTACTCACTAACTCCCACCACTCATCAGTAATCCCGTGGTCAACAGAAATAAAGCAGAACTATACATAACTTGTGCCAGACATATAAACATAGACACGCCTGTGGTTACAGAGTCAGGCGCTCACTTGATTAATCATCTGGATATGGAACAAAAGGTCGCACGTCCTGTATCAACAATAATTTGTAGACATAAACAGTTTATGTTTGCTAGCTGTAATACATTTGATATCAGTGAATAGGAATGTTAAACAATTGAGTCATTGACCGTTTGTTAAATGCATCCTGCCCTACTTGCGTGCTAGCAAGTAGAGAACAAACATATGCTCTGGGGTCTTTTGACGTATCCACATTGTTCTGTGTAGCTGAAGGGAGCACATTATTTTGTGATGAGGAGACAGACTAAGAAAAGCTTACCACAAAATGGTGGCTGCAAAATATAAAATGGAGGAGCTTACGTCCATTATAAAATCTGTATTTCCACAAATACAATGCATAAAAACGCTACATAAATTGTGCCAAACTGATAAAGTACCCAGTTTATAATCATGGGATCTGAACCTTCTTAAATTATCCCCATAATTCCTAGACGTTTTTCAACACACTGTGACTTAATACCAAATATTCACAAATGCTGACTAATCCATGTTTAAGCAGTTACCTGCGGAGCCCCAACCGGCAGCTTCGTCTCAACGTGTACTTTCACTCGGTGCTTACTGAAGAATAAACTCACTCTGCCTCCCAAACCATTAATGCTGAATGCAAGCCCACGTGTGAACGATTTCAAGTTTGAAATCTAGTGGTTGACATTGACCCCGTGACCTACCCTTGTAGAAACTCCGTGTCTTAAAGGAATATGTAATGCAAAACCAACGCCCCATCCAATGCCCATATATAAACGAAAACTAAAAATCACAAAAAGCAATACACTTTATGCAACCCTGTAATGAACCCTATGTCAGTGATTAAGGAAATGTATATCGACCAAAAAGACCTGTATTAAAAAAATATCACAAAACCATTAATAGAATGAAAATAGTCCATGTTAATTACACAGCTGCTTGATAATACATGACGATGAAAGAAACCACAGTAGCAGTCAGAATCCGTCTATCCCACGATATGAATGGTGCTGTTCCAACAGGTATTGTCACCAGAACTGCATGAAATCCACTCTAGACACTCCATGTTTTCCACTGTCTCCGAAGTGATGAAAGTTCATTGACTCAATTTATTCCAAGTTCAACCAAATAATCCGTAGTGTGCAAACTCGCATTGGGACAGTAAATTGCAATGCAAGACAAGAAATGTGCAGTTTCACTCCTTCCCTTAAATATGTATTAACTGCAGAATATGAAACCCAAATAATTGCGTGCGAACAGATGCTGTGCACCGTCCCCAGAAACACAGTTCAATTTGAAATGAACAAAAAAGGCACGGAGCTTGCGCGCCCCTCTGTCGCACTGCGAAGTGCAGGAAACTTTTCCTCACAATAGGCCACTATTTACTGTATAATCCAATATTTGACCAGTGAAACCATAATTAAACAAATCCTCATTTTACTTGTAATCCGTTCATTTTCCTGAAAATCACTGCGGAGACAGCGTGATATTGCCATGATTCTTTTATTTAACATTTTCAAATGCCTCCTGTTTGCCCATCCAGGCCTTTAACAGCGACACGTGAGAAGAATCATTCATACGAGTGGGCTCATGTCATTTAATTTCACCCAATGCATTTCGAGCCAAGTGGCTCTTCGTCAGGGGTTGCTGAAACAAATAAAAGAAATAGCTTCACCAACTGCTCTGTTCAAACAGTCTATGTCCAATAAAAATCATGTTGTAACTACACCCTGTATACCACCACCCTCATCAACCCTCACACCCTGCTATCGACAAACTAAAAAGAAACCCACATGCTACACAACAAAGATATTGCACCCCCACCACTAAACGCCAAACCCCCTGGAACTCAAAATTTACAACTGTCGAAATAATACAATGCATAAAAACGCTACATAAATTGTGCCAAACTGATAAAGTACCCAGTTTATAATCATGGGATCTGAACCTTCTTAAATTATCCCCATAATTCCTAGACGTTTTTCAACACACTGTGACTTAATACCAAATATTCACAAATGCTGACTAATCCATGTTTAAGCAGTTACCTGCGGAGCCCCAACCGGCAGCTTCGTCTCAACGTGTACTTTCACTCGGTGCTTACTGAAGAATAAACTCACTCTGCCTCCCAAACCATTAATGCTGAATGCAAGCCCAAGTGTGAACGATTTCAAGTTTGAAATCTAGTGGTTGACATTGACCCCGTGACCTACCCTTGTAGAAACTCCGTGTCTTAAAGGAATATGTAATGCAAAACCAACGCCCCCATCCAATGCCCATATATAAACGAAAACTAAAAATCACAAAAAGCAATACACTTTATGCAACCCTGTAATGAACCCTATGTCAGTGATTAAGGAAATGTATATCGACCAAAAAGACCTGTATTAAAAAAATATCACAAAACCATTAATAGAATGAAAATAGTCCATGTTAATTACACAGCTGCTTGATAATACATGACGATGAAAGAAACCACAGTAGCAGTCAGAATCCGTCTATCCCACGATATGAATGGTGCTGTTCCAACAGGTATTGTCACCAGAACTGCATGAAATCCACTCTAGACACTCCATGTTTTCCACTGTCTCCGAAGTGATGAAAGTTCATTGACTCAATTTATTCCAAGTTCAACCAAATAATCCGTAGGGTGCAAACTCGCATTGGGACAGTAAATTGCAATGCAAGACAAGAAATGTGTGGTTGCACTCCTTCCCTTAAATATGTATTAACTGCAGAATATGAAACCCAAATAATTGCGTGCGAACAGATGCTGTGCACCGTCCCCAGAAACAAAGTTCAATTTGAAATGAACAAAAAAGGCACGGAGCTTGCGCGCCCCTCTGTCGCACTGCGAAGTACAGGAAACTTTTCCTCACAATAGGCCATTATTTACTGTATAATCCAATATTTGACCAGTGAAACCATAATTAAACAAATCCTCATTTTACTTGTAATCCGTTCATTTTCCTGAAAATCACTGCGGAGACAGCGTGATATTGCCATGATTCTTTTATTTAACATTTTCAAATGCCTCCTGTTTGCCCATCCAGGCCTTTAACAGCGACACGTGAGAAGAATCATTCATACGAGTGGGCTCATGTCATTTAATTTCACCCAATGCATTTCGAGCCAAGTGGCTCTTCGTCAGGGGTTGCTGAAACAAATAAAAGAAATAGCTTCACCAACTGCTCTGTTCAAACAGTCTATGTCCAATAAAAATCATGTTGTAACTACACCCTGTATACCACCACCCTCATCAACCCTCACACCCTGCTATCGACAAACTAAAAAGAAACCCACATGCTACACAACAAAGATATTGCACCCCCACCACTAAACGCCAAACCCCTGGAACTCAAAATTTACAACTGTCGAAATAATACAATGCATAAAAACGCTACATAAATTGTGCCAAACTGATAAAGTACCCAGTTTATAATCATGGGATCTGAACCTTCTTAAATTATCCCCATAATTCCTAGACGTTTTTCAACACACTGTGACTTAATACCAAATATTCACAAATGCTGACTAATCCATGTTTAAGCAGTTACCTGCGGAGCCCCAACCGGCAGCTTCGTCTCAACGTGTACTTTCACTCGGTGCTTACTGAAGAATAAACTCACTCTGCCTCCCAAACCATTAATGCTGAATGCAAGCCCACGTGTGAACGATTTCAAGTTTGAAATCTAGTGGTTGACATTGACCCCGTGACCTACCCTTGTAGAAACTCCGTGTCTTAAAGGAATATGTAATGCAAAACCAACGCCCCCATCCAATGCCCATATATAAACGAAAACTAAAAATCACAAAAAGCAATACACTTTATGCAACCCTGTAATGAACCCTATGTCAGTGATTAAGGAAATGTATATCGACCAAAAAGACCTGTATTAAAAAAATATCACAAAACCATTAATAGAATGAAAATAGTCCATGTTAATTACACAGCTGCTTGATAATACATGACGATGAAAGAAACCACAGTAGCAGTCAGAATCCGTCTATCCCACGATATGAATGGTGCTGTTCCAACAGGTATTGTCACCAGAACTGCATGAAATCCACTCTAGACACTCCATGTTTTCCACTGTCTCCGAAGTGATGAAAGTTCATTGACTCAATTTATTCCAAGTTCAACCAAATAATCCGTAGGGTGCAAACTCGCATTGGGACAGTAAATTGCAATGCAAGACAAGAAATGTGCGGTTGCACTCCTTCCCTTAAATATGTATTAACTGCAGAATATGAAACCCAAATAATTGCGTGCGAACAGATGCTGTGCACCGTCCCCAGAAACAAAGTTCAATTTGAAATGAACAAAAAAGGCACGGAGCTTGCGCGCCCCTCTGTCGCACTGCGAAGTGCAGGAAACTTTTCCTCACAATAGGCCACTATTTACTGTATAATCCAATATTTGACCAGTGAAACCATAATTAAACAAATCCTCATTTTACTTGTAATCCGTTCATTTTCCTGAAAATCACTGCGGAGACAGCGTGATATTGCCATGATTCTTTTATTTAACATTTTCAAATGCCTCCTGTTTGCCCATCCATGCCTTTAACAGCGACACGTGAGAAGAATCATTCATACGAGTGGGCTCATGTCATTTAATTTCACCCAATGCATTTCGAGCCAAGTGGCTCTTCGTCAGGGGTTGCTGAAACAAATAAAAGAAATAGCTTCACCAACTGCTCTGTTCAAACAGTCTATGTCCAATAAAAATCATGTTGTAACTACACCCTGTATACCACCACCCTCATCAACCCTCACACCCTGCTATCGACAAACTAAAAAGAAACCCACATGCTACACAACAAAGATATTGCACCCCCACCACTAAACGCCAAACCCCCTGGAACTCAAAATTTACAACTGTCGAAATAATACAATGCATAAAAACGCTACATAAATTGTGCCAAACTGATAAAGTACCCAGTTTATAATCATGGGATCTGAACCTTCTTAAATTATCCCCATAATTCCTAGACGTTTTTCAACACACTGTGACTTAATACCAAATATTCACAAATGCTGACTAATCCATGTTTAAGCAGTTACCTGCGGAGCCCCAACCGGCAGCTTCGTCTCAACGTGTACTTTCACTCGGTGCTTACTGAAGAATAAACTCACTCTGCCTCCCAAACCATTAATGCTGAATGCAAGCCCACGTGTGAACGATTTCAAGTTTGAAATCTAGTGGTTGACATTGACCCCGTGACCTACCCTTGTAGAAACTCCGTGTCTTAAAGGAATATGTAATGCAAAACCAACGCCCCATCCAATGCCCATATATAAACGAAAACTAAAAATCACAAAAAGCAATACACTTTATGCAACCCTGTAATGAACCCTATGTCAGTGATTAAGGAAATGTATATCGACCAAAAAGACCTGTATTAAAAAATATCACAAAACCATTAATAGAATGAAAATAGTCCATGTTAATTACACAGCTGCTTGATAATACATGACGATGAAAGAAACCACAGTAGCAGTCAGAATCCGTCTATCCCACGATATGAATGGTGCTGTTCCAACAGGTATTGTCACCAGAACTGCATGAAATCCACTCTAGACACTCCATGTTTTCCACTGTCTCCGAAGTGATGAAAGTTCATTGACTCAATTTATTCCAAGTTCAACCAAATAATCCGTAGGGTGCAAACTCGCATTGGGACAGTAAATTGCAATGCAAGACAAGAAATGTGCGGTTGCACTCCTTCCCTTAAATATGTATTAACTGCAGAATATGAAACCCAAATAATTGCGTGCGAACAGATGCTGTGCACCGTCCCCAGAAACACAGTTCAATTTGAAATGAACAAAAAAGGCACGGAGCTTGCGCGCCCCTCTGTCGCACTGCGAAGTGCAGGAAACTTTTCCTCACAATAGGCCACTATTTACTGTATAATCCAATATTTGACCAGTGAAACCATAATTAAACAAATCCTCATTTTACTTGTAATCCGTTCATTTTCCTGAAAATCACTGCGGAGACAGCGTGATATTGCCATGATTCTTTTATTTAACATTTTCAAATGCCTCCTGTTTGCCCATCCAGGCCTTTAACAGCGACACGTGAGAAGAATCATTCATACGAGTGGGCTCATGTCATTTAATTTCACCCAATGCATTTTGAGCCAAGTGGCTCTTTGTCAGGGGTTGCTTAAACAAATATTGAATTATACAGTAAATAGTGGCCTATTGTGAGGAAAAGTTTCCTGCACTTCGAAACTGTGTTTCTGGGGTCGGTACACAGCATCTGTTCGCACGCAATTATTTGGGTTTCATATTCTGCAGTTAATACATATTTAAGGGAAGGAGTGCAACCGCACATTTCTTGTCTTGCATTGCAATTTACTGTCCCAATGCGAGTTTGCACCCTACGGATTATTTGGTTCAACTTGGAATAAATTGAGTCAATGAACTTTCATCACTTCGGAGACAGTGGAAAACATGGAGGGGCATATTAGCAAGACCCACGTTAAAATTATCGCCGTTTTAGCGGCAGGAAACTGCCGCTAAAGCGGCGATAATGAGCTTGCTAATATGCGTTATGGAATTCCAATAGAAGCCCATGTTAGATGTGCAGGACATCTAACCTGGGCTTCTATTGGAATTCTATGACGCATATTAGCAAGCCCATTATCGCCGTTTTAGCGGCAGTTTCCTGCCGCTAAAGCGGCGATAGTCTTAACGTGGGTCTTGCTAATATGCCCCGGAGTGTCTAGAGTGGATTTCATGCAGTTCTGGTGACAATACCTGTTGGAACAGCACCATTCATATCGTGGGATAGACGGATTCTGACTGCTACTGTGGTTTCTTTCATCGTCATGTATTATCAAGCAGCTGTGTAATTAACATGGACTATTTTCATTCTATTAATGGTTTTGTGATATTTTTTTAATACAGGTCTTTTTGGTCGATATACATTTCCTTAATCACTGACATAGGGTTCATTACAGGGTTGCATAAAGTGTATTGCTTTTTGTGATTTTTAGTTTTCGTTTATATATGGGCATTGGATGGGGGCGTTGGTTTTGCATTATATATTCCTTTAAGACACGGAGTTTCTACAAGGGTAGGTCACGGGGTCAATGTCAACCACTAGATTTCAAACTTGAAATCGTTCACACGTGGGCTTGCATTCAGCATTAATGGTTTGGGAGGCAGAGTGAGTTTATTCTTCAGTAAGCACCGAGTGAAAGTACACGTTGAGACGAAGCTGCCGGTTGGGGCTCCGCAGGTAACTGCTTAAACATGGATTAGTCAGCATTTGTGAATATTTGGTATTAAGTCACAGTGTGTTGAAAAACGTCTAGGAATTATGGGGATAATTTAAGAAGGTTCAGATCCCATGATTATAAACTGGGTACTTTATCAGTTTGGCACAATTTATGTAGCGTTTTTATGCATTGTATTATTTCGACAGTTGTAAATTTTGAGTTCCAGGGGTTTGGCGTTTAGTGGTGGGGGTGCAATATCTTTGTTGTGTAGCATGTGGGTTTCTTTTAGTTTGTCGATAGCAGGGTGTGAGGGTTGATGAGGGTGGTGGTATACAGGGTGTAGTTACAACATGATTTTTATTGGACATAGACTGTTTGAACAGAGCAGTTGGTGAAGCTATTTCTTTTATTTGTTTCAGCAACCCCTGACGAAGAGCCACTTGGCTCGATATGCATTGGGTGAACTTTCTAAAAGTGGCATTTTCAAAATTGTAACCAAAAATCCAACTTCACCATGAAAGAGAATTTTTCATTACAGTTTCAAAGACACCAAACAAGAACTGTTTACCTGTTCCCATTTTGATGTTACCGCTTACTAAAAGTAATAATGTAACTCCAATGTTATCCTATGCAGAAGCAGGCCTTGCAGTAGTGGAAAACAAATTTAAGAGTGTTTCACTACCAGGACATGTAAAACTTAAAATGACATGTTCTACTTTTTAAATACATTGCACCCTGCCCTAGGGGCTACTTAGGGCCTACCCTAGGGGTGATTTATATGTATTAAAAAGGCAGGTTTAAGCCTGGCAAAAGGTTTATTTTGCCAAGTCGAAATGGTAGTTTAAACTACACATACAGGCTGCAATGGCAGGCCTGAGACACGTTTAAAGGGCTACTTAAGTGGATAGCACAATCAGTGCTGCAGGCCCACTGATAGAATTTAATGTACAGGCCCTGGGCACATGTGGTACCATGCTTACTAGGTGCTTACCAGTACATTGTATATACCAAATGGGGAGAAAACAATGTTACCATGTTGTAAGGAGTGAGCACATGCACTGTACACTGGTTAGCAATGGTAGAGTGCACAGAGTCCTAAAAGCCGACACAAACCGGTTCAGAAACAAGAGGGTGTAGGCAAAATGTTTGGGGATGCCCCCTGCAGATAAGGTCAAGCCCTGCACAATCCCCGAAAATTCAAAAGCCATATTAGACTAATCAATACCTTAATGGGCTTCCCTGCTTAGGGAGTAGAACTTTAACTTGCTCACAGATGCATTCCAGTAGGCAGGCAGTACCACCATGGCCACCAAAGTGATGTGCCCATTCCACCCCTTGGATCAGACTTCTGTCCCCAACCCGAGGAACATTCTGACCATAAGGATGGGCAACCAAGAGAGACCACTGACAGCTGTCAGTGTCAAGAGCCAGGTCTAGGACCATCCACTGCCAGGCTAAAACTTCAAGTGGCGACATTGGGTAGACCTCTCTTCCAGCCTTGGGGCTGGCAAGGAGTTCCTGTATGGGCTCCTGAGGGTTCTCTGACATCAGAGGTTTCTCAAAGGGGGGCAACAGCCCCTGGTGTTAGAAACCCTACTTCCACCCTACCTTCCACCAGTTCAGGGGTGGGATCCTGAGACTGGCCACTCAGCTCAGGGTCCGCACCCTGAGGCTGAATAGGGGACAGGGGTGAGTCCTCCCTCAACCTGCCCCTCCATCTGGGCACCCGTACCCTCTGCTTGGGAGTGGTACCCCCAGAAAACTGAACTGTAAGGATGCCCTATGCAGCTGCCCTTCTCAGTTCTCCTGACACCAGGGGCAACTCATTCCCCAGAATGCAGACTTTGGGCATCTGAGGACTAATTATGACCCTCCTCTGTGTCACCTCCCTTCCCCACTCAAGGGATACCAGGGACATATGGCAGAAAAAAGCCTTCCCATTGGCCTAAGGTGCTCTATACAGCTGGCTGTTTTATTGCTATGGAGCAACTAGCCTTTCCACTATCATGGTCCTGCTAGCCCCGGTGTCCCTCAGAGCAGTGGCAGGGATCCCATTCTCTTTCACCTGATGACTCCCACCCTCAGGGATGACAAGCTCACCCTCTGAGTCTATCCCCCAGCTAAGGGAGATCACGGCATGGTCTATGACCTGCCCCTGGGGGCCACTTCCCCTAAGGTCACAATGATAATCCCTGTTGAGTTCCCACCAGTGTGTGGTTTCTTTGGGCAGACAGAGTCCCCCTGTTTGTGTCCTGATTGGGAGCACTCAAAGCAGCAGGGTTGGAAATGGGGCGCCCTGAGCCACCGCCCACCAGAACCACCCCACTGTTTCTCAGAAGGCGCTTGGGAACCCTTTGCCCCCGCCTTACTCTGGGACTTGTCTGGGTCATCTTTAACCTCCCCCTCACTCTGATTGGGGGGACCTAAACCACCCTTGTTGGGTCACCCCGAGCACCTTCTTAGACATTCTGGTTTTGACCCAGAGGTCCACCTCCTCAACAAGCTTCCTGTTCATCAGTCAGCTTGTTGTCCACTAGGTGCTGGTGCAGCTCTGTAAAAGATGTACTGAGCATGTGCTTTCATAGTATCAGATTAAACAACCCAGTAAAATCATCAAGTTTGCTGCCCTACACCCAACCAATTCAGTACCTTGCTAGAGTAGTCCAAGAAATCCACCCAAGACTGGTTTGGGAGCTTGTGGCTGTCCCTGAACCTCTGGAGGTATTTCTCAGGGGTCAGTTCATATTTAGCGAGACGTATGGCTTTCATGGGGGTACACCTGGTTTGGTCCTCAACTTCTAGTATGTGCAGTGTGTCCCTTCTCACTGGCGGCATATGTTTCCACAATCCCCTCCTCCCCAATGCTCCTCTGGGTTATTGTGCACCCTCAGGGTCACCTCATAAGCAGAAAACAATCTATCTCCCACCACATAATTGGGCATCAGATCTTTAGGTATGCAGATCTTTTTGTCTCCTTCAGACACTGAGGGGCCTATTTATGTGGCCATTTGCGTCGCACTTGCACCACGCAATGTGGTGCAAGCGCGACGCAAACCTTAAGACAGATTTTTGAAACCACGCAAAGCTGCTTTGCGTGGCTGTGAGTGGCTCCAAGAATTTGGAGTAATGCTGCGCAAATTGCTGCATTGAATTACTTTACCCTGGGAAGGTGTTCTATGGGCGTTGTGGGGGTGTTCCCACGCTTCTTTGGCACATTCCAAGATTTACAAGAACTTGTAAACCTGGAAATGTGCCAGCATCTTACATCTTCCCAGGGGAGGCATGATGAAGAGAAATATCTCTATGTCTCCTCATTTCTTCCTCTTTCTATGTGTGCTGCAGAATGCAGCACACATAGAAAGAGGAATAGGCCTCCCGGGATTGTTTTTGCGCAGGAAGGTGCCCCTTCCTGCACAAAAACGATCCTGCATGCAACGCAGGCACCCTTGCACCATGGTACAAGTGTGCCTCCGTTGGGGCTAGATCGCCAAAAGGGTGTCAGCACAGGGGAAAGAACAGGAATGCGCTGTATTGCCTTAAATACAGCACATTTCTGCCCTTTCCCAGTAGCACAGGGCAGCACAGCAAGATGCCTTGCTGTGCTGCACTGCATGACTTCCCCGTAAATAGGCCCCTGAGTGTATGCTGCCACTATAGCTGCTGGACTCTGCTTGTTTAGCTTTAAGGTCTAGCTCTCTGAAGCTCTTCTCATGAGACAATTTTGTCTGATCCAGAGCCAATTTCCTTTCATCCATCTTGAGTTGGGCCATCTGTAGCCTGAACCCCCTCTCTGCCTTCTTGTCCTCCAGCTCCTCTGGGGAAAGGCTATGTGAGGACACACTGCTTCCTGCTTTGGCAGGGAGTTCCAGCTCAGGAGATGGGTCATCCTTCTCCACTGAAGGCTGTGTTTCAGGGCTGATATCCAGGTCCTCATCCTGCTCATCCATGTCATCCTCTTTATCATGCTCCTCTGCGGCTCTTAGTGACTGGTGAACCTCTCACCAGTCACTCCAACTTCTTGGTACCCTTCTTGGCGGGGAGTTACCTCTCCTTGCAGAACTGTTTGAGCTCAACCACAGTGTAATTTTCCAAGTTGGCCAGCTCAAATTCCATTGCTGCAGGTATGGTCACAGACAGTCAGGCAGTGGTAATGGGATTAGATGAGGAAAAAGCAAAAGAAGCCAATTAAGGAGAATTTTTAAAAACTCCAAATGGTCTCGAAATTATTTACATGGGACGCTAGTGTAACACAAAATTATTGAATGGCACTGCACAAACACAAGTCCAAATCCTCACCGCTGAACAACAGTGTAAAAAAATTGAGTTACTGGTTGAGCGGAGTGAAACCCTCCTCAAGCAGCAATGACAGTCCTTGTCAGGGCGAGGCACAAGCAAACCCCAAAATAACCAGAGCATAACCCTCTGGTAGCTTGGCACAAAAGCAGTCGGGCTTAACTTGGAGGCAATGTGTAAGGTTTTTATGCAGCACACAAACAGTAATGAAGTGAAGATACACACAAGGAAAATCCACACCAATTTAGAAAAATAGGGTAAAATTTAATATATTTGACACCAAAATGATAAAAATTAAAATTAGTAGAACCAGAGAGATGCAATTTTAAAGATTTAGTTAAAAACTGTGCTTAAAAGCACAAAGCGCCAACTGTGGATATCTGGCCACACCAGACAATGGCAAAGCCACAAGTTCAGGGCGACCATGATAACGCATGGGCCTGATGCATGGGCCAAGTTAGTCCCGCTGAGAAATGTACCTTATATCCTAGTTCCGGAGCACTGTGCCATGCAACCAACGGTCCCGAGGAGTGATGCATGGTCCAGCATTATTGATGCATCGCGCAGCAGCGGTTCTGATGAGCTGCGAGGGCTGCGATGCAGGCTTGCGTTGAGGCTGCATCACGCTGCATGGGTTCCGATAAGGTGATGCGAAGTCAATGTCAAGGATGCGTAGCGCTGCGTGAGCTCCGATGAGGCACTATGTGAAGATCTGCGTCTGATTTGCATCGCTCTGCATTGGTTCTAGGAGAGACAACAGCTGGACTGGCAGAGCATCTGTAGCCCCACTAAAAGTCCTAAAAGTTAACAAAAATGGGTTCAAAAAACAGGAGGGTGAAGGCAAAAAGTTTGTGGAATGACCCTGTAGAGAGGGCCAAGTCAAGCTGTATCTTTTAATTTACAAGAATGTATCAACTTTTCCCATGTTTCAAACTGCAGGTCCGCTTTGCTGTTTTTTTAGCGCAAGCTTTTATTCCTTTCTACATAGTGCATTTGCCTCTCTATTTCTTGGTTTCGACTTCAGCTCTTTGCATAGGCTAAAGTTTGCTGCTCTACATACTCCCATCAAACCACAAAATATTAGTTTCCCTTTTTAGGTCGAGCCTGGGCAGCGCATGCGCTGCTCTGTGAGGCATGCTGTATTCAGGTAGGGACTTGAAGCTCTGCCCACTCTCCGCCCATATTTTTCATTTGCTTGTTTCATTGTCCACCGTAAACTGTGGCTGTTCATTGGTCAAAAGGCTAAGTAGTCCCTCCTTAGTACCGCCTTGTCTCATTTTGTAACCTCCCATGGCGACACCCCCTCTTACGTGTGTTGTTACTCAGTAGGCTTTAATTACAGCCTCCGAGCACTAGTTTCTCAAATAGCTTAGGACACGCTCTCTCCTAACGCTTTTTAAAAATGTTATAGCACAAATGCATTTGCAGTGCAATAGGTATCGCATTTGCGAGAGTTTAAGCTATTGGCATTGTAAATGACAATGCCTTTTATTTATCTGTTTTAAAAACAACACATAAATAAAAGGCATTGTCATTTACAATGCCAATAGCTCAAACTCTCTTAAATGCGAGGCCTAATGCATTGCAAATGCTTGTTTCCCACAGGTCTCAAGAACAGAGCCCTAGTGTTAACATTCAATTTAATAAAACACTCAACAATGTTAGAAGGATTAGTATCAAGTGAAAGACAGGTGCTAATCAGTTCCGTATTGCCTTCAATGATCTTGCTCAATATTATACTCATATTTGCAAAACTTCCAAACCAACCTTTGCCCTGTATCTTTAGTTGACAGAAGGGCGTGAGGTCCGACTGTTTATCTTAAGCTCTCTCTTGGGGATAGCGATTGAGACAATCAGGCGGTTATCATCACTATAAACGTTTGCCTGAACTTCCCCATTTATAATAAGATTCAACAGATTCCTTATAACACAAATATAATCAATGGTAGAGCTGCATCTTCTGCCAATGTAGATGGGACAAGCTGATCTGGCTGGGTCACAGCGCTCCGCAGGTCATATAGCATCAAGTAATTATTTAGCACACAACCCCTAGTATCGTGAGTCTGGGTGAGATCCTAATTTATGAGGGAAAGTGTTGAATATAAAGGTGACATTCTATTGGCCAGCTTAGCATTAAAATCCCCTGCTAACAAAAGGTTAAACCATATGCCCAAATCAGTGTGTCTACTAACTACACCGTCCACAAAGTCAAAGAGGTTCCGATAGTTTTGATTAACCCTAACAGAAAATTCATCATTATAAAATTTCACAACTACCAATCTAAACCTATTTTTCCATATCAAGTCAAAGGTCTCAAAGTTCTCCCTGCAACAATAATTATTTTAAAACAACAGTCGATCGCAACCTTGAACCATGACGCAAAACCTGGTCTTGCCCGGCCCAAAGAGCATGAAAATGCGGGTAAGTTGTAACAAATATATCCATCACAAGATACATCATTCATGGCCCAAGTTTCTTGTGTTAAAATAATATACAACTTTTTGATATATTCCAACCAATTGTCCTATTGTAACTTTGCAGACAAACTCACTATTTTTCAACTTATTAAATTTGTAAAGTGTCCTGCACTGGCCCTTCAATCGTCAGAAATGGATGTTTCGCTCTGGAACAGCGCTCGCTGCTGTTAGATCAAAGAGTCGCATCAAAAACTTTGAACTCTGACTTCAACAGCGGCATATCCTTAATAAGTTCATATTTCTGCATCTGGGAGGTTCTCACAGTACAACTTCACTCAAAATCAACAGAAATGGGCACTTCATCAATTGTGACATTGTCTGACTCCAGAATATGGGCATTATGAAATGTCAAACTTGGCCCAAACCCCCTCTGTCAGTCATTGGACCAAACGCCCTCTGTCAGTCATTGGCCAAACCCCGCTCTGTCAGTCATTGGCCCAAACCCCCTCTGTCAGTCATTGGACCAAACGCCCTCTGTCAGTCATTGGCCCAAACCCTCCCTGTCAGTCATTGGACCAAACGCCCTCTGTCAGTCATTGGCCTAACCCCCCTCTGTCAGTCATTGGCCCAACCCCCTCTGTCAGTCATTGGACCAAACGCCCTCTGTCAGTCATTGGCCCAAACCCCCTCTGTCAGTCATTGGACCAAACGCCCTCTGTCAGTCATTGGCCTAACCCCCCTCTGTCAGTCATTGGCCCAAACCCCCTCTGTCAGTCATTGACCTAACCCCCCTCTGTCAGTCATTGGCCCAAAAACCCTCCGTCAGTCATTTGCTTCAAAATCAGATAAGACAGAATATTGATTTAATGACAGCAACCTGCCGACTGAGTATAAGGGCAAAAAGGATCGGGGGGGGTGTGGTTGCTGATGCACTGGTGGTTTCAAATGGCTATAAAACAAAGACCCCAGTGGTAGGAGTTTCTATGTACCGGACGTATAATGCCCATGTTGGCTTGATGTAGTAACCCTCTCCCTATAGACAGATGACGAAAGTTGACAATGATGCAGTCCCCTTTAAAGCGCGTAGGCAGCGGACTTACCCACCTTACCTTTAGGGGCAATAGTATCTTATTGTAAAACTGAACATTCACATTAACATTATCATGAAGCCAGTGTGTCACTTTATTTTTTAGTTGGTCTGGTGCCACTTTATTTTTTAGTTGATCTGGTGTCACTTTATTTTTTAGTTGGTCTGGTGTCACTTTATTTTTTAGTTGGTCTGGTGTCACTTTATTTTTTAGTTGGTCTGGTGTTTTAACAGCTTGAGGAGCTAGATAAGGCGCGTTTACTAATCCAACATCGTATGGGCATTAGGCGGGAGGTAAATGGACAACAGGGAGCATGTCTGATTGTTGTTCATTCTCTAAACTATCAAAAGTCATAGGGGCATATTCACAAGGAGCTATCGCCGAATTAACGGCACTTTATCGCAGCCAAAGTCGTGATACATTTACCTCCCCATTCACAAGCCGGTGTTAACAGCCCACAGCACCAGTTTACCCGCGATAGCAGCCGCAAAAAACATCGCCACAGAGGACCCCCGCAAATATCGCTAATGAGATGCAGAGTAGGCGTTCCTGTGCCAAAAGCCGAGACAACATCACACCTCAACATTCACAACGACCAGCCACATCGGCGATAAGAACACAAAACAGGCGATAAGGCGCGTTAGCACCAGGAAATTTACACCTGCTCTAACCTGGTGTAAAGTCGGACGGCAGCCAGCACCACAAAAGGGAGCACAGCCCAGGGCCACATCCGAAGGGCAACAGATGCCATGGAGCCACTCATCATGCCGCCCGGACACCCAAGAGGGCCACAAAACCCACCACCACCACCCCAGGACCCCAACCCACACCCGGAACACCGCCCCCCCCCCCCCGGACCACCACAGACGCAGCGCAGACAAAGACAGCGGACCCCCAGGAAACGTACCAGCCGCACAGACCCAGCATCTGACAATGTCACCGTCCACTACAGACTGAAAGGGACAACCATCCTACGCATCCTGACCATCATCGCCTAACAGGCCTACGGCACCAACACAGCGGACAACCAACATCCCACCCCACACAAAGCTGCTGGCTTGGCTGCACCTGTTGGCCCCTGGTACCCCCAAACAACACCCGCCAGAGTCAGAGGAGTCACACAGCCAGCCACATCCAAGTCCCCCACACCTGTCCTGGACATCACCATCACCCTGGTACCCCAGTCCCCATACGTCCAACACAATGCGCAGGATCCGCTGGAGACCAAGCAAGGACCATATGCCATAGCAGGATGCACGCACGTGTTGGGGGCAATCCACAGCACACATGTACTACCTATGCCCCTTGGTGACACAGCACACAATCACCTCAACAGGAAGCACACGTCTCACATCAATGTGCAGGCAACAACAGAACACCGTGGAACCTCCAACAATGTTGCCTTCAAATACACAGCCAGTGTGCATGATACCTTCATCCTCCGACAGTCCATCATCAACCAGCGTTCCCAGGATGGCAACAAGGGAAATGCACACCCCCTTGGCAAGTTCGAAATGAACACCCCACACACCTCAACTCCACAACCATGCAACTCACAACTCTGGCAATGCACACGTCACAAAATCACAACCAACATGCACAACAACATGACCACCCACCAGACACGACAGAACAACTTACAATGGTAACCTGGGCAAGCCCTGAACATGAGCCATCAACGGCATGACACCTCAGCTACATAATAGCCGAATGTGGGGAGAGGTGGCAACCAGGCTGTGTGAAGGATGCAGTAGAACCATGATCGGGAAAGCACACAATGCCAAGAGTGGCGGAGATGTGCTGGACACACCGCAGTATGCAGAACACACCCATATCCATGGCGACATACACCTCTGGCGTATGGAGTGCAGTGGACAGTGGACGCAACCATGTCACCCCAGTCAGTGGGGGACCTCGCGGAAATGTTGCCTGTGACGCCACCCCCTAAGCGTCACCGGAGTGGGATGGCCCAGCGTAGGCCACGCCAGCGTAGGGGTGTGAATAAAAAGCACGTAGGCCTGGGCGTGGTCCTCTCCCGGAAAGCCCCACGTCTCTGCCAGGGCAGCGCCTCCCACCCTGCCACGAGGCCGACGCCGTCCTCGTGAGCGGAGTTGCCTGCGATGCTGTGTGCCTGCCCTACCCCGGCACGCTGGACCACGAACCCGTCAGGCCCGCCCCTGCGCAGCCAGGCCACACTGATCACCTGCCGACACCGGCGTGTGTCAAGGAGGGCCCACCACGTGCCGGCGCAAGCTCCAAGCCCGAGTCCCGCGACCTTGGCAGCCACCTCAGACCATCACGGCCTCCACAACACAGGCCCACTTTAGTCCTTTCTCATTGACGTACTCTACTGCCGCCTTCGGCCTACTCTTCAGACCAGTAGGTCCCATATGTGAAACTGTGTCCTGAGTCATGAATGGCAGTGACCCCAAATCTGGGCCAGCGGCCACAGCACCAGACCCCCCCCGATCAGTGAGGCATAGTTCCATATGGGCATCTTGCGACACGTGGTGCCACTAACCCTGTTCAACGTCAGCCGGCTACACGTGGTGCCACTAACCCTGTTCAACGCCAGCCGGCTACACGTGGTGCCACTAACCCTGTTTAACGCCAGCCGGCTACACGTGGTGCCACTAACCCTGTTCAATGCCAGCCGGCTACACGTGGTGCCACTGAACCTGAACAACGCAGGCCGGTGGGGCCATCTAACCTATGCCGTCGACACTAGGTGAATGGGCCGTGCTGACCGCTGCCTCAGGCCTACACCACGGTAAGGTAGGTCACACATTTGGAACTGAGTCTTGATTACACCATGGCAGTGAACATCATTTAAGGCAGAGAACAATTCACTATACTCCCTTCGATGTGGTGCCAACAAGTCTGTGCATGGCATCACAACCACACTTGTCTGTGGGCCTACGCGGACCACTGCCCTCGGCCTACGCTGCGCACGAGTGGGATCACAGATTTGGAACTGAACATCGGTAATTCAAAAGGCAGAATACATATCATCGCACGCACGGAGAGGCGTAAGAGGATGACGCGTTGCAGTCCGGAGGGAACAGGATCATCGTTACGGAGGTGATCGAACACTACCGACAACTGCCCTTGTGTCACTAACTCTGTGCCTCGCGAGCCAATGACACATGGCTGTGGGCCACTGCTGACCGCTGCCTCCGGCCTACACTGCGGTCCAGTGGGTCACAGTTTTGATTTGGCAATGGTGGAGTTCATATCAGTGTACCGGCATCATCGCAGACTGCATCCGCTCACAGCACCTGTGCCACTAAGTCTGTTCCCCGACATTCATTGTCACTCACTGGTCGTACATTGGTGGCGTTTGAGTCTATGGACTAGGGGCTAGTTTTCATCCTCATCTAGCTGATACCGAATTGTTGGTGAGGACGAGGGTTGCGCTTTCCACTCCTCCATTTGCTGCTTCCAGATAACATCAGACCTTTCGCATCATGCCCTGGAGGACACCTTCCACTGTCCCCCGCAACCCTCCGCAACATACACCTCGGACATTGATGGGGACCCGCTCAGGTCGCATGGCCCATCTGACTGCACCGCAAGTCACCGTCCCGTGGCTGGGTGCCTGTGCCGACCGCAGTGCATCCGGAGCCACTAACTCTGTGCTTGTCAGGTCTGGGACCCCTTCTTCTGAGACATTGGATGGCCTCTGTAGCGATGGTCTTGGGGTCATCAACGCCATGTGTCTGTGGCCCTGCGCTGTCCGCAGCCTCCGGCCTCAACTGCGGGCCACCAGGGCCCACACATAGCATCGAGTCCTGACCGGCCCAGACGTCGCATCACCGCAGGAGGCACACGCCACCACCGCAAGCACCACCTCCAACCGCCATCTGCCAGAGTCTAAACTGTGGTCCTGACAGACCTACGGAGTTGCTCAGACCTGTCATGGATGCCATCATCGGCCTGATACCCTGCTCAGCACTTCAGGTGCCAGTGACTCAGTGCACCGCAAGCCATTGTCCGTTACTGATTGAGTTGTGTGCTGTGGAGAGGTTGCACAGCAATGTCACCTCAAACAGTGTGGGAGCCCTGGTACATTGATGGGAGAGATGATGCAGGTCTCACACACCCCACTGCACCTGCATCAGGAGTATATATCGAAGGGACACAATCGAGACTTTTTCTTCACATAAGCGCGCTAATCTCTAGTGCCCCAACCCCAGTGCACTGCAACTCACGGACACTTCTGTTTGCATGTTGGCTGTCCTCTGGACTTTCTCCGGCTCACTCCATGTTGCTCAGCTGTTGACTCTGTTATGCATGTGTTTTCTGTTTCCGTTGCACTGGTGTCCAATGTTCAAGTTGTTGCCAGCACCAAGCATTCCATGCGGACTGGCTTACACTCACCCACACACATCCAGCACAGGCGTCACTGTACATGTGGCCCTGCCAATAAAGGGGCCGGGCGCACGTGCCCGTGGCCAGTTCAACATAATATATGCGTGTGTCCCTGTGTTCTTGTTGTATGCATGAGGGCCCTGGGCCCTAGGACATTACATTGTGCTGTGTACATCGGATGCAGACATGTCACCGCATGCAGCGGGTTGTAGCTTGGACATGTAGCTTTGTCGCCACCCACTCAATTTGTAAGGGGAGTGGCCGGAGCCGTCGTACGCAGAGCCAACATCGATGTGTGACTGCTATTTGCGCGCCTCTGGGCGTGGTTCTGTACTGTGAATGTGCATCTGCATGTGTCTCTATGGCAGTGTGGGTCTCCTTTGTGGGGTGTGGGTGGTCCCTGAAGGGTGATAGACACCTACGTATGTGTTCTAGTTCGCATTCCAGGTGTTCGGACCCCACCCAGGCCTGTTGGGCCACCTCCTTTTGGCGTTCTGACACCTGGCATTGGGGTGCCATGTGTGGGTCGGTGAAGTGTTGTGAGCCAGCCGTGATTGCGGGTGCTTCATGCTGTGTGGTCTGTTGCATGGGCTGGGTTCTCCTCTGAGTAGCTTGTCTGCCCTGGTCCTGGTGGTGGGTTGTGTGGGATGTCCATGGGCTGTTGTAGGGCGTCGGTGTCGAAGGTGTGGTGTTCGTCTCCGGCATCACTGATGGGTTGTCTTTTCTGACCTGCTGGAGGTGTTGTTTGTCCCTCTGCATTGTGAAGGGGAGGTGCATGTTGGCATTGTGTTGGCGCCTTGTTCTTGTCGACATGCAGACTGTGTGGCAATGTACATTGTGACTGTTTGGGCGGTGGTGGCTATTTGAGTTGGGACAGTGTACATTTGGCCTACATGGCTGATGTGGGGTTGTAGCCGTAGACATGCATCTCACAGTTCCCTGCTCTGTCCAATGTGATTGTTCTGTTTCTGCACCTGGGCGGACCCAGTTGTGACCCCTGTTCTGCAGTGTGGGTGTTGCACTTTGTGCCACATTGTCATGGTATGTGCTGTAATTGCTATGTGTGTGTGCTGCAGTGTGCCACGGGGATGGGGGACATGTCCCTGGGTAATTGTGGGTGTGCAGTGTGCTACACCTCGTTGTGCATGTGTGCCATTGTGCCCATCACACCCGTCCCCCCAGTCCCTGTTGGATCCTCACCCTGTTGTTGTTGAGTCGGGTCCTGTCGAGCTGTGTCCGTACTCCCACCTCCTTGCACCGTCTTCACACTGATGACTGTGGCCTGGGTTTCCTCCAGCTCCTTCTGTGGCGCTGGACTGCCACCTCCTGTCGGCGTTGCTGCCTTCCTGTTGGCAGCGGGTTTGTGCCTGGTTTAGGTTGTCACGTCCTGGCGGCGCCTCTTGGCCTCCTGGATTGGCCTCCTGGGCACTCCGACTGCATTCCAGGTGGTCTGCTTGTGGGTCAGTTGCTGGTAGTGTTCTGTGACTCCGTGGCGCTGGTCTTGTTTTCCTGCGGACTGCACCCTATCTTCCTCTCCCTTTTCTCCTTGGCCTTCCCCGACCCCGTTGTTCCTTGCTGGTGGTCTGTGGGGGTTGTGGGGTTCGCGTTGACCTTCGCGCTGGGTCTGGGTGCATCCATGTTGCTACCTGCTTTGGCTTGTTTCCGGATGTGTTGTTTCCGTGGTTTTTATGGTGCAATTTCCCGCCAGACGCGTGGGATTTTCAGGCCTGTGGCTGCTTTTCGCTATTTTTTGTACCTCGATTGGCCTCATCGCATAATTTCTCGCGTTCGCGTTTTGCATTTTTTCGGCGTGGCGTTGATTTTCACGCTGACATTTGACGCGTTATCTGGTGACTATCGCATGCTACCGCCTTATTGTGAATTCCACGTTGACACGGTGTTATTTTCCCGCGATAGGCTGCGATATTGAAAGTTGCGTTACGCTACTCTTGCGGTAGTTATCGCACGTTCTTGTGAATATACCCCATAGTGTCTCTCACATCTAATCTTCTTTCCCCAGGATGATGGACTGGTTCATGGTTACATTCAGTATTGACTTCACTTGCTACTCCAGGTTGGGTCTCTGTCCTACTCGTCTAAGTATTTAACAGGTCAGGTTCCTAAACAATGTTTTGTACAGAAGATTCAGTATCCAATGTGACAGGGGAGGCCAATCCTAATTTCTCCAAATGTTGATCAATAAAATCCAAGCAGTCTAAATTGGGCGCACTTTGAAATCCAAAAGATGGCTAAACACTCTATGATGGTTGAGCTGTACCGGTCTTACGCTTCCCCATCCTCTAATTACAGGCCTGTTAGAAATGGGGGTCTCTAGTTGGCAGAGGTAGGTAGCTTTGTCCAAATAGGGACCCTTGCTTCTAGTCAGGATAAGGGGGATACACACTTTAGATAACCCCTGCTCACCCCCTTGGTAGCTTGGCACGAGCAGGCAGGCTTATCCCAAAGGCAATGTGTAAATTATTTATACTCAAAACACACAGTAATACAGTGATAACACCACAAATGGACACCACACCAGTTTAGAAAATAAAGTATCTTTATCTAAACTCAACAAGATCAAAACGACAAAAATCCAACATACAGGTATTAAGATAGCACTTCAAAAGGTAATTTCAAGAACAAAGCTTGTAGAAAACAAATAGCTCCACCTGGGGCTATTGCGACGTCATGACAGCAATAAATCCGAAGTACGGTGCCGACCATGAGGTACACAGCGTCGGGCACAGAGTCACACGGACCCCCCAAACAAACAGTACCTTTCGATAACAAAGTCTATGACGATGCACAGCATCATGGAGTTGAGGCCTCGGTGCATAGGTCGACTCCCTGGCTGCCACGGGGGAGGCGAGGCACCGTGTCAGCGAGGAGGTGACGTGTCGAATCCAGGGCAGGGGAAGTCGATTGTGTCAGCGGTGAGACGTCGGTTCCGGTGCGAATTCAGCGAGTTCGTGGAGTCCCCCTTGACGGTTATCGGCACCGCAATAACAGGATGCAGGCGCTCACGATGAGGGAGTCGGTGCGAGCGCTGGCGTCTGGAAATGCCAATAACTGCAGGCATCGGTAGGCATCGAAGGGCGTCGGAGCTGCGGTGCAGGCCGAGTGGGGTGTTGTGCACTTTTCGAGTGCTGCCCTGGCCTTCGGTGCAGGTTGCGGTGTCACAGCGGTGTCGCTGATTGCGTTGGAGACAGGTTTTCTTGCTTCTTTCAAGTTGCTTCCAGCTCCCAACAGCAGGAACAACCTCCAGACTCCCAAAACTGGAATAGGCACCTCCTGGTAGGTCAGAACTCTCAGCAATAGAGTTCAGGGGAACTGAGGGGTGAAGTCTTTGTGTCCCTGAGACTTCAGAACAGAAGGCCAGCACACACAAGCCATTGGAGATTCTTCTTCAAGTAGGTTTTTCCCAGCAAAGTTCCAGTCTTTGTCCTTTCCTTGGCAGAAGCAGCAACTGCAGGCCAACCCCACACAGCACACAGAACACAGCAAAGGGGCAGTACTCCTCCTCACAGCTCTCCAGCTCTTCTCCTTGGCAAAGGTTCCTCTTATGTCCAGAAGTTATCTATAGTTCTGGGGTTTAAGGTCCACTACTTATACCCCATTTTGTCTTTGTTCTTCTTTGTGCAAGGGTCTCTGAGCCCAGTCCAAACTAGTTCTGTCCTCACTGGTGCAGTATGACCACAGGGGATGTACACAACATTGTGCAAAGGAGACAGGCCCTATTTAGGTGCAAGGGAAACTCCCACTACTCTAAATGCAGCCAGGCCCCATTCAGCTCAGCTCACAGTCATCCGGGAAGGGCTAGGCACACCTCAACCCCCCCCAGTGGCTCTCTACAGTGAATGCACATCCCCAACCCCTGTCACTCCAAAACCAGACAGTCAATCCACAAACAGGCAGAGGCACACAGAAGGGTTAAACAAGAAAATGCCTACTTTCTAAAAGTGGCATTTTCAAACACATAATTTAAAAACCATTTTTACTAAAAGATGTGTTATTAAATTCTGAGTTCAGAGAGCCTAAACATTATTTCTCTATCTTGTCCCAATGGGAAGTTATACTTGTAAGATGTTACAAAGTATCTCCCATGTTATCCTATGGGGCAGATAGCCTTTCAATAGTGAAAAACGAAATACACTGTATTTCACTATCAGGACATGTTACACACACCAGTACATGTCCTACCTTTTACATACACTGCACCCTGCACTGCACCCTGCCCATGGGGGTACCTGGGGCCTACCATAGGGGTGCCTTACATGTTAGAAAAGGGAAGGTTAGGGCCTGGCAAGTGGGTGCACTTGCCAGGTCGCCATGGCAGTGGCAGGTCTGAGATACCTTTTCAGGGCTACTCATGTGGCCACACAGTCAGTTCTGCAGGCCCACTAGTAGCATTTGATTTACAAGTCCTGGCACACTCAGTGCACTTTACTAGGGACTTACCGATAAATCAAATATGCCAATCAGGGAGAACCAATTGTAATAACAATTTACACAGGGAGCCCTTGCACTTTGACACTGGGCAAAGTGTCCAAAGCATCTAAGCCAGAAAAAAGAAATCCAGCACAGCATCAAAAATACAGGAGTTAGAGGCAAAAAGTCAGGGGAAACCACGTCAAAAATGCCAAGTCTAACAAGGCCAGACTCAATGTTTTTCTTGTGGGTAAACTTTAAAGTTAGATTTTTTCTCAGACTCAACAGGACTTATAACTGTAGTCTGTCTTGCAACGTAAAATAATATACACCATCCGTGTCCTGGGACAAAATGTTAGTGACCAATATAGGAGAATATAAGAAAAGTATGAATACCTGAATTAAAATCTGACTGTAAAGGCCAAGAGGGGTGGCCCAGCCCAGTCTCTTCCACGCGATGATGGGAAGCGTGGCCCACCCTTGACCTAGGCATTTGCCTGGGTGTGGCCCACGCGATTGCCGCACAGCGGGTGGAAGAACTGCGTTTTATGCGCCAATGGTGAGAGAGGTTCCCGCCACCTCCGCCCTCCTGGAAGACTGTGAGGCACTGTGGGGATTGCTGGCCTCAAAACAAAGTCTCTTGCGTCCTGCGCAGCGGGTGAAAGAGGGGGGCTTTATCTGCTGATGGTGTCAAAGAGTCCCGCCACCTCTGCTCTCTCCTGGAAGACTGTGATGCATTGAGGGGATTGCAGTACCACAAAACAAAGAGGCATATTTACGAGGAGCTGGCGCCCCCGCAGCGTCATTGTTTTTGACATGGCTCCACACTGCTCCATATTTACAAACTGATGCATTGGGCCCAATGCTCTGTTTGTATAGGCCCATGTAACATTATACCTGCACCAGGTATAATGTATGCAGGGCAGGTGTTCCAATGTTAAAAGCCACGTAGAACTGATGCAGTGAAATGTACAACTTTTCACTGCGTCACTTTACGACTTCACTACGTCAAAATCCCTATGCCCTCTTAAACCCGGCGTAAGGATTGACACAGGGCTTTTAACATGGAACTCACCTCTGTGTTCTGACGCATTGCTGGAGTTTTGCCAGTCTTACGACCAACTCCAGCAATGCGTCACTTTGGCGCCAAAAGATGCGTCAGAATTTCTGGCGAATCCGTTAATCCTTGTGCCATGGAGCACTATATTGTATATACAGCGCATCCATGGCATCGTTAGGGCATTTGCGGTAGGCACAAGAAGTCTGACGTATCAATGCGGATGTGTCAGTTTTTGTAAATATGCCCCCAAGTCTCTTGGGTACATCATTTGACAGTAATAGAATTCACCTAAGGCAGTTTTAAGATAGAGCTTGCCCGGGCTGGTCGTGTGATTTATACTTGAAATATATATTTTGCTTTCATCTGCTGCAGCAGTGCTTTTATGAATAATATGTCTTTTTAATAATCATTCTACGATCCAAGTGCTTATGCAGTATGAAATACTGTAGTACATTGAGTGTTGGGTATTACTTAACCCATCATTTACCTGAACATGGCAGTGAGGGAAGAAAAAGAACAGGTTAAGAGAAGAGAATACATGTAAAGTCATGTACACACTTTTTCATGAATCACTTCTCAATAAAATGCTGAGCCACCTTAGTAGACAAATAATATCGCCCTGCACAGCTTACATTGCAAGTCAGGTTTTTCTGTGCATAAACTATAACCAGTGATGGCTGGTGACATTTAAAATTGGTGGGACATAAAAGTTGGGGCTGAGTTTTAAGTAGGGAGCGAGAGAAGCGAGCAAGCGCAACTACGAAGAGATCACGGTAGCAGACCAGACAAGCTGTGCAAGACCTAATAAATGTCACAGGGACCTACCTTATATGCCTGAAACAAAGAAAACACATGGATGAAATAGAAATATCTTGTTTTCTGTGTAAACCAGCAGCTACTATGTTAGGTTTTGTAGCGCTACGGTAACAGGTGCTACCAACAGACATGAATATTAAGCTGTTGAATTGTTCACTTTGAAAAATGATTATGAAGTACGGCATAGCGAAGAAACATAAAATACTTATTCATCCTATGTTGAATTAGGAGAGGGGGTGCTCAAATCCAGGTGAGATTATAAGGTCACTGTGATGGTTTCTGGTAGTTGTGCACTATAAGCTGTTTTTCACACTATTGGCACGAAGTTGGTTCCCTGCCAGCTTGCAAATGCCGCCCCTCGGTGTTTGCCCAGCGGGCTCTGTGTCCAGGTCAATATTAATAAAGGGCTCCTGGAGGCAACGAACATGCATCTGTGCGCCTTCTTTATCACTCAATGGGGGATATTATCAAGAACGGGCGATAATTATGGCCAACCTAGGTTAACGCAATTTTACATAACGCCGTCTATCGCGGGAAACTAACGCCGTGTTAACGGCGTATTCCCAACACGCCGGCAACAGGCGATAGTTTCCCGATAACGCGTCAAATGTCCGTGTTATAATTACTGGGATGCCGATAAAAAAGCGAACCTGAACGTGGAAAAAGTGGCGATGGGCCCAACAGCGATCAAAAAATCAGCAATAATCAGCGCCAGGCTTGCTATTCCCACGTCAGGCGGGAAAAAGCACCATAAAAGCCGCAAAAAATAAATAAATATTATAAACAAACCGAAACAACTGAGAAGCACCATGGAGGAAGCTGGAGCTACTACAGAGGCCAACCAGAACCCCACAAACCCCCCGGAGGACCAGCCAGCGACCTTGGGGAAGGAGAAGGGCAAGGAGAAGAAGAAGAGGAACCCGCGATTCAGTCCGCAGGAAAACAAGATCCTGATTACGGAGGTGATAGAACACCACCAACAACTGTTCATCACCTCCACTGTGCCATTGGCAACTAAAAATGCAATATGGCAGTCCATCTTGGCCAAGGTGAATGCAGTCAGAGTGAAGAGAAGGGAAGTGGACGATTGCAAGAAGCGCTGGAATGATGTGAAGCGCAAAACCAAGCTGAAACTCGCCAACAACCGGAGAGCAGCAATGCAGACTGGAGGTGGGAGTCCAGCACCACAGCAGGAGCTGGATGAGATGGAGGAAATGGTGTCCACGGTCATCAGTGGGGAGACTGTGGCAGGAGTTGGGGGACCGGACACTGCTCAACATGACCTGACCCAACAGCAACAGGGTGAGTAACGACCAGGGACTGGGGGGACGGGGGAGATGGGCACAATGGCACACATGCACAATTAAGTATAGCACAGTGCACACCCACAATGACTCTGGATCATGTCCCTGATCTCCTTGGCATACTGCAGCACACATAGAAACAGCAAGTAGGCCCCCATCGACAATGTGCACAGAGGGGGCCCTCCCCACACATCACTAATCTCACAACAAACCCATGCACATGTGCTGAACCCAGCAAAGCTGCGGGTCCGTGAGCCACACTGACAATGCAAGTGACACTGCATGACGATTAGCATGGCTGCAGTACAATTATCATGACATGGTGCACGCCACGACACTGAGGTGGCTGAGTGTGGACCACATCTGTAAAGGAGCAGGTCACACTCTGACACATCCACGTGCACAAACAACCCCTGATGTCAACAAGACATCTACGGACAAACAATGCCCAAGAGTCCCAACTCCCACCAAGAGCCCAATTTACCCAAGTCTGCAACATCACAGCACTGTATAAGCACAGAAGTGAAAGGCACACCGCCTGAAAGGGATAAGGGCCAGCAAAATCAGAGCTGCAGGGGCGACTCTCCCACAATGCAGGACACACACATAAGAATCAGAGCACATCAACATAGACAACAATGTGGTACAAACTGCAACACTTCCACAACAGAACAGAGGACACAACTGCTGCCGCTTGTGTGTAGAAACTGGCCAATCACATTTGGCATAGCAGGAAGCTGTGAGATGAAAATGTACAAGTACAACCCCACATCCCTGATGGTGTAGAAATGTCCACTGTCCCGCATCAAATAGGCATTTCCTCCCCAACAGTCACAATGTACATTGCCATGCAGTCTGTTTCTAAACCTGTCCAATGCGTGAACACACATGGAACACACTGTTAAACTGCATCTCCCCTTCACATTGCAGAGGGAGAATCAACACCTCCTGCAGAGCAGACCGTACATCTCTTCACTGATGATGGAGAGGACCTCCACACCATCGACACCGACGCCCTCCAACAGCTCATGGACACCCTCAGCACCCCACCCCCAGGAGCAGGGCAGCCCAGCTGTATCGAGGAGACCCCACCCCCTGCACAGACCACACAGCAGGAAGCACCCACCCCCACGGCTGTCTCCCAGGACCCCCACGACCAACACATGGCATTCCAACGCCGTGTGTTAGAGGGCCAGAAGGAGATGGCTGATCAGGTGCGGGTGGGGTTCAACCTCATGGCAGCCAAACTAGTTGCCATATGTGGGTGTCAGTCCACTCCATGCCCTCCAACAAGCCATGGCTGACATTGCTGGAGTCATGACTCTGAGACAAGAACAACTGTCTACTCAGAGTGGCTCCAGCGATGTTAGACGGGAGTTGGGACACATGCGGAGGCTCATGGAGAACATGGAGCGGATGCAGGCAGAAAGAATGGCTGCCACAGCTGCACACCAGCGAGATGTAGCTGGGATCTTCCATGCCCTGCAGATCCTCATCATGGCATTGCTGCCACAAGGCCTGGCGCAGATGAATGCTCCTGCTACTACTCCATCCACATCTCCGCCCCCTGATGTGTCAGTGCCTCACAGTGCGGCAGACAATCCACCTCCAGCCCCTGATGTGTCACTGCCACACAGTGCGGCAGACATTCCACCTCCGGACCCTGATGTGTCAGTGCCACACAGTGCTGCAGACAAAACACCACCACCCACATGTGAGGCACATCACACATCAGAGGACGATGATGTGGATGATTCTGCCTTTGTGGTAAGAAGGAAGTGGTAGCATTCATCTCCGCTGTATGGCCTGTTTCAGCTTGGTTCTGCCCTCTGCATCATGCCCTGGAATAACACCTTCCACTGTCCCCCGATACACTGTGCGACACTCACCTTGCCCCTCGACATGGACTGCCATATTTGGTTTGGTTACCAATGACACAACAAACAGACTGCGGACTGAACTCTTTCTCTTCCGATGAACTTGTCAATCCCTAAAGGACTCTGGCTGGCCCTCCAAGGGGCAACAATGTAAAGTGGGGTTTGCATGGCCATGTACTGGTCCAGCTTCAACACTCCACCGAATGTGATTAAAACATTCTAATTCACACTGATGTGTCATGTCTATGATCAAGCAAGTATGAAAGTATGGATGAATGTAGGGGCAGTGATTCCAAAAATAAGGTACTCACTGGGAACTGATATCAACGCATGTCTGACTGTGACCCAGATAGGTAGTGAGATGACTGGGAATGTGTGAACTAGCTGTGGCCTCATTGCTCCTAAACAACAATTTCGCAATTTTACCAACTTAGCCCCACGTCAATGTAGGAAATCGGGCTGTGTGTAAAAAAGTCAAAGTCAAAGTTATGTGGATGCCACAGCTCGGAGCAATGATTTGTTTGAGTGTGCAGCGGTTGGACTCCTGGGATGGTCTGTGCGTAAGTGTGAAGGTCATTCCATGCAAGAGAACTGCGAGCAAGGACTTCTGTGTGTGGGGTGTGTATACGTTGTTCTTTGGTTAGCGTGGTGTGTAGTGTGTGAGTCGTCATCAGCTGCTATGGTATCTCTCAGGGTGTGCCGTGCGCATGCAATTCCAAGGCCGGAGGTGCAGATGTACTATCGCCTTCTAGTTCAGACAAAGGAGCTTTCATCCCTAATGTGAGTTTGTCATCAGCTTGCATTCTGGAAATGTGATGTTGATTTGGGGGGGGGGGAATATCACTGCTTCGCCTTCCGTCACGGTTGGACCCTTACCAGCCATGTACGTGCCCTCACGGTCAATTTTGCATGCTCTGATGTAGCAGTGGTATTTTGCTGCGGTCTGACAGTGATGGGTACAGGTAGCTGTGAGGAGGCGCGTGACTTCTCACCTTGCACCTATTAGCTGACACTGTTCACTACTATTGATGGATGACGTCCGTGTACACATGTGATCTATACATGGCACATATGTCCAGGGGACACCTTGGTGTGTCCCACGCAAGGTATTCCTGCTGGCTTTTTGGCTGGTGTGCATCTCCCATGTTGCTGAGGTGTTCTCTGTGCCCCCATCCCCCTTACGTCCATGTTGCTCATGTTGTGGGACTTGAGTCACAGGGTGCATCTCTGCATCAGGGTGGTTCATATTTGACCCCAATTGACACCCGGAATTTCATATATGACACCCGCATTTTCATATTTGACCCCAAATGACACCCTGTTGTCTTTTTTTGAACACCAATGACAGCCTTCATGTCATGTTTTTTTACACATGTGATACGCTGATGAGTGTGATTACGTACTACATTTGACACCCTGAAATGGCATTCCGAATATGTGACACCCTGAACAGCCTCTCTGTACAGAGGTGACATACCCACCATCTATTTGCTATTTGTGAGATTGTTAGCACTTAATGTTGCACTTACACTTGTCAGGGTGATGTGCTAATGCAGAGGACTGACATGCACACAGGGAATGTGTGTTGCAATGAATTTATTTGCACATGCTGTTCATGTGGTCATTTTGTACTGTTCCATGATTGCTAAGGACAGTCACAATGTGATGTGCTCATGCGAAGAAATTGTTAATGATTGTGTTCCTTCGGGCTATTCCTGCTGCAGCTGCAGGTGGGGTGTGGTCCACCTGCCTCATCTTCCTCATCATCGTCCGGTGCATCTGGCACTTGGATCCATGGGGCATTGGTGCGTACACATATGTTGTGCAATACACAACATGCAATGATCATCTTGCACACTATTTCTGGGCTGTACAGGAGTCTTCCACCTGTGATCTCCAAAGCACCTGAAACGTGACTTTAACACGCCAAATGTGCGCTCAACAAAGCCCCTGATGCGTTTGTGGCCCACATTGTACTGCCTCTGGGCTGGGGTGTTCGGGGCTCGGAGGGGTGTCATCATCCACGGGCAGAGTGCATATCATTGATCACCTGTGAGAGATAAGTGAGATTAGAGTAAATTGGTGGTTCTGCATGCTGTGTTGGCAGACTTACAAGTTTTGTGGTGTGTGATTTGTGTGACTTTGGGATTCATGTTTGCCATGTATTGCTTCTGGCAAATGTGCGGGATCAATGTGTATTACGTAGCCTCACAGCTGCTCCTCCCTCCCCCCGAGCCTATTTACTTGTGTGCGCTGTGCGATTGCATCACTTGCACTCCTACGGCACACCATTGTCATGCCTGTCTGCGCATGTCCGCAAGCCTGACAACAACACTGTAATGTTGGCCGTTGAAGGTGGGCGGCCACGTGTGTGTAGGCCTATGGTAAGGATATGGCGGACACAGGGACACACGCAGTAGTTTCTTTGGTGGCCATCCCGGGAGTGAACCACGCCCAGAGCCCCGGGCTATTCATTCACACCCCTCCGCTGGACTGGCGTACGCCGGGCCAGCCCACTACACTTACGCTTACAGGGGGGGCGACATAGCTACATGTCCAAGGTCTTCCCCACTGCCTGAGGTAACATGGTTGCGTCCACTGTCCACAACACACAAACACCAGCAGTATATGTCCACATGGACATGTCTGTGCTCTGCATACTCAAGACTGTCCAGCACATCACCGCCACACTTGGCATTGTGTACATTCTTATTCATGGGTCACCTGCCTCCTTCGCACATTCTTGGTTCCCACCTCTCCCCACATTCTGCAATTGTGTGGCAGAGGGGCTATGCCTTTGTGGATGGTTTGTCTACATGTCTGGCCCCTGTTACCACAGTTACTTGTGTTGTCATGTCTGGTAGGTGGGCATGTTGGTTGGCATGTTGTATGTGATTTTGTTATGTGTGCATTCCCACAGTTGTGAGTTGTATGATTGTAGAGTTGAGGTGTGTGGTGTGTTCCGTTGGTACTTACCGACGAGCAGTGCATTTCCATAGGTGCCATCCTGAAAGCGCTGGCTGATGATGGACTGTCGGAAGATGTAGGAATCATGCACACTGCCTGGGAAGTTGGCAACGACATTGGTGAACAGTCCCCGGTGGTCCACTATTGCCTGCACATTGATGGAATGCGTGTGCTTTCTGTAGCGGTAATTGTGTGCAGTGTCGGCAGGGGGCACAAGTAGGACATGTGTGCAATCAATTGCCCCAACACGTGCGGGAAGCCAGCTATGGCGTAGAAGCCTTGCTTGGTCTCCAGCTGTTCCTGCGCAGTGTGGGGGAAGTGGAGGTGCTGGGGTATGAAGCTGATGATGGCATCCAAGACAGGTGTGAGGAAATTTGATAGGGCTGGCTGTGAGACTCCTCCGACTCTGGCAGTTGTTGGTTGGAAGGTACCAGAGGCCAACAGGTGCAGCACAGCCAGTAGCTTTGTCTGCGGAGGGATGTTGGTTGTCCACTGTGTTGGTACCATCAGCCTGTGGGCAATGTGGGTCAGGATGCGGAGGATGGTTGTCCTTTTGAGCCTGTAGTGGACAATGACATCCTCTGGCGTTGAGTCTCTGAGGCTGGTGCGTTTTCGGAAGGTCCGCTGTCTTGTTCTGCGCTGCCTCGGTGGTAGTCCGGGGTGGGGTGGTCCTGGGGGTGGTGGCGGTGGGTGTTGTGGCCCTCTTGGGTCTCCAAGCTGCATGATTAGTAGCTCCATGGCATCTGTTGGTCTTCAGATGTGGCTCTGGGCTGGGCTCCCTTTATACTGCAGGTTTTCGTCCTACTTAAGACCAGAAAAAAGCAGGTCTTAAGTCCCTGCTGCTAACGCGCCTTATCGCCTGTTTTTGGACCGCATCGCCGATCTGGCTGGTCTTTGAGAATATCGCGAAGTGGTGTTATGGTGGATTTTTGCACGGGAACGCCTACTCTGCATATGATTAGTGTTAGTTGTTGCTGTCAGCCTTGGCGATGTTTTTAGCGGCAGCTATCGCAGGTAAACTGGCGATGTCGGCTGTTTGCGCAGGCTTGTGAATAGTGCGATAAATCTATCGCCACTTTCGTGGTGGTAAAGTGCTGCTAAATCGGCGATGAGTCCTTGAGAATATGCCCCAATGAATCCACGCGACTGCCTGAGCAGAGCAGGAGCAGCCATTGATGTCAGAGCCCCCCACCCCCTCTTTGGATGCGAGAGGTCTCCATGCACTCAACCCATAACCCTCCGGTATGCTGTTTTTTTTTTTGATAATCAATTTTATTAACATTTAGAGAAACAAAAACATAGGAAGACAGCAAAAAAGTGCACGATGCATCAGTGTCCATCATCGACAAATAATAAGGTAGTCCATTCAAAGGACAAGGTCCCTGTACTGGCTGTCTCGGATGTAAAAGAAAGCCACAACGCAAGTGGGAAATCTGCGTGAATTTCAGCCCAGCAAGTTCAGCCATTTGCCCCATACCTTTTCAAACTTCTCAGGGCAGCCTCAGGCCTCATAAAGAGGTTCTTCCTGAGTCGTGCACCAGTCCACGCCTCTGCGCGACTTACGTACAGTGGGAGGCTGTGCCTGCGACCAGGCCGCCGCTATGTCTCGTTTGGCCACTGCCAACGCCGTGCCCAAGAAACACTTGTCGGCTCGGGAGCCGTCCAAGCCGTCAAAAACCCCTAGAAGGAGGCGGATGGGATCATGTGGGACCGGCCACCCCAAAGTGTTTGTGAGTTCAGTTTCTATACCCGCCCAGAAAGGGGTGAGATTGGGGCATAGCCAGACCATATGGAAAAAATCAGCCGGGGCCTGGCCGCAGCGTGTGCAATCCGGTGAGGGGCGCAGACCCGCCCTGTGTAGGCATGTAGGGGTGAGATATGCCGTGTGGAGATAATATAACTGGATGAGGTGTAGTTTCGAAGAGCATGTCAGGGTCTTGGGAGCCATCAGGGCGTCTCGCCAGTCCACCTCCTCCAGGGGACCCACCCATCCCTCCCAGCTGGTCCTCAACGCGTCTAGGGTGGCAGGCCCGTTATTCACAAGGGAGTGATATATTCGTGACACTCCCCCCTTACCCAGACTGCCCATCATGACCTGAGCCTCTAATGGATTGAATTCGGGAAGGGAGGTACCTTGTGGGACGTGTGTAGCAAGGGCGTGACGAAGTTGCAAATATTTGTAGAATTGAGTAGAGAGAAGGGAGTAGCGGTGTTGCAGGTCAGAGAAAGCCTGTATGTGGTCTCCCACCCAAATATCCCCAAGTAGTGTAATCCCAATCTGGTCCCATCGCTGGAACCTTCGGAGAGCCGATACTTCGCGTAGCCATGTACCATGCCACAGCGGCGTGTCGAGTAAATTTCTTATCCCATTGCGTGAGGCGCAGCGCGGTACGCTAGGCTGTGAGGACCGCTCTGGTAATTGGTGGGATGGTCAGCGGAATGGGGGTCCCGTACAGGTAAGCTAGAAGCCGTGGGAAGTCCATGGTCCTGAGCTCAGTCCGGTAGGCCGGGTCGGACCAGCCTCCAGCAAACCAGTCATGAATGACGATGATTCGGGTGGCCAGGTAATAGAGGTGAAGGTTGGTCACCCCCATACCTCCATCAAAGGGAGGTATCCGACAGCGAGTCAAGGCCATGCGTGGCCTCCCATTCCCCCACAGAAACTTGGTGAGCACCCCATCAAACTCACGAAACCAGCTGCCCGGGAGATGGAACGTGATATTTTGGAGGACGTATAAAAAACGGGGGAGGATCATCATTTTAAAAAGGGCCCCTCTGCCCAAGGGGTTGAGCGGGAGGGATTGCCAACGCTTAAGGTCGGATTTGGCTTTCGAGACCAGGGGTGTAAGGTTAAGGGCCCACTCTAACTCGGGAAGTAGGGTTATCCAAATCCCGAGATATTTGAATGATTGCCTCCGCAGGGGGATATAGGACTGCCAATCAAAGCAGGCTCTTGAGGGGTGAAGGGGGACTAGGGTGGACATCGTGGGGTTGAGGCGCAGACCCGAGATTGCCTCGAACGTCCGAAGTACCTCCAAGCAACATGGGCCAGAGGTCTCCAGGTCGGCTAGGAAAAGCAGGACATCGTCTGCGTAAAGGGCAATTTTGTCAATCTGGTGAGGGTCCCAGGACCACCCTTGGATTCGAGGGTCGCTTCGTATAAGGCACGCCAGCGGTTCCATTGCCAGCGCGAATAAAAGTGGCGAGAGGGGGCATCCCTGACGGGTGCCTCTGCGGATGGGGAATGCTTCTGAGAAAGCGCCATTGGTCAGGACCTTTGCCATAGGCCTCGAGTACAAGACCCGGATGAGGCGTCGGAAGTGGGGGCCGAAGCCCATCGTAGCCAACACATCCTCCAAGTAGCCCCAATCCACTGTATCAAAAGCATTCTCAAAGTCTATGAGGCGCAGGGCTAAGTATGGTGTGAGCAGGTGGCGATGAGCTAGGGCAAGATGGAGGCGCCGTATACAATGTCGCGTGCCGCGTGCGGGCATGAAACCGCATTGGTCCGGGTGGATCAGCTCGTGCAGCAAAGGGCGAAGAAGTTGCGCCAACACAGTAGCGAAGATTTTCATTTCAGTATTAATGAGCGAGATCGGGCGATACTCTGCGCAGGAGAGGGAAGGCGGGTGGGTTTTCGGAATGACCACTATGGTGGCCACGTCGGTCTCGGGGGGGGAAAGGAGCCTGACTCTACCACATGTTTAAAAAGGTCGGCCAGGTGAGGGACCAAGACGTTGCGATAAGTCGCGTAATATTCCTGCGGAAAGCCATCGGGTCCCGGCGTCTTCCCAGAATTGAGTAGGGAGATAGCACCCTGGATCTCCTCAGGAGTGAGGGGAAGATCAAGGTCTGCCGAGGCGGCCTGGGGCAGGCGAGGGAGGTGGGCTCCGGTTTCCCCCAGCAGGTCGGCCAGGGAGGCCTCGGGGGTTCGAGCAGAATAGAGCTGTGAATAGTAGCCCGCGAAGGCTTGGGCGATAGCCACCGAGGCTTGGGCGATAGCCACCGGTGGGTACCAGTGGCATCTCGGATTTCAGGAATAATTCTATTCGCTTTGGGGTAGGAGACCAGATTATGAAGTAGCTTACCATTTTTGTCACCCCAACCGTAGACGCGAGCTACTGAGGAGCGCCAGAGCATCTTGGCCGATTCTAGAGAAATCTGGCGGATCTCGTCACGGAGCATCGCCAGTTGTCTAGCCGATTGGGCGTCCTCTGTGTCCCCAGAGGTCATCTCTAGCTGTGCGGCCTGTGTCTCGAGCTGGGTCAAGCGTGTGTTTTGTTCCGCTCGTTTCGCATGGACCAGGCCTCTAGCCACCCCATGCAGGGTGGCTTTGCCGGCCTCCCACAGCGTACCTGCGGAGGAGACTGATCCCGTATTGATCAGGAAATAGTGTTTCAGCTCCACCGCAAGCGCGTCCCTGAGGTCCGCGTCCTGCAGAAACCACGCGTTGAACCGCCATACCGAGCGCGGGCCCCCGGAGGGATGTCCCAGGTGAAGAGAGATAGCGGAGTGATCCGAGATTCCCCGTGGGAGAACAGAGACATCAGAAACTAGCTGGCAATCTGTGGCGGGAAGGAGGAGCAGGTCAATACGAGAGTGGGTATGATGGGCTGCCGAGGTGTGAGTGTATTGCGTCAGGCAAGGGTGCCAGATCCGCCATGCGTCACACAGACCGAGGGTAGACGACCAGTCCGATAGTCGTTTCGAACAGGCAAGGCGCGAGGAGGAGGGATGTCCTGTGGCGTCAAGGGTCGGCCGCATTACTGCGTTAAAGTCCCCCCCTATTATGGTGTGTCCTTGGGGCAGGGCGGAGATTACCTCCGTCAGGTGTTGGAGAGTAGAGGGAAGTGTGGCCGGAGGAACGTATGTGGAAAGGAGATTGAAGACCTGTCCCTCAATCCGACCGGAGAGGGCCACATAACGGCCCTGTGTATCGGTCGTTACCTGCGTAGGGGCGAAGGGGAGCCCACGCCAAGCCAGGATAGCCACCCCCCGGGATCCCCGTGTGAAGCCTGAGTGCCAGACCCTATCAAAGCCATATCGGGCAAGGAAGGAGCATTGGGTTCCCAGGAGGTGTGTCTCCTGGAGAAGAAGTATATCAGGGGATTGACGCTGGGCGTATTTGAGGATGGCAGTGCATTTGATGAAGTCCAGCAGCCCATTGACATTCCACGACAAGATGTGGAGGGGCTTACCTAGGACAGGCATCTAAAAAGCGGGTGGCCAGGGGAAAAAGGAGTTGGGAGAGGCCCGGGCCCCTGGTAAGATGGCATGTCTCTACTGCGAGAAGAGAATGGGGCTGGCGCTGGGCGGTATGACCCAAGTCGTGAAAGTGTGAATGTACGTGCGTGAGGCTGTCTGAAAAAAACAAAGACTATCTGCGCAAACAATGCTGTGAACAGTGACTCAAACGGAGTCACGACAAACAGAAGATGAAGGGCACCAACCCCCCATCCTCAACTCCCACCCAACACCCCCCACCCTATACTTCCAAACGTGAAGCATCTGTCGCCCAGTTCAAAAACAAGAAGCTACACTAAAACGGTTAGCTGGGAAAGTCGTGGCAATGGCGATGGACCCCTCCAGAAAGTCGGATAGTTCAGTATCAATGGTGATTATTGCTGCCACGAGCCCCATAAGTTTGACGTTGCTTTAGTCCCATGAGGCCCACATTCAGAGTCCGGCATCTTCCCCAGAGTCACGGAGCGCAGGGCTTCGGGAAAGGTCTGAGTCGGAGAGGGCCAGGCATAACAGCTAGGTTGGATCTTGTTCATGGTGCCAGTTACTCAGTGAGCTGGCCCGGCTGTGTTCGTCTAAAATCAGAGGAGCCCCGGAGGTAGACCGCGACTGTGGGGCAGTTCCAGGTGATTTCGAGCGGTCCCCTCGACGTTCCCCTTTCTTACGAGAGCGGTTGCGCCTCCTTTGTTGTTTGGGGGGAGAGGATAGGGCTCGGGAAGGGCCAGACATGGGGGGGAGGACGTGGGATGGGGTCGCAGGGGCCGCTCCTCCGTGAGCCACGTCCACGCCGCCTGAGGTGTATCAAAGAAGAGTGTCTTGTCCTGGAAATTGACTCTGAGACGGGCGGGGAAGAGGAGCCCATAGCGCAAGCCCAGGTTGCGGAGTTTTTGTTTGACCTCGGCATACGTGCGGCGTTGGGCCTGAACGTCTCTTGTGTAGTCTGGGAAAACCATTATAGTACTGTTCTGGTATTTTAGGGGACCGTGGGCCCGAGCCTCTTTCAGGATAGCGTCTCTGTCTCGGAAATTAAGGATCCTGATGATAATAGGACGTGGTGGGGATCCGGGAGGAGGTTTGGCTGCCAGGGAGCGGTGCGCGCGCTCGATGGAGAACCATGGTGAGAGAGCATCTTTGGGGATCCATGACTTGATCCAGGTCTCCACGAAGGCGTCCGCGCGTCCCCGCTCGGCTGCCTCAGGAAAACCTATGAGGCGCAGGTTGTTCCGCCTCGAGCGGTTCTCCGCGTCCTCGGCGCGGCGGTGCAGCTCCGATGTCTGAGCCTGTAGGCGGGCCACCTGAACTTTCAACTGGCCCAGGTCATCCTCAGCTGTGGATATGCGTGACTCTGCCTCTGACAATCTCGCCGTGGCGTTGCGGAGATCCTTGCGGATAAGGGCCACGTCAACTCTCACCTCACCGATTTTACTCTCCACCGAGGCCTGGGATGTGCTAATCACCTGTAGGATAGTCGAAAGATCTCCTCCAGCCAGGGGCGGGCCTCCAGACGCCCCCCGAGGTGGACTCCGGTCAGCAGTAGTGAATTGGTCCATTTTGGTTTGGGTCTGTGGTGCGGGCGTCTTCGGGGCGTGGTCTCTGCCCATCTTGGTTGTTGGCGTGGGATTTGGATCTTCCCTCAGAGGTAAGTGATGGTTCTACGGGCGATCAGCTTCAGGACCCAAAGGGCGCGGAGCCAGCAGGGACGTGGGCCAGACCTCCCGCCGCCCGGACAGGCAGCCGATCTAGTGGGGGGTCTGCCCCGGCCGGCACCACCAGGGCGGAAGAAGGGGGGGCCCAGGGGATTGGGGGGGCTCCGTCTGTGGACCCCCCGCCGCTCAATGAGTGCGGCCGAAGTCGCCCCCGTCCACGGGTTGCGGGAGAGGCAGAGGCAGCCCCGGGGACCTCCGGTCAGGGGCAGAGACCGTGAGAGTCAGTGTTGCAAGGGAGGTGTGGCGGCGGCGCCCAACGTAGGAGCCAGATTGGTGTGGGGAGCAAGTGTGCCGGGCAGGTAGAGGCCAGGCAGGGCAGGCCCGGACCACATGGGGATGCGACAGGGTGCGCTCGGTCGGGCGTAGGCTGGGGGGGGCCAGGTCAGGGAATCCCAACCCACCCCCACCACCGGTGTTCAGCACTCACCCAACACCACCTCGCAGGATGCAGCTGATGGGCCCGAAGCAGGGGCCAAGAGGCAGCGTGGGCCATCACCCCAGTCACCTCAGGAGTCTCAGGATCTGCCGCAACGGAGACAGGGCAGTTAGTGTAGGCTTGGCTCGGTGGATTGCTCTCCTCCAGGCCACAGAAGGTCCAGGCGGCAAGGTGGTGAGAGCCCACCTCGCAGCTTGAAACGCGGGCAACAGCGAGGTCTCCCTCAGAGAGCGTTGGAGCTTCCTTCCTTAGGGAGCAGGGGGCCGGATCAGGGCCAGGCCCAATCCCACATGAGACAGTAGGAGCGTAGCGCTGCAGCCCTCGCCGCTCGAGTTAGCGGCCGATGTAGAAGGCATCCAGGGCAGTCCGGACAGCAACTTGCAGGCCCAGGGCAGGAGGGCAGAAGGCAGCACGGGCCGCCACTTCCGCCGCACCAGGAGTCTCCGGGTCCCGTTACCCCAGGCCGCAGGACAGCCACCCGATGGCTCGGGGAGGGCCTGCACCTCGGCCAAGGCGCAGGCGTGTGCAGCGCCTCCCTCAGGGAATCTCGGGCCTTCCCACCACTGCAGTGAAGGGCGGAACAACCAAGCAAAGGAAAGGCGCGACCCCCGCCGCTCGGTGCAGCGGCCGATGCCGGGGGGCCGAGGATCACTTCTAGCGCCACTCACCTCCCCCCGGGACCGGCTCGTGGAGAGCAGCGCACGGTCAGGTGGGGGGGGGCAGGCGCTCGCTCAGGCAGCCAGGCTCACGGCCGATCTCGGGGCCTCGGGGGGGACGCCAGTCCTGCAGCGGAGCCTCAACGCAGGAAATTCAGGGCCGCCATTTTGAGCCCTCGGGGTACGGCAGCCGGCGCCCCAGCTGATAAGCTCCTTCACAGCCGCTCAGGTCCAGAAAACAGCAGGCAAGGCGCTCGGGGCTCCAGCAAGCACGATGAGGAGGAAATGGGGGTCTGTGGGGCACCGATGGCAGCAGATCACAACGTAGATGACGGAGGGGTCCGGAGCACTATCAAGGTGCGACCGCCATCTTGACGCGTTGGCCACGCCCCCCCCCCCCGGTATGCTCTTTTAAAGGCCATGACACGGGTCAAATATGGTATCAAAGGGCGCTTTTATATACAATGTAGATCAACTCCTGATTCTCTTTTCGGATTCCGAGTTCTCAAGCAAATTAAAACCTTCCCGAAGTGTTTGTTTTGAAATGAGCTCAAGAAAATAAATATAAATTATTATCATGTTAAACATGCATAAATCGATCAGTGTATCGAAGCCCTTTGTGAACAAAGGCTGCATTTACTAAATAGTGAAGATTTTAAAAGCGTGGAAGGATGGCCGTTTGAGTCAGCTCTGCTGGGAAGCTGCAGGTGCAGTATACGAACGAGCTACCGTATACGTAGTAGCTTCAATGTAACGGCACAGAAGACATAGTCAACAAATAAGTATAATGCATGTATCCAAGGGAATGAACTGCATACGAATATTTTATCACATCAGCTATTGTAAAAGCTCTTGAATATTTAGAAACAAACCAACATTTCATACCACGAGTTGTCACTCCAGAACTTTCCAGACTCTCAGAAACCACCGGAGGTAAAAACTGTTGGTTGTAGCTAGAGAGGTTAAACTTAATTTTCAAGGCTTTGCTAATCCTTTTCTGTTACGCTCCTTTGCCTCGCTTTTTCAAGCTCCTTAAAGGTTTGAATCAATGTAATCTTTTTTTAAGTTAAACGTGTGCGGCGTGCAAAATTGCACAGCTCCGTGTTAATTCACTTAATCTTTCCCTCTTACCTTGTGCCTTGCACCATGCAGGCTATGTTCCCCGAATTTCAGCCATGCATGGAAAAGCCTGCAGCCAACTGGCCAGGATCGTTTTTCTCCCGCAGAGCCCGTGCCTCCGAGGCTACGTCACGCCAAAGCGATGCTAACCAATCCCAAAGCTGATCTCATGCTGTTTTCAGCATGAAAGAAGCGGCAGAATTGGAGGGAGTAGGCTAACCCAGCGCTCCTTTTGCGACTGGGGGCCTGTGGCTGCAATCCTCCAGCTGTTGACACAGCTGCTGGATTGGTGCGGCAGAACTGCACATGTTGGGCTGACCGTGGCAAGACAGCCGGCCAATCCAACATGCGCACTTCGCACTTTTCATGTCATCCCTGCTGCTGCCAATCAAGCAACAGGAATCACCACGCCCTCACACTCGCCGGTAGCACGCACAGGATAAAAATTGGTAATGAGGCCATTTTATTTAATTATTCAAATCCGTTGTTGGTCTAGTGCTGAGCTCACAGCAGGCGGGGCAACGCTCCTCCGCCCCAAAGGAGGAACCGCCACTGACTATAACCTGGAAACACTTAATCAGATACCGGTGTTCTACCAGGACAAAGCCACGTGTATGACTGTGCTCTCTCTGTGACTGAGCCCTTTGGTACCTTGGCAAGAAATTGTTTTACTTAGGAGCCTGTAGTGTAGATGCTAGTAACTTCTACCTCTTCTTTTGGGTCTCTTGTGGCAACTCTCTTTCTGCAAACATGTTCTGCTCTCAATTTGTCATTAGCATTAATTGTTGCCCTTAAATTGTTCCTCTACTGCAACACCATATTACAATTTGTGTAATTCTAAATGCTCTTGCCTTGTTTGTAAGTTAGTTGACATTGTCTTGGGGCTGCAGTGTGGAAGTGACTGCACAGTTTTGGAATGCTACTAATAGATGCTTTGATCAAATTTCACTACTATTCACCCAGAATTCTCTTTGGTTTAAGGTCACTTTTCTCAACTGGAGACCGAAAATGGCTGACATATTCAGCATCGGTGCAGCCCGTGTGCCTGAGGCTCCAGCTTGTGAACCACTGGTTGCAGCAGTACTGAAGCTATGCTTCTATTGCACCCTGTCACAGGGACAGAAGTGGCGAGCAGAGCGGCCCAACATTGCTTAGCCACAAATGAGGTACAAAATTGCTTTGCAGTTGCAAAACCTGCAATTCACAAAATCAGTGGCTGTTCTGCTACACAACACCAAGTCACAAAAGCCATCATTCAGAGTATGGTGGACCCGCAGGGCCATAAAGAGATTTACTCCGCTGCCCTTGTGGAAGACCAACCATCATTCTTAGATATCTCTGTGCCTTCTGCATATCCAGTTTTGACACAACTCCATTGAATGTACTGAGTTTTTATTGAGTGAGCACTATAGTGAATGTTCAGCAAACGTTTTGGTTATTATTATAAAAACTGACATATCGGGCGTTTTCTCCCAGAGCGTTTCAACGGTCATTTCTTTGGTTGCCTGTTCGGGAGTACTAGGCTTTCCCTGACTACTCCAAACAGCAAAAAAGTATGTCAGAATGTCTACTGTAAATATATAGGCGATGGTGTGAGTTACATTGGTAATTAGTCATAATAGCGACTTTTTAATATCGAATTGAAATAATATCGAGTTTTTATATCGATATTACCATTATATCGATGTAATAAATATCGATGTAAAAAATATCGTTTTTTTGGGGGGAAATATCGAAGTAAAAATATCGATTCAATAATATCGTTAGTAGAAAATATCGTTTGTTAGTGTTGTAAAAAATATCGAAAAAAATAATATAGAATGTGTAAAATATCTTTTTGGAAAATATCGAAATAGTATTTATTAATATTAATCTATTATTTGTTTTATTGTATTTATATTTGTATGAAATTGTATTAAAATAATATTTGTAAGATGTATTTTAGGAGCGGGATGTTGGGTTATTAGGGGATAAGGGTGGGGAGTGTTTTAAAAATATTTTTTGAAAATTAGAAAATAAAATAAAAATTATAAATTGAAATTGAAATTTTGTTTTAGGAGTGGGATGTTGGGTTATTAGGGGATAAGGGTGGGGAGTTTTAAAAAAATATTAGTATAAAATTACAAAATTAAATTAAATTTAGAAATTTGAAAATAATTTAAAATTAGAAAATTAAATATAAATTTGAAATTTACAATGTTGTTTTAGGAGCGGGATGTTGGGTTATTAGGGGATAAGGGTGGGGAGTGTTTTAAAATATTATTTTAAATTTAGAAATGTAAATTTAAATTCGAAAATAAAAATCTTGTTTTAGGTGCGGGATGTTGAGTTGTTAGCGGATAAGGGTGGGGAGTGTTTTAAAAATATTTTTTTAAATTTAAATTAAATGTTAAATTTTATTATTGGAATTTGAAATTTTGTTTTAGTAGTGGGATGTTGTGTATTTAGGAGAAAATAGTGATGTTTTAAAAAAAAAATATCAAATACAATTATTATAAATGTATTAATATTTAGAAAAGAATTTAGATATTTAGTTTTAGGAGTTGGATGTAGAGTTATTAGGGGATAAAGGTGGTAAATAATTTAAAAATCGAAAGAAAATTGTACGAAAAATTGTAAATTGTAGATAATATAAAGTTTACAGTCAAACATGTTTCATGAAATGGTAATAATTGTAGAGGGAATATTGAATCAAATATTTTTAGTGTTGTTTGCTTTATGTAATATAATAGAAAGGATAGGGTCAATAGTTATTTATATAAGTCTATTATCCAGTATTTTTATAAGTTACTAGTGAATGGAGTGGAACTAGTAAATTATATAGCTTTAATATCCAGCACCTTCTCTGAATTAATATTTACTGGAGTTGGAATAGTAATTTATATATGTTTAGTGTTCAGCACCTTCCCTGACTTAATATTTACTGGAGTTGGAATAGTAAATTATATATCTTTAGTGTCCAGAACATTCTTTCACTTAATACTGACTGGATTGGGAATAGTAATTTTTATACTGTTAATGTCCAGCACATTCCCTGACTTAATAGTAACTGGAGTGGGAATAGTAATTTATATATGTTTAGTGTCCAGCACATTCCCTCATTTAATAGTAACTGGAGTGGGAATAGTAATTTATATATGTTTAGTGTCCAACAACTTCCCTGAATAAATTCTGACTGGAGTGGGAATAGTAATTTATATATGTTTAGTGTCCAACAACTTCCCTGACTTAATATTGGGTGGAGTGGGAATAGTTAATTATATATCTTTAGTGTCCTGCACCTTACCTGAATAAATTCTGATTGCAGTGGGAATAGTAAATTATATGGGGCTGATTCCGATCTCGGCCGGTAGGGCTCCGAATCGGATTCGGCATAACCGGATCCGATTCGGAGCCCTATTTCCCGACCGATTCGTACGCGCGTCCAGACGAGCGAGTACGATGCGAAATCGCCGACCGACTCGTTCGGGCGTCCCAACCGCTCCGACCGACTCGTTCCCGGGTCTAACTGCACCGACCGACTCGCTCGGACACGACTCGCACCGCGCAATGGAGACGTTCCCGGCCGGGTAGGTACGATGCGCGCCGCGGGCAGTCCGACCGACACGCGCCGTCCGGCTCGAAAGAGCAGTCGGAGCCGTCCGTTTCGGACCCCCCTGTACGCGTAGCCGCGTGAGTCACACACAGGGGGACCCATGGGTCCCCCCTACCTGTGCGTGTACGGCGCGAGTCGCTTCACCGCGTACCCGCTGTAGGGGCGCCCTTGTTCGCCTCGCACCCATTGAGGCAATGGGAGCCCGCGTACGCGTTGTACGACCGGCTCCCATTGACTTCAATGGGAGTCCGACCGACTCGAGTACGATAGCATACGGACGCATCGTACTCGTTCGGTCGGGCTGCACGGGTCCGATTCGGTCGGAAATCTCTCCGGGTCCGGCTCGGTCGGAGAGATTTCCGGCCCGAATCGGAATCGGCCCCTTAATCTTTAGTGTCCAGCACCTTCTCTTATTTAATAGTAACTGGAGTGGGAATAGTAATTTATATATGTTTAGTGTCCAGCACATTCCCTCATTTAATAGTAACTGGAGTGGGAATAGTAATTTATATATGTTTAGTGTCCAGCACCTTCCCTGACTTAATATTGGGTGGAGTGGGAATAGTTAATTATATATATTAGGGGGCCGATTCCGATTCGGGCAGGAAATCTCTCCGACCGAGCCGGACCCGGAGAGATTTCCGACCGAATCGGACCCGTGCAGCCCGACCGAACGAGTACGATGCGCACGTATGCCATCGGACTCGAGTCGGTCGGACTCCCATTGAAGTCAATGGGAGCCGGTCGTACAACGCGTACGCGGGCTCCCATTGACTCAATGGGTGCGAGGCGGACAAGGGCGCCCCTACAGTGTGTACGCGGCGAGCGACTCGCGCCGTACACGCACAGGTAGGGGGACCCATGGGTCCCCCTGTGTGCGACTCGCGCGGCTACGCGTACAGAGGGGTCCGACACGGACCCCAAAGTACGGCTCCGACTGCTCTTTCGAGCCGGAGTGCGCGGCTCGGTCGGACTGCTCGCGGCACGCATCGTACTTACCTGGCCGGGGAACGTCTCCATTGCGCGGTGCGAGTCGAGTCCGAGCGAGTCGGTCGGTGCGGTTAGACCCGGGTACGAGTCGGTCGGAGCGGTCGGGACGCCCGGACGAGTCGGTCGGCGATTTCGCATCGTTCTCGCTCGCCCGGACGCGCGTACGAATCGGTCGGGAAATAGGGCTCCGAATCGGATCCGGTTAAGCCGAATCCGATTCGGAGCCCTACCGGCCGAGATCGGAATCGGCCCCTTAGTGTCCAGCACCTTCCCTGAATAAATTCTGACTGGAGTGGGAATAGTAATTTATATATGTTTAGTGTCCAACACCTTCCCTTAATTAATATTGGGTGGAGTGGGAATAGTTAATTATATATCTTTAGTATCCTGCACCTTCCCTGAATAAATTCTGACTGGAGTGGGAATAGTAAATTATATATCTTTAGTGTCCAGCACCTTCTCTTATTTAATAGTAACTGGAGTGGGAATAGTAATTTATATATGTTTAGTGTCCAGCACCTTCCCTGACTTAATATTTACTGGAGTTGGAATAGTAAATTATATATCTTTAGTGTCCAGCACATTCCCTGAATTAATACTGACTGGAGTGGGAATAGTAATTTATATATGTTTAGTGTGCAGCACATTCCCTTATTTAATAGTAACTGGAGTGGGAATAGTAATTTATATATGTTTAGTGTCCAGCACCTTCCCTGACTTAATATTTGGTGGAGTGGGAATAGTAAATTATATATCTTTAGTGTCCAGCACAATCCCTGAATTAATACTGACTGGAGTGGGAATATTAATTTGTATATTTTTACTGACCAACACCTTCCCTGACTTAGGGGCCGATTCCGATCTGGGACGGAAATCTCTCCGACCGAGCCGCACCCGGAGAGATTTCCGACCGAACCGGACTCCTGCAGTCCGACCGAACGAGTACGATGTGGCCGTATGCTGCCGGACTCGATTCGGTCGGATTCACATAGAAGTCAATGGGAGCCGGTCGTACGACGCGTACACGGGCTCCCATTGACTGAATGGGTACGTCGCAAACAAGGGCGCCCCCTACAGCGGGTACGTGTCGGTGCAACCCGCACCGTACATGCATGTGTAGGGGGGACCCATGGGTCCCCCCTGTGTGCGACTCGCAAGGCTACAGGTGAAGGGGGGTCCGACACGGACCCCCGAAGTCCGGCTCCGACAGCTCTTTGGAGCCGGACGGTACGAGTCGGTCGGGCTGTTCGAAGCGCGCATCGTACTTGCTCGGTCGGGTAATGTCTCCATTGCGTGGTGCGAGTCATGTCCGTACTGGTCGGTCAGAGCGGTTCAGACCCGGAAACGAGTCGGTCGGAATCAACGCGTACATTCGCATCGTACTAGCTCGTTCGGATAGCTGTACGAGTCGGTCGGTAAAAATGCGCACGGCTCGTATTTTTCCCGGGCGAATCCCGTTCGGTGAGCTTCCGGCCGAGATCGGAATCGGCCCCTAAATATTAGTTGGAGTGGGAGTAGTAAATTCAATATGTTAACTGTACAGCTTTTTAAATATTTAATAGTAAGTACAATTAAGAAATATATATATTGATATGGTATTTTTAGATAAATAAAATATAGACATTGCATTAAAATATACATTTAGGAACAAAAATAATGATAAATATTTAATAGAGAAAGAATAACACTTTTTATTGGTTAATATATTTTTATTATTTATTAATAAAAATCTTTGGGTAAATAAATATATTTTATTAAGGTAGTAATATACAATTGATGAAACATAGAAAGTAAATATATATTTTTAATACATCAAAATGAAATATTTTGCATACATATGTTTATTCACATACAAAAATTTTTAAACATACATCTTTTTGACATTTTGACATTTTAAAAAATAGGTATAATATTTTTGGATTAGGAAACATTTTTATACATTTTTGTTGATAACATTTGTGTAAGATAAATAATTTTTATAACATGTTTTTACAGTTTTATTTTTGTATTTGTAATATTTACAAAATATTGATGGATGTTTTTGTATGTTTAATACATCATATTATACATATTTTCACATAAAACAAACAACAAAAACACATTTTAATAATTTTATAACATATTATATATATTTTTAATTAATATTATTAATTTATGATAAATTAATAAAATTAATTAGTACATTTTAGCATTTTATACAAATATGATTTTCAAAATGTTAAATTATTCTTTAACATTTTACACATTTTAAGCATTTTTGGATATATATTGTAAATGATACAAATTAATAAGTAATTATAATAATTATTAATATATTTTTATATTAATTATTACTATAATTTTACAATACATAAAAAATAATATTATTTTCGAAAAATAAGTACATTGATGTAATATTTTTAGAAAGAAAAAATTTGTTTATTTATGTATGTTTCCTTTGTTTTAGAATTATTTAGTATGTTTTTAATTATTTAAGCAGCCATTTTTGTTTAACAGGGACTATTGTTTAACCGCTTACTGTTGTTTTGGGTCATTTCAAAGGGAAGAAGCTCGCGGTTAGATGCTGCGTCGCGTTGATGAAGGTAAGTTTAATTTACTACCTTTATATTACATTTTTACTTGTAAGTGCATGTTGTTAAGTGGTAGTTAGTATGTTTAGTGGTAGATTGTTGTGTTTTTGGTGCGTTTTGGTAGTTAGTTCGACTTTAGCGAGATACCGATATTTTGTGTTTGCGGCCTAGTGTAGAAATGTTATGCTATGTTTTTAAATGTATGTTTATTATATATGAAGTGTGTATTTATGTTGTTTAATATACTGTATGTGTATGTTTGTGTGGGTGGGTATGTTTCTTTCTCTTTTTGTAGGTTTTGTTCTTTGAATCGCGTTTTGGAGAGGATAGCGTTTTTTTAAATTAAGAAGTGTGTATCAGTATTTAATACTAATATTTATTTAACACTTTCTTAATTTTTCGGGTTTTCCTGGACCGTTTCTTTTTTAAACACTATTTTCGGGTTTTTTATGGTTTAAAGTCGTTGGATTTATCGATGCTGGATTATTTTTGGGGAATACTTGTATTTTTACATTTTTTTTGGGTGATTTTTAAATATCATTTGGATTGAGAGGTACCTGGATGGATTCCCGATTTTTTGATTACGTTTTCTTCAGCTACAGAAATCGTAAGTGTTTTATTTAATAATTGTGGGAGGGTATTTTCATTATGTTATTTGATATATGTGTAATGTTAGGTAAAATGTAAATAATATGTCAATATATCTTTTTATAACTGCATTTTATATATATGACACATTATTTATATTTTACAAAATTAAGCAACATTTTATGGACAGTTACTAAATGTGTTTTGTAGGAAAGTATTTTTCTATTGCTTTAAGGAAATTTTTTAAAGAATTGTTTTTGCTATTAGTGACAGGTATTCTAGGCCTCTAGTTGTTGGGTATAGTGTTACTTGACTTTGTAGTAAGTCATACATTCTTTTGGTTTGTTTTGTGAGTTTAGGGCCTATTTGAGTTATAGATTGTTCCATCCTAAGTTCCTGGTAACTTTGTTCTTTTTGTAGGGCTTGGAGTAATTTATGTAGGGTAGGTATCCCTCTTCCTGTTGTTGACTGGAAGGCATTATGCCATCCTTCAACAGCATTGTTTGTTTTAGCTTGTTTATTTAAGGTGCTTAAGTAGACATTCCACCATGGAATGTGGAATTTGGGGAGTCTTCTGTGGCCTGATCTGTGGAGTCTTCCCACCCAGGTATCCTCAAAGCAATCCAATAGTGGGCTTAGTTTTTCTTCATGTCTTTTGTAGTAGGGACTTTCAATTAGGATATTGTAGTGCTCTGCTACCTCAGTTACTGGAACATAGGCCAGTGCAATTAATTTTTTAACTTGATATGCAAAGGTACTGTCTGTTGCATACTCAACACTTAGGGGTCGATTCCGATGTCACCAAAAGTGCCTTCCCAATGCTATTCGTAGGCTTACCTTACGTCCGACTCGTATCCGGAGCTTTTTCCTACAAACTAGCAAGTACGATGCGTATAACAGGCAAATCTCCGACCGAATCGTCCGCTCCGATTCGTGCAGTATGTCAGTAGCGAACAGGCTCAGGAAACACGGAAAGCGAGTCGTACGGAGGCGCAACCAAACCAATTTCCGGATACGCAAGTACGATGCGTCCCCAATACGCGTCGCACAGGGCGCCGGCTCCAGCACGTCACAGCATCCGGACGAGGCGTATGAATGAAAGCTCCGAGTCGCGCCAGAACACGATCAACGGGGACGAGACGGAGCAGCCATGTATCCAATCGCGCATGTCTTCCCTATACTGTACGCCCATCGTTACCGACGCGCACGACGCAGAAGGTAAGTTAGACACCTACCACACACCAAAATGTCACGAGTACACGAAAGGAAACACCACCATAGGGGGGTGGATGATTGTCCCAAATAGCATATCCCACCCATAGGGGGGTGGATGCCTATCACTCCCATTATTGTCCACCCCATAGGGGGGTGGATGCCTATCACTCACAGTATTGTCCACCCCATAGGGGGGTGGATGCCTATCACTCACAGTATTGCCCACCCCATAGGGGGGTGGATGCCTATCACACACAGTATTGTCCACCCCAGAGGGGTTTGGATGCCTATCACTCACAGTATTGTCCACACCATAGGGGGGTGGATGCCTATCACTCACAGTATTGTCCACCCCATAGGGGGGTTGATGCCTATCACTCCCAGCATATCCCACCCATAGGGGGGTAGATGCCCATCACCCACAGTATTGTCCACCCCATAGGAGGGTGGATGCCTATCACACACAGTATTGTCCACCCCATAGGGGGGTGGATGCCTATCACACTATCACACACAGTATTGTCCACCCCATAGGGGGGTGGATGCCTATCACTCACAGTATTGCCCACCCCATAGGGGGGTGGTCCACCCCATAGGGGGGTGGATGCCTATCACTCACAGTATTGTCCACCCCATAGGGAGGTGGATGCCTATCACTCACAGTATTGTCCACCCCAGAGGGGGGTGGATGCCTATCACTCACAGTATTGCCCACCCCAAAGGGGGGTGGATGCCTATCACTCACAGTATTGTCCACCCCATAGGGGGGTGGATGCCTATCACTCCCAGCATATCCCACCCATAGGGGGGTGGATGCCCATCACCCACAGTATTGTCCACTCCATAGGAGGGTGGATGCCTATCACACACAGTATTGTCCACCCCATAGGGGGGTGGATGCCTATCTGAATGACCATCCCCACTCATAGGGGGCAGGATGCCCATCAACACCAAGATACACACACATAGGGAGACTAAGCAAACCACCCCCTCTACCATCTTTGCCACATTGCATGTTTGTATGTGACAAATGCTCACAACACAGAATGTGGCAGTGGACATACAATGTGACTCACAACACATGTGTGCCGAAAATGTAAATGTGTGTCACTAATATCCTGCTGCAACTGATCACTGTTGTAATGGGACATAAACCCCCCATCACCACAGTGACCAAAAGGTCATTGTGTACATGAAAATAGCAGCATCTACAAAACAGCATGCATGAGTCCGTGTCCAAATTACACAAGCAATGTTGTGGCAATGTAGTGGTTGTGTCACATACAAACATAGATTTGGCAAATATTGCCGTGTATCACAAGAACACCCTCTGCCATGTGCAGACAAGCAATGGCCATGACCCTTGACAATGACTCCAGTGAACAGTCAGACAATGTGCAAAGTGAGCACCATGCGGAATACACACATATCAACACCAACAGACACACACACTAAGGAATCCTGTGGAGACTGTAGATGTTATGTGAACAAGTTCCATACCATGTCAGCAATGGGAGATACCAAACATGATGAATGTGCAGGCCGATGATCCAGGAGACACAGGGACACTAGGGTAAAACCTCCCAAAAACATACTGCCAATGGCCGGGAAAAGACATAACAGTGCAGTGGTGCCATAGCACAAACACAGACACCATTACAATAGCAAGTTCATGATACACATCATCAACATCATGTACATAATATGCAACACCACTGGATAACAAAAATGGCTTTATTCAGCAATAAAATATATATGAATGTTCATGCCACGATGCAAAAAGGCCAATGGCCAGTCCATCAAAGCGTCCAACCAGGGTAACAGGTGAAAACTTGTCATCCATTTATTGCCTGCACTGCTATGGACCAGGGACATCTCACCCCTTGGAGGGGCATACATAGTGGCAGGCCAGGCACCGCAGGGACAGGATCAGGGGACAGGAGAATGGGGCAGGGGAGGTGTGGTGGGTACAGGAGTGATGCCAGCAACTGCAGTGGAGGGGTCTGACACAGTGGGCGCCGTCACCACTGCTGGGCACAAGTCAGATGTGGGGTTAACCTGCACCACTGCAGTGTGCAGGACAGATGTGGTGGACGGGCTCTCAACTGCAGTGCCCAAAGCAGACGGGTGGGATGTCCCTCCTACTGCAGTGCCAACATCAAGAGGAGTGAAATGGGGTTCAGATGAGGTGGGCAGGACAGAGGGGGAAGACACGGTTTCCACACCAGTGGCAGGAACAGGCTGAGCATGTGATGCGGGGGTGGAAGTGCATGTGGAAGGGGGGGAGGGCCTAAGCATCCTGGGTATGCGGTATGGCTGTGTGGGTGAACCTGGTGCAGGGAATGGCCGTAGGACCTGCGTATTGGCGTCCGGGGGGCTGCAGGATGGAGAGTGTGAGGTGGAAGCCTGTGCCTTCGGTGGTGTCTTACCCTTCCTGGTCCGGGGAGACTTGCGGGTGGGGGCCTCAGTGTCCATGCGCCTGGGGGAGGGTGTCCGTTTTGCAGGGGAACTCCCCTCTGTGCGGGGTGACTTCCTCTTCCCCTTGTAAGTTGGAGCAGATGGTTCTGTGGGGAAGAGGCCAAGGTCACAGAGGAAGAGCTGCTTGGAAGTGGGGGCAGTAGGTGAGGCAAGGGAAGGTGTTTTGGAGGGAGAGGCATCTGATGAATGCGGAGTGCTTGTGGATGCCTGTATGTGTGTCTGTGACCCATCCCCTGTGTGTGTGCCATCAGTCCCCGGAGTGTGCGTGCTTGTGGATCGAGACTTTGGCATGCGTGTCTGTGTGCTGCCATTGCCTGATGTGGTGCGTGCATGTGTGGGTGTGTGTGTCTGTTGGACAGGCAGGGGAGTGGTGACTGTGGATGTGGCAGAGGTAGCAGGGGTGAGGGCCTGTTGGAGGAGGGACACTGCTGCCATCTGTGTGGAGGCCATGGCCTGAATGGTCCGATGTAGGGCAGACATGCTTGATGAGATGCCCTCCATGAAGGACACCAGTTGTGTCAACAGACTGGTGTGGGAATGGAGGACACTCAGCATCGCTGTCTGACCTACATGGAGCTGCTTCAGTAAGTCCACAGACTCCACACTCAGGGCAGCAGGGGAGACAGGGGCAGGTGGTGCGGTGCCTGGAATGAAGGAGACATGTTCCCTTACACGGGAGCCTCCACGGACATCTGGAATGGGAGCAGAAGGGAGGGTGGAGATGGTGGTGGTGGCGGGGCCAGACCTGCTAGGTGTTGACTGGGGGCTGCTGGCACCCGCCTCCACAAGAGAGTCATCACTGAAGCTGGCGTGTTCCTCAGCCGAGGTGGACATAGCCGAGGTCTCCTCAGTGTGGCACCCCTCACCCTCCGTTCCCCTGGGTCCCTCCGAATCCTCCGCAGCGGACCCTGTCTGGCGCTCTGACTCCTCATGGGCCGTGGAGCTGTCTCCTCCAGTGTCCGTAGATGTAACTGCAAATCAACAGGGTAAACAGAGAAACATCAGTCACCTGTATAGACATCACACATCACAGTCAGAACAGCACATGACAGCGCACGTTTGTGCATCATTTGCAGTAAATACTCTTAAGTGCAGACACATATTTGCAAAACACACATGTCAGTCTGCCAGCAAACCATGCCCCTCATATCCTACATGTCCATGGAGACATCAGTCTGGTGCATGTAGCCAGACACGACTCATTTGTGCACACATGCACCACATAGACATTTGCCTGAACTGCAGGATTTGTAATGGAAATGTGTCAGTACACACATATACCATCTCCTGCCACTGAGTTTGTACATGTGTCAGGTAAAGGGATGGCCAAAGTAATTGTCAGTAATATGGATATGCTTCCTTCACCACACACCATGATGTGCTCATGTCTTGCTGGACGATGCCACAATTGAGTGTATGCAGGACAACTTCCATCACTGCAGGATACACTAGAGCAAATTAAACCACATGCTACAGGGCAGTCTGGGTAATCAGTCATTGCTGCCTTCTGTCACTTGGGCAGTGCATCACAAAACAAACAGTCTGCACTGTATCTCAATCATGTAGTTGTGGGGAATATAAGCCCTGCATCTGTCAAGTTCACATGTTGCCCCACTGCTACCCACATGTTAAGGCACATGATGATCCCACTTCCAACATATGCCACAGTAGAGTGACAGCAAGCACAAGTCTGGCAACATGAGCACATCACAGTCTGATGACAATGAAGTATATCTGCCTGCACTTAAATTTTGGAAACACCATCAGGCACAGTCAAGTGATTACACACCAATGTTTGACCCCATTGTGAAGATCCAACAGCCACATGTCAGCTGTCTGACCACCCAAAAATAATTGACACCCCAGGAGTCTAAAAAGCTAGCCCACTCCACAATGAGACAGAGGCTGACACCTGATTGCACATTGCACAATGCATTTAATTTACTTTGACACACATGATTAGGAAAACTGAGTGTACACCATGATCGGAGTAGACATACCTGACCTGGTCCATGTGCAACATGGGATTAGCCCGAACAGTAGGCATGTGTCCATGCATGTGTGAGACACATGATGGACATACTTCAGAGATCACAACATTGTCGCACCTGCATGTGTGTGTGGGTGGGTAACACCCCAGACACATATGGCGAGGCAGAGCATCAACTAGGACACGTATGTATGGCCCACACAGAGTGCATGTCACATATCTGTCAATGTGCAGATACATGTCAATAAATTCCTCACTCATGAAGGCTAATACATACTGCCAGTAGCAGATGCGGTCCCCCACATCAACCTTGGACAACAGCAGGCCCCCCGTGAGACATGTCACTGACTGAAAGGGACACACCTGTGTATCAGATGAGGAAGGGCCATTACAGAAATAATGGACATGATTCTAGTTCAAGCAGACAGACAAAATGTGGTAGCGTAACCAGGCTGAAGGAATGCAAAGATCATGTTAGACACAGTTCACAGACAAGGCATGCACTTACCCCCTCCTTGCTGCTGTCTGGCCTTTAACAGCCCATCCAGGTCAGGGAAGACCACTGGCAGAATCCGGCGCATGTGGGGGGTCCGGGTCCGGTGTCCGCCCCTACTGCGAGGAGGCGACAGCTTCAGCAGGACTCTAGCAATGCGTCTGCTCCAGCCACGTAGGTCCTGCCACCTCTTCTGACAGCTGCGGATGCGACGCCTGTGGACCCCCACAGATCGAACTGCCCTGGCAATGGTCAGCCAGATCTCCTGTTTCTGATGGGCATCAACCTGTGAGGATGACAAAGTTAAAGGGCCATTAACACACATACAAAATGTTTGTGCATCACACAGTTGGATAAACATGTGCTGTTCACAAGGGCATCTGATGTACACAGGTAGTGCAACTATGTGGATGGACACTTGTCCTGCATCACCAACATGGAAACATTGCCTGGGTAGTATGACCGTCTCTAAATGCACTCTCACAGCACAGTACCTGTTCAGTGCAGGTACCTGCACACTTTGGGTGTGACAACTACTGAGTGAACATGCTAGCCAATGCTTTACACAATGCCATTAGTGCTAGTCAGACAAGATGCACAATGAGAGAGGATGTGGACTGCACACTCACCTGCTCCCCTGGTTTCCCATACAGCTTGCTGTACTGTGGTAGGAGGCTGTCCAGCAGGGCCTGGTTTTCCTCCTCTGTGAAGGCTGGGGCCCTCTCCACAGTACGTGCCATCCTTTGAGCCAGAGGATACAGAGACAGCAGCAGTGGTAGCAGAGATGTCTATATGGATCATTCAGTGCAGGCAAGTGAGCTCTCAGGGCAAGACACAGCCTTATATTTGTGCTGCAGAGGCAGAATCGGTCCCATGCGTACAAAGCGATAGGTCCGACTCGTTCGCATCCTATGAATTTGTCCAATCCATGAGATAGGACGCATCGGACACGCCTACCGCAACTTTCAAAATACCTGCATCATGACAGTTTAGATTTTGATACATTTGTTCCAAAAGTTAACCGAATCGTAGCCTACGCGAATCGTGCACGATGCAAAATGCGCATCTGTCACCGTGACGACCAACAGGCAACCAGTGCGTCCGGCTCGGTCAGGATGTGGCAGACGCGTGTATTGAAAACTCACCCGCGTCGAACAGCATTGAATCAAGCATGCAATCTGTCAGTCCGGCTCGGTCAGGAGGTGGCAGACGCGTGTATTGAAAACTCACCCGCGTCGAACAGCATTGAATCAAGCATGCAATCTGTCAGTCCGGCTCGGTCAGGAGGTGGCAGACGCGTGTATTGAAAACTCACCCGCGTCGAACAGCATTGAATCAAGCATGCAATCTGTCAGTCCGGCTCGGTCAGGAGGTGGCAGACGCGTGTATTGAAAACTCACCCGCGTCGAACAGCATTGAATCAAGCATGCAATCTGTCAGTCCGGCTCGGTCAGGAGGTGGCAGACGCGTGCATGCAATGCCCACTCATCAACTCAGACAATGTATGTATGAATAATGGCATGCTGTATGCCCTGTGTGGATGGAGTTCTGCACATGTCAAATGGGACAGACACAATAGACAAGACTACTCACATTATGATCCTAGCTTACAGTGCAACTATAGAAGTGTTTGTGTGGGACATGACTAGTGTGAGTGACCACTTCACAGATCATCCTCCTATGCTTGGCCACTGTCCCAGGGGATCATTGTGTTGTGTAGGTCATACATCACATCATGACAATGTCCAGACCATGACAGTGTTGTGCATGGTGACAAGCTGTCTGTATGTAGTGTTATTGCTAGGTCGGAATACCTTGTCCATGTCTGTGTACATTCAATGCATGTGCTATTTGACCTAAGAATCTATGGCTGATACTTAATTGTGTGATTGTTGTGCATGTTACAATTGATCACATGGAGAGTGTCAGAGAACAGTGAGTAGTCACAGTACTACACAGGATTATTTGGTAATACATGAAATAATTGTGTGTATGTTCATGCTCACATTGCTGTAATTTCTGGATTAGGTCAGCCTCAGACATCTGACTTCACTGTGTCATCATTGTAAGTGCCACACAATCTGTTGATACTGTATTACTTGAAGCTTAATTCAAATAGTAATATGTGTACATACTTTGTCATGTGTTCCTCAGGGCACCAAATGTCCACAGACCCGTCCCGGATCTTGAAACCATGGTGGAGCGTGAGTGCATGAGGAAATACAGGTTCACAAGGGCATTAATTTTGGAATTGACAGACCAGATGTCACCACACTTGCTACCTGGACGCACATATCCCTTTGCCCTGACCCCCAAGGTGAAGGTGATGGCAGCACTACATTTTTTTGCCACAGGTTCGTTCCAGTTCACTGTGTCTGATGCTGGTGGGATGTCCCAGACGATGTTCAGTCGAGTGCTCCGGGATGTGTGTGAGGCCATGTTGAGGTTCCTTGACCTGTACATACATTTTCCCACACCGCCACAGTTCCGTGCCATTAAGGATGACTTTTATGCCCTGGGACACATGCCACATGTGATTGGATCGATTGATGGGACACATGTGGGTTTGGTTGCACCACAAGCCCATGAACAGGTTTACAGGAATCGTAAACACTTTCATTCAATCAATGCCCTTGTGGTATGTCTGGCGGACCAGATCATCTCCCATGTATGTGTGCGTTTCCCGGGATCTGCACACGACGCATACATAATGAGGATGAGTCGGATCCCCCAACTGATGTCCCACTTCATGAATGAGCGTGCCTGGCTTGTTGGTGAGTCAAGTTGTCAGTGTCACTTGTGTGATCATTGTCTGTCATGTTGTACCCTGTTGTTGCTCAACTGATCCTTCATATTTGATCATTTTAGGAGACCCTGGATACCCAAACATGCCCTGGTTGCTGACACCACTCAGGAACCCGGTCACACCTGCTGATGTCCGTTACAACGGGGCACATGGGCGGACCAGGCGTGTGATTGAGCGCACATTTGGGCTGCTGAAGACCAGATTCCGCTGCCTTGACCGGACAGGAGGTGCCCTTCAATATTCCCCGGAGAAGGTGTGCAAAATCATTATAGTGTGCTGCATGCTTCACAACAAGGCTGTGAGGAATAAGCTACCGCTCATTCAGGATGACAGGGACCAACGTCCTCCCTCATGGGAGGATCCAGGCCTGGGGAACGTTGCCAGTGAGGAGGTGGAGGAAGAGGAGGTGGATGTCAGGAGACAGCTCATTGACAACTTCTTTGCTTGAGTGTAAGTATGCATATATGTCTGATGATGCCTTTCCTAAGCATGATGTGTGTATGTAGGACAATATGTTGTGATATGTGTGTGGGTCAGCTAATTTACAGGCTCATTGCCGTTGTACAGTGTATGTTAAGTTCTGATGGTCTCCACTACATTGTTGTATTCACTCCTAGCAATTGGTCAGAATTTACAATGGACAATAGTGAGTCAATGATTGGATATGTCATCATGGCAAGTTGTATTTCAGACTGTACTATGTCTCTCCTTCACAGGCTCCTTTGGCTGTTGTGTGGGTACACACAACGCTGTTCCATAATGGATTTTCAATTTGGACCAGTACTCTCTGACAGCCAATCTATTTGGTCAGATTTGTCTTTTCTTTGGTTTATTTGGATACTTGGAACTGTAATCAGTTTGCTTTTGTGTTGAGCAGAGCTTCTGCCTGTGTAATAAACCTGTTACACACATTGACGTTTGCCTTCTCCGTAGCAAAAACATGCTACAACCGTTCATATCATGTTTTTCTGCCATGGTGTTCATTTAATTAGACAATGGTCTTTGTTTGTGCGGTTCAATGGTTTTTATTTGACAACAGTGTGTGCAATGTTTAATGTTGCATGTGCTATGTGTGTTGTGCTGACCTTGCGTAGCTATCTCTGGTATGTGTCATGTGACATTTCTTCATGAGGCGGTAGATGAATTGTAAGCTGGTCCCTAGGATCATGCTGTATTATGCTAAAGTTGCCAGGGCCAAGCTGACATAATAGCTTTGTGTGTGACATTTTAGCACACATTCTTTCTGTGATTGTAGTGCAAGATGCCTTTGAGTCCACATGAGATCATTTTGGTACTGTTGAAACGCTGCGCCACAAGGTTGAAAAACAGGACTCTTTGGAATGGTAGAACTAGTCAGCACGGATAGTTTCACCATGAACTGCTACACTTTGTTACACATAAGTGGAATACTTGCATTACATTGACGCACAGGGCAATAATCTTCACAGATGGAAGATCTACGTATACGCACCAGCGCTTTGCTGTGCATATGCTGTGACCAGTACTCCTACTGTCTGAGATGAGCGGTTGACCCGTATTGCCACTGAGTTCTTCAATGGTTTGTAGAATCTGTCACCATCACAGGGAGGGTGGTGCTTTCCACACTGAGGTTGTGAACACATTTCACCTGTACTATTATGTTTGATTATGGAATTGTATGTTGTCTGAGAATCATGTTTACTGCTGCAGGGGCTAGCTCGTATGCTGCATTGTAGGACAACAGTCAGAGATTGTTTTTTCTCAGACGTGAATTATTGAACATTACACACACTCTGATTCATGATTTGGTGGACAAGCATTGGTGAGTGAGCGTGAATGTGTGCATTGCTACCTTGCTTCGGAGATGTTGTTGGTGCTGGCTACTGGGTGGTAGAATCATTGGGTGTCTTCTGCATATATTTTGTTGAGATGATGAGACACCAGAGGTAGTAGGTCATTGGATTGTGTGTTCTGATGTGCAACTAATGTCCAGCCATCCTTCGACAACGGCCTATTTTGCCATGCATACTTCTGTATGAGAAGAATCACTACCACAGAACTCATGCACCTCAGTGTGAGACAGTGCCAGGTGATACAGATCATGAGCTAATAAGTGGGTACAGTGTACAATTCACAGATGACACAGGGTTTGTGTGAATATGAATTTATTAATGTGCCTGTAACAAAATCTAACAGGTAAAGGTGATAGCATTCCCAAATTTATTATCCACAGTTCATAGAGGAGTTGGAAGTGTTGTCAGATGAAAATCCTTCTGAGCGAAATCCACAGTCCATTTGGCATTTAGTCCAACTTACATGCTCCATCCCATGTGGGAGAGTCCAGGGACTGTCAACAAAGTGAATGATTTGCACACAATGGAGGATATCCAGAGCATTTATTTGGTTCCGGGGGATGCATGTCCATCAGTCTCTCACTTGCCAACCTTCCTTGGACGGCCCCTCCTCTTCTTTGTTGGGGGTGGACCCTCAGTATCAGGCTGCAGCAGCGGAGGGGACTCTACGCCAGACTCCTCATCCCTCCCTGTGGCAGTTGCCGATGTAGAGGCAACAGGTGTGGAGTGCACACAGGGAGGTGTGGTAATGTTGGTGGTTATCTGGCGTAGGCATGTAAGTATGTCCCTATGCACCGCCGTGAGATTGTCTATTTTCGACCAGTTGGACTCCATATGGTCCATGTGTTGGTCCATACGGTCCATACGGTCCATATGGTTGTCCATCCAGTCGAAATGTGCAGCCTGCTGATGTTTTATGTCCCTGAGGATCCCGACAACCTGGCCAAAGTCTCCGGTGCATTCGCGATATACATCGAAAATGCGTTGTAACTCGGGGTCAGCTTGTTGTCCGACACCAGCTGTGGGACGTGTCCTCCCACCACGCACCCTCACACCACTCCTTTCCCTACCCGCACGGACATTGGCTGGCGTAGCACGCACTGACAGCTCCTGTCCTCCTTCATTGTTGACAGGGCTGGTATTTCCTGCCAAATCCTGATTGGGCTGTCTTGCTGTGCTCCCAGGGTTTTGTTGTCTGGGTGTGTCCGTGGGGATCAGGGGCGTCTGGATGTTAATGGACGTTGCAGGAGTGGTCGCTGGGGCTGCTGATCATACTGGTGCCGCATGCTGACCCCCACCGGAGGTGCCAGGTTGGTTCCCATCGCCAGAGGAGGTGTGAGAGTCATCCACACTGGAGGTCTCAGTGTCCGACGTTGTGCTGGAGCTGCTGGTGGACTCTGAATCTTCTCCAGATGATGCCCTCTGTTCTGGAGTGCCTGTGGGTAGTAGAGAGACACAATGTTAGTTGTGTATTTTCAGATGTTATGTTGTCATGCACAGCCAAATGTGAAGATGTTGTGGATAATGTTGCGTTTCCTTCTTATTTCTACTCATCAATCGTCACAGACACTGAGCTTTTTTGTAATCGGACATTGTTATTTTGGAGACATGTGGTTTACTGAGCATGTCCAGCTCTGTGCATCAATGTGCATGTATTGCTATCCTTGACTGTTCGTATTAATTTTTTGGCAAGTGTCACACTGTGCATGAGCCAGGTGTGTTGTTATTTCACACATCAGTGTTTTCACTATGACATACATACTGAAACTAATCTTAATTTTGGCAGGAATTGTGCATCTGTGCTTGCCTTTGTGGAGTTTCTCACAGTTACATTGCTGGGGTGACATGCAAACTCACTCTCCTGAATATGTGTCATCATTAGATGATTTTGCTTGGATGTATGTGTTGATGTGAGCAATCAATGACATTCACATGTGTAACCTCGTATGCAATAGCAACGCGTTTCTTCTGACAAATGCATTGTTACATGGCAGTCCTTGAAACACAGCTCATTACATTGGCATGCAGTAGGGGAGTAACTGACATGAGTAGTTGTATTATGCGATAATAGTATGATCTGACATTCCCTAATGTTGCCCACACTGGACTTGTAATGGTGAATAATATAAGTTTGTACTCCTGCGCAGAGCCTACAGAAAGTTTGTGTGATGTTTCGCATTGTGCTGTTCTGCTATGTCCCAACATGGTTGTTGTTCTGCGTGTGTATTTTTTGCATTGTTTGTGAACGTATGCAATGTGAGTAGTCATATTTATGTTGATATTTTTCATCACTTTGCACACATGTGTATATCTTGATGTGGTGCATTTGGTTGCTGCATACTTTTGCACATGATCACTTCATGTACATTCTACTTGTTCTCCATGGACAGAGAGATCTTTCCCAGGGATGGTCTTTTGCCTTTTCATGGTCAGTGCTGTGAGGTACAGTGTGTTTAGTGCTTGAGTTAGACTGTGTTGACTTCTACCCCACTTTCCAATGGCTAACAGACCAGCTTACTCATCATTGTCAGAAGAGCAATGACAGTGAGGGTGGTATTTTTGAAGGATGCTGAGACCGCTGACTGATGTTGAATTACAATGCTACACACAACATTGCCTTGTGCACATGACACAACGCAAGAGTGTCAGCCGTCTTGCATTACACCTCACATCTACTGTCCGTGGGCATTGTCCCGGATGTGTGTTTATCTGTGTGTGTTTTGTGTTATGTGGTGTGACAGCTAATTAGGGTGTGTCCTGTCCTCCACACACATTTGTAGCATGCACATTGAGGGCACATGTGACTGATCTATACCTGTCAGTGTGTGTAATGTGCAGTTAAGGTTATGGTCTGTAGTTGTGTGAGTAGGCCAAGAACTGGCAGTAGATATTTCCAGATTTTGTACAGGATGGCCCTGTGTAGCCATCTTGACAGGGCATTTGCATTCACTCTCAGGGACAGCATAGTGACAGGTGTGTTCTTGTGGGACTGGGGGGACTAGTGTGTGCTGGTGGCAGTAGTCATTGCTTCCACTCCTCCTCCCACCCAGGACAAATGGGCCAGCATGTTCCAGGGTTCCATGACAGTGTGTACAAAGTTACATTCAAGATGTCTGACAGTGGTGCCTGCAGTCATGCTGTACAGGACTGCCTACAGGGCCTTGTGTTCCCCACACCGTGGCCAGTGTCAGCCATCTTGACAGGGCATTTGCATTCACTCTCAGGGACAGCATAGTGACAGATGTGTTTGTGTGGGACTGGGGGGGACTCGTGTGTGCTGGTGGCAGTAGTCATTGCTTCCACTCCTCCTCCCACCCATGACAAATGGGCCAGCATGTTCCAGGGTTCCATGACAGTGTGTACATAGTTACATTAAACATTAAAGATGTGTTGCTGTGGTGGCTGTGGCTGTGTATTTGGGGTGAATTTAGACTATTTGTACATGTACTCACCAGGTTCAGGGATTCCAACTAGTCCAGTTATGGCCTCCTGTGGGAGGAGGTCCCGCACCTTCACCTCCCAGGTGGTGAAATGTACCGGTTTATGACGTCCACTGCCAGTCTTGGTGCTCAGGGCATGTTCTCTGGCAATGAGCCTCTTTACCCTCCTGTGAACGTCATAATACCGGTTCCGGATATCCTCCTTTGTGCGCAAGGTAGGTGAATGGGCATTCACCTTGTTGACAATCCTCTCCCACATCTTGGTTCTCTGGGACTGGGAGGTCTGTTGGGCCAAGCTGCCAAATAACTGTGGCTCAACTCGGATGATTTCATCTATCATCACTTCCAACTCAGCAGCTAAGAACTGTGGATTCTTCTTTGGGGGCATGGTGATGGGTGTTGGTGGAGATGTGTGTGTGTGTGAAGGTGAGGGTGAGTGTGTGTGAGTGGAGGTGTGTTTCTTTGGTGCTAGTTGTGTGGATGTTGTTTGGTGGATGGGATGTGTGTGTTTGTGGTAGCCTGATGGGTTGTCTGCCTAGTGGTGTGGTGTGCTTGCATGTCTGTCGAAGTAGCAAATGGTGTTGGGAACTTTTGGCTCCCTTTATATTGGTTGTGTTGTGGGTGTGTCTTGTTATTTGGAAATGTGTTTTTTTTAAGATGACAATGCGTTTTTTGGTAGTCTTCTTTCTGTTTCCATTGTTTTTTTTTCTTTTCATTTTGTAAGTCGTTTTGACAGCACTTGATGCTTGTTCTTGTGTAATTTGTTTTGGACGAGTCTGTTCCATTCATACTGGGTTATGTGGCATCGTTCGCGTCCGAGTCTGTCAGGTCGTGTTGATGCTTGGCTATGTGGCATCGTTGGCGTCTGAGTCTGTCAGGTCGTGTTGATGCTTGGCTATGTGGCATCGTCGGCGTCCTATCCTGTCAGGTCGTGTTGATGCTTGGCTATGTGGCATCGTCGGCGTCTGAGTCTGTCGTGTTGATGCTTGGCTATGTGGCATCGTCGGCGTCCGAGTCTGTCGTGTCGTGTTGATGCTTGGCTATGTGGCATCGTTGGCGTCCGAGTCTGTCAGGTCGTGTTGATGCTTGGCTATGTGGCATCGTTGGCGTCCGAGTCTGTCAGGTCGTGTTGATGCTTGGCTATGTGGCATCGTCGGCGTCCGAGTCTGTCAGGTCGTGTTGATGCTTGGCTATGTGGCATCGTCGGCGTCCGAGTCTGTCGTGTCGTGTTGATGCTTGGCTATGTGGCATCGTTGGCGTCCGAGTCTGTCGTGTCGTGTTGATGCTTGGCTATGTGGCATCGTTGGCGTCCGAGTTGGTCAGGTCGTGTTGATGCTTGGCTATGTGGCATCGTTGGCGTCCGAGTCGGTCAGGTCGTGTTGATGCTTGGCTATGTGGCATCGTTGGCGTCCGAGTCGGTCAGGTCGTGTTGATGCTTGGCTATGTGGCATCGTTGGCGTCCGAGTCGGTCAGGTCGTGTTGATGCTTGGCTACATGGAGTCGTTCGCGTACGTGTCTGTAGGTTGACGCTTGGCTGTCTCGAATTTTGCGCGTACGAGTCTATCGCATCAGGCTCCTTTCCTGCTGACTCGGACATATAATATATTTTCCGGCCGAGTCGGTCGTAAATTTCAAGCTTTGCATCGTACTCAGCTATTTGTAAGGTGTGTGTACGGTTCGGTCGGAAAAAATGACGGGTCCGTGTCGGGTAATACGTTTTCCGGCCGAAATCGGAATCGACACCTAAGGGTTGACTTTTGTAGATGTCTCCAGAGACATTGGTTAAAGTGGTAATAGCAACCCTGGATTGCTGTGTGAAAGGCAGCGAGTCTTCTAAGACCCTCAATGCTGCCCGGTGCAGGGTTCCACCTCTAATTCACTTTGGGTTCGCTATCAAAATAATGAGGCAAGCGCTGGAAACTGGAAGACAAGAAAAAGGTTTATTTCTCATGAGGAGATCACGTCAACTGCAGACACCGGGATGTCTGAGGGAGGTGTTCTGCTGATAACTCCTTTGGCTCTTCCTTTTATACAGGTTTGACACAATGCATTGGTTTCATCAACATGGTTACACAAGATTGGGGTCCCCGCCCCGGGCAGGTTGTCACACAAGCCCAACAGTAATTCTCTTCCCACCCAGGTCAAACAGACAATCTTATCTTGCAGCTGGACCTTGCTTCAGGGTCTAAAACATGTGAGACCGGCCAGATCTAAGAGTCCGTTCTGTTGATAAAAACAGGTCCCATTGTTGGTAACAACAAGTCTTGCTGTTTGCAGTGCAATAAATCATGTTGCAAGAGTCTTTTTGGTGTTTGGAACCTGTTTGTGTAACTAGGTGCAGTGAGGGGTAGAGTGTCCAAAGGTTTGCCTGAAAACAGAGATGAGAGGAAAAACGAGTTTGTGGCAGGAAGTGGCACTGAGGTTTGTTGCGGCAAATAGAGTTTATAGCCCCCAGCACACGTACCAGGTCGGTCAGAGGGTCAGAGGGATGCTAGTAAGGGCAGGGTGAAACAAAGGTGACCAACAGAGTACAAAATGGCTGTGATAGATTAAAATGACTGCAACTTATGTGCACATAGAATTCCACCAGACAAGATGGCGCAGGTAATGTTCACGATTGTCATTTTGCTTTTAACAGTGGCCCCTTTGAACATAACTAGCCAGCTTGTCAGTCTATTTCGATCTCCATAATGTCCTGTATCTCTTGATCATACATTACTCTCATTTTTGTTAGCTGAGTGTCCATAGTCTTAGGGTGCAAGGTAGTTATGCAAAGAGAACACAAAGGTGGTATACAGTGTATACCCAAACAACAACCACATATTGTCAATACTGGGACCAAGAGAATCATTGATATTTTCCAACCCCACTCCTTCAAGATGCCCCAAAGCCAACTTCCAATTGTCCAAGTCTCTGATCCTTGATGAATTTCTGAAGATAGTCTATGGAGATGTTCGATTGCTTCATAGACAGAAGGTGAATTATCAGGAATGTATACACAGCAGCTGGCACCGATGATGCGGCATGCTCCTCCACGGTCCGCTTTTACCACGTCCAGGACCATGCGATTTTGCAGGGTAACCAGACGGATCGCTTGGAGCTCAGCAGTGTTGTTGGTGAGGATGCCAGCAGTGACGTTCAGGGCGGTCTCTACCGCTTGGGACAGATGTCTGATGGCTCGGCTGTTTGCCATCGGACCCCATAGCGGGACGAGCCCTTTTTCTGCGTCGAGGAACTGTGATGAGGCAGAGTCTGCTTGATCAATGTCTTTAGAACGCTTTTCTCGATGATGCTCTGCAGGGGCTGTGTAGGTTGGTGGCAAAACAAAGGCGATGTAGCACGTGCCCCCCAGTTTCTTGGGAGCCAGGTGTAGGCTTTGGTTCCACAAAAAAGTACATATTGGGTGATGCAACAAGCGCTGGGGGTTGGCAGTGTTCAAAGTCTTTACAATGCTACAGGTGCTGTGACCCACATTCTTAGTCCCACGGCCTTCAATGCATACAAGGCCAGAGACGTTCACCACAGATAGGGCCACAGTCAGTGTTGCAGCAGTTCTTTTCTTCAGGTAGGAAAATGTGGCTCTGTTAGGATTATTGAACACTTGCATTTCCACTCGTTCTTTGGAGGGGACATTAATCTGGAATGTCGCATTGAAGGTGTGAGGGCAGAAGGGGGTGGCTGTCCTTCCTGTTTTGTTTCGTCAGAACTCGTTGTAGAACTGGGCGATTGTTCCGTCGGAAGTGGCATTGTCTTTGTAACTTTCTTGTAGGAGCATCATCCAGGCAAGGCAAGATCCGTGAATAGAAAAGGGCGAAGGGATGAAAGGGATGGAATGTTCAGTGGCATGTGGTAACAGCCCACAGACCCAACAGTTGGTAGCATTGGTGGCAAGATTGTGCTGGTGCAACATCTGCACGAAAGAATTATTCCAGAATTCTTTGTGTCGTTCTCGGAGATGTGGCGGTAGTGATACCAGGTAGTGTTCTTTCTTGGTGGTTGGTTGCATGGTGGGTGACAATGTTCTGTATGCAGGTGCATTCTCTTCAATGATCCAGAGTGCGACCATTAGCAGGAGACAGGTGAGAAATGCGGCTACAAGTGCAATTGTCTTTGTGCTGTGCAGGTTAGCAGTCTTGGTGTCTTTGCGGTGGTTTTGCAGGTGTTCAGTTTCTTCCATCATCTTCGAGGAGCTCAACAACTGTTAGGACCACAGACTTTTGTCTGGCGCTTTCCTGGTAGCGTTGTTTGACTGTGCTACTGATCTGAGACCTTGACTTAGTTAGTGGCCTGGTCGTTGGAGCTCCCTCCTTTCGTCGATCTTAGGTTGTACCCTTTCCTGGATGGCACCGTGGGGTCGGGAAATTCTGATAGTTCGAGGGTGTCTTCTTGTGGGTAGCAACTCAGAGCTGGTCGGTCTCTCGCGAGTACTTCCTCTTGTACCTCCACCCCTTCACAGGTTGCCAGGGTTGGAGGGACTCGTTTGCAATGATGAGCGTGCAGCCAGTTTCATTTTCCTTCCACTCGGAGGGCAGTTCGGGTGGTGATCAGGACTTGCCAGGGTCCCGTCCACCTAGGCTCCAGATTCTTCGTTCTTTGGAAGTTGCGAATCAATACATGGTCGCCTGGCTTTATTTCATGTCCCGGGCCCCTGGATACATCAGGCAAGGCTTGCTGCACCTGTTGGTGGATAATTGTTAGCTCGTTTGTCAATTTATGCAAGTAATCCGACATTAATATGTTCGGGACATCGTTAATGGAGGTGGGTCTTGGTGCCGCCCAAATGCTCATAGGCCTGCCGAAGACCACCTCATACGGGGTCAGTCGGTGTTTGGTTGGGGTGGAGCGCATCGATAACAATGCCAATGGGAGGGCGTCGGGCCATTTCAACCCGGTCGTGGCAACTATTTTGGCTAGTTTTAGTTTCAACATTGCATTGTGTCTCTCTACCAGGCCCGCTGATTGGGGGTGGAAGACGGCATGGAACTTTTGTTTTACCCCCAACCCTCTCAGTATGTTCTGTATCACCTCGACTACGAAGTGGGGGCCGTTGTCGCTCCATAAAATTCTGCAAAGGCCGTATCGGGGGAAGAATTCTTTCAGCAATACTTTTGCAGTGGCTAAGGCGGTATTGTCGCGGGTGGGATATGCCTCCACCCATTTGCTAAAAGCGCACACAACCACCAGGACATATTTTAGACCAAGGCATCTCTCTAGTTGAATGTAATCCATTTGAAGGATTTCAAAGGGGTAGTCAGGGACTCCAAACCCTCCCCGTGGTACTACTGTCCCCTTCCCTGGGTTGTGTTGTAGGCAGACTATACATTGTTGTACTAGGTGTTTTGCAGATTCTGCTATCTTGACGTTATGCCATACTCTGGTGATTAGTTCAATCATGGGGGTGGAGCCTATGTGTGCTGGTAAATGTGCCATGGTCAATATGGGGATGAGGTAGGCATTGGGTAACAGCCATTTATTTCCATCTTTAGTTCTCCAGCAATCTTCCTCGTCTTTTAGTCCCACCTTTTCCCACTCTGTCAATTCGTCTTGTGTGCCTGTAGTCTGTATGTCCCTTACAGTGGTCCTAGCGTCAGTCCATCGTTCAGCTTGTGACCTGGTCACATACATTCGTGTCGTAGTTCTGTCTCCTGCCGTGGCTCGGGCAGTAACGTCTGGTAGTGCATTTCCCTGTCCAATGAGATCAGTCACTTTCCTATGTGCTTGGCATTTTATCACTGCTAACTTCTTGGGGAGGAGGACTGCTTGCGTCAAGGCGGAGACTAAATCTCCATGCAGGATGGGTGTACCGTGTGAAGTCAGGAACCCTCTTTCTTTCCATAAGATCCCAAAATGGTGAACCACCCCGAAGGCATATTGGCTGTCGGTGTATATGTTAACTGTCGTGTCAGTCGCTAAGATACATGCTCGTGTGAGGGCAATGAGTTCTGCAGCCTGGGCTGAACGTTGGGGAATACGGGCTGTTTCCAGAACGGTTCGGGCTGTGGTGACAGCGTATGCAGCTGAGGTGGTGCCGTCGGGGAGTTTGATGCATGAACCATCCACCCATAGTTCTCCATCTGGTTCTAGAAAGGCGGTGTCTCTGAGATCTATTCTACTCTTTGTTTGTTCATCGGTTAGTGTCACACAGTCGTGTAGTGGAGTCACGCTAGGATCATTTTCGGGTAGGGGTAACAGTGGATTGAGGGTGGTGCATCGCTTTAGGGTAATGTGCGGTGCTAGCAGGGTCAACTCATATCCTGTCAGTCGGGCGCTAGTCAAGTGTTGGGTTTTGGTCTGGTTTAGTAGTGTGTCGACTGCATGGGGTACTAAAACAGTGACTGGATTGGAGAGTACTATTCCTTTGCTCTGGCGTATCGATACTGCTGCAGCTGCCACAGCGCGCAGGCACGCTGGCAGTGCTCTGGCTACTGGATCGAGGGTGGCAGAGAAATATGCACAAGGGCGTTGTTTGTGACCAATTGATTGTGTTAGGACAGACAATGCACATCCTTCCCTCTCGTGCGTGTAGAGGAAGAATGGTTTGGAGTAATCCAGGGTTCCTAGGACAGGCGCTGAACAAAGGGCATTGCGTAGTTCTTTAAAGGCTGACTGGAATTCGGGGGTCCAGGGGAGAGGTGAGGGGATGTCTTTAGCTAGGAGGGAGAGAAGGGGTTTGACAATGAGGCTAAAGTTCGGTAACCACTGTCGGCAAAATGAAGTGAGACCTATCAAAGAGCGGACTTGTTTCTGATATTTGGGGACAGGGGTGTCTAGAATTGTCTGGATCCTGTCAGGCGTGAGTTTCCTCCCTTCTTTGGATAAAAGGTGACCCAAATAGGTCACTTGTGATTTACAGAACTGCAATTTCTTTCGGGAGACCTTGTGACCATTCTCAGCAAGAAAATGGAGTAGTTTGATGGTGGCTGTGACGGCTATTGGTATGGTGTCCGCTGCTAGAAGGATGTCGTCTACATATTGTATTAGTGCACCTCCATCTGGCAATTGTATGGCGTCCAACTGTCTTTTAAGCGCCTGGCTATAGATGCTTGGGCTCTCAGTGTACCCCTGAGGTGCTCTGCAAAATCTGTACGAACGGGAGTTTAGGGTGAATCCAAATAGATAGCGGCTGTCCTTGTGTATAGGTATGGAAAAGAATGCGTTTTTAGGTCAATTACGGTGAAGGTGGTGGCAGTGGAGGGGATTAAAGTCAAAATTGTCGTGATGTCGGAAACTACTGGGTATTGTGGCACTACGATTTTGTTTATCTCCCGCAGGTCAATGATGAAGCGGTAGGCTTTTCCGTCTCCCTCTCCCTGTCTCTTTACAATCGGTAGTATGGGACTGTTACAAACGTTGCTCACTACTTCCTCTACCACCCCTGCCTCTACCAAAGAGTGTATGATCTCTGTCAGTGCCTTCTCACCCTCTGGCGATATTTTGTACTGCGGTACTTTCGGTAGGGTTGCGTCCTGTCGTATTGTTACGTGTACTGGGTCAATCATCATTCGTCCTACGTCTGAATCAGCCCTAGCCCATAAGTGTGATGGCAAAGTGTCCAGTAGGGATGCGTCAGTCTCGGAGATGGGAAACATGTGCTGAGAAGGGTTCTCTCTATGGCGCTGGGGGTTGTCATACAGGACGACACGCACTCCGTCTGGTGAGCATCTGATAGTCGCATGGAAGTGTTTCAAAAGGTCGAGACCCATAATGGCGTCTGGGGTGTTGGAAGAGAGGAGGAATGTCGTTTCGACGCTATTGTTGTCAAGGTTAAAAGGGATCGGTCGGGACAAAGGGTTGGTGGAGGGCGTACCGTCAAATCCTATTGAGGTCACATGTGAGCCTGACAAGGGTGCCCTTGGAATCAGTCGTTTGGATAGTGCACTACGTGTTGCTCCCGTGTCTACCAGAAATGGCGACTTTGTGCCCAGGACCTCAGCGGTAACATAAGGGCCTTGCTGATCAACATAGAGCTCGACTGGATCCCTCCCTTGCCCCTGGCTGTCCTATACAAAGTCGTACGTATTGTCATAATCTGTCTGTTGGTACTGATTCTGTTTGGGATGGTCGAATGTGTTCACTCTTCCTGGCCTTTCCTCGCTTGCTTCACTCGCGTACCCTCTCCCACGACCTCTTCCTCTCTGTCCACTTGCTATTTCCCTCGCCCCTCTGCCCCTACCAGCTCCTAACAAAGCCGGGCATTGGGTTTTCCAGTGTCTATATTCTTTGCAAAATGCACATTGATCCTGTCCTAGGTCTTGGCGTCCTACATATGATGTCGATGAATTGTTTCTAGGTGGCTGTACTCTAGGGGTATTCTGCTGGTATCCTCCCCTATATTGCTCCCTTCCTGTATTCGCCCCCTGGAGTTGTGCTACCATTACCCTTTCCTTCAAGTCCTTCTTTTTCCTTTCTGTAGCCCTGTCATTTTCGTTTCTCTGATGCTCATAGTACTGGGCCATTTGGAGAATGGCCGCCGGTTTAGATGCTGCCCAACTACTTTCGCTGGCTTGTAATTTCTGGGATACATCTGGCAGTAGTCCTTTGACACAGTTCTGCACAAATAAGTGGTGTCCAGTTGCGGTGGACATGTCTTGTCCACTGTAATCGGAGAACACCGTTTCAAATCTGGAGAAATACTCTGAGACATCCTCTTTTGGTTTCTGGCGGCACGCGGTTACTATGGACCAGTCTATCTTTTTCTCTGGGATCAGCGTTTTCACTTTCTGCACTATTTTGTCAGGGAGGTCCAATATTGCTTTAACCGGTTTTTGACCAGGGTTCCGCTGTTTATCTAGTGTGTTGAGTTGTTCCCAGGTATGACCAAGCAGTTCGGTATGGTCTATTTTCCTAATCTGTTTCCACACATCTGCTGGCAAACATAACCCGAAGAACAAGTCTATCTCGGCAAGTGTCATTATTGTTGATCCCAGAGCGGTACCTAGCTCGGTGTAAAAGGCGGTGGGGTTCTTTCGTAAATCCGGTAAAGATTTACGGAACGTCAAAATGTCCTGTCTGTCCCATGGTTGATACACCCAATTGTAGACCACCCTTCCTCTATCGTCTTGATGGTTCATATCGTCATGAGTCCATTGTCCTCTAGGAGGTACCCAATAAGGGGCAGCTTCTTTTATCGGCATCATGCTATCTGGTTTTTCCACCGGGTGTCCTGCTATCTTAGATGTCCTGTCCTTATCTATCCGTCCTTGTTCCACGAGGTGACGGAATACCTCCAGTGTGGATGAAAAGAGTTCTGTAACATCGTTGTCGCCTTCATCTCCGGTGTCTACCTTCCTATAGAGAGCCACTAGACGCTCGGGCCCTACATCTTGGTACTTCTCTTCATATGCAGTAAGAGTGTGGTAACAGAGACGTACAATAAATTATCGTTTGCGGTTTTCAACATAGGAGTTGCATATGTCAGTTACATACTCTTCTGTCTCCTTCCTATCTATGAGGGATTTAACTATTTTATCAATGCCTGCTCGCTCATTTTTACTTAATCGTGGGACCCTGGGCGCTCCTTTTTCTTTTGATCCTATCTCTACTACTGTATCCTTTGATGAGGCATTTGGTGTGGGTGACTCGGTGGGAGCAGAGGCGGTGGAGACTGAGGCGATCGTGCCATCTCCGGCTATACTTTGGTGGTCCTGGCGTTGTACTACGGGATGAGTAGGGGCGTAAGGGGGTGGCATGTATATGATTGGGGGACCTAACAATAAATCATCATCTACCCTTTGTTTTGCTGGTAACTTGGGGTAAAGAGTCGAGGGCGTTCTAACAGGGCATTGACCTGATATTTTTGATTCCTGTTCCTTTTTATCGATTTCCTTTTCTTTTAGTTTTTCTTCTAATCTTTTACAGGCTTGGTAAGCTGATTTTCGCGTTTCTTTATCTTGTCTAGCTTCGTCCCTTTTCTTTCTTTGAGCTGCCTCTTTTCGCCATAAACCAAAACTGTCAAACATGGCTGGTCTAGTTTTCTTTTTGTGGAGAGCTAATTCTAACGTTTCTATTTTAGCGGGATCGAAAGATCCCGTCAGTGGCCACTGATTTACCCGGTCCTTCCTAGTGTATTTATGCCATAGTTTGCTATAAGCTACGGTGGCTAATCCATACTTTACGTACATGTCCATGTTAGGGGTGCCTTCCGGCGGTGCCGGCTGACTGACCTCTAACGAACGGTCTGGTCCAAAACAATTACAATCAAACAATCTAGAGAAAACAGGCATGACGTATTTATCGGTCAAAAATGAATATCTCAATAAATCAATTTAGACAAAAAGTCTGCACTACCTGTCCTCCGCTGCCTGCAAAGAGAGTGAATATTCCTATTCTTCGTTGTTTTGCAAGCAGGGAAATGTCGCAAATAACTCAATATCAAAAAAGGAATACTAGTATTTCAATCAAACTATTCAATCAATCAATCAATTTAAGTCGTTTTTTCACGACCTTACCCGGACCGTATGGACGGTTCTTCGTCTTGCCCTTCCAGCACCTGGTTGTCCTCTCACTCCAACAATCAATGCGGCGTTCCTCTAAGGTCCCAGTCAGGACCGCAGGTCACTCGAGAGAGGTCCGTTCGGAACCGGTGAAGTTCAGTCGATAGGCAGCCAGACAAGGGTCTTCTCAGGCAGGTATACCCCAATCGTTTAGTCGTTCACTCCGTCGTTAGGACCTCTCTACCGGACCCACGCGTCGCTGATGGGCCCCCACGTTTGGGCGCCAATTTGTGAAAGGCAGCGAGTCTTCTAAGACCCTCAATGCTGCCCGGTGCAGGGTTCCACCTCTAATTCACTTTGGGTTCGCTATCAAAATAATGAGGCAAGCGCTGGAAACTGGAAGACAAGAAAAAGGTTTATTTCTCATGAGGAGATCACGTCAACTGCAGACACCGGGATGTCTGAGGGAGGTGTTCTGCTGATAACTCCTTTGGCTCTTCCTTTTATACAGGTTTGACACAATGCATTGGTTTCATCAACATGGTTACACAAGCTTGGGGTCCCCGCCCGGGCAGGTTGTCACACAAGCCCAACAGTAATTCTCTTCCCACCCAGGTCAAACAGACAATCTTATCTTGCAGCTGGACCTTGCTTCAGGGTCTAAAACATGTGAGACCGGCCAGATCTAAGAGTCCGTTCTGTTGATAAAAACAGGTCCCATTGTTGGTAACAACAAGTCTTGCTGTTTGCAGTGCAATAAATCATGTTGCAAGAGTCTTTTTGGTGTTTGGAACCTGTTTGTGTAACTAGGTGCAGTGAGGGGTAGAGTGTCCAAAGGTTTGCCTGAAAACAGAGATGAGAGGAAAAACGAGTTTGTGGCAGCAAGTGGCGCTGAGGTTTGTTGCGGCAAATAGAGTTTATAGCCCCCAGCATACGTACCAGGTCTGTCAGAGGGTCAGAGGGATGCTAGTAAGGGCAGGGTGAAACAAAGGTGACCAACAGAGTACAAAATGGCTGTGATAGATTAAAATGACTGCAACTTATGTGCACATAGAATTCCACCAGACAAGATGGCGCAGGTAATGTTCACGATTGTCGTTTTGCTTTTAACAGCTGTATGGGGGTAGCATTTTAGTATACTATTGATCACGGCATGCTCAAAATCAATAATTATTATTTGAGGGAAATAATTATTGGTTTTATCTTTTATTTGGTTTAAAATTTCAAGGTAGGTAGTTTGTTGTTTATTGGAGAGTATGGTATAGATAAATGGAATATTAGTATTTTGGAAAAAGCCATATATTGTGTATAACTGATAGAATGGTTTGGGACAAATTTTGAATGTCCCATCCATCATCCAAGTATTACATTGTTGCAATTTAACTAAATTGTTTGCAGTAGCAAACATAATAATTCGTTTGTCTTTGCATTTATTGTCAAAAAATATGAATGGTTCATTGCTGTGTGTGACACTTAGCTCAGGGGGAATTTTAACCTCTTGAAACATTTTAGGGGCAGGTGTACTAGTTGTAGTGGCTTTCTTTTGTTTTGCTTTGGTTCTTTTTAAGGAGTCAATAGATGGTAATTGACTATATGCATGTTGGGGTACTGTTAGTAATTGCTGCTTTAGTATCTCAGTGGTAGGTTTATCTGTGCTAGTGCTAGCTTCTTTTATATTTTCAAGGGCACTTCTAATTTCTATCTCTGTTACATTTGGTGCATGGTTATGTTCTTTAACAGATGTAACAGTCGTTTCCTGCGTAATAGCCCTACCATAGCATTTATTAGAGTAATATTTACTACATTTCCAAAACACTTTTAAAGCAGTCTGTTTTTCTTGTGTGTATACATAACCCATATAACACAATAACATTTTGCCTTTTTGTGACATAACAAATTCGGCTCCTTCTGTCATGGTGGTCTGTTTAGTTCTAAGGGAAATATTTATAAATATTAATTGATATAATATAGTACATATTAAAGCAAAATACATATACATTTCATTGCATATACTTACTATGTTGCTGTTGAGGTCACTGAAGATGGCGTTGTATATTTTCAAACTTCTGTTTTCTTTTTTTCGAAAATATTTCTGTTGGTAAGAAAAAATATAATGTTATAATGTTTGTTCTATTAATTTATAGGTGATGGGGAACTTGGGAATAAGTGGGTTTTTTAGTGGGTATTTTAGGGAATTGTGGAATATAAATTAGAAATATATTTACTTTTTAAATGATGTTTTTGTTGATGTAGTAGAAGTAGTTTTGGGATGCCTTTTAGAAGGTATCTGTAGAGGAGATATAAGTGCAAGATAGATATATTAGTAAATGACATTTTGAAATATTTTTTTGTTAAAAGTCTAAGTAGTGTTCTAGTTTAAATCGCGTTTTACTTACTTGGTGCTGTTGTAAATTTCTTTCAGAGTAGTAAATCTGCTTTCTGGGAGTAATCCGGCAGAGTTTCCTCTTCTTTTTCTGTAGGGTTGTAGTTTGAATTATGTGTTAAAATTTCTTGTTTATATAGTGTTTGTTTAATTGATGGGTTTTTTTCATTGGTGTATTTTATTAGTTCGATGTTTCTATTCGTTGTTCTTTATATTTTTTATAGGTTCTGGCACTTACTTTCCATATATGGAAAACGCTAATTAAGAAGTTGTTAGTGTTAATTATTTTTTTTAAACATATTTGTTTATTTAGTATGTTTAATATAGTTTAAAATGTATAGCATTGTATGTATTATTTGTAATAATATTTTATATGAAGTTTAATAGTGTTATTAGTAAAGTTTTCATGTTTTTATTTGTTTATATGTTATAATACAGTTTTTTAATAATTATAATGTGTGTAGTTAATGTTTATATAGTGAAAATACGTTTTGGAGTTAAGCTATGTTCATTTTAGTTAATTTTTTAAATGTCAATATTGTAACAAAACCGATATAATTTTTGTATATATTTTTGTTTTCGATATTTAGGACATTTTAATGTTTATTAAAGAAACTTCGATATTTTTTTTAACGATATTTGTGGTTTCGATAATGTTGTAAACGATATTTTTGATGTACGATATTTTGTGTTCGATATTTGTGTAATTTCTTTAATAAGTATTGGTAGTCGATATTATTGTAATCGATATTTTAGCGCCGATATTTTGGTAACTCGATATTGTGCTCGGCGATATTATGTCAGTGATTCAGTTACATTGACCAACAGCCAAATATCTGACAGGCCATCAGTCAAATCTGTCCACAAGCAGAACCAGTGTAGGCTCTTCCATCGGAAGCATGGCGGTCCCCAGGCTCAAAATAGATAGGATGATGGACTTCCGCCACATTTTTGATGACTTATCCAGTCTGACAAACGCTAAATGAGACATTCTGTTTCTGAATTCTGATGTCATGTATCAATGGTTTGTGAGCACGATTATGGTGACAAACTGTTGATCAGGTACCAACACCCATAAGAGGGTGGTTTACATTTCCAGAGTGGAAGCTGTCCTTGAGATTGCGCTTCCATCTTGTGAATGTGGGCTGCCAGCATTGGGGGGAAACAAAAAGCAGCAACCTTACTTGTGTTTTACCTGCTTTTAGTCGCTATAACTGCGCTGAGCGCTTTTATTTGCATGAGATTGCCGCGCTACTCACTAGGCACACCGGAGCTTCCTCGTGGCCGGCTCAGCCTTCAAACTCCCGCACGCTCTCACGTGGTCTAGCGACCTTGGGGGTGTCAGCTGTTGCACAGCAGGGCTGATTGGCGGGGAGGGGCCAGGGGTCACGAGAGGCTTCAAAACTGCACGCTGGAGCGGACGCGCACTGAAAGAAGACGCGCTAGCCCAGGTAGTGCCTGTCCGAGGTTTTACTTGTGTTTTACCTGCTTTTAGTCGCTATAACTGCGCTGAGCACTTTTATTTGCATGAGATTGCTGCGCTACTCACTAGGCACACCGGAGCTTCCTTGTGGCCGGCTCAGCCCTCAAACTCCCGCACGCTCTCACGTGGTCTAGCGACCTTGGGGGTGTCAGCTGCTGCACAGCAGGGCTGATTGGCGGGGAGGGGCCAGGGGTCACGAGAGGCTTCAAAACTGCACGCTGGAGCGGACGCGTGCAGCGGACGCGCCGCTGGCACGCCGAAGGCGCGCCTAAGGCAAGCCCCTCTGCGCCCATCCGCGCCCGAACGGGTCCAGGGGACAGGATCCCTGACCTGTTACAGGTTTATTCGGGGGACGAACTTAGATCCCTCGATCTCAGGTCCAGCCCCCTAAAATGGGAGACAATAAATATACTCCAGAGAGAAGGCCTCCTCATCTCACAAGGGGGAAAGTCACCTAGTCCCTTTCCTGTGCACACTCCGAGCCATCACAATTTTGGCAATAGCAATAGTAATAACCTGAAACTCTCTGTCCTGAACACACGCTCCCTACAGAAACATGCCCCCGAGACCTTCACCCTCCTACAAAATGATAACGCCGACATACTGGCCCTGACTGAAACATGGCTTGATGAGGATTCTGGTCCCACCATAACAGCATCACTCCCTGATGGGTATGATGCTATCTGGCATAACAGGTCAGCAGGTAAAAGAGGAGGGGGGGTGGCGCTTCTGTTTAAAAATCACCTGAGAATTGAGAGGTTATCAGGAGAAAATCTGGAAGGAGCGGACATCTTAATAAGTAAATTATGTCTTAGCTCCTCCAGTATTGTAATCATGGTAGTCTACCGCCCACCTAAATGCCCCCCACGTTTCGTGGATCTCCTCATCGAATGTGTCACCAATCTTCGATCACGTTTCCAACAACTGTTGGTGGTGGGAGACTTTAACTACCACTGGGACCAACAACCTAGAGGCGCACAGGCCCAACACCTAGAGGAGACCTCACTACCCTTGAGCTTAAACAGCTAGTAATGACCCCGACACATGAGAAAGGACACACCCTTGATCTGGTCTGGACTACCCTCCCGTCTGTGAACCTAGTGGAGACCCTCCCTTGTGCGTGGTCAGACCACTATTTGACCAATCTTCTACTCCCCCTGGCTAGGCACGATGGACGCCCACCTACCAACTGGAAACTAGTCCGAAGCTGGACAAAAATCGAAGGCCCCATACTAGAAAATACACTTAGAGAAAAACCCCTCAGGAGGCCAGGGACAGCAGATATTGAAGAGTGGACTGAATCCATCTCTAGCCAGCTATTATCTGCCATCAATAAATTAGCCCCTGTCAAGAAAATAAGAATTGGTAATAAAGGCAAGGGAGCACCCTGGTTCACGGAGGAGCTTAGGGCTCTGAAGCGCACGCTCCGCCACCACGAACGACGGTGGCGTAAAACGTATGAGCCACAGGCCCTAGTAGAGTACAGGGCAAGAGTTGCCATTTACAAAAAGGCCCTTCTTACCAGGAACGCTGAATATTATGAAAATAGGATCTCGATGGCATCTAACAAACAAAAAGAAACGTTTAAAATCCTCAAGGAACTTTGTCAAAAACAATCACTGGAGATACCCTCTAACCAGGATCAATGCAACAAATTCTTATCCTACTTCTCCGATAAAATACAAGATATCTTGGCGGATATCGACAATTCCCCTTTTAAGCAAACCTTCAGTGAAGAGGTGAAGACCTCGGGTAAGAGGGTGGAGCTGATCTCTTCCTTTCAAACGCTTGATATAGAGACCCTACGTCACATTGCATCCAAAATCAAATCCGGCTCACCCGCAGACCCCTGCCCTCCTAGGATTTTTAAACTAGCCCTCCCAGAGATTGAGGGAGATATCCTTACCTTGCTCAACCTCTCGCTGGAAACCGGGAAGGTTCCCAGTTACTTTAAGGAAGCCAGAGTAATCCCGCTACTCAAGAAGACAGGAGCGGATGTCTCCAATATGAAAAATTACAGACCGATATCTCAGCTCCCATTTCTGGCCAAAATCATTGAACAATATGTCCTGCAGACTCTATCTAGATTCATGGAGGACCACCATCTTCTGGGAGACAGGCAGGCTGGCTTCCGCACTCACCATAGTACTGAACTGGTGATGCTGTCAGTACTTGACGTTATGAGGATCTCATCAGACAACAGGAAGCCATGTGCCCTAGTCCTCCTAGACCTGTCTGCAGCGTTCGACACGGTCAGCCACTCCCTTCTCCTGGAAAGAATACATAACATTGGGATTGGCGGCCCAATCCTTCAGTGGATTGCCTCATTCCTGACCGACCGCACCCAAAAAATTCAGATGGGTGACTGGGTCTCAGAGAGGGGGTCCATCCCCTGTGGAGTCCCACAAGGGTCGGCACTCTCCCCCCTCTTGTTTAACATATACCTCAGACCTTTGATAAAGGCCCTGGCTTTGATGGACTGCCAGGTATTCAATTATGCGGATGACACGCAAATCATATTTCAAATAGAAAACACCCCGCAGGCCCACTCCCGGGCGCAAGACATACTGCGATTCACGGTTAAGTGGATGACGGCCAACTCACTCAAGATTAACCCGGACAAGACTGAGGTTTTGGCCGTCACCACTGAGAGTAATCCTTGGAATTCCCTGTTCTGGCCGCACGAACTGGGTGACAATCCAGCCCCAGCTCCAGTGGTAAAAGGTCAGGGAATCAAAATTGATGCCAAACTTTCACTGGCCAATCAAGTTTCCACCGTGTTTGGAACTTGTGTCGGCCTACTCAGGCAGCTGAGGAGACTCTCCCCTATCCTCTCCTTCTCATCCATGAAGACAGTCGTGTCCGCTCTGATCCTGGCTCGGCTGGACTACGGGAATTCGCTCTATATCGGTCTACCAGATTCACTGGTGAGCAAACTTCAGGTGGTGATGAACGATGCTGCCAGGTTAATTTTCAAACTACCGAGGCGCACGCGGGCATCACCCCTATTGCAACAACTCCATTGGCTGCCAATTAAGCAGATGGCTAAATCCAAAGGCCTCTGCATCACACATAAGGCCCTATTCGGTCAGGCACCCAATTACATCAAGGAACGCTTGGAGAAATACGTTCCCGGCCGCTCACTAAGGTCCTCCACGGAAGGCCATTTAAAATGCCCGCGATTTAATTACACTACTAAAGGTGGCCGTGCATTTTCTGTCCTAATACCACCACTTTGGAACAGGTTGCCGGGCCAGCTTCGGGCAGAAAGATGTCTCCTTCCATTCAGAAAAAAACTCAAAACCCTTTTATTTACGGAAGCATGGGCTTGACACTCCCGGATTTGACAGTATTCTCCTTGGAACTGACGCTGTTCTTCTTGAAGCGCTTAGAGACCTGCTGGTAATAAGCGCTCTGCAAGTCCAAATTAACATTAACATTAACATTAACAACCTGGACTGTTCTCTGCCCCCCACAATGGTAATCCCAGAATCCCATGCAGTTGAGAGATAGCGCTTGCATTAAGAGAAAAAAGTTGGCATTCTGCAATGTAGAGATGGAGGTCTCCTGTCTTTCACGGGCCTTCATCTCTGCACTTGTAGTACGTTCAATGGGGATTCAGGAGCAGAATCCTGTCTCATTAATAATACTGCAGCAGCAGGATTCTACAAGTTATTCTGAACAATCAGGGGTATATTTACTAGAAAATGGTGCAGCTCTGCAAGTAATTTTGCACTGCTGCACTGCGTCATTTAAAAAACGCAGGGATGCGCCGTATTTACAAGAATGCGGTGCACCCCTGTGTTTTCCCTTGCGCTGGCACTAAAAATAGCTGCCTAACGCCAACACAGATACCCTTGCTCTATGTTTGTGTTGTTGCAGGGAATCATCCCTGCAACGCCGGCACCCTTACACTATGGTGCAAAGGTGTCTGTGTTGCAGGGAATGATTGTTTATGTGCAGGACGGGACACCTTCCTGCACATAACCAATCTTTAAAGGAGATTTGCAGAATGCAGCACACATGGAAAGAGCAAAAACAAGGAGATATATAAGTATTTCCTCTCTTTGCGCCAATCTAACGCCTGCTTTTGAATGGCGTTAGTTTTTGGCACTGCCTCAGATTTACAGATCCTTGTTAATCTGGGGCAAAGTCAAAAAGCAATGGGTGTTGTGGTGGAACTCCCACAGCAACACCCATTGCACGCCCCTTTCACGCAGATACCTGCATGAAAGGGGACCATATTTACACAGGGGGTGTAAAGCCACGCAAAGTGTCTGGAAAAGTAACGTTCTGGTGGCGCAATCTCATTGTAAATATCCCCCTCTGTTTACACTGCAACGAGGGGGTTGCAGCACCACATGTAAGTCCAGCCTCAAACAAGTAGGTAAATGTACCAACCTTTGGTACACCTGGCCCCTAGGTTTGACTCTGCGCATATTGATTGAGCTGACAAGAAATGCACTTCGACAAGTCATTTGACAGGGTTTCAAACCTACAAAATGTTGCTCCATCTGAAGGGACGGTCATCTTTCCCCCGAAGAAAACACTTTTGATTGAAAAGCAGTGAATTATCTGCACCATGGAAGACATTGCTTTGTTGGAGTTGTTGTGAAGATCTAAACTTTGGATGGTTGGCACAGTTTCTTGGAAATGGGGCAGGGAGACATGTTGTCTGGCACACAGAGTACAGTGGCATTGGGACAGAGAACACGCTGTGCGGATGTGAGAAATGTGATTGCCACACACACACATGCAAACACACACCTTTCCACTCTGCGAATATCCTAATCTCCCACGCTTGAAAGTAGAAACAACCACTTCATTTCTAGTACAACGATTGATCCTTTTTATGTAGATAAACTGTCATCTAAGAGAAGGACTTTTAATAAAGGGGTCACCACTGTAAAAAGCTATTCATTATTTACACTTTAGTCTTTCTGTGTCGCCTGCCATTTAGAGTTCCACGAATCACTCCACTGACCATGTGAGATGATTTACTGTATTTTCGTTTACTCTGATTTGTATTTTTCTTTAGGGGGAATTGTGTTGTAATGCACTTTTACTTAACGTACTTTGAGTGGTAGAACGGCTTTAGCATGTGCTATGGAACTTAATTGTTAATATTAGAATCGTCGTAGTGAAGAACGTCACTTACAAGGCATCTAATTTAACTGTCGGTCTCAGGCCACCTGAATCTCTGGGGGACCTGGAAGTATCTGAAAAGGGGTTTCATTCAACGGATATGCACCGGCAAGTAGAGGATGGGGCGACCATAACTGCCGACTTTGGAACTGGGGAACCAGGTTCGAATCTCGGTTTCGGAACTTAATCTACCTATTCCTAAAAATATATATATACATGAATGTGATTGAGTTGTGTTGAGTTCGCACTGGAAAAAAAATCAAAAGGGTTATTGAAATACTGATGAGGAGCTCACCCTTCAAGAAGAGCATCCTGTAAGGTGCCTGCTCAGTGGAACAACTTTCAGACAGGAAGGCCTGGCCTAGCCATCTCTCAGCCTGCACACTTCACCTTTACAAAGAAACTTAGGGGCGTATGTACAAGGAGTTAATGCCGCCATAGCGGCACTTTTTTGACGGTACAGCAGCAATTTTATTATCATCATATGTACAAGCTGTCGCTAACCTCAGGTAGCGGCCGTTTTCTGGCGAAAACGTGCATTTTAAAGATCGCCACTTCTGTTAGCGATAGTTAACGAAAATGAGCTGCAAGGTAGGCGTTCCGGTGGAAAAACAGCCGCTAACCCCACTTTGCGATATTTACAAGGAATTCCTTGTATGGAGCAAGACCCAAAAAACTGCCTCTAACTGCAGTTAGAGGCAGTTTTTTAAGACCAGAAAATAGCTGGTCTTAAAAATGGTGCAAAGACTTTGGGCCTCATTTCAGTAGGTTTTGGTGCTGGACAGCGCTGCAAGGAATGTTGCTGCGCTGCCCTGCCCTGCGACAAAACTACAGGGCAGGAATACGCACCATCAATAAGATAGGGCGCATTCCTGGGCCTTATTCGTGAAAAGTGTTGCAGCGCTGCGACAAAACAGCTTTGCAACACTTTTCACTACGCCCTTCTTGAGACACCATGGATGGGAAACAGCGTTTACAACGCTGTCTCCACAACGCGATACCATTACAAAGCAGTCGTTACAATGACAGCGTTGTTACCACGCATACAATTACATCGCAAGTCAATAGTACGACTTGCTGTAGGGGGGCGCAATGCTGTTGCACAAACTGGAGTTAGAATAGTAAATAATACTATTCCTAAGTCCAGCGCGCCCCCTACAGCAAGTCGTAGTAATGACTTGCGATGTAATGGTATGCTTTCTAACAACGCTGTCGTTGTAACGACTGCGTTGTATTGGCATGTGATGTATTCGCATGGGTTGTAAGGGTATATATTCCCATGGATGCGCTGGATTCACTGTACCGCGCTCCATGTCGCAATTAATGACATACGTCTGGAATCCTGACGTATCTGTCAGCGCTAAAGTCACGCATTGCTGCAGTTGTGTCACTAGCATGACGCAACTCCAGCAATGCATAGGGCCAGCCTATCCCTGTAGCACTGCGTCACCCTTACGCCTGCCATGAGGCAGGCGTAAGGTACAGACGCAGTGCCATCCTACAATTGTCGCAGTGAAATCTGATCGATTTCACTGTGCCACTCCTATGAGGCTTTGTTGAGTGGGAACGCACACTCTGCATACATCATACCCGATGCAGGTTTTAATGTGGCACAGGGCTTCACGAGGTCACGCATATGCTTACATGCGTCACTTTGCAAATACAGTGCAGCGTGGTGCAAGAATCACGCTGCAAGCACGTCAAGAAACTGGTGCACTGTCGGCGTGAAACTGTCAGAAGAGGCTCATGAATAAGCCCCCCTGTCTTTATCACCTACATTGGTGCACAATGGCTGCCATGCGCCAACGCAGGCACGTTTGCTCCATGGTGCAAGGGTGACTGTGTTGCGGAGTTGACTGATGTTGTGGCTCCATCACTTCTCGAGACGTCGGCAGGGCATCTGGACTAGTGGAGGGCGGGAGTGAACCAGTTGGCCTTCTTGGAGTGTTGTTTGCCTGGTCTTTTCTTGAGGGGTGCCAGGGTGTCGGCGCAGTTGGAGATCCATCGGTGGAGGTTGCGCGCTGCGGTGTTGTCGTCTGTAAGCGTTGGTGGAGTGGTGGTGCTGAGGGAGTTGACGAGAAGTTCTTCGGTGGCCTTGATCCAGCTGTGAGGGAGGGCAATGATGGAGGTGGTGTACGGTGGGCATGGTGAAGACGTGATGTATACAATGATAGTCGGTTCAGGAGAGTACAGTGGTGTGGCTGTATTTGAAGTTCCCGTTGGCGGAGGAGACGTGCTCGAGCGTGTGTCCTGCTATGTGGGTTGGTGCGGTGACTAGCTGCTTGAGTCTGATGTTGGCAAGCTTCCCCAGGAGGGAGTGGTGTTCTGGTAACTGGGGTTGTCCAGGTGGAACTTGAGGTCTCTGAGTAGGATGGGGTGCAATGAGGTCTACAATGGTATCAGTGAATGGGGGTCCATGGCCCAAGGGGGCTGCAGATGAGGGTGCCGCAGAGGATGGGGTTGGGGTTGGTCCGGATCTGGAAGTGGAGGAGTTCCATGGTCACCGTTGGGTCATTAGAGTGCGTGGTCAGTCGGAGTGTGCTTTTGTAGGAGATGGCAATGCCTCCTCCTGGACGGTCAGGGTGGTCCTTGCGGTTGATTTAGTAGCCGTCAGGGATGGCGATGGCGATGTCTGGTCCGGAGCAGAGGTTGGTCCAGGTTTCCGTGAAGAAGGTGATTTCTGAAGAGGTTGTATCAAGGAGGTCCTAGATTTCTGTTGCGTGTTTGTGGAGTGACCGCACGTTGAGGAGGATGCAGTTGAGCCGGTCTGGTGCACTGTTGGTCGGCTGGGCGGCACGAGGCACTGGTGTGCTGATGTGGCAGAAGGTGCGTTTGTAGTTTCGACAGGCGCAGGGTTTAAGAGAATTCCACAGTGTTGCTAGATGGCAGGCGATGTGGCATCCAGGGTTGATGGCGAGGAGGGTGCTGGCGTCGTAGCGGTGGAGTGTCCGAGAGGAGGGGTCCTTGGTGGTGGGCACGGTCCAGGGGCAGACAGACGCAGACGGACGCAGACGTGCTTGCCTATGGCTTGCCTTTGGCAAGGGAGACGTCCATTACAACGCAGGCATTACATCTTAATGCCTTTACAACACAACGTTTACAACTCAGGTGCCTTTACAACGCATGCCATTACAACGCATGCCATTACAACGCATTGTAAGATTAGTAATGGAGAATTTTAAGTTTTAGGGTGGGTATGGGTTTTGGGATGCCAGGGTTAATTTTAGGGTTCAGGGTGGGTATGTGTTTTGGGGGGCAAAGGTGAATTTTAGGTTTCGGGTGTGTTTTGGGGGGCAAAGGTGAATTTTAGGGTTCAGGGTGTGTTTTGGGGGCAAAGGTGAATTTTAGGGTTCAGGGTGTTTTTGGGGAGCAAAGGTGAATTTTAGGGTTCAGGGTGTTTGGGTTTTGGGGTGCAAGGATTAGTTTTAGGATTGCACTCACTGGAGTGGGAATAGTAATTTGTAGCCCTCCGCTATCCAGCACTTTCCCTACTGTTGCAATATTTGTAGTATTGGTATGCATTGTAATGGAATGCGATGTAATGGTATGCGTTGTAACGTCATATATTCCTTTGTACGCACGCTTCGCATGGGCGCACAGTGGCCGCCATTGAGAAGTGCTGCAGGGGGGACTGGACAGCTGGGAGGCAGGAAACGCGGGAAAGGACACTGAAGGGGGCGGGGACGCAGGGGGGGGGTGTGAGCAGGGGTTGTAAATATTTTTTCTAATGAATTCTTACTTTGAGGCCGGGTCCCACGTCTTCTGTGCTCCAGCTCTCCTGAGTCTGCTTCCAGGAACAGGAAGCAGGCAGCCAGGCTCCCTCCCCTAAGCCAATCACAACGCTGCAATGCAGCGTTGTGTTTGTTCTTGAGTGCCGTGACAAGGCGTTCAGCCAGGGGCTAGAGGGGTGGGCATGTTCTTCATGCAGGCTGTAATGCAGCCTGCATTGCGAACAGGGAAGTGCGCATGACTGCTTTGGGCGGCCTGAGAGGGCCGACCAAACAGTCATTGCGCACTTGAGTGGGCATACCACTCCGTCCCTGCCCTGCTCCGTGAGTGGAGCAGCCCTACCCACCCTCCCGCCTGCAAAGGAAACATAGCATGTGTGCATCAGAAAGTTATCATCATGTTATTATTTTGCCACTTCTTGCACTACGTGAAAGCAGTGGAGCGACGCTCTTCCGCCATTGCGGATGAGCCGCCACTGGGGGTGCGACATCCACAGGTGCTAGGCCTGGGCGACTTGACCCCCGGGCCTCCTCCGCTACGCATCTCACCTTCTCCTTACCTGGACATTGACACCTTGGCGCAATCCGCTGCACTCTCTCCAAATCTGTGACTCAGCCATCAGGAGCCTCAGCCAGGTGGGATTTCACAAGCCTGGGTACAGCAGTCGCCGCCAAGTCTGCTGGGGAAACTCCCGATGCAGGTGATGCAACAGGGCCCCCTTAGGCGTGAAGTTGCAGCGCTCCCGCTAAACAAGTTCGGCGGGGCCCTCACCCTCCACAGTGTCCGGCCAGTGCAACATAATCCGGCCTGTGAGGCACAGAGGTGCCGCCCACCATTTGTAATCTCCTCCGTGCACCCCGGTGTAGTGTTGGATTGTAGTATGCGATGCAGACCTCCCTACGTTGGTGCGCAGGAGCACCTCTACCATTCACAGCTCCAAGTGGCTCAAGGTGGTCTTCTCACACAGGTCAGCAACATGTCTCCATGCGACCTGCCAGACTTCACCACCAGGTAAGGGCGATCGCCGCGCCTCAATGTCTACCGCCACGGCCCAGCGATTCCCCAGGACATCCGCATCCCACTCCAGGTCCCAGGCGTGGGACCAACAAGGCCTCCAGGCCCCAGACGCAGGCACAGCGAGACCTCCAGGCCCCGGGGACTGTCCGCGCTTTCAAGGTTTTGGATGCCATGGTGTGCAATGAAAAGTGATGCATCACTGGTTTTGCACCGCGATACGCCTCTTTTCATAGATGTAGCCCTGAATTTCCTCTTCCCCTGGGACTCTGGCTGGTCATCCTGGATGTTAGGGGGCTTGAGGGGGTTGTTGATCTGTGCTGCCTTTGGCCCTGACTGCTCCATTTTGCATTCTATTGTTTTTTTTCCTATTTTTCATTGGAGGTGGACTGATAGGCTATTTTTGACTATAGAGGAAAAAAAACTCACGTTGGGCTGACTAATGTGCGTTTTTTACCGCTAATGGGCCTTTCGTTAGTTTTCGCCCACTAACGCCAGAATTCCGATCGCCTTCACGCTAGTGTTAGCGGCAGTTTTCAACGCGGCTCCCTGAAACTATCGCCATGTAGCGACGTCTTGTAAATATGTCGCTAACAGGGCGATAGTTTTCAGTGGTATGCGGCGGTAGGAAAACTGCCGCTAACTAGCGTTAGCGGTAGTGAACGCCATTCCTGTACATGTGGCCCTTAGTACTTCACCCTTTGCCAATTCGTTTAACAATCTTCCTACCTGTTCTTTATTTAGGTCTGGCCTAGAGACGACCAAAGCTGTTTCGCCTGCTTCGTATTTTTCAAAAAGTCATACGGCGCATCTATGGTGGCGCAAGGATTTCTCAGGGAGGCGCAGGGAAAGTGACGCATCTCTACAGATGCGTCACTTTCTTGTAAATCTGCACCCTAGTCGTTAGAAGGCAACATATTTACTTTGAGTTACTTTTAAACTTTTAATGCCAATTGTATATATTTTTGCAAAAAATAAATACATTGCAGGCGTGTAACTGTAACACCTATTTTACTCACCAATGTGTGCTTTTTTATTCCCTCCCAGTCGAATACCAACGGAAGGGCAGCCTGTCTCACAGTAGCAGCCACACTTTTAGAAACTTCATTTATTCATTCGTCCAGTGTGGTCATGGGTAAATCCCCTGGTCTCCATCCATCTCAGTTCCCATATCTTCCACCAAAACCAGAACTATTTAGAAAAAGAGTGTAAAATACTACTATTTAGCACCAGGTGCGTAACACAGGCCCCCGCAGTGCGCAGGGGCCCGAGCTGCAGGGGGCCCCCTCAGCACAGTACTCTGTGGCTGCTCGGAGTTCCTGCGTGTACGCTAACTGTTCAGCGTGTGCCATCAACGAAGACAGTTATTTACTTATCAAAGAGGCTCTGTTGATTAATGGATTGTGTCAGTTTCCAGAAATAAGCACGCAGACAGATAGCCCACGTGACAGGCGACGCTGGTTTTTGTTAGTTTGAAGATTAAGTGCTCACAACCACGCTCTGTAGGACCAGTTGTTTTATGTTTTTTGTTAGTAAAACACGTCTCTAATTAAATGCTTTTAAAATGAATAGTTATACAACTCAGATTTATTTGTCTTGCTTTTATTTTAAAAGACGGGTTTAATTAATCGGTCTTGTTAAAACGTGACGTTCATCAGTTGCCGAGTCTTGGATCTTTGAATGTCCTGCATACCAAGACTTGACTCAATTAAGAAAATAGATAAGCAACTGCCAGGAGATTTCATTCAAGCTGCTGCATAAATGACACAGGTGGTCAGTGCGTAGCAAGGGTGCATATGGCCCTAATGCAAGTAAGGAAAACCATCCTCCTGCTTACAGGTTGAGTAGTCAAATGCAGCCATTGTACAGTGCAGTGGGCCCCTCACGCCCCTGGGCACTAGTTCCACTGCACCGGCTCCCCCATGATAGCTGTGCCCCTGAGCCTGGTTAAGTCCTCTAGCGCTCTTACAGCCGGCATTGCATACTGCTTGTTTAAAGATGGCTCAGGCCGTCAATACATTTTTGTAAGGTCACTCCATGTCAACAGGAATGCAGTTTTCCACCTTTAATGTTTGATTTAACAACCTAAGCAATTCCTAGTGTTTTCTTTTATCACATCAATTGACGCTGAAAACAATGATCTGTATACACTACAGGTGCATTGTGTGCTTTGTGACAGGGAATCACCTAGTAACTTTACCCTTTTGTGAGATTCTGATAAAGTTCGTAGGTACTGTCATAGGTTGGCATTCAAAGAAGCATCCTGCATTTTGCGGTTTTTGCTGTTTTAGGACCTTTCTTTAATATGTGTCTTCTCCTGTTACATGCCCATTCTACTGGGGAAGCTGGGTTGATTTGAGGTGTGTCACATCAGATTATCATATACAGATCCCCTATGGGTAAGTGGCGTAACGTCGATAGCCCCCGCAGTCCCCGCGGTGCATGGGGGTCCCTTGAGCTCCAGGTGGCCCCCTCCGGCACTGTGGTCCAAAGCATGGGGGGCCCCTCCATGTAACTTGCAGGGGGGCCCCCTCAAGTTTCGTTACGCCACTGTTTAGCACCCAATAAAAACGTTGATCTTTGTTTGCCATAATAACTTTGCATGGCAAACTAGACTTCAGCGCTCGTTCTGCTCATCAGTGCCAGCAGATGGCAGCATGGCACCAAAAACCTTTTTTATTTGCTCTTCGAAAATTCAGACTAGGTGCATTTAACAGACTGCAAGGTGAAGAAACAATTCGCAGTACCAAGTGATTGAAAATGATGTTTCCTCCGTGGTGAATGGTTTCACCATTATATTTTCCTTCAAGGAACTGCGCGTTTTTTATAACCTCTGCCAGAAAGGCAATCCTGACATCGGCTCACGAGCCTGTGACTATTCTGGTGCTCTTATAAAGCGCTCTAAAGCCAACGGGCCAAGTTTAGCAACTCTAAAATAAATAAATAATGCGATAGTGTCAGGGTTGTGGGTGGCCTAGGTGGGACGCAAGTGCCATTCTACTCAGGAAGAATCCACCCGGCCCCTTTCCTCTCGAAGCAAGCCAACGGCATCACACCGACCACAAGAACAAACGCGTCTGTGGTTGTTCAACATGCCTGAGAGGTTCAATTTTTATAGCTATGCAGTTATTACCTAACACATTTGAGAAGTTAATGTCTACGGGTGACAACGCTTATTTTGAAGTGAAGTCACCATTAAATTATTCATTATTGTGAGTGTATCCCACTTACCTGGGAGCTCACGTTGTACATTTTCCCAACTCCGGAGTAACTGAGCTCGAGATTCTGGAATAAATTTCCACGAATATTTTTAATTTGTACCTCACCAATTAAAATGCCTTTATTTGTTTTGATCCTATTAAAATGTTTGTTTCCATCACACTTCAGAATTACAAAATTCTGGGGCATATTTACAAGGGAATGAATGGCAGAGAGTGGCGTTAAGCACAAAATGCTAACACCACGCTCCGCCATTCTGAAAACGCAGGGATGCACCATATTCACAAAGATACAGCACATCCCTGCATTTTCCCTAGCGCTGGGGCTAAATTTAGCTGCCTAGCGCCAACGTAGGCACCCTTGCACCATAGTGCACGGGTGCCTGTGTTGAGGGAATGATTGTTCATGTGCAGGAAGGTGTCCCTTCCTGCACATAAACAATCACAAATGGCGATTTGTAACTTCTATGTGTGCTACTGTGTGCAGCACACATAGAAGTTGCAAATCGTCATTTTTTTTTATAATGATTGTTAATGTGCAGGAAGGGACACCATCCTGCACGTAAACAGTCATTCAAGGCAATTTGCTGTTTCTGTGTGTGATGCAGAATGCAGCACACATAGAAACAGCAAAAAAGAGGAGAAATTAAGCATTTAGCCTCTTTTCACCATGTTAAGACCGGGGGGCCTATTAGCAATAACCGGCGATAATTATCGCTAAGCGCATTTAGCGCTAGGATAATTATCGCCGGCTATCGCCGGTTTCTATCGCGGAGATAGCGTGCTATCAGCAACGCTTATCTCCAATGCGATAGAAACCCCTGCTGTCGCTGGAAAACAGTGCGATTATCGCTGGAAATCCAGCGATAATCGCACTGTGACCAGCGATAGCTTGCTGATAGGGCAAGGGGGATTTAGCCATGTAATCCACCTCCCATTGGATTACATGGCTAAGTCAGGTTTGGACCAGGTGTAAAAAAACAAGCGCTAATAGTGTTTAGCGCCGGTTTCTTTATCGCCTTGCTGGCCTCCCTAATAGGCGATAGCGATGTTAGCGACTATTTCCAGTCGCTGCCAGGTTGGGAACGCCTACTTTGCATGTCATTAGCGATAAATATCGCTGGCATGCAAAGTGGCACCCAACCCGGTCGCTATCGCCTAAAAGCTGTCGCTAACAGCTGTTAGCGACAGCTTGCTAATAGGGCGATAAAAATATCGCCGCTTTAGCGGCAAAAAGTGCCGCTAAAGCGGCGATAAAGCCCTTGATAATATGCCCCCAGGTTTTCCCTGATCTTAATTTTGGCGTTGCCTTTTATTTACGCTGCCCTTGTAAATAGGGGGCAGCGTCAAAATCAATGGGTGTTGCGGCGGAACGCCCACCGCAACACCCATTGCCCGCCCCTTTCACACTAAGTGTAGCGTGAAAGGGGGCCTTATTTACAAGGTAGCGTTAAGCCAAGTTAAGTGGCTTAACGCTGCCTTGTAAATAAGGTGAAGCCCCTATCGCCACAGGAACGTTGTTAAAAGTGACGTTCCTGTGGCGATAAGGGCTTGTAAATATGCCCCTCTGTTTCATTTGTGCTTTCATAACTGATTATATGTTTTGGAATATTTCATTTACAGCCATTTAAACTGTGTTGTGTGATATAAAAAATGGAATCCTACAGCCTATCCTTTCACACTCCCCAGCAAGATAGTCAGACACTTCAGTTACAAATGCCTCTCAATTCGCTGTCAGAGAAAGAAAAGTAAACATCAATATCTTTGTTTAGAATAAGCAGCCATTTGTCAGAATACATAGCCTGACATTTGACCTCTATATTTAAAAACATCTATCTTTAAACGCACAGGAAATGAAACAATGTAAAAACACATCTTTATTGCTCTTCACCCTCCAAACCTCAGCATGGTTATTTTGGGAGTGCTGCAGCAGCCCCCTCCCCCCTACTTGCAGCGGCTATGTCTCACTAAGGCTGGGTCAATGCTAAAGTTTCAATATACCCACTGACTGTTTAAATTAGTTCCAGTGAAGTTCAGGGTGTGTACATTTATCTTATAGAGATATAATGAAGGTCTAGAAGAGATGTAGCCCTCCTGGGCCCATGCTGGACATCCTCAGTTGGTATGGTGCAGACAATTTGTAACATCTCAGACAGACATCCTTGTATTCTCGTAATGTATAACTTTCTCTCCGTGACATCACAGGTAGCCGACAGACATTTTAAAGAACAGGTTAAATATCCTAATTTGTAGTTATGTGATTGGGAAATGAGAGTCAAATACTATTTCGAAGCGTCTCTTACATGATCTTTTTCTCACTTAACATGTAGGTACAGGCTTGTGAAGATTTTTTTCGTGCAGATCGTGCTGCTTTACGCAACATTGCATCAAGGGGGCATTCCATGGGTGGTACTTGGGCATTTCAATGTAACCATCTATGCAAATTTGTACAGCAAAACCGTATCTACTAAAATTGTTAGACTGGGCTTTGCGTGAAATAATAACTACTCATTGAAGCATTCGCAAAGTTGGAGAAATTCTTTGATTTCTCCAAATACTTCACATATTGTATCGGATTTTATTTGCTTTGAGTCGCCAGAGCTTCCATAGTGACTCCTTGCCAACTTTCTCCGCTGAAGATTCCAAAGTATCTACTGTTCTTGGGCTTTCTCTGCAAAAGGCTTTCTCCTGATGAACTCTTTATGTTTGTGATTTAGCTCTCAGTCCTCTTTACTTATATTTAGAAGAGCCTTAATACATACCTTATTCCCTTAGATTTTCCATTCTTTGCTTGTAGATGAGAGTCTTGGGCCTGTTACGAAAAAGCAGCAATATCTTAGTATTTCGTATATTAGTATTTTTTTTATTTTGTTCTAGAAAAAATGTAATTGCATTATTATTCCTTCTTTGATGGTTATCTTTATGTTGATTGTCGTGTCCCATTTTACTAGGCTTGTAATTAACTTTGATGTTTCTTTTAACTTATTTACTTAACAACGTCTGCCATCTCTGTGTTGATAGTAAATTTAATGTTTTGAATTATAAAAATTGGAAATGTTCCTCCACAAAATTAGCGGCATGATTGTGACTCATGCATGAAACCTTATATTCCCCTGCATTACTGACTCTTGTTATGTCTGCATTTTCATGTTTATTGTAAACATTGGGCCCTGCTCCAGAGGTGATTCAATGCAGCCAGGTATCTCAGGGTGATAGCATCTCTTGTCTACAGAAGTGTCTTGCATGATCAGGTGACCACATTTTAAGAGATTTGTCACATGGAATTTACTTAGCTCTTTATTCACCACTGAGCTTCGATATGAGAAGTGTGGGTGAGTTTTCCCTCAGTTAGTTAACCTACTGGTTGACAGGAAACCAGGCTAAAATGGATGTAACCTTGCAACTGGTTGCCAGACAAATACAATAGCAGATAGTGGTACAAATCAAATGTAAAACATCACTGTACATAAAATGCAGAGGGCGCTTCAAGTATCACATCAGAATCTCCATACATTTGAGGGAAGAGCCTCAGCTCTTCCTTTAGGATAGGTTTTGATTTGTAACATAGAGCGCTTATTGGTCTTTAGCCTCCTTGAGAGTCTACCAGGGGAATCGTACCTGCAGTGCCCATGGTCTGACTCCTTGTCAAGGGGTTGGATTTGTTCATTCTCAATGGAGCGATGGGTGTTCATGGAGTGCAGGGTGGGCCTGCTTTTGATGGCAATTGGTAAGAGCCTAGCCGCTCGATGTGGTGTGCCTCAGCGCATGGTGCACAGAACGGAGAGTGCCTGGTCTCTGCCCCAGCCCAGCCAACATTATTGTTCTTCATTGTGCATGCAAATGCGCATGCCCAGTCAAGTGATCGTCAGCAGTACTGGAACCTGCAGTGGACCTGCTGTGCTCTAGTCGTGCTGCACACAATTTGGAGAGTCTTGTTTTTGCTGGATCTTCCTTGGCCTAAACACAAGAAGCTCTCCTAAACAAAGCTCGATGCCCATTCTGGGTCACAGTGGTGATGGATAGTCAGACATCAGTCAGTGTCCTCTGAGGCAAGAGGGGTCTCTTTCCTCTTTGGCATGGGCCAGTTGAATGAATCCACTAAAGGCAGTCACAGTGCGCTCAGTGCCTCACACTGGTATTCATTAGCAGCATAGCCCACAAAGTTTGCAATTAGTCTTTAGAAATGTGAAGGGCACTCCAGATTCTCAGAAAAAGATGCAGGAATACTTGTGTAACCTAGATCTCACGCTCCTGCTTGGCTGTTGCAGGTATTTCTGAGGTAAAGCAGCAGCTCTATTTAATCACCCCCTTATCTCCTTCACTGTTCCCATCTTGTAGGCCATGGGTACTCACAAACAGTTTCTTGGGGGCCAAAAAGTACAGTGTGGGTTTTGCCAGAGGGCTACATCTATCCAGTGGCACTTCCCACCTCCAATTCCCTCCCCTGTGTGTTTGGATTCGTTATAAAAAAGCACACAAGTGATGTGTCAAAAAAGCGCATTAGCGCTCTATCAAGAAAATGCATAATGCTAACCTCATTTTGTAGGTGAAAGCATCCAAATTAGTGTGCACCTACAAAATGATGCAACTGACACGTCACAGTACCTTTTTATTTTTTATAATATTTTCAGCCATGCTGCATAGCAGCTGTTAGCTGCGCTGATATACACCATGGCTAAAAATTATTGTCAATGCCAATAGGTGTCATACATGCGAACTATTGGCTTTGTCAATGCTTGTTCAGTTAAGATGTCTGTATTATATGTTGTTTACATTTATATTTAGGTTAAAAGCCACCTTTTAGCTACATAATTATTTGTTCTTTTGAGCTACCTGATTGACACACACTTCTTGATCCTGCCCCATCGTACTCACAATCACAGTCCCTATACTCGATTATTCCCTTTTCAGGTTTGAGCAGGCCTCCTTGCAGAAAGTACAAGCTAGACTTGCTGTAAAAAGAAAGCCCATAAGCAACGTAGCATAAATACATACAGTTACAACACTGGGGCATATTTACGAGGAAGTGGCGGAGCACAGCGTTAGACATCTTGGCTTAACGCCGCACTCCGTCACTTCCAAAGCGCAGGGCTGCACCGTATTTACAAGGATACGATGCGGCCCTGCTTTTCCCCCTGCACTGGCGCTAATTTTAGCTGCCTATCACCAATGCAGACACCCTTGCACCAAGGGTGCCTGCATTGTAGGGAAAGATTGTTTATGTGTAGGAAGGTGTCCCTTCCTGCACATAAACAATCTGAAATGGCATTTTGAAACTTCTATGTGTGCTGCTTAATGCAGCACACATAGAAGTTGCAAAAGGTCATTTTTTTTATTGATTGTTTATGTACAGGAAGGGGCACCCTCCTGCACATAAATAATCAATGGCCTTTTGCTGTTTCTATGTGTGCTGCACAACGCAGCACACATAGAAACAGCAAAAATGAGGAGAAAGGTGTGTGAGGGCCCCATTTCCAAAAATGAACTTCTCCCCTTGTAGTGGCTCCTTTTCTCTGACCTACTCCCCTTTGTTTTTTGTCCCCTTTAGGAACAGCATACCTTTTCTTTTGAGAATTAGCAGACAATTTATGCTGGACCTTTATGCGGTCTAGGTCCCCAATTTTTGGGGGGATGGATAAAACTGACTTTAAACACTTCCTATCATGTGACAAAGGACACTTCCGGTGAGAACTCCACCCCACCCCCCATTCCAAGTATCTTCCACTAGACTAAAAGACGTTCTTCATCTAGCTGTCACCCACGTGCCTTTCTTGTACACGTCTGGCGCACACCTCCACGCCTTACAGGAAGCTCGTGGCGACTGCATTCAGTTCAGAGTTGGTGCCACAGATTCCAACGTTTGGAACAAAACAGTAATTGGAAGACCGACCTGTGATGATCTGCGTTTCTAATAAAGGCGTGACTAGGCCCATGAACCCCGTCCAAATTACGTAAACGTGCTACGTAATTAGGAGAGACGTTGATTCTGTCGTCTGTTGTGTTATCCCACAGGATAAGTCGGCCTCCACGTTGCGTAGGCTACGGTTACTCAAACTCCGGCTCCTTTCGGCGTTCCCATACCGGCCTCCGCTTCAGATCTGTGCTGGCCGCAGCTGCTAACACTTACTGCAAAGGAGGAGGTCTGGTCAAAAAAGAACATTTTCCCATGGCCGAGGAACCGAGCCCCACCAAGAACGCGGGGTGCTTGCAACAGGAGAAGGCGCAGACGTGACACAGCCGTTGCCAAACCGTGCCAGAAAAGCACAGCTGCCTGCAGGCCCCTCCAGCTTCCCAGCTCTGCAGTATACAGTCACCCGCGCAGGAACTGGGGCCCGGCATAGTTTTGAATTACAGTCTGGAGACGGAGAGGGTCCTCTCACACGTGGGATGGCGTAATGCACAAATCTTAGCCATTGGGCCAGCTTTTGTCGAAAAAAATGCAAAGGCCATGCCTGGCAGTCAATTTCTTGGCTACACTTTTTGTTTAGAAATACCATTTTCTGGATCCTTCCTATCTTTGGTCATCGGGGCAAGACCTATTGCGTTGCCGATGCTTGTGTGTGTTTTTTTCAACAGCAATGAGTCTGCCTGGCCTCTGCCCAGACAAGAATCACTAGCTACACTCTATATTCCACCCTGCTTCTGTGGCAGGCTACTGTAAACTGGGGCACTAGGATGCCCGATCTAATCCCTGCTTCCCCACTTTACTGAACCGTGTAATTCTGGGCAAACACATTTTATGCCCTTGTCCTTCAGCCCCCGTCAAGTGTAGAATACAAATTCATAAAAAAAAGGGTAGCGTTGACACTAAGGGGCATATGTACAAGTCCCTATCGCCACCACAACGTCACCTATAGTGGCGTTGTGGTGGCGATAGGGGCTGCGCCTTATGTATAAGGCAGCGTTAGCTTAACGCTGCCTTGTACACAAGGCCCCCTTTCACGCTATGGTTAGCGTGAAAGGGGTGGGCAGTGGGTGTTGCGGTGGGCGTTCCACCGCAACACCCATTCATTTTGACGCTGCCCCCTATGTACAAGTGTGGCGTTCATAGGAGGCAGCGCCAAAATTAAGACCAGGTAAAAACTGGTCTTAAGATGGCGAAACAAGGAGAAATGCATTATTTCTCCTCGATTTTGCTTTTTCCGTGTGTGCTGCCTTGTGCAGCACACATGGAAAAAGCAAAATGCCATGGTTTGTTTATGTACAGGAAGGTGTCCCTTCCTGTACATAAACAAACCTTTAAAAAAAATGAATTCTGTCACTTTCATGTGTGCTGCATGAAGCAGTAACCATGAAAGTGACAGAATGGCATTTCTAGGATTGTTTATGTGCAGGAAGGGACACCTTCCTACACATAAACAATCCTCCCCTGCACGCAGACACCCTTGCACTCTGGTGCAAGGGTGCCTGCGTTGGCGCTAAGTTGCTAAACTAAGCACCATCGCAGGGGGAAACGCAAGGCTGCACCACATTCTTGTAAACATGGTGCAGCCTTGTGTTTCAGGAGTGGAGGAGAGAGGTGTTAAGCCAGGAAGGCTAACTCCTCTCTCCTCCACTTCCTTGTACATATCCCCTTAAGCATTATCAGAAACGGACTCTTGCCGCTGTTTGGGGACATTTTGTCCCTAGTCAAGAAAGAAAAGGAGGTGGAAGCAAACAATAAGGCGGAAGTATTGATCTGGGCTCAATCTTATGCTTCATTGTGTGGGCAGTGATTGGACTCCATATAGGATCTTCCTTGTGCCCCACAAGCAACCAACATTGGACAATGTCAGTGTAAGACAGTTGGACGCATGTGGGTCTTATGTTGGGGTTTATTATTGGCACTCAGCAGGCTCCTTTTCCAGATCTCAATTACGACCTTTGGGGAGGTCAAGGTTTAACTGGGGTCCAGTGGGGATTTAGGATTCTTCTGTCCTACATTCAAGAACAAAAGGACTTAAACTGGTTTTGACAAAGATACTGGTAAGTTTGGTTTCATTGACGCGATTCTATCATCTTGGTCTCTAAGATGAGATATTTCTCCCAGGCCGCATCTTGATCCAAACCAACACTTCAGTGGAAAAGGAAAGAGGGGTAGAAGGGTCATAAACACCGAGAAACATCAAAGGAGAAATTACAGAGGAGTAAACCTGCTGGCACTTGAAGGCCACTGGTTGAAAAATAAATTCTGAATGTTTTCATGAACAAAAAAACACGATTAAAGTGTAAAGTCCCATTTATCCGTCCCAGCATTTTCTCTTGCATGCCATGTGATCTTAGTTTTTAACGTTGTCCCGAAAAATTCACTGAGGTCTCAGATATATTTTGTGATCACCGCTTCAATATAACTGTATGAATTCTTAATCTAGACTGCTGTGCTCTTTCAAGTCGTGAGACTTGAATTCTGTTTTCTACCACATAGAAAATGAATGGTTCTTGCAAAGTTTGGTGTTTTTAAGGTACTCATTTTATCAACCTCAGAAGGATTAAAGACTGAGTCAGGCCCACAGGCATTCCAACCTGTGACCTGCAGGTTACATATAGATCTCTGCAGCAGGGACATTAACTCATAGAGTTATCATCAGGAATACTGGAACTGTGCAGAATTGGAGGACTAAATTATGCAGCATAGTTGGTTAAATTATGCGGCACGGATTTGAAAATTGTGTGGTTCTAGGTTGTTTATAGCTTCACCTCGCTGTTTAGTCATTTTAACACACTAACTGTAAAGGGATGCTATAAATATAGAAAATATAAAGATTTTTTAGCCAGAAAAGTATACACATTATCTGAAAATGTTGTTCATATAAACAAATAATGAAACTGTCTTTCATGGACGCGCCAAAACACCATTTTCTGCTTTGCCCCTTCTAGTACCCAGAATAAAATAGTTTGCGCTAAACATACAATATCGGACTCAGCAGAAAACGAGCCTCTATGTGCCCGCTCCACATCATTATGTAACTACATGTGACTCTTTTATTCTTTGAGTCTTTAAGTATTAGAATTGCTTTTCATTGTTGGTTTAACTTAGTGGTCACATGGATCCCTAGAACACCGCTTTTCTGTAAGAAACAGCCTTGCTGAATCAGTGCTTAATTTGTAAAACAATATGTGCTGGTGCCCAAAGTTTTGCTCAGAAGCCTGCGGCCAGCAGTATGAATATCGAGAGTGCCAAATGCCAATTCTGTGTAGTCTTGTTTCCACTTCATGCCTCCTTTATCCATCACCAGACACAGTTTGCCTCCTTGTCACACATTTGGGGCTTCTTTTTCATTGCTTCTTTCTCCCTTTGCCAGTGTTTTTCTGTCTTCCTCCTTCTTTCCCCCTTTTGTATTTTTCTCTCTCTCGCTCTGGATCAAAGTCTGTTGACGAAAAATAATTGTTTGTTGGTCGCCTAAAAATGAGTGCCGGTGAGCCCCACCTGCAACCACCGGCTCAACGTAATCATTGTGCTGAATGGTATTTTACATTACATATGTATAAAGTAAGTGTTTCACTAGCGGTTCACTGTAAGATTCAAGCTCAGACGATAAAAGCAGAAGTACTTTTTGGGGGATTTTTTCGAACTATGAGTGCTTTCTTGAAATTACTCCTGTTCTGAGAACAGTGTTTGTGGTGCAACATGAATTTCCATGCTTAATGAAAAAAACATTTTCATGACAAAGGAGAAATTATTATTTCTACATTTGTTAATTAACATGTAAATATGTCAGGTTTTCTTTTATGCGGCAGAGACATTAATATAGTCTTAGAGCCCGACACAGCAGGCTCTACCGGCCATTAAATGCCCGCTCTAGCGTTATCGGCTCGGGCCTTTATTAACGGAGCGGGCCTTTAACGACCGGTAGAGCCCGCTTTGGAGGGCTCCAAGGCTATTAGAGCATTGGCCCATAGTAGACGATGCCTTTCCAAAATAAATCCAGAGCAATACAGTTGCAACTCGGACTGCACACGGTGCGCATGCAGTAAATTAAATAAACCTACCTTTGTCTCTGCCAGCGAATGGTGGCTGCCATTATGTGTAATGTCGCACTCCGACTCCGCTGCCTGAAGGTACTGTACAGAACATAGGTCGATTTTTCTGTGCATGCTCTTCGTGTGAAGAGGACATTGTGCAAATTAAGAAGAGCCCACCCCCATGTTGTTTCACTTGGCAAGCTAGAAAGTGCACCAGTTTAAATTAACATGAGGTCAATGAGGCCCACATTGTAGAGCAATAAGGAGGCACGTTAAAGTGGCAGCTTCATTTTTAAAACACAATGATGTAATCGTAGGAAAATTTCGAAAGAAGCAAGACATTTCTAATTTTGCTTCTATTATTTATAACAAATGTGTTGTGAAACGGGCTGCAAACATTCCCTGTAAAAAAAGGCCTGCCTTACTAACACATTTTGCATTTCAGCAAATGTCTGGAAATAGAAATTAAATCGAAATCAAAGTAAAATCGTCAATGTGTATTTTAATCTTGCCTTTTCTGTCCTTGTTTACTTAAATTAGCAGTCAGGGAACATTGAGACAGCTGTAGCCCACATGTTGAAGTGATTTCTTCTTACATTTTAAAAGCAAATGTAGTACTAAAGGGGAATTAATCACAGCTTTGGATGAGATACCGATTTTTAATCCTAACCACACTTTTTAAAAAACAGGCCATGACAGGAAAAAAAACAGACAGTTCACAACTGTACTTGAACATTAAGGACTTGAGCAGTGGTATGAAAATGTATTCAGACAGAGAGAATAAAAAACAAAAACAACAGACAGCTATGTATGTGAAAAAACATTATTTATTACACCATTAACACCACCTTGCACTTTGTGCTACAATTACAGTACTAAAATGAAATAGCAAATAACAAATTTAGGAGTTAAACATGCACTCTAATACATTTTGGGAGGAAGGAAGGAACTTTGCAAAGCATGACAACCATCAAAAATAATTTGTTACAGTAAGATTTAATTTAAATGAAAATTGTACATTGCCATTAAATGTGATTTTATAGTGTGAGAAAACATCAGACATATTTTTTTTCATATTGTGATCTGTGCTGCTCCCTGGTATCCACAATGAAGGATTGTCTTCTATTTCTACACAGGTTTCTGGCCCATTTATGTATTTTTTTGATGCATTTGCTAGTACAGTGGACCATACATTTCGATCCTCTGATGATGCTTTCCAGTAACTCTGTACACTGGTTTCGCTTTTGTGGCCAGTGACTGCCATTATCTGACGAGCTTCAAGACCATTATCTGCGAGCAATTGCACAGCTGTAGCGCGCAGACACGGGTTTGTGTAAATGTGACTTAATCCTGCTTTTCTTCTGATTTCTTTCATTAGTCCTCCAATTGTGTTTTTCCCAAGACGCTGCTTGAAATACCAAACAGAGGCACTTGCAGTATCCTCCACCATAAGTTTCATTGGTTTAACATAGGAGCATGTGAAATCCCTGCGCACTTTGGAAAAAGGAAAATTTCACAGGACACATACCACTGCCCGGCTGGGCATAAACGCGACCTCTGTTTTGGTATCTTAGTTTCTCATGTATTTCTTTGTGTTTTTTTGTTTGTTCATTAAAATTTAAGGTTGAATACTCTTGTTTTTTTTCCTCTACTTGGAAGGTGAAAGCATTTTTAGGCAACTCCCGTAATCCTTCCCTGCCACGTCTCGCAAGGTGTAGTTGAGTATCAAAAAAAACTTTGTACTGCAGTGAAATAGGTCCATCACAGTTCAAGATACCACAGTGTTTTATCAATGACAAGTCCTGTGCTGATATAAATTATTTTCTTATACTGATGTCTTTTCCTTCTCTACTTTTTTTTAATTGCTACTAACACATTGTTAGCGGGAGCAAATACAGCATCATGCATGATATTAACAGCTCTGCTAAAAGGATTATTAATGTGTCTATTTAGTCCAGCCCTTACTGATATTAGGCTTTGATTACTATAACATTCCCTCTTAGCATTTCTTACCTCTCCATAAAAATCCGGCTACAGGGTTCAGACAGTGGTTTCATCTCAAAATCTGGTATATGCCCATTTTCTACCAACCTGTCTCTGAATATCTGCGTAGCCCATTTTGTTGCTGTTCTAGTCTTGGTTTCAGCCCTCCGCTCTTCAAGTATATCCAGTTCATGTGCAGCAAAGTTTTGGTGACATTTCCAGGCATCTCTCTTTGTTGTCCTGCTGATTTATTTACCCTTTCATCAATGAAAATGTGTCTAAATAAATTGAAAGAAATTTGTTGAGGCTTTTCACAACACTGTACACAAGTTGGAGGATTTGCCATAGCTACTGCGTAGCTCTTCACCTTGGTATGATTGTTGAGCTAACTGCACTTTTAAACAGTAGAATGGATTGCTAGTGGCAGCTTGTGGAGTTTAGAACACTTTGCTGAGAGGGTGTTTACAATTGAATACAGATCCCTGGAGCTGCATTGTCTTCAGTGGAGCTCTCAACATTCCAGTGTTCTAATATTGCATTAGAGCCCGACGTAGCGGGCTCTACTGGCCATTAAAGGCCGCTCCAGCTTGAAAGGTCTGAGCCGAAGGTGAGGGCCTTTAACAACGGAGCGGGCCTTTAATTGCTGGCAGTGCCCGCTACGTCAGGCTCTAAGGCTATTAGAACATTCCGCCACTAGAGGGCAGAATGTTCTAATTTGTAAAACAAAAACTTCACGGAGCCTGAAGGGGTTGAAATCCCCTCGGGCTCCGTGAGGCCTTTGTTATACATTGGAATGTTGATGTTTCGGGATACTACCGGCCATTAGAAGCCCGGAGCACTCCATTGTTTTCAATGGAGCTCCCAACATTTCAATATTCTAATAAGACTGGGCAAACATTTTACCTCATTAGTGCCAGTTTAATACCCCAATACAGCAACCAAACACTAAAAGATGACCAGATAACCTTTGGAAAGCGTCTACCACTGCTCTGTACCATGTGTGAGATTTTTCAAATAACTCATGAACCGTTTGAGGCACATACAATTTTTTATTGAAATCTGCAAATTATGCACTAGAGAGTGAAAAATGTGGCAAGAGGGGTAAATATATAATCATGCAGAAAACGCTGTAGACCCATAATCACATTTGTTTCCAGTGACACTAGTTATCATAAGCTTTGGTAGCAGCAACGCCAATAGTTATGACATAGTCCTGCCAAAACAGGTACCACCTTTGCATTTTATAAGAGCTGTCTAACTCCTCTCTGCTGAGGTCACTCAGTGTTTCCATGATTTAGAACCCAGGGTGTAACCGACAATTTAGTGTGTGTATACCCGAACCTGGACACCACCCTATACATACGTTTCAGTCTCTATCCTCTCCTGTCTCTGCCTATTTTCATCCCCCCTTTGCCTGTTTGACATCCTCCCACCAATGGGCAGGCAAAAGTATGCTCTGTCGTTACTAATGTGTCACAGTCACAGATTCTTTTTGGGCATCAGGAATGCTCAGAAAAGTTATCATATGCCAGGCATGAAACTGGTGCCCTCTTCAAAACCCTCATCCTAGATGCTCCGTCCAGTGTGCCTCATTCATACCTTCATGAAAAAGTGAATGAAACCACAGGGTCAGACAGGCACTCTTTCATTCCACGGAACATGCAAGTCTCTACTTATGTACACCCTTGCAGTAGCTCTGCTTCGAACCAGCCCAGCCTTCTCCAGATCCCACCATGGCCCTAACTAGAAGAAGTCATGTCTCTCTATATCAGAAGTTCTGGCATCGAACAACATATGCCCTGTCTAAACCATCCCATGTCCTGTCAAGTACCATACATCAGGAGTTGGACTAGCACATTTTAGTGCTGGTGTCGGCATCACTACACTAAATTGCATCAGTCACGCATTACTATCTTCTAGCAGTATGACGAGGTGCCGCAGGCAGTCTTATGGCATAAACAGTGGAGCCAACGCACTTGCTGTGTGCTGCTGTGCCGGGCAGCATGATAAGTTGCCAGGCACAGGTCGAGGAGAGGGTGACTCATTGCCACATGATGACCTGGGCCTTAGAAGTTGCTAATTTTTTAGTTTGTTTCCACCGGACCACATGGTTTCAGTGCGTCACTCACTTTAAAATAATGGGGGCATACTCATAAGCCAGTTTGTGTCACTCTTGCACCACACAATGTGGTGCAAGAGTAACGCAAACCTTAAGTGAGATGAAGCCACACAAGGCCACTTTGCGAGGCCCTGAGTGGCTCCATAAATCTGGAGTAAAGCAATGCAGCGCAAATCGCTGCGTTTCCTTACTCTGCGCTAGGGAGGCGTACCAACTCCCATGGTTTTTGATGCATTCCTAGACTTACCAGAACTAGCAAACCTGGGATGCACCAAAAAGATACATCTTCCCAGAGAAGTGTATTTGCCTCTCAGGATTGTTTTTGTGCAGTAAGGTGAACCTTAATGCGCAAAAAACTTCTGCATGCAACACAGGCACCCTTGCAAAATGGTGCCAATGCAGGGGAAAAGACAGGAATGTGCTGTATTGCCTTAAATACCACGCATTTCTGCCCTTTCTCTGACTTGCTGATTTGCTGCGCTTCACTGAGCGGCTTTTTCATAAATCTGGCGCATGCCTCGAGTCGTTCCTCACCAGGGTCTTTACTGTTTTATGCCCGCAGTTGTTAATAGGCCGGCAGCTTCTGTTTTTGCAGGATCAGATGTGTGACACAGTGAGTTTTTGCAGGGCCAGTAGGATCACCTGTGCTGCTACAAGAGATTTGTCCCAGTCGTTCTCTTCGCCACCAGCCCCACTCCGCATGTGGTCACCACTTCAAGTGAAGCATGACCTGGGCAAACCCTGGCAGTCGATGAGCTCGGTGCTGAAGGTACTGTCTGGCAGCACCAGTCACCAGAGCTGCTTGAGTCCAATTAACAGATTTAACAGCAGACTGGGCTGGACTGGCCGTAGTGGGCACCGGGCATTTTTCCGGTGGCCCGCCAGGGTGGGGGCCGGTTTTGGGCCCCTGGGGGGCCATTTTTGTTACCAGGGGCTGGCAATATTGGCCCCCTGTAACAAAACCGGCCCTAGAAAACAGCTCGGCCGCACCAGGCCTTCATATAAGCTTAACCAGCTTAACCCTGCCTGGAACAAGCCCTGGACCTTATTTGTAACAGCACTGGCTAGAACCAGCTCTGGTCCAGCCCAACACAACTAGAACCATCACTATCATTCCCTATAACCCGTGCTTCATTTATAAAAGAAAGAGTACCGGTGCCTGAAACTCTTCTCAGACGCTCTGGACACATCGAATACCAAGGCTGGTAGTCCTAAATCCACCTAGCAGTAGCGGCTCGTGGAGGGAGTGCCGCGGTGAGGCGGGGCGGGGGAGGAGCAGGGTGGGTTGTAGTAAACTACGGCATAAGGCTGAACAGAGGTAAGTAAACAAATAAAACGAATTTCGTTGCGCGCGCTGCATCGCATTTGGCAAGGAAGCGCGCGCAATGAAATTCGTTTTATTTATTTATTTGTTTACTTACCTCTGTTCGGCCGTATGCCGTAGTTTACTACCCCCCACCCTGCTCCTCCCCCGCCCCGCCTCACCGCCCCACGGCACTCCCTCCACGAGCCGCTACTGCCACCTAGTGACTCTTTAATTACCTACCAGGCACTCCCTGCTCCTTTATCTCACTTCTGCAGATTCCTGCTTTTTCCCTTTGTGACGATTTTGGCGTCTTCCTCTTCCTTCTTTCAGAGATGTGTGTTTTCCCCTCTCTTGCTCACGGTAAATATCTTATGTGGAAAAATAAATGGCAGTCCCCAAAAATAAGTGCCTGTGGCCCCCACTACAGGTTCAAATTAAGCACTGCCTATAACAAACCCTGGCCTTGTTTTGATCCATCAATGGGTAGAAACAGGGCCGGACTGGGAACACAAACCAGCCCTGGCAAGTCAGTTGGATCGTCCCGAGGGGGGAATTGAGAAGCACTGCTGCAGCTTTTGTTATAGGGGGCCGATATTGCAGCACTGCTTCAAAACCAATCCCCAGTAACAAAAACGTTACCTACCACTCAAAACACCGCCCCTCCCCCCCGTCCTTCCGGCCCACCGGGTAAATGCCTGGTGCCCGCTACGGCCAGTCCAGCCCTGGGTAGAAAGCTTGATTCAGACACAGCTTACTTAAAATCTCTATTTGTCCTACCTATTACTAGGCTCAGCTCTGCTTAGAACAAGTCACTGCAGTGCCTGTAGTCAGCTAGGCCCATCCCCTACCAGAACCAGACCCAGTTCCACCTGGAACCAGCACCAGCCATCCCTATCTACAGCACTCACCAAATGTTATTCATCTTTCCTGCTGTTTCCAAAGACTGTGAGAACAAAACCTCAACCACACTGGGAGCACAGCGAAACCAGCAATCTCTTCTTTCTAAGAAAACAGGAACTGTGAGTCCCTTGTGGCCTGCCCCTCAGCTGATCCGGATATTTTTACAAATGAAAGGAAAATACAATCATTAAATGTTTTGAGCTGGTCAAGTCCAGTCTGCAGTTTTTTTTCGTCATGTGGGTGTTCATTCTTGTCTTCATTATATGTGCAATACCCACTTCTATAATAAAGTAGAGGTTTCTTAAATTGTATTTATTTAAAATGTGTTGCCTTTTGCAATGCTTGATTGGCGTCCTCTAGTTAATTAAAATTGTCGCAGTCTAAAAAGTAGAAGCACTGCTTTTCAGCGTTGACAATGGACGATGAAGCAGACATCTTGTCCTTTTACCATGAGGCTTGCATTAATGAGTACCTGCACTTCTTTAATTTGAAAGGGAAAGTACCTGTGCTTCTATGCACTGCTGTAATACATTTAATAGGTGAATATTGTCGCTTCTCAGGAGCAAGCAAGTACTCTGCAGAGTAAGTACCAGCGCTTCTATATTTCCATTTAAAGCACTGTGCTGAAATTACATATGAAGTCCATCATTTATGTTTGCGCTTGCAGGCTGCATCCTCCCTGCATCGGTGGTCCACTTTGGGATCGAGAACTATTAATGTTTGATGGATATGACTACATTCTGGCCATCTTCGGCTCTCCAGCCTCTTACTGGGACCAAAGTCTCAATGCAGGACAGGCCTAGTGCAAGTGCATGATTGCTGTGGCAATATTTGTCTGGCATTACATATCATGTTGATTGACTAAAGTGTCCTGCAGTATTAGAGGTGGGCGAGCCATTGAAAGCTCGAGTCAGGCTCAAGCATGGATCTGGCTCAGCTTGAGGTCGTGTCAGAAGCTTGAGCCCATAACAAGCCGAGTTTTCATGTGCCTTCTGCCTGCCAGCCTCCCTCTACCCAGCATGTGGTGTTAGGGTCAGAATGCCGACTTAGGAACTGGTAAACGGGGCCGAGTCTCAGCATCAGCTCAACATCATGTGATTCTGGGCCAATCACTTAATCTTCCCCTGCCTATATGTGACCTTGTGCAGTCAAACTAGTGATCATGTAAAGTGCTCCAGTACCTTTGGGTTGAGTTTGCGCTATACAAAACTGCCCAAAAATGAACAAAGAGGTAAAAATAAAGTGTTAACATCGGGACAAATTGCAGCTCCCTCTCTTGAATGTGTGATCTTAGGCAAATATTTTATTTCACCAGAACTCCTCTTTCTTCATTATCGCGTATGAAAGCACTTTCAAATATGCGAGTTCAGAATACCAGTTGTATAAAAACCTATTGTGTTGGTTTAATAAACTATAATGTTGCTCTATAACAATCAGGGCCACGTACAGGGTTTACATGACAACTGCCTTGCCTCTTAGTTCACTAATGGTTCATGTTTAAAAACTATCACTTTTAATAAGTACTTCTCGGTGCAGTGCTGTGTGACGTAATGTCATGGCTTTCACATGGTCAAGAAATACACTTTTTTGAAATGTTTAGAGAGTTTATCATATTTCATGTGATATTTGCTGTATGTTTTACGTAGCAAACATTTTCAGGGCTTTCCTGCTATTGCTACAGCAGACTTCTAGTATAAGACTCAGGTCTTACAAATCCGTCTTCTAGCTATGGCTCTCAAGGTCTGCAGCGAAATGGGGAGGAATCTCCAGTGTCCTCCATGTGTTACTGGCTGAAGACCTAGCCAGACAAAAGCACAAAGCCCTTAATGAAGCAGTCTGGCAACCGAGGGTCGGGGGTCTTGAGGGCTCAAAGCCCAGTACAGAGCACACATGACCAGGAGACTGTTATCATCCAGCCTTCAGCACACGGGGATGGCTCCTCCTTTAACCGTGATACCAGAGGCATAACGGAGGGCCACACAGCCCCTGTGGTGTACAGGGGCAAGCTTTCTTGTTTTGGAGGGTCCCCCTCACCCCTTAAGCCATGTCATTGCATGACGCCAGCTCCAACCACACCAAGGAACTCTTCAGCATCATCAGGGAGTTCTCCAACCCTTCAGCCACCAAGAACAGCATCATGGCCTCACAGCAGCTCTACGGCAACCTTGCAACCTATTTCCACGACAAGATAGCCACCATCTACAAGAACTTCGAACCCCAACCTGAGCCCACCAAATTCCTCAACTCACACAGCCCCACCAACACCGGCACAGAAACTCTACTAACCACCTGGAGCACCCTCACCAACCAGGAAGCTGCCAACCTCATGGACTCCATCCACTCAGAAGCAGCTAATGACCCCTGCCTACATTACATCTTCAACCTCAGGAAAGACAAAATCAGCCAAGAACTCACCTCCTTGCTCAACACCTCCATAACCATAGCCTTGTTCCCAGAAGACTGGAAGCACGCTGAGATCAAACCCTTACTCAAGAAACCATCAGCCGACCCCAGCAAACTCAAGAACTACCAACGCATCTCCCTACTCCCCTTCCCAGCCAAGGTACTGGAAAAAGCCATCAACAAACAATTCACTACTCACCTCGAGCCACACTACCTACTCAACTCTTCCCAATCTGGATTCCACAGCAACCACAGAACCGAGACCGCCCTCATCGCAGCTACAGATGAGATCCGAACCATACTCGATCAAGGAGAAATGGCGGCCCTGATTCGCCTCGGCCTCTCCACAGCGTTCAACATGGTATCCCACCACACTCTGATCACCAGGCTTCATAACATTGGGATCCAATGGAGTGCCCTCAGATGGATCACCTCATTCCTCACTGGAAGAACCCAGAAAGTCTGCCTACCTCATTTCACCTCCGTACCCAAGGACATCATCTGCGAGGTCCCCCAGGGCTCATCACTTAGCCCTACCCTCTTCGACCGCTACATGACACCCCTGGACAACATTGTCAGATCCCACGGCCTCAATATCATCTCATACGCAGACGACACTCAACTTATCCTCTCCAAGGACCCCACCACAACCAGAGCCAGATTCCACAGTGGCATGACAAGCATCGCCAACTGGATGAGAGAGAACTGCCTAAAGCTTAACACATACAAAACAGAAGTACTGATCTTTGGGAAAATCTCCACCCCTTGGAACGACTCCTGGTGGCCTACGGAACTAGGACCTGCACCCTCCCCATCTAATCACGCAAGAAACTTCAGCATCATCCTTAACAGCAAGCTGACTATGAGAGCTCAGGTCAACAGCAGTCTCCTTAGCCTGCTTCTTCATGCTGCGCTTACTTCGGAAGATCTTCAAGTGGGTCCCCACCAACACCAGACGCACTGCCACTGAAAGCCCTCATTACAAGCAGACACGACTACAGTAACGTCCTCTACCACAGCACCTCTACACACCTCCTCAACAGACTACAGGCCACCCAGAATGCCACAGCCAGACTCATCCATAGCCTTCTATGTGGGACTCACATCTCCCCCCACCTCAAAGAACTACACTTGCTCCCTGTGAAGGAGAGATGCCAATTCAAGAAACTGACCCATTCAGGCGAAGTCTTCTACAACCAGGGATCAGCCTACATCAACCACCGCCTGAATTTCCACCAACCCGCCAGACAACTCTGCTCCACCTCCCTATCAACCGCCTACACCCACCGCATCTACGTAGCACCAGCGGAGGACGCTCCTTCTCCTACTTCACAGCGAAGCCATGGAATGACCTCCCTGTGCAGCTCCGTATCACCCATTCTCTACCAGAGTTCCGGAACGCACTCAAGACCTGGCTTTTTGACTGAGACTACTGCACTCTGCAAGCACCTGGATACCCTCGCGGGTGATTAGCAGTGCTGTGTAAATCGACTGATTGATTGATTGATTGATTGTGTGCCTTGCAGAATGCGTGAAATGGCATAGAATAAGAAATAGTTAAATGCTCAGGAAAGCCACTCTGCTTTACCCAGCAGGCTCCTGCAATATAGGGGACCCAACCGTTCAGGGGGCCCCCATTGAGCCTATTCTGCAGGGGGCTCACCATTTTGCGTTACTCCGCTGCTTGATACAGTTACCCCATCCCCAGCCACAGAAACGTGAGTCCCAACGGAAATGAAAATCTCCTGCTCTCCCTCTCTCCAGCGTCCTCTTAATCTGTTGGCCTAACAGTAAATTGCATTTAAATAGCGCTTACTACCACTGATGAGGCGTTGAAAATATATCTATTGCCAGGGAGACGGGCCAGGGAGTTCTCGCTTGCCAGCAGACACAATCAACTTGCTAGTTTTCCATTCAGATAAATCCCAAGGCATGTTTACAGAGCCTTATCCCATTTCAAAACAAGCAACAACATGAACATGATTTCAGTCACACTGGTATAGGGCTAGGCAAAGGATGGCACATCTATCAAATGGTGGAAGTGAGAAAAATACAAAAAAATAACTGGCTGGAAAATGTGGAGGGATAGGTTGTGGCAGGGGTAATATTTCTGAAAACTGCCAGAAAAGGCAAAAAACCTGAAGGCGATCTAAAGCAGAGACTGCACATGCATTGCTGTGGCCTCACATGGGATGCCAGTTTAAATAACAGGGTACAACGTATCCAACACCATTTAGGAAATCACATATCACTCTCCTACACTGATAAGTCACTCTGGACGCACTCGTAATCTATCTCCTGACACTATGCCTACTCTGTTGATTTCTCTAGTGGACTAGAAGGATTTCTTCATCCTGCCTGGGTACAACCTCATCTGGAGCTATCGCTGTGTTCGAAATTATTCTTTATTATGGCCTGCCCTACCACTCTCCCTCACCTTTTTCTTTCTTTATACCGTTTGGATGGGCTTCCGGTAGCTCTCCATCCCCGCCTACTTCCCAAGGCCTCCTGTACTTTTTTTGTGATTGTAGTATGGTTTATAGGTGTGGCGCAGCAGCCAGGGTGTCTGACTCTGGACCATGGGGTTCACGGTTCGATCCCCAGTGCCGGCGGCAGGTTAGCCCAGCACCATGTGACTCTGGGCAATAGCACACTTAATCTTCCTGACGGCCCCCCGCGCCGGGACACCTCTCCGGAGGTAGCAGTGCGCTTTACAAATGCTGGTATTTCATTTCATTATTATTGTTCTGATTTACTGGTTCACTCACCTGCATATATGTAAAGCGCTCTGATACCCTTTTGGGCCATGTTCGCGCTATATAAAACTCTAAAAAACAAAAAAAACAAAAAATATCCATGTCTGAAATAGTTCCTATAATACTAAATATGGCTGTGATACATCTACCTAGCATCTTTGCGCCATACCGCTGTTAACCTGGACCTCACTGAATGCTATGTCGTACATGCTGATGCAATCTTATGAGATTTGTCATTTTATTATCTTCTTTTTGCTGTGTAATATGCTCAAGGTATATTTTATGTTCTCTTAATATGTTCCACCTGCCCCTCCTCTGTTAGTATCCCCTGAGCTGTCTGCTTAGAAGGATTTGATTCCTTGCTGACAGTTGCTTATAGCACTTACAACAAGGTGTTGCTGGTGGTGGGTATTGTAAGGTTTCTTCCATGTCCAGCTACTGATGAAGAATAGCAACACATGGTTTTTCCTTTTCTCCGTGCTGAGCAGTACTCAGAACCCTGACAAATGTTCTTCTTACTGGTTTATTTTTATTTTTAGAAAAATATACTTATTAACTGTTGAGAACTTTCTTAATGACTGTGTCCCAGAGAAAGGGTCACTGTTGTTCTCAGCACTATACCCAAGCATGGGCAGGATGTCTTTTTTTCTGATAGATTTCTGCGACCCACGACGACTATTTCCGCTCACCTATCTTATTCCCACTTTGTGTTTGCTGTTGTTTCCATATTTTGATGGTAGTCTAGACAAAGCCGTCTTTGACTCATCTGTCTGAATTACTACCACCTACTATAAGATATTTTGGCACAGGGCTGTCCCCCCATGATCACACTGCTATACTTCTGTTTCGAGTGGGTGATTCACAGACAGCTTCACACTTCCTCACAGTATCTATAAATCTATGTGTCAAACTTATTTCCTGCCAAAGTTTCATTTTAAGATATTACTTCATATGGCATTTAGCATCAAAGGGGCGGAAACACTTACCAGGTGCAAAATACCAGAGTGGTATGCACAGAGGACACTTTTGAGAAATCTTTAGTGCCTCTTGCTCATACAAATATAGGACGCCTAACTCAGAATAGCTACTCACAGAAAAAGCTTTGGGAACTGGCCCCAGAGAAATGGTTCGATTTCCCTCCATATGTAAAAGCTGTGACTTGAAGGAAGAATGCATGCAGTTTCATAATGCTGATTTACATATTCCTTATTTTCTCTTTGTTACTGTTTTGACTTTTCAGGTCTCGCCTATAGACAGCTTTTAGCTGTCTGTTGTCAAAGATCTATTGTGGGCAATACCTATACTTAAAGTGGGCTTTTGTTCATCTCACTGCTTACCATTGGTTGGCTTTCTTGTCACTCTAATTTTCTTGCTACTTATTTGATGGATTTTCTGCCCATTTCTTGTGTTTGTCCCTACTACAGAGCACAGCTTCTTTGCTAACCTTTTGATTGGAGAACTTGCATCCTTCCGCTCACTTTCAGGGAACTACTTTATTCTTTTGATTTTAGCAAAGAGAGTGCGTGTGTTTTCTTGTTCTCTCTCTCTTGTGTGTTGCTTCCACCTTCAAATCTGTGCTCCTCCCCTTGTCCTCCGTGTTGCTCACTCCTTCATTTCAGCTCGGCTATTTTTCCCAACCCTCCCAGTCTGGCTTGTTGTTGTAAACCTCACACATTAAGCTTCTCAGTTACTTCCTTTCTCGTTGGCATTTAAGCCCATGCCTTACTAACTCCTCCGTTGCTCCTGTCGCAATCTTTTTTACTTTTTCTTTTTTTTAAATTGCCGGGCCTGGCATCTGCAAATTTCTGCCATGCCACTCCTTCCTTATGAGGTGCTTTCACCCATATTTGGTTCAGTTTTTTTTTTAAAATTATTACTAGCAGATGAGTGTTTGCCATCTTGGAACGGTAAATAAAAAAAAAACTAAATGTCAGCCACTTCATGCTGTATGCAAGCATGTGTGTGGTGATGCATGCTTGCATAAAACACACAAAAGGTGATGGGAGGAATGCCTTCAATTTGCCTCACCACTGGCAATTGCTCGGGGTAGCATCCCAACCCATCGTTCTTTTGCCCACCATGCTACCCCAGTTTGGACCCAGCCATATGCAAATCAGTCTTGACCCTGCTCCTCATGGAAATAGTCCAGCTCAAACTGCCAGGCCAGGTCCTCCCTGTACCGGGACACAAGTAAGCCAAGGACCAGTTTCAGCATAGTTATGGGGTCATCAGCCAGGTATAGTTTGGTTCCAGTGGCACAGTGAGCATGGGACCCACGTCTGGGCATACCCATGCCACTTAGGGCAGTACATGAAACCCACAAATGGTGATGGGAGGAATACGTGCAATTTGTCTAACCAATGGCAATCGCTCGGGGTAACATCCCAACTATTCCTGGGCAGAGCTCGCGGAGTTTCACTACACGGAATTCCGCAAGCTCCGCAAGCGGGCAGAGTATTGCTTGGCCACCGTAATTCACTTCTGCACAACACAATTAAAACCTGCACCCTCCCCCATACCTCTGATGCAATTCTGGACTGCCCTACTTGATTGACAGGCTTGTAGGAGGCACATGGTGATTCAACACTAATGGGAGTATCCATTCATGGTGCAAGGTGAGTGATTATTCCCCGTAGTCCTACAGAATCCAGTGCCAGGTCGGACAACTATAACACCGTGACTGGGCAGATGAGGCCAAATAAATGCTCCCTCCACTGAGGCAAACCACACAAACATCACCAAGCCCCGCGTGGTGCTGTTAATCCAGAGGCAGTGGGAGGCCGCCATGTGGGCAATGCAAAAACCCAGTGTACATCCGGATCGTTGTGACTGAGTGAGCTGACCGCTAAGCCCCCCCCCCCGGCCATTCCCCTCTGGCCATTCCCCTCCTCTCCCCCGCACACCCCCCAATACCGGCACACACCCACCTACCGAATATAGATGGCAGGAAAGACTGCAGCGGTGTCGGAGAGACTGTCTTTCTTGATCCATCTCCGAGACGGGTAAACCGACAGCCTGCTCCTTCTCGCATTTCTCAGCACAGTGTGGATCGGGCATGCCACGCCCAAGTTGATGACATCGAACATTATGGAGGCAGCCAAACAGCCAATGCCATCAGTGCAGAGGTCCGGCTGCAGCAGCATGGTGTCTGCGCATCCTCATATGTGTCCTCACTAGTGGTTGGGAGGCTAGCTCTCCAGATTTTGTAGTGTGCTGCAGCCTGCCAGATGTCTCCTGTCATGAGACCAACCCTCTTCTGTGGCTGCAGACAGTGAAATGAGTAGGGGGGAGCGATGGAGTGATGCAGATCTGCCGGTAAACTCCACTCCACGGGCGGTTGCAGAGTTTTTGGTAAACTCGGCGCTCCAAGCGGAGCACAGAGTTGAAAAAATTCAGTGAACCCTGCAAGCAGAGCGGATTCCACTGCCCACCCCTAATCCCAACCCATCATTCTTTTGCTCACCATGCCACCTCAGTTTAGAATCAGCCAGATGCAAATCACCTTGACCCTGCTCCTCATGGAAACAGTCCAGCCCGAGCTGCCAGGCCAGGTCCTCCCTGAACCAAAACACAAGCAATCCAGGAACGGGTTTGTCCTAGTTAGGAGCTCATCAGCCAGGTACAGCTTGGTTCCAGTGGCACAGTGAGAATGGGACACATGTCACGCATACCCATGCCACTTACGGCAGTACATGAAACACACAAAAGGTGATGGGAGGAATGCCTGAAATTTGTCTAACCACTGACAATCGCTTGGGGCAGCATTCCAACCCATCGTTTTTTTGCTCACCATGCCACCTCAGTTTGTACCCAACCACATGCAAATCAGTCTTGACCCTGCTCCTCATGGAAATAGTCCTGCCTGAACTGCCAGGCCAGGTCCTCCCTGAACCAGAACACAAGCAACCCAGGATTGGTTTCGCCCTAGTTATGCTCTCATTAGTCAGATACAGCTTGGTTCCAGTGGCACAGTACTTATATGTATGAAAAAGTCCACTTCCCTTTAGGGGAGCTAAGGAGTGCTTCTATCCACCATCCCATGACTGTTGTGCTGACAGCAGTGCCAAGAACTTACCAGAAACTGCACGCATTCAGGAGAAGAAGAAGAGTTCAATGTGCTGCAGAATAGCACGTAGTTGGATGTTGCACTCAGTGCATGGCTGAACATCAGTGCCATCTGGACAGCTCTGGTGTCTCTGAGCTGTCACCCAGAGGGGTGTTCCTTGAGCTGCATGGGTCGACAAGCATAAAAGAAAGCAGCTGGACTATGTAATCCAGTGCTGGGCCAAGAAGGCCAAATTTAAGCTCTTCTTCATGTGCCAAATGAACACCAGGGTTTTCAGGAAAGGGGTGTGGACAAGCCTTAAACATTGCCCTTCCCACGACAGTGGTGTGCCAACAGCATATTATTTGAGGTTTTTAATCCGAGATGAAATTAAGACTTTTCCTCCGATTTCAGTTCCATTTCCAATACTAAGGTAGGAATTCCCAAGTAAAGCAGGCGTCGCAATGAATTTGTTTCCTTATTTTATTTCACATTATTTGCCATCTTGCTATTTGTGTACCAGAATTGTGTTTCTATCATTTGGAACTTCTACTGGATTCCAGGTGCGGCTGGCACCAATCGGAGGAAGGGGGGCAGGGGCGGGAGGGGGTGAGGACGTGTGAGGTGGGGGGGGAAACGCAGGAGGGGGAGGACACGGGGGAGGCGACTATGAAAAAAGTACATTAAAAATTAAAAACTTAACTTTTCGCCAATTCCTCGCCTGTCTCTACTCTGTAGTCCTCCCTCGCTCGGCCACAGGAAGCACACCCAGGCTCCCAGTCAGCCAATCACAACGCTGCCTTAGCCTTAGCCTTCGCTCTTTCTCCTCTTTTCGCATTTTATTTGATTTGTACACTTCTGTGGTGGATTGCCAAACTAGGGGTAGGTCTTTAGTCCAGCTCGGGACACCCTTGATTATATGTGGCTCGTCTCCCTATTTCATACGTTGAGCCAATGGGGACTTCTTGTACTACGAGCACATTATTAAAAATGTTATGGCCTTCTCCCAGTTGTTATGCTCTTTTACAGAAGTGCACTGTATTTTTTTTTTGCTGCTGTATTGACATAAAACTTAATAAAAATATTTGGATAAAAACCCTGCGATTTGCTAATAATTTTAGCACCATTTTTTAGATCTGCATGAAAGTTAATGTTACCCATCTAGGCTTAACATGCACATTATGTGCCAGGATACATGGAGAGATTCAAGGGCAGTGGTGCCCTGCACCAACAGCCAACCCAGTCCTCTATGGAGAGGTGAATGCATGTGGCTGAAAAGCCGAGCAGAAGAATGGGGCGCTGGGCCTGGTCCTCCCAGATGCTACTGCACACACCCAAATCCCCTGTGCAATGGGTTGGGTAGTGTGACTGCTGGAACAGGACCTGCTCGCAGGTTGTGCCCTGCACCGGCACCTTCCTGTGCATTACAAAAAGCTGTGCAGAGTTGGTTCTGTTGTATGGAGACTGATGCAGGGGCTGGCTAGAGGCCTCTCCCTGTGCCCAGAGTAAACTGCACATAGCTGACGTCAGTGAACAGCAGGCGTTGTGATGCGGGGGCTGCTGCAGAGTCGGTGCCCAGTGGCATAGGCTGGGTGCACTAGGCCCAGTGGCATAGGCTGGGGGCACTGGGTCCAGTGGCATAGGCTGGGGGCATTAGGCCCAGTGGCATAGGCTGGGGGCATTGGGCCCAGTGGCATAGGCTGGGGGCACAGGGCCCAGTGGCATAGGCTGGGTGTACTGGGCCCAGTGGCATAGGCTGGGGGCACTGGGCCCAGTGGCACAGGCTGGGGGCATTATGCCCAGTTGCATAGGCTGGGGGCACTGGGCCCAGTGGCATAGGCTGGGGACATTAGGCCCAGTGGCATAGGCTGGGGGCATTGGGTCAGTGGCATAGGCTGGGGGCACAGGGCACAGTGGCATAGGCTGGGTGTACTGGGCCCAGTGGCATAGGCTGAGTGCACTGGGCCCAGTGGCATAGGCTGGGTGCACTGGGCCTAGTGGCATAGGCTGGGGACACTGGGCCCAGTGGCACAGGCTGGGGGCATTATGCCCAGTTGCAAAGGCTGGGTGCACTGGGCCCAGTGGCATAGGCTGGGTGCACTGGGCCCAGTGGCACAGGCTGGGTGCACTGGGCCCAGTGGCATAGGCTGGGTGCACTGGGCCCAGTAGCATAGGGGCTGGGCTAGGTCCTGGGCCCGGAGCATACTGCACTCAGCCAAAGTGTGAGCTCATTGCACATCACTGCATAGGGGATAGTACAGGGCCTGCTCAAGCCCTTATGCCTTTGGGCAACGAGTAAGGTGCTGCTCTCAGAGCACAGCGCGCACAGCCGTAGACAGTATACATTTGGACAGGGGTGCGGGGGATGGCTCCGGCCCCATAGGCCGTTACGCACAGCTAAATTCTGTGCGGGAGATGATGCAAAGCCTGGCACAGGCCTGGGTGTTAAATTGAGTGCAAGAACATTGTCAAAGCATTTTTGTTAAGGTAAATCACAGAATTTGAAGAACAGAAATGGGCAAAAGGCAATCCTATATGCATTATCAATATACACAATGTTGTAGCTAATCAGCAACATACTTTGTACATCCAATAACAGTACTGCATAGGAGGAGAGGTTAAAGCTCTGCCACTGTGACTACCAAACAAAATTGTCGAGTACTTTTCAATTCTAAGCAACCTAAATCCTCTTTAAAGGTTATTAATAAGCAGAGTTGTTATATCAACGAAGTTGTTATTGGTATAGTCATATGTATTTTCATAAATGATGTAACTGATTTGAGATGCCATCAGTGATGTCAATGATTATTTCATTTGTGTTGTCACAAGAAATGGCATGTGTGAGGTCATGAGCAGAGAATGGCAGAGTTGTGTGTTATGGTTTGCTTAGCATACAATAATCAGTGAATTTCAAGGGTCTATTTTTTCGGTGGAATCGTAACATCACTTTCACATTGTGGTTTCAATTAGTTTCTCACATTTTTTCAAACAGGGAAAAAGTTAATGACCTTCCTGAACCATAACTTGAATGTAACTGTTTTTTAAATTAATTTCTAAAATGTTTTAATGGCACAGTACATCCAGTCTTTTCGTTCATTTTATTTAGGGCCAGATTTTGAGTTTGGTGGGTGGAGTACAGTCCATCAGCATAGCAGAGGACATTACCTCCACCACCCCAACGCACTATCACATGCCGTATGTAGAGATGACCGTCGGCTCAGTGGTCATCTCTAGATTTTGAAAGGAACCGCTGTCACATCACGTTGCCACGTTTAGGCGGCATGTGTTTTTTTTCTTTCTTTTTTTTGTGCAAAATGTTTGCAAAATGTTTTTATTTTATTTTTTAAATAAACAGAATACTAAATGGCCAAGTCCGGACCTATTGGCTTAGTTAGTGCTTGTTTTCTGTAGCATCTATGTTTTAGTTGTATTTGTGCAATAGGTTTGTCGTTTGGACAACACGCCCCTTCAACACACCATACAAAGACCAAAGCTGCTGAGTTTGTCAATGCTTATTTATTTCTTTTTGATCTTTTATTTTTTTTCTCACACGCAACTCTTTTCTCTACCAAATGCTTATTCTCAGATCCACAACTTGTTGCTAAACAGCTTTTGCTGCAGTTTGCTTTTCTAGAGACTCCGTAATAATAAAGTAGGGTTCTGAAAATGGTTCTCTTTCAGTCACATTTCCATCCTTTTTCACTCCTGTCTTTCTACACATTTCGGCCCACACTTCTTTCTACTGTACTCTTTTTCATTCGTCTTTGTTCTTTCTTACGTGTCAATAAGTGTGGCCTTTGGCCATGTGCAGTAAAAGTGATAGGGTTATTGCACAAACTGGTACATTCAGTCCCTTTCGACTGTATGCATCAAGGGGTGGACACAGGACGTCACCTGCAGCCAGGCACTGTTATTAACAACCTTGGTGTGCTACTGGAAGGCCTGGAAGGCCTGTGACCTGGTGCTGCGACTAAGCACCAGTGCGTCTAAAACTTTTGAACGGATTCACCCCAAACCACAAACAAGCATTTGAAATGCAATAAGTCTCACATTTATGAAAGTTTGAGCTATTGGCATTGTAAATGACAATGCCTTTTATTTATGTGTTGTTTTTAAAACAGATAAATAAAAGGCATTGTCATTTACAATGCCAATAGCTTAAACTCTCGCAAATGCTAGACCTATTGTATTGCAAATGCATGCTATAAAAATAAAAAAAAGCGTTAGGAGAGACCGTGTCCAGGCAGGACAACGTCATTTGAAAAAATAGTGCTCGGAGGCTGTAATTAAAGCCTACCGAGCAACAACACAAGCAACAGGGGGTGCCACCTTGGGAGGTTACAAAATGATACAAGGTGGTGCTTAGGAGGGACTACTAAGCCTTTTGATCAATGAATAGCCATCATTAACAGTGGACAATGACACAAGCCAATGAAAAATGTGGGCAGAGAGTGGGCGGAGCTTCAAGTCCCTACCTCAATACAGCATGCCTCACAGAGCAGCACATGCACTGCCCAGGATCGACCTAAAAAGGCCCTATTCTGAGTAAAGTTTTAGTTTCATTTGGAGTAATTCTGATCAACTGTTTTTACTGTTGCTGTGAACACACATTCCTATTACAGCTGAATAAGAAATACATTTTTTGTTCTCCCTACTGTACCTTCACCCCGACAACCACATCTGCATGAACATGGACATTCCAAAATTCAGCTAGAGACAATAAATGCCAAATTTTGTGCAGTTTCGTCAAACAAAGCCACAGGCAAACGCAAACCAAAATACGCATTGCAAACTGAGACTTAACCATAACTACACAGTTACTATCACTGACTGTATAATTTAGACATGTCATTTATGTTTACTATGCATATGTCTAAACCTTCCGCTTAGGCTCACAACAATAATTTTACAGAATATTCTTTTGTCATCCATTATTCTATGCTAATTACTTCTGTCATAGTATAAAAACTGCTTTAGGTCATGGTACGCGCTGAATCCTCCTGCTTTCTTGTCCCCTACGACACTTATGATGATGCTAAAATGCGTGTCATGTTTTCCTTTTGTTTATCAAAATGCTAATTAAAGTTGTTAAAAAAATACTTTCGGGCGTCTTTAGGCACGCGCTTGATGCTATTCAAAGCAATGAATCTAGTAATAAATAGATATACAGTTTGTAGTACTCTTTTGAGAGCAGGGATCTGTGTAAATTCCTTAAGCTGATAAATATGCATAGTAACATTAATTAAAATAACAAATATCGTCAAATCAATTACATATGTGAACATGAATGGTAAAAAGGCATCAGTTTGCTAAACTGAATAGTTAAGTTAGTTCAATTCTTTTTTATATTGGTAAGCATAATTTCTGAAATGTATTTCATGGTAAATATGAATAGTAACATTCACTACGTTGGTCGGTAAGAGTTGTAAAATAAATTTATTTTATTTATTTATAAAGTTTTAAATAGCGCGAACATGACCCTTGCGGTTATCAGAGCGCTTTACAATGTTCAAGGCGACATGCATAAATTGCTAAATACCAATAGTAATGCCTCTGGTCCAAGGTATCCTTACTGTGTATGTTTTCATAGAGCGTTACCCATCCAAGATTTGTTCTCAAGTGCATTCCACATGCAGGTAGCTCACGCAAACAGCGTTGTCTTTGGCTCTGCACTCAGTAATGTGGCAACCATGATGACATCAGTACCTTCCTGCAAGGACCAACCAGCGATCTTGGCTTCTAGACGCAGGGATGGTGTTTGCATTCCAAACATGTTTCACAACAGAAGTAAAGTGTAAAGCATGAAGAAAAACCAGCCTAACATGATGCCATCCGCCTGACGAGCTTCGCGCTCAAGTTGTTTGTGGGTTGTTTAGCAACCAACGTTTTGAAGGTGTGACATTTCTATTGCATTTCAGGGTGTGAGGAAGAGCAAATGCTTCTTACTCAAGAAGACATTATTTGTTTGTAATTGTCTGTGAAGATTAATGAATGGAAAATGCAAATGACAAGCGATTAGGAACCCGGCAAGCAAAAACGGACTAATGCCCTTGATGGGTAAATTAATAAAGTGATCCAGGGCTTGTTTGGAACGATGGAGCTTTGTGAAGCTTAAAATGGGTTGGGAGTGAAAGTAAAAGCGAATTTTGCTGCCTTAATCATGCTAAGATGTCTGTCTGATGGGTTGAGGGCCTGTTGCATAGATTTGCAGGCAAAGTCCCATGCTGTGCTTAATTCGTAAAAGAATAAGGGCCAGATGTACGTAGCTTTTTTTTCAGTCGCAAACGGCTCAATTTGTGGAATTGGGCCATTTAGTGACCTGAAAAAGCATTTACCCATTTACCCAACCCTATTTTGCGATTCAGTAACCCATTACTGAATCGCAAAATGGTTTAGAAATTTGGTATTAGGATCGGGCATGGTAAGGGAATCCCTTCGTAATAGCGACTCGCAGTGGTATGTGTGAATGCTTTGCGACTGAAATGCAGGCGCAAAACATTTGCATTTTACTGCCTACTTCAAGTAAGTGGTAACCCATTCGCAAACGGGACGGGGTCCCCAAAAGACTGCTTACCCTTTGTGATTGGTCAGAAAAACGTTTATTTAAGAGCAGGCAGTGGTCCCACGGACCACTGCCTGCTCTTAAAAAATGTAAAGAAAACTTTTCATTTTTCTTTTTTGAAACGCATCCTGTTTTCCTTTAAGGAAAACGGGCTGCATTTAAAAAAAAAAAAAAAACATTGCTTTATTTAAAAGCAATCACAGACATGGTGGTCTGCTGACCCCAGGAGGCCACCATCCCTGTGATTTTTGCGATTCACAATTGGTCGCAAATTGCAACCTACTTCCTGAATATTGATGAGGTAGGTCAATATGCGACACACTGGTAATTGAAAACATTGTAAAACACACTGTAGTACATAGCTGTTTGCGATTACCTAATAGCGAATTGCAAAAATTTGCTATTAGGTAATCGCTAATACAATTCTCTGCACATCTGATGCTAAGTGCTGAGGCCCAGAGTTTTGCTCAGAAGCCTGTAGCCATCTCTATAGAATGTCAGCATGCAAAATACCAAGGCTGTGTTGATTCCACCTCATGCCTCTTTAATCTACCACTAGACATTCCCTTACCCTTTAGCTCATTCTTGCGTGCACTGCTTTTTCCCTTTCTCACGTTTTTTCCATTTTTCTCTAACTTCTTGTATGTTTTTTTCCCTTTCACTCTTCGTCAAAATCTGCTGTGGAAAAATGAGTGCTGGTCCTCAAGAATCAGTGCCGTGGGCCCCACCCAGGGCTGGCTTTAGAGGTTGTGGCGCCCTGTGCGACAACCTTTGTTGGGGCTCCCGCCCAAACAAACATTATTTTTTGTGTTGAGTTGTATGGTTTCTTAACCACATATTAAATATATACATTATAGATTTTAGAGTATATAAAATGTATGCTCAAATATCATGTAAATAAAATGAGGATTAGATGGGGAACAGCTATTATGACACCATAAGTCAAATATAACTTTTATTTTACAGCCTAAAACAATATACATATCTTGTTTATGTAATTATTAACATTTTCTTACTTTGACATTCCCTTGTAAAATGCCCCTTAGCTTGGTGTGTGAGCAAATCCTGCATTGCCGATCCCTGGTGAGTTTCACTACTCTTGCTGAAACAAGGCCAATGGAGGTACCAATGGGTGAGGCAGACTGGCCTCAATGGTCCTGTGACCTAAGTGACAGAGTCACTGTTGCTCTAGGGTGTGCTGCTTCGTAGGCCTGACCACAAGACTGGAGGTGAACTTCAGTATAGATTGTGATGAACAGGCCTTCAAGGTGCTAAGACACCAGGGCTTCTAAGGTCTAGCTGGGCCTTCTAATGCCTAGCATGGGAATGTGCTCCCTCAGGAGAGTGGTCTGGTGAACTGTTCACGAAAGCTGAACCTAGTTCCCCAGTTCCAAATTCGGTAGCTCTGGCCATAGTGCCACATCCTCTCCCCCACTGAACACCATACTGTCCGACTGAGAGAAACTCGCACTGTCTTCACCTACAACCCAATTGTGCCCCATAATAAACACATGGATGCGCCTCAATTCAAAATTTGCACTAGACAAGAGTAATATGCTGCCTAAAAAAAGGGGAACATCCTGGAAAAAGCAAACCCTCATAGGGAATGCAAGATTAAGTAAAGCATGTGAAACGTGAGCAGAACAACATGGTTACCTTAACACTTTTACACTCATTATTCAGAAATCAATGAGTGTTTTTGCCTGAAAAGTTAAGGACATGACTACCTGGCACGGAAGAGACCTGTTTCAATGTCCTTTGTGTATATCCTTACAAAACGTGAGCAGCATGGTTTAAAAAGACCACATCCCTGAACACAGAGCAGTGGTACACATTTTATAAACTAAAATAAGGAAAGCAGCTGATAAGGATCACATTAAACGCTTACCACAGTCATCAACCAGGTATTGTAGTATCTCCAGGAATGGTGAACTTCCCCACCCGGGGAAAACAATACTGTTCAAAGAAAGACGAGAAAACGAAAGTAGTGCTTCACTGGCAAACTTTGTAAAGTGGCGCTAATGTGTTTCGGTGTGAATAAAACCAATCTGGCCACTTTGCGACTGCTCTGTCATGCTTTATTTAGTTATTTCTTTCTTTTTTATATTTTGAACCTTTTTTTCTCTGTGTCCGAGGCTGCATTTTGGAACAGAAAAATGTCAGAAAAGGACATTTCCAGCAAAAGGGTTTCTTTCTTTTTTGGATCCATTTCACATGGGAACAAATTAAGAAAAGTAGAGGAAACAGAGGGTAAGAGACGTTTATTGAAGTCACGGCAAGTGAGGAGCAGCAAGAGAGAGACAGAAAGAGAGGGAAAAATATTAAGAGGAAGAAAGAGGGGGGCAGCTGACAGTGGCAGAGTAGGAGAAGTGGAATGGTTAGTGGTCTTCCTAGTGGCTTAGTCACGCCAGCAGGTTTATTAAGGTAAGTTTAGTGGTCCAAATGTTCACTAACCATTCCACAGACTTAGTAATGTTTAATTCAGTCTCATATTTTCAGAATCGAAACATTTTCAATTCTGATTATTCACAATGAAATCATTATTTATCTGATACTACTGACAAGTATTAGCAAACCCATTAGGTCTGCCTTGTTTTAGCCATATGTTCATTGTCCTATGATATGTTTGGATACCGTAGCAGAAAACTCAAGAGAAAGACACTCAAATACTGACTGCTCAAATGGTACACCATGGGAAACAAAGGATTTAAGTTAATGTTTTAACCCACGCCTGTAACTGCATAGATCGCGCCTCTTGGATACGAAGCAGGTGACGAATGACAGTGGATGGCAAGAACACAAATTAAATCTTTGCCTGTGGAGTAATAGGAAACGCAGAACAAGTGTACCAGGATACAACCCGGGAGCCTCACGATTAGCACAAAGCTAAAAAACGTACATTCTTCAATGCCCGGGCCAGGACTCCGCCAATGCAGTGATATTGCTGCGAGTGGGTCGGGCAAAGCCCTTGCAAACTTTTAATGTTCATGTGCAAGGTGCCTAGAATGCAGAGCCTGTGATATTACGGTGGTTAAGCACACATGAGGGTGTTTCACCCGGCGTCGCAAGAGTAAACAGTCTGCAAAATACTAAGCAAAAGTGTTTCTTTCTTTTTTGGGTCCATTTCACAGGGGAACAAATGAAGGAAAATTGAGGAAACAGAGGGTAAGAGACGTTTATTGATGTCACGATTTTCAGCAAGTGAGGAGCAGCGAGAGAGAGACAGAAATAGAGGGAAAAAGAGTAAGAGGAAGAAAGAGGGGGGCAGCTCATAGTGGCAGAGCAGGAGAAGTAGACACTTCGACCATTAATCTTACCTTAATAAACCTGCTGGGCACACTAATGAACCTCTCAAGTTCCAATATCTGTGCATTCGTAGAGTTCACAAAGGCATCTAAAATGCAAGTGCTTATTTGTAAACATTCACACTCATTTAATGTGTGTCAGAGCCTCCATATTTTCTCATAAAAGATGTATCCTATATTCTATACTATAACTTAGATATGCTGAATAAAACCCTATACCTAGTTTTAAAGTGCAAATGCATGATGTGAAGTTCCTATTTCCCCTTTAACAGGGTACCGATGTTAATGTGAATAAGTATACATAATGCCAGGATGATCCTATATTTTGTACTATAGCTTTGATTTGCTAATTAAAACTCTGGGGCATATTCGCAAGACCCACGTTAAAATTATCGCCGTTTTAGCGGCAGGAAACTGCCGCTAAAACGGCGATAATGGGCTTGCTAATATGCATTATAGAATTCCAATAGAAGCCCAGGTTAGATGTGCAGGACATCTAACCTGGGCTTCTATTGGAATTCCATAACGCATATTAGCAAGCCCATTATCGCCGTTTTAGCGGCAGTTTCCTGCCGCTAAAACGGCGATAATTTTAACGTGGGTCTTGCTAATATGCCCCTCTATGTTTAATTTTTAAGTGCAAATGTATAATTTGCAATTCCTGTTTTCCATAAACAGGGTACCGAAGTTGATATAAGTAAGATTACACAATGCTAAGATGTTGTGACTCCCATTGCGGTATATCACTCACTTGGCCTAGACACATATTTTTCATCACTGTGAGATCGGTATAGCAAAGTGCTGGTGCAAACCAAATGTGCAAAATGTATGTGCAAAAACCCCATGCAAACAATTCATTGCAAGATTTTCTAAACATCAAATTTATACATTAGAGATACAGCAACATCCTATTGGATTTTTCATTAAAATTACAGTCAAATCCACTAAAATCCAGAACAAGTCCAAATCGATGCTTCCAAACAGGGCCATACAGCAGTGATCGATACTATGATGCATCAAAGATGAACATACAATCCTGCATCAAGATTATGGCTTCATGGCTTCTCTGTACCTAACAGGACAATCATCCTTGATTCACAACATCGTAATTCAAGTTGTCTGTTCCCTATACTTGGGTGAATATTCACATGTTTTATACCATAATATTGTAAGGATGCCAAATTGCCCTGATATACTTCCCAGAAATGTTTGGCCATTGGATATGCTCTATCCTGCTGCTTTATGGCCCTGATATCCTGTAAAACCCTGAGTTTTACTTTGTTGACCGTGCTTCCTACATACCGCATACCACAGCCACATTCCAGTACATAGACCACAAACTTAGTTTCACAAGTGACCTTTTCCTTGATTCTGCAAACTCTTCCCTCATAGGTTGCATAGGAAGTTCGATTGGATCCAAACTTACAAGCTATGCAAGTGGCACATTTCTTAAAACGAAAACTCCTATTGGTGAGCCAGTCAGGTTCTTGATAGAACATGGACCTAGTTAACATATCGCCCAATGATGGAGCCTTGCAGTATGTTATACTCGGATATTGGCTCACTATCCCCTTAACGTTTTCATCATGTTGCAATATGTGCCAATTCCGTTTAACAAGGGAACAAATAGTACTATGCTCCATATTGTACCCCATAAAAAACGAATCACATGGTCTTGTTTGCTCATATTCTCTGCTGTGGTATCTGTCCGCATGTTCCTAAACAGTAACTGCTCCCTGTCTTTGGTCAAAATTCTTCGTTTCGCCTCACTGAGAACTTGTTCTGAATATCCTCTCTCCATAAATCTTTGAATCATGGACCTAACTTCAGCCTCAAACAGTTCATTTGTTGAACATATCCTGCGTACTCTCAAAAGCTGGCTATATGGTATGCTCCATTTCAAAGAGTGCGGATGCCCACTGTTACCATGCAATATTGAGTTGCATGCCATCTTCTTGCGAAATATAGTGGTTCGTATCAACACATCTCTGACTTGTAGCTCCACATCTAGAAATTCTGTCTCACATGGGCTCCACTTCACTGTCAGCTGTATATTGAATGGATTCTTATTTAAAGATGTTACATATTCACTCAATAACGTCTCGTTGCCATCCCATAGGATGAAAACATTGTCTATAAAGCGCACCCACATCACAATCTTCTCTGTGTGGTGCCCATTACAGTCAGCCCACGCTACTTCCTTCTCCCACCAACCCATGTAAATGTTGGCATATGTGGGGGCAAAAGCTGCCAACATCACCATACCTTGTTTTTGTAGGTACACCTCCCTATTAAACAGAAAGATATTGTGCGTGAGGCAAAACTAGAGCATCTTGAGAAGCATCATGGTATGTTGTGCAAGAGTAAGAGGTCTCGACCTCAAGAAGTAACGGCAAGCTTCAATACCATACTCATGAGAGATAGAAGTATAAAGAGAGTAGACATCCATAGTGACAATAAGATAACTTTGCCGCCAGGGAGTGTCATTAATCTTCTGCAAGAAATAGTCCATGTCTTGTATATAAGATGGTAAACTGGTGACATAATTGCATAAAAACAAGTCTAAAAACCTGGAACTGTTTTCTAATAATGACCCAATCATGCTCATGATGAGTCTCCCAGGAGGATTATGCAGACTCTTATGCATCTTTGGGAGGCTATATATGACAGGTGTCCTTGGGTGATCTACTTTTATATATTAGTATTCCTCCATGGACAACAGGTCATCATCAGTCCAACTCTTTAACATGACATGATATTCCTTTTGATGATCTCCAAAGGGATTTTTCTTTAATTCCTCATAGTGTTCCTTGACCCTTAGTTGTCTGGTCATCTCTCTGATGTATTGATCGGTACTCACCACCACTAAGTTCCCTCCTTTATCTGTGGATTTCAGAATGATGGACTTATTATTGGTTAATGCATTCAATTCCTGCCAGTCTTGTGCTGTGAAGTTGTTATGTTGCTTACGGTGTGCTGAAGCCCTCATTTTGTTAATGTCCTCGTTAAGAGTTCATGAAATACATCCACCAAATTGCCGATTGGTAAATGTGGCATGAACCTACTTGCCGATCTCAGGCCACTTTCGATTGTATGATTTGTCGAGAATCCCATTCATTCTAGTTGTGGAATGTCTATTTCATTCACTGTCTGTGTTGAACCAGTCATGCCTCCTGCTCTGTCCAGATTATCAATACTCATTGGGGCATATTCTCAAGGAACTATCGCCGAGTTAACGGCACATTATCTCAGCCATAGTTGCGATAAAATCATCGCCCCATTCACAAGCAGGTGCAAACAGCCGATATCACCACTTTACCTGTGCTAGCACCCGCAAAAAACATCGCCACAGATGAGCCCGGCAACTAACGCTAATGATATGCAGAGTAAGCGTTCCAGTGCAAAAAGCCGCGACAACACCACTCCACAACATTCTCAACGGCCAGCCCGATCGGCGATAAGATCAGAAAACATGCGCTACGGCGCGTTAGCAGTAGGAAATTAACACCTGCTCTTACCTGGTGTAAAGTCGGACGCCAACCTGCACCAGACAAGGGAGCACAGACCATAGCCACACATGAAGAACAACAGATGCCATGGAGCCACTCACCATGCATCCTGGAGCCCCAAGAGGGCAACAACACCCACCGCCACCACACCCAGGACCCCCTCCCCCCGGGGCCCCACTCCGGGCACACCCCACCCACACCCGGACAAAGATATGTCACATCAATGTCACGAAATCATAAACAAAACAATGTGCCTGATGTCGCACAATCACCACACCTAACATACATGTGTCGTCAGAAAAATGAGAATCATACATTCATCTCAGACTCAGCAAATAATTTGTTTCATTCTGAATAAACACAAAATAACTATTTTGAAGAGTCATGGCGGGTCCTCTCAGGACAACCTGTAAGTCACAGCCTGCAAAACAAAATTCCAGATAAGAAGGTGTGTCATGCGCCCATCAAAGGACAGAGAGAGCGAGCGAAAGAGAGAGAGAGATAGAGATAGAGAGAGTGAGAGAAAGAGAGGGAGAGGGAGAGGGAGTGAGAGAGAGAAAGAGAGAGCACGTACAAGGCGCGCAAGGCCAATCAGGCTCTTGGCACATACATGCCAACTGGTGTGTGTGTATCGCTATTGGTGCACACTAAGTCAAAGGCCTGGCATCAATAGCAACGCGAAGGCCACATCACATTTCAAAAATGCAAGCAGTAGTCAGACCAACATCAGGAATGAAAGCTCCTTTGTCCCAATACACAAGGCTGAAGGACATCTGAACCCCCGACCTTGGTCCTGAATGCGGATGGCACTCCCTGCGAGATACCATGCCAGATCGTGACGACTCCCACACCACGAACTGCGTGAATGAAAGACCAACGTGTCCACACCCCACACACACTTGTCCCTGCTTGAGGCACACCTGCTTGGGATGCCCCTGACACATAAGTAAAAACCAACCCATACGCCCAAACGTTGCACACAAATACGACTCATTGCTCCGAGCAGTGGCATATCATCCACATAACTACCGCCTGTCAGAAGAGTGCTGGTGCTACGAGACCAACAAAGGCAATGGCTGGCAATACTGGGCACATGCACAACCCCTGTCACGTTGAACTGTACCGTGCAAGAATGCTGCATCTGTTGGGATCACTGCCACTGGCAGTGTTGCGCATCAGTTACCGTCTGAGTTTCCGTCTTGCATACGTCACCTGCGTCCAGCCCTGGTTCCACTGTCGATCATGCACATTCGAGTGGCCCATGGATGTCTGCCTATCCAACACAACGGTAGCTGAACTGGATTATGACATGTGTGTGCGCCCCCTATTGGCCCACGAACAGGAGTGTAACCGTGATACCCGTGCATGGGATGCCTTGATATTTGGCATATGTGCCGGCAGTTGGGCATGGGAGATTGCACAACTCCTTGTGTGCAGTGACCACATCGAGGCGCTCCCCTATTGGGCTGTGTTGCAGATTGGTGAAACAGCGTAGACGGAGCACAGCTGCCCGGAGCAGGTAATGGATTGGCTCACCCTCGTGTACCTTTACCTTGACAACGATGTACTCTTGGAACAGGTTGCCCATGAAGCAGCGCTCGCATACATGGACGAGTAACTACGTTCCTGCAGCCACAACTGATTGTCACCCACAGCACAGGTCCCCACACCTTGTAGCAACTTGGAGGAATGGTCACATATCCCACCACAACAGTGGACATGTCTGCCTTCGCCTGGACTCAGAATGCATGTGCGAGGACCTACGCGTGTGTACACACACCTGTGCAAGGTGATGCAGTCCCATGGCCGGAGCTGCACAGTGTCGCCTGGCAACGTTCCAAAATTGGAGAAACTGCTGGGGTGAGAGTACACACATGGCAATGTAGTACGACATGTGACCTTGTAGGATCCTTTCACCTGCTCACTGTCAGCAGAGCACACAGTCAGCGCAGTCCGGTGCCACAGCACTATGCAGTTCCCATGGGCTGTGAGTCGTGCCCCCTGACACGGGCCAATGAGCAGACGCAAAACATCACATGATTCGGCCAGCAAGGCAAGGTGGGTTGAGACCGTCGACATCCGTGATGATTGGTGTACATTTCTGCCACCCCATTACTAGCACCTCGACGTGTTCCTAAGCTGACTGTAAGTGTCTTAAACATTGGTCGGCATGTTGTGGCCCTTGCCTTGCACGTACTAACACGCACATGCTAAAAAAGTCTACGCAACTTCACCTGTGATGAGTGTTGATTATAATGACAGATCCTGTGCCTACATGTGCATTGTCCGTACACAGGGAGGGATTGACTGATGCTTGTGAATTGGGGGTGAGTCCCTATTGACAGCTCCACCTCTGTGAGCCAGACATTGTGGCTCGGATAGTTGCTGGCAGTCCTGTGCTCTTACGTGTCCCCAGCAATGTGCATATGGTGTCCAACTTCTTGCCATGTAGATCAAGGTCATCCATCAAAACAGACTGTGTCCACACAGATGTGTGTGAGTAGGCATGCGAAGAGACGTTCTGTTGTCACATGTGATGGGGGACACCACTTCAGGACTGCTACCGAATTTGACATTTCCACACACATCCCTATTTAATACATGGACGTGGGGCTGCGTTGGGGGGCAACGAGATCGTTGTTACTGTGCAATGAGGCCACAGCTAGTTCACACCTTCACAGTCATCTAAGTGGCCATGTGGGTCAGGGTCAAACATGCGCATTGATGACATTTACCAGGGTGTACCTTTTAGTGCAATCAATGACCCTACATTCATCCAAACATTTATACGTGAGTGAACATAGACATGACACATCTGTGTGATTTGGAATGTTTTATTCACATTCTGGGGTGTGTCGGAGCTGGAGCAGTACATGGCCACTTCAAGCCCACATGACATGGTTGCCCAGTGGTGGGCCAACTAGAGTCCTTGTGGCAAGGCAAAGTTAATCTGAAGAGGAAGAGTTCAGTCCGCCGCCAGATTGCTGTGTCATTGGTACCAGAGCAGATATGGCAGTCCATGTCGGGGTCCATGTGAAGGTCGCAGAGTGTTTTGGGGGACAGTGGGAGGTGTTGTTCCAGGGCATGATGCAGAGAGCACAACCAGGCAGGGACAGGCCATATGGCGGGGACGGATGCTACTACCTCCTTCCTCACACAGTCATTACCCTCCACATCTTACTCCTCTGAGACGTCTTCTGTGTCCGGTGTGTCAGGTGTGTGTGGTGGTGTTATGGCTGCATCACTGTGTACCACTGATACGTCAGGGGGCGGAGATGTGTGTGTCGAGGTTCCTGCAGCAGTCATCTGGAACAGGCTCAGTGGCAGCAATGGCAAGATGAGGATCTGCAAGGCATGGAAGATCGCAGCTACATCTCGCTGATGTTCAGCAGTGGCAGCCATACTTCCAGCCTGCATCGGCTCCATGGTCTCCATTGTCCTCCGCATCTGTGCCAACTCTGTGCTGTCATCGCTGGAGCCTGTCTGCCTAGACAGTGCTTGTATCCGAGTAATGGACCCAGCGATGTCAGGCAAGGATTGTTGGTGAGCATGGTGCGGACAGTGGGTATTCGTTAGGGATGGTAGGTGCTCCCTGATGGGACTCAGGCACCCACGTATGGCATCGAGTTTGGCTGCCATGAGTTCGAAACCCAGCCGCAGTTGATCTGCCATCTTCTCCTGGCACCCTAACACACGGCGTTTGAAATCCATGTGTTGGTCGTGGGGTCCTGGGAGGCAGCCGTGGTGGTGTATGCTTCCTGCTGTGTGGTCTGTGCAGGGTGAGGGCTCACCGCGATGCAGCTGGGCTGCCCTGCTCCTGGAGGTGGGGTGTGGAGGCTGTCCATGAGCCGTTGGAGTGTGTCTGGACAAATGGGCAGGGTGTCCTCTTCATCATCACTGAAGAGATGTGTGGTTTGCTCTGCAGGAGGTGTTGATTGTCCCTCTGCAATGTAAAGGGGAGATGCAGGTTAACAGTGTGTTCCATGTATGGTGACGCATTGTAGATGTTCACATTCAGACTGCATGACAATGTACATTGTGACTGTTTTGGTGGAGCTGGCTATTTGATGGGAGTCAGTGGACATTTCGACTACATGACGGATGTGTGGTTGTGCTCGTACATCATCATCTCACAGTGTCATGCATTGCCAGATGTGAATGGCCAGTTTCTACGCACGAGCGGCACCAGTTGTGTCCTCTGTCCTGTGGTGTAGGGGTTGCACTCTGTCCCACATTGTCGTCAATGTTGGTGTACTGTGATTGCTATGTGTGTGTGCTGCATTGTTGGCGATTCGCCCCTGCAGCTCTGCATTGGCGGACCCTTATCCCTTTGAGTCGGTGTGCATTTGACTTTTGTGCTTTTCGGGTGCTGGGATGTTTGCGACTTGGGTCATTTGTGCTACTGGAGATATTTGGTACTCCTGTGCATTGTTTGTCTGCAGATGTGTTTTTGACGTCATGGATCGTAGGTGCACGTGGATGTGTCAGAGTGTGACCTGCTCCTTTACGGATGTGGTCCACACTCAGCCACCTCAGTGTCGTCTCGTGCACCATGTCATGTATTGTGACTTCAGCCATGCTATCTGTCATGCAGTGTCACTTGCATTGTCAGTGTGGCTCACAGAGCCGCTGCTTTTCTGGATTCGGCACATGTGCATGGGTAGGTTGTGGCATTGGTGATATGGAGGGGGGCCCATTTGTGCACATTGTGGACGGGGGCCTACTTGGTGTTTCTATCTGTGCTGCAGTGTGCCAAGGGTATCAGGGACATGTTCCACACTCATTGTGGGTGTGCAGTGTGCTGCACATGATTGTGCATGTGTGTCATTGTGCCCATCTGCCCCCGTCCCCCCAGTTCCTGGTCGTTACTCACCGTGTTGCTGTTGGGTCAGGTCATATCGGGCTGTGTCCAGAGCCCCAACACCTTGCACCGTCTCCACACTGATGACTGTGGCCACCATTTCCTCCAGCTCATCCAGCTCCTCCTGTGGCGCAGGACTCCCACCTCCAGTCGCCTTTGCTGCCTTCATGTTGGCAGCGAGTTTCTGTTTGGTTTGGCTGTGCACTTCATGCCAGCGCCTCTTGACCTCCTCCATTGAGCTCCTCGACACTCCGACTGCATTCACTTTGGTGACGATGGACTGCCATATTTCCGTTTGTGTTGCCAATGACGCAGTGGAGGTGCCGTACAGTTGTTGGTAGTGTTCTATCACCTCCGTGACGGTGATACGGGCTTCCTGCGGACTGTACCCCGTCTTCCTCTTCCTCTTCTCATTGCCCTTCCCCGAACACGGGGTTCCTGGCTGGTCCTCCGTGGGGCTTGTGGGGTTCGGGTTGTCCTCTGCACTCGGTCCGGGTGCATCCATGGTGCTACGCAGTTTGATTTCGTTTTGGTGAGTTTTTTTGGTTGCTTTTATAGTGCATTTTCCCGCATGACGCGTGGGAATTGCAGGCCTGTGACTGGTTATCGCTGGTTTTTGTATCGCGATTTGGGGCATCGCAGATTTTTTCGCGTTCGTGTTTCGCATTTTTTCTGCCTCGCGTTGGTTTTTGGGCAGTCATTTGGCGCGTTATCGTGCTACTATCGCATGGTGCCGCCGGGTTGGGAATGCCACGTTAACACGGTGTTATTTTCCCGCGATAGACTGCGATGTGAAGGGTTGCGTTAAGCAACTTTTGCGGTAGTTATCACACGTTCTTGAGAATATGCCCCATTATCTCTGAAATAGCACCGACAGTGAATTGAGCAGTTGCCTGATCCATGTTCAAAACATTGGTTGTCATCCTCGTGTCTCTCACAGCAAAGTGTTTGTACAATTTCAGTTTTCTCATGAATTTGTAGGCCTCTATTCTTAGGCTAACAAAGTCAGGGCTTACTGATGGGCAGAAACTTAGGCCAAGATTCAGAATCTTCAGTTGGCCCGGAGTGAGGGGTACACCGGAGATGTTAATAACTGTGTCCACTTCTTCTCCCATCGTGTCACACAGGGAAGTTAATCCCCGGGTTCCTTTGTCTGTTTCCCCTTTCATTTTCCTTTTGCCCCTCCCCGTTTTACATTGTCATGCCCTCTGCCTCGATTTTGCCCCCGGCCTCTCTGGGGCGTCACCATCCTCAGCAGTCGCATTTCTTCATGAAAATCCAATTTCTCCCTTGGACCTTCATCAGCAGAGGATCCTGGTTGAGAGCTGGCATTCGTGTCACTGACATCTGCTGCAGCACAACCTCTCATGTTCAGCTTCTCTTTTGTTCTGAACGGTTCATATTTCTTGGCAAACGTATAAATCCTGCTGAATTGGTAATCCAGTCTATCCCTGTTAAATTTGTGAGCCTTGCTGATTTGAGTTTCTTCTTCATGCTTTTCAATCAGCTCTTCCATCTTTTTTAATAGTTTACATATCTCCTCTTGTTCTTTCATTTTTTCAAGCTCCTTTGTCAAGAAAACTGTCGCCAGCGTTTCTGAGGACTCACCTGTCAGAAGAAGATTCATCTCATTCCTCTACCCCTGATGGCAGAAGCGGCGACTACATGCCTGGTTGCTCTTACAGAGACTCTTGCATTTCCTCGCTTCGATGGACAAATTAACTTTTAATTAACTTTCAACATGGCGGTCGCCATGCAACTTGAGTCAGCATTCTAGTCATTTAAGAGTTACCTGCCGGTAGTTGTGCGCGAGCATTGGAAACCATGCACTTCAACTGTTCCTTTGATGAGGGAGCAGCGTTTCTTTAGGGTGCTCGCTCTGACTGAAAAAAGTTGCGTTTCGTTCAGCGCTTGCTCAGTCGGAGAATCACCTCAAAATTGTTTTCTGACTCCACCCCTAGTACAGCTGTGTGCACACCCAGGTATTATCTGTAAGGAGACTAGTGTCTCGAACTATATTTCGAGTCCAGAGAAAATTCCAGTGAAGCCGCTTGGATTCCGAAACTCGCTGTCATTGTTACCTTCTCCCCCCAAAAGGGGTAAAAGGACAGTAAGATTTTTTTCCTACTGAGAGACATTGTTTGGTAATGCTAAAAATAGAAGTTACAGTTCTTGTTGTCGACATTGTAAAGTCATTTCCAGCAGTTTACTGAACTCTTCAAAAGGCTTCCTCTTTGAGCGGACATTCCTCTGCCAATCTTCATGCTATATTTTTCTATTAGTGTGGAACTGTGGACATTGTATATAATGCCCAAAAAAGATTCCATCTTATACCATGTAAGAGAGAAGCAAGCCTCTCTAACAATTCAGGTAGTGGAGTGAAAGAAGAGGCACGAATGAGGATAATTGAATGCAATCAGGGTAGGTAGGGCATATTAATCAAACTGTTCATTCTTCTCCTTGCTGCAGGTTCTGTCCTTGCGCCTTCCAGATACAGAGAATGTATATTTAATACTGACTAGAAGACCAACCAAATTCTCGAAGGGAAGCTCAGACAGGATTCCTGAACCAGAGGCGGTCTCTCTTTCTCTTCCCACTCCCCTTTCCCCCTTGTGGGTGTCTGTGCAGTTTACGAGTTCAGTTCTGCACGGGCACCTAGGAAGGGGATTGAGGAATCAGCATCTGCTCCTGTGGAGTTTTGGCACTGTAAGTTAATTTCATGACATCCTTCAGGAGGGAGTCTATGACCACAGTCTGTTCTTCCATATGACGCCTTGCGTGTGTTATACAGTAACAAATCACAGGAGGATACCCATAAACCCAGTTGAGACCTGGGTGAATAGTATGTAGCGTACAACAATGTCTCAACAGGTATTATTTAGTTGACAGTTATAAAGAATCATGCATATAACATGTTGCAAAATCTTTTTCATATATTCGATCAAAAAGTCAAAACAATAGCACTCTGTTACATTAAATGTCATGTAACCTGCAGCGCTATCTATGGCGCCATCCTCATGGTTCCCATAAAAAATAATTGTACTCATTAATGTATTAATGTATGGGAACTAATAGGAGTTCATTGTATATATTATTGTTCTTTTCTGCGCCGTTTCCTCCTGTATATAACCCTTCACTTGTCACTTGCACCATTCACCTTTTTCATGAGCACTTGTGCACAGTTTTGTACAGGTTACATGACATTTAAGGTAACAGAGTGCTGTTGTTTTGACTTTTTGATCAAAAATATGAAAAAGATTTTGTGCATTCCTTGTTCCTTGGTTTCTTGTCTCCCTTTTCTTTTTTTTTCTCTCCCTTGCAACATGTTATGTGCATGATTCTTTATAACTGTCAACCAAATAATATCTGTTGAGACATTGTTGTACGCTACATTGCGTGTGTTATAAGCGTCTCGATAAGCCTGAAGGGGCAACCCTCTGTGTTAGATATCCAAAAATCTGCATCCATAACCTCAAATGCTGGCGTCACAAAAATACGTAGACCCTGTGGTATCCTTTTACATTCAATATATCTAGTCAGTGACGTCATCTCCCACCATTTTTTAGATTCTGCGAAGTGTGCTTTCTCCAACTCTCTAATCACAGCATGCGGTGTTCTTGATGCTGTTGATTTTTCCTGCTGTGCGCCTGCTGGGGATTGGGCCCCACTGAAAACATCCAACGTTGCCTTTTCCCACTTCGCTTTCAATTCTGCCATTTCCGTATCTGTCAGTGTCACTTATTCCAAAGGAATATCCCCTTATGGTAGTGTATTATAGTTCGTGCCACACTGTGTTATAATTTGTGTGCTTTCACTCATCGCATGCACCATCCACTGCTAATTCCATTGTGGGTTCATGTGAAATAAAAAAGAAGATAATCTATATTTGAATAGGTGTCTCAAAATTCCGGCTGTATATTCCAAAAAGTGGCCAAATTCACCAGGTTACTTCCCCAGAGTCTTCGCCTGCCACATCACAGAGATTCCGGTTCACCACACCCACCTGATGTAATATGTGAAGTCATAAGCAGTGCATTGCGGGAGCGGGAGTTATAGTTAGCTCAGCTAACTATAACTGCTGCATTTCTCTGGTTTTGTGAGTGTGAAATCTGAGCCTAACTATAATGTCCCTGTAACCTTCTGTATTTTCAGTGAATTTCTAAGGTTTTTTAAATTCTATTTCCTAACTATAACGTTCCTGTAACCTTCGTTTTTTTCAGTGAATTTCTAAGGGTTTGTAAATGCTAATTCCTAACTCTAACTTACCTGTAACCTTTGTTTTTTTCAGTGAATTTCCATGGATTTTTAAGTAGCAATGGTCTTTGCAGAATGGTGTGGAAAGGGGACGGGGCCCCTGACCAGCTCTCAAAAACCCCGCTGAGTAGGACTTATAGAAATTACCAGGAGGGCTTCTTGGTCCCCAAGGTCCTTTAGCATTCAAGACAATTTTATTCCTCAACCACTAGGGTGCCAGGAGACGTGTTTGCAGAGTGGTGCAGAAAGGGTGTGTGGCCTCAGAACACCTCTTAGCAAATTGACTGTGTGGCACTTGCTGGAGGTAACAAGAGGGATACTTGGCCCCCAAATACCCTCAATAGCCTAGGGGACTTCATCCCTCAACTACTACGCCAGGAGGCACGTTTGCAGAGTGATGCAGAAAGGGCATACTTGATGATTGCACAGGTAGTGCCTGTATGATTCTATGATTGCCATTGCCAAGGACAGACTACGAATACCAGGTGTTTTTAACAAAGTGTAAAACACATATATAGACATATTTTACATAAGGTTTAAGACTAGCTATTTAGTAAGATACTAATATAACTTTTCCCTCTGTATTGATTTGTTGAAAGAACTATATTAAAAATGAGTTTTCCTTCTTCACAGCAACACCAGAGATCTCAATGACATCAGTAGTCACAAATACATATGACAAAGTCAAAAACAGATATATAGACATATTTTGCACAACATTTGAGCCTAGCTGTTAAGTAACATAATTGTTTAACTTTATTTTAACAACACATTTAACAAAAACAACAATTTCAAAAAATAACTCACCATCTAAAATTCACAAATACAACATAACTACCAAACACCCATCAAAATACCCATTGTTACCCAAACTCATGGGGAATTTAAAACTGTTGCCAAACTAGTGCAATGCACAATCTGAAAGAATCACATGACTGGGAAAGTAAGGAATATCATTGGATAATATACTGATCAGTAAAGTGAATAGGAAGTATACACCCACTCCTTCTTCTTGAATCTTCTTTTCCAAAAGTTTATTGTGAGCAGGTGGTAGATTTTGGCTGGAGACTTTTCTTGGACTCATGTGGGACAACGTTCATGCTCTATCATCTTAAAGTTTATCATAGAAAACATCCCCAACTACCAATCAAGCAGAAGGAAGCTGGAGGACCATCTACATCAGTGGCAGCAGCAAAAATTACCTGCCAGAATGTTCCTTTAGAGGTACAGACTACTTCAACAAATATGGCTCCAGAGTTTTCATGAATGGGCACGTATTGCATGGACTGTACTGTTGTTATAACAGCTGGTGAACAGTGTGTTACAGCTATTCTCAATGCTGCCAAAAATCATACAAGGTAAATCTTTCCCCTTTTATATGTTTAGCACATTTCATAAGAAGAGCTCATAGTGAGCAGCAAGAAGGCAAAGCAAAGCTGAAGGACCCTCGACATCAATAGCAGCACAACAACACAGAAGCAGAGAGTCCATTCAAAAGTCCAATCTCAAGATTTGGCTCCACAGTTTTCCTCGATGGCATCATACTGCATGGATTGTGGAGTTGTAGTGAGTGCTGGACAGCAGTCCACAACAGCCCTTCGCAATGCTGCACAGAATAATAAATGTTGATTTCTTTTTATTTTTGGCCCTTCATCATTTCTCTACATTAGCAGGCATTTTATTATCCTACAAAATGGTAACCCCGGGCGGAGACCTCCGCTCCGCCCACGGAGTGTGCGGAGATTTGCCTCCTCCGCGTTCCGCGGAGAACACGGAGAAGGCAAATCTCTGCACACTCCGCAGCGGAGCGGAGTTGGTCAGCCCCCGTCTCCACCCCCTATATTAACATAATATTACATGACTTAAAATTAAATTAAAACCACTTACCTAGCATGCGGCGTCCCCGGGCTGCCCTCCTCCTCGCCGTCTGGGTAATTCTTTGAGAAAACTGCGCATGCGCGCGCGCCCGCGCATGCACAGTTTTCTCAAAGAATTACCCAGACGGCAAGGAAGAGGAGGAGGGCAGCCAGGGGAAGCCGCATGCCAGGTAAGTGGTTTTAATTTAATTTTAAGTCATGTAATATTAATTGTTAACATAGGGGGGTGGAGGCGGGTGGCATAGCGTAGCGTACCTCCGCGTAGCCCCGCTACGCCCACTACGCCTGGGGTTACAAAATGGGTTTCTAACATCTATGTGTTGTTTATTTTATTATCTTCTAATTTATTATAAAACTTCTTAGCTATAACTTGCTGCATAAACAGGTCAAAACGTCCCTCTACAAATAAATACACAGGTAACTTTTGCCAGTTATCATGATTTACTTTATCACTTTTTAAATATAAATGAACAGTCTGTGTTTAAATCTTCTAGTAAGTGCATCGACAACATATACAAACATACTCTTTTGTTTACACAACATTGTCTTAAATTTTATAATCTCTTCTTTAAAACGATCAACTGTAATATATGTGTCTTGTTCTGCAACTCCTCCTCTTAACAACTCTTCATTTTCCCTAGAATCCTGCTCAGGACCAAAGAAACGAAACTGCACATCACCACAAACCTTTTCTACATGTGCCACATTACCATGCAAAAGTGCTCTACTTATTTCTCAAAAACATAAAGCAGGAGTTTTCACATAATAAAGCCTCCTACCTAAAGTTCGCATTGTTGAGTGGTATAACTTATTTTGTGTTTTACACTTTGCAGTGGAAAGATACGTAGGGATTTTCTTAATATATCAACGGATTGCTGTCTAATTCTGGAAACACTACTACAATTCCATTTCTATACAGTACCCTGACTACACATTCCTTGTATCTCTTCTGCAACAACTTCTTCTACATCTCTAAGTACCATCACATCTTTTGCTATAGGACTACCATTCTTCATTTTATAACATCGTCCTCTTTAATCAATAGCATGAACTAATTTGTTATCCTGGAGATAGCTTTCTTCATTAAAGAAAGCTTCTGTACAAGACGTATGTATCCATTGTCCAGTAAAAACTGTACAACAGTTACTTCTATTCACTAATCTTTTCTTCTGATTTTTGTCGCCTATGCAAAACACTATTTTGTCAAGAGACTTCGTTCTATTTAGAATCAAAACAAAAAGCTTCCTCTTCAAAGCAAAGGCATTATCAACTACTCTCTCAACTCGTCGTTCTTTCTTTTTCACTGCATCTCTCCTTCTTCTACACTTTTTTAAACTTAACACTAAATTTACAAGGCTGTAACTATGCAATCATTATAACATTTGCGCAGAACCTATGTAGCCATCTAAACACCCATTTACAACCCATGCAGTCATTGAAATACTGAGGCACACATGTGCACTCATGAAACACTCAAGCTCTACTCATGTAATTACGTAGAGAGTACCATTGTAGTAAACATATCACCCATATTGTCTAAAGACTACCTATTCCTCAGTAAAACTTGTAAATACATGGGTTTGTGGTTGAATACATCAATACTCCCTGGATGATTGAATGAGTGCATAGGTAGTGCCTAGGTGATTCCCTGAGGATACAAGCAGTGCCTAGATGATTCCCTGACTATGTCATAACTCCATGGGTCATTCCATATCTGCATACTTACTGCCTGCGTGTTTGCATGAGTATACCACTAGTACCTTGGTGGTTGGATGAGTGCATGAGTAGAGCCTAAATGATTTGACAAGTGCATGACTAATGCTTCAATAATTCAATACATTCATAGATACTGGTAGGATTTTTAAATGAGTGCAACTCTAGTGCCTGGATGATTGCAAGGGTGCATACATAGTATATAGATGATTTCTGCAGTGCATGGATAGTACATATATGATTGTTTAAACCCATGCAAAGCACCTAGCCTATTGGATGAGTGGATGACTAGTGTTTCAGCGATTGGATGCAGCCCATGTCTTTTTGGTTGACTAAACAGGTAGTGCCTGAATGCCTACATAACTACATGGGTAGTGCCCGGAAAATTGAATAAGTGCGTCTGTACTGTCTACCTGATTAGATGAGTGCATGACTAGTGTCTGAGTGACTGCATGATTCCATTGTTAAACTTGAAAGTAAGTATTCTGCTGTGGTGATTGTATTAGTGCAAGACTATTGGTTCAGTAATTAAATGACTCCATAGGTACTGGATGGGTGATAGGTTTACTACAATGGTAGAACTCTCCACGGAATTACATGAGTGCATGAGTAGAGCCTGAGTGTTTCATCAGTGCACACATGTGCCTCAGTATTTCAATGACTGCATGGGTTGTAAGTAGGTGTTTAGATGGCTGCATAGGTTCTGCGCAAATGTTATGATTGTTTAGTTGCAGCCTTGTTAATTGCATAAGTCAATAGATAGTACCTCAGTGATTAGATGAATGTGTACGTAGTGCCTGCATACTTCAATAACGCCATAATTTATGCCTGCCTGATTGCAAGAGTACATGTATAGTTTCTGGATAATTGAATAACTCCATGGATAGTTAATCACTGATTTGATGACTGACTGAGTAGTGGCTGGGTTATTCCATGAGTGCCTGAATACTGCCTGAGTGACTGAGAAAGTACCTTAATTCCTGTTAGATACATAACAATTGTCACTATATCTCTGAATCATTGGTTATCTCCTTCTGTCAGTATCAAACTACGTGTTTTACTGTATACATGCTCTTCTTCTGAGCTATGTATGAGTGAAATCTGGGTATCAAACTTGATATATAATTGCATACATTGCCCTCTAGAAACATACATTGCTTTGCTACTGAGTGTGCACATGCATCAGTAAGTTTCTAAAACGGAAAACAACATTTTGAAATATTTCAAAGCACAAAACCTTTTGTGAATGGGATACCTACATCATTTCTCAAATACTTCTTCTGCTTCTAAAGCATATATTCAGCATATCACATACAAAAGTTTCACTTGAAATGAAGCTAGCACAAGAACTATCGAGGCATTATGCACTATTAATCCTTCTCAATTTTAAACAAAGCATGTTTAAAGAAAAACAAAACCCTCACCGTATACATGAAATTTTCACCAGCTTACTGAATATAGATCGCTATGTAAACATATTTGCGATTTCTTAATAGATGTACAACTTCAAGTCTTCATTCCCAAAATGTATACCTCTCTGCATCTTTAAGCAAACTCAAAAGTCCCACCGTATATATAATTATGTGCAAGCACAAAAACTATATCTCACCATCTAAGCATATGCAAAGTGGTCATATAAGTTAAAAACCACATTGACAAATACTTCCCAATATATACCTAACAAGTATTAATTCTTTCTAATTCATATACACACAGACAACATGTTCTCATCTTTTATTTCTCACTACACTATTCCTGTTTAATAAAGTTACTAAAAGTACTACAACTCCCAGAATGAAAATGACAAATGCATCTATTCTGCACATGATGTTTAGACATTTAAAACATTCTTAGTTCCTCATTGCAACTTTCCACAAAACTATACTGTTATTTTTCAATAAAATACACAATTTAATAAACAGGCACTAATTTATTTTTCTCTTACTTCCCAAAACATTCAGCACAAACCTCTTAAACACATACCCTCTAATAGATACAGTTCAACTTGTATATTTTTTTTCATCACTGTGATACTCCTTTTAATCAAACTCCCATATACATCTTCATATCTAATGTGCATTTTTAAAATAATTACAAAGTTATTTAAATACCACAGAATTCAGTTTGTACATTATATTGTTGTTTTAGCTCTTTCTGCATAGTTTGGACACTGTTAAGATTTGTAAAAACTAAGCACAAGAATGGTACACCACTCATACAAAGCAAGTCTAAAATGGCAACCTCTTCAACTTTCCCTCTATCATCATGAGGAAGGCAGCAAATGAAATCATGTCTTTCGTTTTAGACTACTGCATCTTCTCTTGTGAACGGTTAGCATCTATTAACCCTTTCCCTCTCTTTCAAAACGAGGTTCCTGTTGGAGCGTTTTCGCTGTATTTTATCGATCATCACAGGATAATCACGAAAAAAACGGGAGTTCAAACCGATATCTAGCTTCATTTTTCTAAAATTTAAATATTACACAACAGTTTATCACATAGTCCTGAGTTGGAAATTAAAACTTGCCTTTACTTACATTGTGTCATCACTCCTCAACTGTTCAAAAAAATGTTCTGTCTCTTTAACATCCTTCCTCCTGAATATAGTCTTAGCTCAGTGTACCTAGCAACCCAGTGGAACCAGTAGGTCACAAGTTCACAGCACATTCTAGAAGGAATATGCTACTTCCAAATGAGATACAGCAGGTGTGGTTTACTCCTAAGATTCAAAAGCATATCAATGTCTGTATTACATTTCTTTTTTAAACAACAGCCAATAATAAGACTTCTTCCTGAGCCATCCAACACATTAACTGATTTTATTCACTTTCATGCTGACAGCATCCAATGAAATATATATATATATATATGCAAAACAATAATCCCCTGTTTGGAAACGCACTTGAAATCAGATAATTATAGGCACACAAGCATTCTTCAGCTCTGATATTAATCCTTGCCTTACGCGTTTCGGAGTGAAAACCTCCTTGATCACAGGCAGTCCACAGTACTGGCACAGTTTAAAGAAAAGGCACTCTTCCCAGCAAAACTCACTGTGAGTAGAACAATTGCACACTACAATCCCCAGCATGCAGTACTTACTGAATGCACCTGTTACTAATTAAATAACGAAATAAAAAAACATGCTGGGAAGAGTGCCTTTTCTTTAAACTGTGCCAGTACTGTGGACTGCCTGTGATCAAGCAGGTTTTCACTCCGAAACGCGTAAGGCAAGGATTAATATCAGAGCTGAAGAATGCTTGTGTGCCTATAATTATCTGATTTCGAGTGCGTTTCCAAACAGGGGATTATTGTTTTGCATATAAATATATATATATATATATATATATATATATATATTTTTTTAAATACCTCCATTTTCACTTCTTTTCCTTTAGAAAACTGCCTCATTCAGCTCCAGCCTTCTCCTGACTACTATTGCTCCTTCACATCAAAATGCTTAGAGTATGGATTGTGGGCCACAGCTATATCTACTGGGCTAAAGAGGCTGCAAAAAAGAGAGGTATTGACAAATGTGCAGATTACTTGGTTTGGCCAGAGAGGGTTAAAGTGTCATCAGTAGCTGGCTTTGGATAAATCCATTCTGGATTCCCAAACTCCTCATCTCATGATTGTGCACTGTGGTGGCAACGACCTAAGGGACATTGACTGGGGTAGGGCTGGAAATCCTAATGAAAGATACCTTTGCAGAACTGATTTTGCTTTTCCCTCACACTGTCTTGATGTACTCTAATATATTCCAAAGACAGAAATGGAAGTGGTCAAATCAATTCTGTCCACAGATTGACAAAGCCAGGAAATATGTTAATAAAACTGTTTCTGTATTCCTCATAGACTATCGTATGGGCTGTATCTATAACAACAATCTGCGTTTTGACACGCATGGAATTTATAGAAATGAGGGAGTGCACTTTACAGATGATGGCAACAGGGTGTTTCTAAGTAACCTGAAACTCAGCATCTGGTCTTGTGTAGCAGCCAAATACACACAACCAACACAACGGCTCTTGTCAGAGCTACCCTAGTACCCAAAATATTGTGAAGTTTCTTTCTAAAGGGTTTTTTTCTTTAGTTTTTGCGGATCTTCACGACGATGTCACGACCCCCGCGGACAAGTCGCGAAAACAGGAAACAAAAGCAGACATTCAACGACCAGCAACACACCCAAAAATAATATGTAAAAAAATCCATTCTGAACATTGGCCTACACACATTACTATATACATACTTCTTGCAAAGCATGTTTAAACTCTTATTTTTGTAATAAGTTTCTTTAAAAACCATCTTTCAGACTTATTTTCCGTTTTTGCGGTTATTCAGGACGTTGCGATGATGTCGTTAACCGCGACAATCGCGCCTTTCCCATAAAGCGAAACACATATATGCACACACATTACAGTATTCTACACGCTAGAGGTTTATTACTGTACACGTCAAACTCATGTTTTTCTACTGTATCTCTAGAACAACCGTCTCTAAAACATATTTTCCTTTATCGAGGTGACTCCGGATATCGCAAGGACATCGGCAATCGCATTTCTCGCAGGTACGTCGCGAAAGCGGAAAGCAAAAGCAGGATTTCAATAGCCACCACATTAAAAAATTATAACTATATAATAAATTCTAACCATCACAGTAGATAACTCACTATATAAATAACTCTATAACAACAAATGAACACAAAAGATGAGAGAGGCATTGCTATAAAGGCAAACATTCATAGGGTTTAAATCCCACAGCGAAAAGATGACTGCGATGACAGAAATAGTGATTCTTTCACATTGGTGGTGTTGTAGATTCTTTTATTCAATATTTAAAACACAGCAGCCAACGCGTTTCACCCATGCGGGCTTCTTCAGGGCTGCAAATAACAATACAAACAAAATCAAAAACCCACACAATTTCAAAACATGTTTTTAGATGTTATTTTTCTTGGATATAGATCAATATATCCCTAAACAAATCTTTATCTTTCATATACAGAACCCAAATTGTGATATAGCTATACAGGACGACCTAGACAACGTCTATGGTGCAAGAGTCAAAATAGTGTCCATTAAAATATGTACATTGATCGGATACAAAATTATATGCCCTATTAGATTACACAAACAGATCCCTCACAGGGGGACCTTTAAAAGAACTGCTTCCATGTGGCAAAACAAGAAATACTGATTTTAAACATACATATTTAAGCCACCTAAGATCAAGAAATGGCAAACTAAAGGAGGAAGAAAAGAAAAAAGCGAAGCTTAAATGATGCCCCTTAATGGCAAAGTTTAAAAGAAACTCAGGAAACGAGGCGAGGGAAAGAGAGGAAAGGTTTAAATATAGGATGCTGAAGGTTTGATGTTAGAGTAAAGAGACCAGAGGAAGAACACGAATATTCTGACCGAAACAAGTCAACAACTAAATGGGCTAAAATCCAAGTTTCTTCTTAAATACCTCTATAAAGGAAAAAGGACACTCATTCTAATATTATTCCAAATACCACATTCATATCGTGTATGAGTCAAATCATATGTTACGCACCAAGTAAGTGGTCCACACAGTCCAGAAAAGGGGGGGAATTCCAACGGGTATTAGCCCAAATCAGTCCGCACTTTCTTAAATATTTATTTCGGTCGCGGAGCCTAGAGAAAGGCAAGGCACAAGTCCATTAATATTCTAAGCACCAATTGCAGGAACACAAACTCAGCATGCACTAAGTCGTATGGGAATCAAAATACACAGTATACCTGGGAAATATTCGATCTATGAAGATCCGTAATAGCTGTCCCCTTCGAGGACCAGGGTGTGTAGAGTATAGCGCGCTCAGTCGCAGGCCTGAAGACAAAGCAAATGTGCATTATTGCACAAAAGTCAAAAGAGCGCTGTAGCTCACAAGTCCCATTATATACAATAACAGGCCAAACTGGCCAAATGAATTAAAAAAACTCCTGATCACAAAATGGTATATCGAGCTTGAAAGTAGTCAAATCTAATAAATCAAACTGCAGAAATAAACCGTCTGTTTGTAGACACGCTGCGCCATTTAATATTCAAGAGCAAGCGCCCAAAGCACATAACTTCAAGTCAGTGTTACAGCGTTTGGTTACTGAACACACTAATGTTACCCCAGTATGTCCATGGTAAACCACTAACATTTAAAACAACCCCTGCGCAGTATGCATCGCCCACAACACATCCGTATTGAACCTTACCTATTCACGCGGCCATCAAGGAAACTCCTGTCACGTCGAGAGTTTCGAGTAAAAACTATGCCATACCAGCAGGAGTTTAAATAGCCCTGTTGATTAACCAGCTCGAAACAGCTGTGTTCTGAAAGGCGAATAACGAAGCACTAGAACGCCAACCAAGGAATCCATGTTACAATTCCTAAGATCCAAAGAGTGCGCCAAATCCTAAACCTAATATTACAGAATTAAAAGTCTGTTCACTTATAGTTGCATTAAAAGAATTTTTTATAACATTAAAGACTAAACACCTTTTTTGTGAGTATATTATTTGCAAATATAAATATTCCTCCCTAACATGCAAAAACCAAGGGAACTCGAACCCTGTTAGTACATATACTAATTAACCCTGCTCAGTGCGCTGTGCTATCTAACACCTTTAAAGCGTTTGTCACTCCTAGTCTATTTAGGTACATGTACGACCAATCACTCGTTCAAAGAACGCCGCAAAAAGAGTCATGGCATCAATTCTAAACTAAAAACCATTCTCCATTGAGTGTTTTAATCACATATGTATATTTTAATAAGAAATGAAGGATTAGTAGGACTCGAACGCTGCTAATGCTTGTCTTTGTCAACCTGGCTCAATATACAGTACTATCTGAGCCCGTTGAAATTGCAGCTACTTCCTGCCTATCTCTCCACAAGTACCCCCTATAATTAACCAAGCAACAACCATTCTCCAATGAGTGTTATGTTCAGATATATATATTTTTAAGAAAAGATGAAGTCATTGGCGGGACTCGAACCCTGCAGATGCTTGTTTTAAACAAACTAGCTCAGTGTACTGTGCTATCTGTGCCCGTAGAGATCGCAGTCACTACCTTCCTATTTCTCCACGAGTACACCCAATGATTAACAAGGCAGAACCACCACAGGAACAAGACTAGAGAACAGCTATGTTTAATAAGAACGACGGTCGATCTCTATCTCGGGCCCATCCAATAGGTGGTTCCACGTGAATTTCCTCACATTCACAAATGATCTACATGAGACCACATTGATTCATATACCTAACAGAAAGGTCACAGAAATTGTTTGCTACGTAGGAAGACACGGAGAGACGCAAGCCATTACCAGATGCGCAGGGAGACATAGACCCTTCTTTAGTCTCACCATTTCTTAATGTACAGGGTGTGGCATCAAAATTTAGAACAAAAAGATGTTTAAACGATGCTGAACATGAGTAGACAACTAATCGTTTATATAGCGGTGTCAGTCAACATAGGGAATCTGTCAAAGAAAGTGATGCATTTTCGTGTCTAAATTTAGGCCCTCAGTTGTAGATCTCAATTTACAGATCCATTTGGCTTCTAGTTGGCGTAGGCACAATTCCCTATCACCCCCCCCCCTCTGCAAAGGGGGTACAAAGTCAATAGCGTGGAATTTAAAATTAGACCTGTTTCTTAATGAGGTGCACTCATGGGACACTAGTGCATAGGTTACATCGCCATTCAGACATGCCCTCCTATGTTCTTGAATGCGTGTTTTTTCAGGGACCGTACTGTACTCCCTACATAGAGTTTGTCGCACATGCACACAATCACATAAATTACAAATCGTGTTAGGCAGTTGATGAAATGCCTAATCGTATAGGATCTGTCCGTGTTATATTTAAAGATTTTGGTGATTTGTCCCAAGTTGCAGATGTTACACCCGCCACAGGGCAAAAATCCCATCGGGCGCGTCAGCCACATTTCCTGTACCTTTTTGATCGGTCGTGTGTAACTTGGGCACACCGCCTCTCTGATGGTCCTACACCTTCTGTAGACGACACTTGGCTTGTCCTGTACGAGATGGCCAACCCCGGGTACACCCTTCAACAAGTGTCAGTGTTTCCTGAGGATTTTAAACACATCTTGGTTCAAAGCACAGTTTGTAGTGATGAACGACAAGCGTTCCTTGTTAGGTCTCCTTTTCGGTGCTAGTGTTTCCACACGTTCCAGTTGGTTGGATCTCTCCAATGCTTGAGAGAGAACGGGATCCCTGTACCCCCTATGTTTGAGGCATTGTACTAGCTCCTGGCTATGGTTCTTATACTGCGTTTCTTCACTGCAATTTCTTTTTATACGTACTAACTCCCCATAGGGAATAGCTCTCTTAGTACTCGAGGGATGCGAACTCTGAAAGTGGAGTAAACTGTTGACAGATGTTTCTTTTCTATAGAGAGTGCTCTGCAAGGTGTTATTCTGCACATATAGCGAAAGATCCAAAAATTAGATCCTTGACCTGGACATGGTCATTGTGAATCTCACATTTAGGGAGTTGTTATTCAGGTAGGAAAAATATGTTTTAAAAGCTTCCTCTGTCCCAGACCATATGATGAAAATATCATCAATAAAGCGCCCCCAAAAGTTAATGTACTCAGTCCATGTTGCGGCCGCCTGGGCCCATACGTATACCAACTCAACCCACCCCATGAACAGGTTGGCATACAAAGGGGCAAATTTGGACCCCATAGCGGTCCTCTGCAGTTGTTTAAACCAGGTGTCGTCGTACAAATAGTAGTTGTTATCCAATATCAAATGTATCATGTTGAGTATCATTTTGTTGTGGTCATAGTGACTGGCGCTTCGTGATGATAAAAAATGCTCCACCGCTCTGCACCCTAGATCCTCTCTTATACATGTGTACAGGGATTCTACATCTAGGGTGCAGAGCCATAGTGAATCATCCCACATAAGGCCATCTTATTTATTCAGCAAATCTGTTGTGTCCTTTATATAGGATGGGAGGTTGTGCACCATTGGCTGTAGAAAAGAGTCCACAAACTGAGCCATTGGTTCAGTGAGTGAACCTATGCCAGAAATGATGGGCCGGCCAGGAGGGAACTTCTCTTTTTTATGTATCTTTGGCAGAAGATATAAACACGGATGTTTGGGGTGTTTCACCAGTAAAAACTTATGTTCAACGTCTGACAACAGACCAACCTCCCTCCAATGATTTAGTTTGTCCTTAATGGTAATCGAGGCAATAGGACATGGCTTTGAGCTCATTTTTTCGTAACAGACAGTATTGGATAACAGTCTATGAACCTCCAACTCATAATCCCTTCTGTTCATAAGGACAATATTGCCCCCTTTGTCCGCTTCCCGTATTATCAGGTCATTATTATTCCTGATCTTCGCAAGGGAGGTTCTTTCTACTCTACTGAGACTTTCCTTTACATAAGTCTTGTTTGAAGATAACTTCTTATCCTCAAGCTCATGGAGGGCCTTTGTGACTTGCTGGTGGAAAACATCAATACTCGTAAGATGGCCTCCCTGTGGCGTGAATTTGCTGCGAGGATGTAAGCCACTTTCTAGTGAGTAATCCTGTTCAATGCCCAGATCATTCATAACCTGTTCCACAGTCCGTGTATTATCATCATTTAAAGACAATAGCAAGGAAACATTGTTTACATGTGACACAGATACTTCTGGAGAAACTATTTAAGAAGAAACTTGGATTTTAGCCCATTTACTTGTTGACTTGTTTCAGTCAGAATATTCGTGTTCTTCGTCTGGTCTCTTTACTCTAACATCAAACCTTCAGCATCCTATATTTAAACCTTTCCTCTCTTTCCCTCGCCTTGTTTCCTGAGTTTCTTTTAAACTTTGCCATTAGGGGCATCATTTAAGCTTCGCTTTTTTCTTTTCTTCTGGTAGTTGATGCAGCAAGACATACCCTGCCATCGTGCTTGTGTGTAGTAGATTAGTATAAGGGTTGCTTGCACACTACCTTTTTGTGACGTGAGGACTTCTGACCGAACAACTTTTTCATCATGTCCTTTGACGATGACAGAGACGAGCTGGCCAGGGATCTCTTTAGTGCTAAGGTTTCTAATTGTGACCAAGACTTAGCAAGGGTCAATGGACAAGAGGGTCCTAAATCAAAATTTCAGAGATTAAAAAAGTGAATTGTCAAAATGGTGGGACGGAGTAACCTTAAAAAGATACTTGGACAATAGGAAGATCCCTAGGGGACTGAGAATCTTAACGTTCCCAAACTTTGACGATTTAGACCCAGATTTATTAACCGAATGGGAGGAAAATCTTCAAAATTCCTCGTTCACTATGATGAAGGTCTTAGTGCAGCATTCGGATAGAAAATGTGCAAAGCTTAGGGAGAAGATTAAAAAGTTGGAGGAAGAGATTAAACAGCTGGGACTTAAAGAAGCCACTGATAAGAACTATGCAATTCTCAAAGATCAGATAGTGAAACACCAAAAAATGATTAAAGAACGGAAGTTAACCAAGATAAAGAGGGATGATAGGGACTATGCCACAGGAAGAATCTACACGTTTGCCAAACGCTTTGATGATATAGTCATCGTAAAACCAACAGAAAGTGTACCCCAGGATACTGCTAGCATCTCAAGTGCACTCAGTAGCTCGGATATCTCTTCCCTAGAAGAGGCAGGATCAAGTACTATGACTGACACCAGAGGACAACTCAATAGCTCAGCGACTTTTTTAGAGGAGGTTCGACGCTTCAGAATAGGGAACAGACAAAAAAAGAATGTAAGATCCGAAGAGGGGGGAGAAGAAAGAACAGACACAAAAGAGGGGGTCTTGACTCGAAATCAGAAGAGAAGACAAAACAGACAGTAGGAAGTGAGACTGAAGCAGGATTGTTGAACAGTGATGGGGTATCTGGTATTGAGGATTTGGTGGTCAACCTTTCCGACTATGCATTAGATGAACATGAATTGTCTGCCCTTAATAAGGGCTTAGGCTTTTGTCCTGTCAACAAAGGAAATTTCACTGATATACATGTGGATCTATTCAAATTTACCAGACAAGTTAAACTTAAATGTCATTTTTCATTGAATAATGTGAATAAAAATGTTGGCCCAAATATATCAGTTTCTCCAGAAGTATCTGTGTCACATGTAAACAATGTTTCCTTGCTATTGTCTTTAAATTATGATAATACACAGACTGTGGAACAGGTTATGAATGATCTGGGCATTGAACAGGATTACTCACTAGAAAGTGGCTTACATCCTCGCAGCAAATTCACGCCACAGGGAGGCCATCTTTCGAGTATTGATGTTTTCCACCAGCAAGTCACAAAGGCCCTCCATGAGCTTGAGGATAAGAAGTTATCTTCAAACAAGACTTATGTAAAGGAAAATCTCAGTAGAGTAGAAAGAACCTCCCTTACGAAGATCAGGAATAATAATGACCTGATAATACGGGAAGCGGACAAAAGGGGCAATATTGTCCTTATGAACAGAAGGGATTATGAGTTGGAGGTTCATAGACAGTTATCCAATACTGTCTGTTACGAAAAAATGAGCTCAAATCCATGTCCTATTGCCTCGATTACCATTAAGGATAAACTAAATCATTGGAGGGAGGTTGGTCTGTTGTCAGACGTTGAACATAAGTTTTTACTGGTGGAACACCCCAAACATCCGTGTTTATATCTTCTGCCAAAGATACATAAAAAGGAGAAGGTCCCTCCTGGCCGGCCCATCATTTCTGGCATAGGTTCACTCACTGAACCAATGCCTCAGTTTGTGGACTCTTTTCTACAGCCAATGGTGCACAACCTCCCGTCCTATATAAAGGACACAACAGATTTGCTGAATAAATTAGATGGCCTTATGTGGGATGATTCACTATGGCTCTGCACCCTAGATGTAGAATCCCTGTACACATGTATAAGAGAGGATCTAGGGTGCAGAGCGGTGGAGCATTTTTTATCATCACGAAGCACCAGTCACTATGACCACAACAAAATGATACTCGACATGATACATTCGTTATTGGATAACAACTACTTTTGTACGACGACACCTAGTTTAAACAACTGCAGGGGACCGCTATGGGGTCCAAATTTGCCCCTTCGTATGCCAACCTGTTCATGGGGTGGGTTGAGTTGGTATACGTATGGGCCCAGGCGGCCGCAACATGGACTGAGTACATTAACCTTTGGGGGCGCTTTATTGATGATATTTTCATCATATGGTCTGGGACAGAGGAAACTTTTAAAACATATTTTTCCTACCTGAATAGCAACACCCTAAATGTGAGATTCACAATGACCATGTCCAGGTCAAGGATCCAATTTTTGGATCTTTCGGTATATGTGCAGAATAACACCTTGCAGAGCACTCTCTATAGAAAAGACACGTCTGTCAACAGTTTACTCCACTTTCAGAGTTCGCATCCCTCGAGTACTAAGAGAGCTATTCCCTATGGGGAGTTAGTGCATATAAAAAGAAATTGCAGTGAAGAAATGCAGTATAAGAACCATAGCCAGGAGCTAGTACAACGCCTCAAACGTAGGGGGTACAGGGATCCCGTTCTCTCTCAAGCATTGGAGAGAGCCAACCAACTGGAACGTGTGGAAACACTAGCACCGAAAAGGAGAACTAACAAGGAACGCTTGTCGTTCATCACTACAAACTGTGCTTTGAACCAAGATGTGTTTAAAATCCTCAGGAAACACTGGCACTTGTTGAAGGGTGTACCCGGGGTAGGCCATCTCGTACAGGACAAGCCAAGTGTCGTCTACGGAAGGTGTAGGACCATCAGAGAGGCGGTGTGCCCAAGTTACACACGACCGATCAAAAAGGTACAGGAAATGTGGCTGACGCGCCCGATGGGATTTTTTCCCTGTGGCGGGTGTAACATCTGCAACTTGGGACAAATCACCAAAATCTTTAAATATAACACAGACAGATCCTATACGATTAGGCATTTCATCAACTGCCTAACACGATTTGCGATTTATGTGACTGTGTGCATGTGCGACAAAATCTATGTAGGGAGTACAGTACGGCCCCTAAAAACACGCATTCAAGAACATAGGAGGGCATGTCTGAATGGCGACGTAACCTACGCACTAGTGTCCCATGAGTGCACCTCATTAAGAAACAGGTCTAATTTTAAATTCCACGCTATTGACTTTGTACCCCCTTTGCAGAGGGGGGGAGGGGTGATAGGGAATTGTGCCTATGCCAACTAGAAGCCAAATGGATCTGTAAATTGAGATATACAACTGAGGGCCTAAATTTAGACACAGAAATGCATCACTTTCTTTGACAGATTCCCTATGTTGACTGACACCGCTATATAAACGATTAGTTGTCTACTCATGTTCAGCATCGTTTAAACATCTTTTTATTCTAAATTTTGATGCCACACCCTGTACATCAAGAAATGGTGAGACTAAAGAAGGGTCTATGTCTCCCTGCGCATCTGGTAATGGCTTGCGTCTCTCCGTGTCTTCCTACGTAGCAAACAATTTCTGTGACCTTTCTGTTAGGTATATGAATCAATGTGGTCTCATGTAGATCATTTGCGAATGTGAGGAAATTCGCTTGGAACCACCTATTGGATGGGCCTGAGATAGAGATCGACCGTCGTTCTTATTAAACATAGCTGTTCTCTAGTCTTGTTCCTGTGGTGGTCCTGCCTTGTTAATCATTGGGTGTACTCGTGGAGAAATAGGAAGGTAGTGAGTGCGATCTCTAGGGGCACAGATAGCACAGTACACTGAGCTAGTTTGTTTAAAACAAGCATCTGCTGGGTTCGAGTCCCGCCAATCCTTCATCTTCTCTTAAAAATATATATATCTGAACATAACACTCATTGAAGAATGGTTGTTGCTTGGTTAATTATAGGGGGTACTTGTGGAGAAATAGGCAGGAAGTAGCTTCAATTTCAACTGTCTCAGATAGCACTGTATATTGAGCCAGGTTGACAAAGACAAGCATTAGCAGGGTTCGAGTCCTACTAATCCTTCATTTCTTATTAAAATATACATATGTGATTAAAACACTCAATGGAGAATGGTTTTTAGTTTAGAATTGATGCCATGACTCTTTTTGCGGCGTTCTTTGAACGAGTGATTGGTCGTACATGTACCTAAACAGGCTAGGAGTGACAAACACTTTAAAGGTGTTAGTTAGCACAGCACACTGAGCAGCGTTAATTAGTATATGTACTAACAGGGTTCGAGTTCCCTTGGTTTTTGCATGTTAGGGAGAAATATTTATATTTGCAAATAATATACTCACAAAAAAGGTGTTTAGTCTTTAATGTTATAAAAAATTATTTTAATGCAACTATAAGTGAACAGACTTTTAATTCTGTAATATTAGGTTTAGGATTTGGCGCACTCTTTGGATCTTAGGAATTGTAACATGGATGCCGTGGTTGGCGTTCTAGTGCTTCGTTATTCGCCTTTCAGAACACAGCTGTTTCGAGCTGGTTAGTCAACAGTGCTAATTAAACTCCGGCTGGTATGGCATAGTTTTTACTCGAAACACTCGACGTGACAGGAGTTTCCTTGATGGCAGCGTGAATAGGTAAGGTTCAATACGGATGTGTTGTGGGCGATTCATACTGTGCAGGGGTTATTTTAAATGTTAGTGGTTTACCATGGACCTACTGGGGTAACATTAGTGTGGTCAGTAACCAAACGCTGTAACATTGACTTGGAGTTATGTGCTTTGGGCGCTTGTTCTTGAATATTAAATGGTGCAGCGTGTCTGCAAACAGACGGTTTATTTCTGCAGTTTGATTTATTAGATTTGACTACTTTCAAGCTCGATATACCATTTTGTGATCAGGAGTTTTTTACATTCATTTGGCCAGTTTGGCCTGTTATTGTATATAATGGGACTTGTGAGCTACAGCGCTCTTTTGACTTTTGTGCAATAATGCACATTTGCTTTGTCTTCAGGCCTGCGACTGAGCGCGCTATACTCTACACACCCTGGACCTCGAAGGGGACAGCTATTACGGATCTTCATAGATCGAATATTTCTCAGGTATACTGTGTATTTTGATTCCCATACGACTTAGTGCACGCTGAGTTTGTGTTCCTGCAATTGGTGCTTAGAATATTAATGGACTTGTGCCTTGCCTTTCTCTAGGCTCCGCGACCAAAATAAATATTTAAGAAAGTGCGGATTGATTTGGGCTAATACCCGTTGGAATTCCCCCCCTTTTCTGGACTGTGTGGACCACTTACTTGGTGCGTAACATATGATTTGACTCATACACGATATGAATGTGGTATTTGGAAGAATATTAGAATGAGTGTCCTTTTTCCTTTATAGAGGTATTTAAAAAGAAACTTGGATTTTAGCCCATTTACTTGTTGACTTGTTTCGGTCAGAATATTCGTGTTCTTCCTCTGGTCTCTTTACTCTAACATCAAACCTTCAGCATCCTATATTTAAACCCTTCCTCTCTTTCCCTCGCCTTGTTTCCTGAGTTTCTTTTAAACTTTGCCATTAAGGGGCATTATTTAAGCTTCGCTTTTTTCTTTTCTTCCTCCTTTAGTTTGCCATATCTTGATCTTAGGTGGCTTAAATATGTATGTTTAAAATCAGTATTTCTTGTTTTGCCACATGGAAGCAGTTCTTTTAAAGGTCCCCCTGTGATGGGTCAGTTTGTGTAATCTAATAGGGCATATAATTTTGTATCCGATCAATGTACATATTTTAATGGACACTATTTTGACTCTTGCACCACAGACGTTGTCTTGGTCGTCCTGTATAGCTATATCACAATTTGGGTTCTGTATATGAAAGATAAAGATTTGTTTAGGGATATATTGATCTATATCCAAGAAAATAACATCTAAAAACATGTTTTTAAATTGTGTGTTTTTAAAATTTTGTTTGTATTGTTATTTGCAGCCCTGAAGAAGCCCGCATGGGTGAAACGCGTTGGCTGCTATGTTTTAAATATTGAATAAAAGAATCTACAACACCACCAATGTGAAAGAATCACTATTTCTGTCATCGCAGTCATCTTTTCGCTGTGGGATTTAAACCCTATGAATGTTTGCCTTTATAGCAATGCCTCTCTCATCTTTTGTGTTCATGTGCTGCATTTGAAACCATTTTTGGGTGGCTGGTTTCGGGAGGTGGGCATTGATTATTTGCAAACTATACGCAGTATTTTCAAATTCATTGTGTTTTACCTAGAAACAAACACTGGTAGTTGATGCAGCAAGACATACCCTGCCACCGTGCTTGTGTGTAGTAGATTAGTATAAGGGTTGCTTGCACACTACCTTTTTGTGACGTGAGGACTTCTGACCGAACAACTTTTTCATCATGTCCTTTGACGATGACAGAGAAGATTGGCCAGGGATCTCTTTAGTGCTAAGGTTTCTAATTGTGACCAAGACTTAGCAAGGGTCAATCGACAAGAGGGTCTTAAATCAAAATTTCAGAGATTAGAGAGATTAAAAAAAAGTGAATTGTCAAAATGGTGGGACGGAGTAACCTTAAAAAGATACTTGGACAATAGGAAGATCCCTAGGGGACTGAGAATCTTAACGTTCCCAAACTTTGACGATTTAGACCCAGATTTATTAACCGAATGGGAGGAAAATCTTCAAAATTCCTCGTTCACTATGATGAAGGTCTTAGTGCAGCATTCGAATAGAAAATGTGCAAAGCTGAGGGAGGAGATTAAAAAGTTGGAGGAAGAGATTAAACAGCTGGGACTTAAAGAAGCCACTGATAAGAACTATGCAATTGTCAAAGATCAGATAGTGAAACACCAAAAAATGATTAAAGAACGGAGGGATGATAGGGACTATGCCACAGGAAGAATCTACACATTTGCCAAACGCTTTGATGATATAGTCATCGTAAAACCAACAGAAAGTATACCCCAGGATACTGCTAGCATCTCAAGTGCACTCAGTAGCTCGGATATCTCTTCCCTAGAAGAGGCAGGATCAAGTACTATGAATGACACTAGAGGACAACTCAATAGCTCAGCGACTTTTTTAGAGGAGGTTCGACGCTTCAGAATAGGGAACAGACAAAAAAAGAATGTAAGATCCGAAGAGGGGAGAGAAGAAAGAACAGACACAAAAGAGGGGGTCTTGACTCGAAATCAGAAGAGAAGACAAAACAGACAGTAGGAAGTGAGACTGAAGCAGGATTGTTGAACAGTGATGGGGTATCTGGTATTGATGATTTGGTGGTCAACCTTTCCGACTATGTATTAGATGAACATGAATTGTCTGCCCTTAATAAGGGCTTAGGCTTTGTCCTGTCAACAAAGGAAATTTCACTGATATTCATGTGGATCTATTCAAATTTACCAGACAAGTTAAACTTAAATGTCATTTTTCATTGAATAATGTGAATAAAAATGTTGGCCCAAATATATCAGTTTCTCCAGAAGTATCAGTGTCACATGTAAACAATGTTTCCTTGCTATTGTCTTTAAATGATGATAATACACGGACTGTGGAACACGTTATGAATGATCTGGGCATTGAACAGGATTACTCACTAGAAAGTGGCTTACATCCTCGCAGCAAATTCACGCCACAGGAGGCCATCTTACGAGTATTGATGTTTTCCACCAGCAAGTCACAAAGGCCCTCCATGAGCTTGAGGATAAGAAGTTATCTTCAAACAAGACTTATGTAAAGGAAAATCTCAGTAGAGTAGAAGATCAGGAATAATAATGACCTGATAATACGGGAAGCGGACACAGGGGGCAATATTGTCCTTATGAACAGAAGGGATTATGAGTTGGAGATTCATAGACAGTTATCCAATACTGTCTGTTACGAAAAAATGAGCTCAAATCCATGTGCTATTGCCTTGATTACCATTAAGGATAAACTAAATCATTGGAGGGAGGTTGGTCTGTTGTCAGACGTTGAACATAAGTTTTTACTGGTGGAACACCCCAAACATCCGTGTTTATATCTTCTGCCAAAGATACATAAAAAAGAGAAGTTCCCTCCTGGCCGGCCCATCATTTCTGGCATAGGTTCACTCACTGAACCAATGCCTCAGTTTGTGGACTCTTTTCTACAGCCAATGGTGCACAACCTCCCGTCCTATATAAAGGACACAACAGATTTGCTGAATAAATTAGATGGCCTTATGTGGGATGATTCACTATGGCTCTGCACCCTAGATGTAGAATCCCTGTACACATGTATAAGAGAGGATCTAGGGTGCAGAGCGGTGGAGCATTTTTATCATCACGAAGCGCCAGTCACTATGACCACAACAAAATGATACTCGACATGATACATTTGATATTGGATAACAACTACTTTTTGTACGACGAAACCTGGTTTAAACAACTGCAGGCGACCGCTATGGGGTCCAAATTTGCCCCTTCGTATGCCAACCTGTTCATGGGGTGGGTTGAGTTGGTATACGTATGGGCCCAGGCGGCCGCAACATGGACTGAGTACATTAACCTTTGGGGGCGCTTTATTGATGATATTTTCATCATATGGTCTGGGACAGAGGAAACTTTTAAAACATATTTTTCCTACCTGAATAACAACACCCTAAATGTGAGATTCACAATGACCATGTCCAGGTCAAGGATCCAATTTTTGGATCTTTCGCTATATGTGCAGAATAACACCTTGCAGAGCACTCTCTATAGAAAAGAAACGTCTGTCAACAGTTTACTCCACTTTCAGAGTTCGCATCCCTCGAGTACTAAGAGAGCTATTCCCTATGGGGAGTTAGTACATATAAAAAGAAATTGCAGTGAAGAAATGCAGTATAAGAACCATAGCCAGGAGCTAGTACAACGCCTCAAACGTAGGGGTACAGGGATCCCGTTCTCTCTCAAGCATTGGAGAGAGCCAACCAACTGGAACGTGTGGAAACACTAGCACCGAAAAGGAGAACTAACAAGGAACGCTTGTCGTTCATCACTACAAACTGTGCTTTGAACCAAGATGTGTTTAAAATCCTCAGGAAACACTGGCACTTGTTGAAGGGTGTACCCGGGTAGGCCATCTCGTACAGGACAAGCCAAGTGTCATCTACAGAAGGTGTAGGACCATCAGAGAGGCGGTGTGCCCAAGTTACACACGACCGATCAAAAAGGTACAGGAAATGTGGCTGACGCGCCCGATGGGATTTTTTCCCTGTGGCGGGTGTAACATCTGCAACTTGGGACAAATCACCAAAATCTTTAAATATAACACAGACAGATCCTATACGATTAGGCATTTCATCAACTGCCTAACACGATTTGTGATTTATGTGATTGTGTGCATGTGCGACAAAATCTATGTAGGGAGTACAGTACGGTCCCTAAAAACACGCATTCAAGAACATAGGAGGGCATGTCTGAATGGCGATGTAACCTACGCACTAGTGTCCCATGAGTGCACCTCATTAAGAAACAGGTCTAATTTTAAATTCCACGCTATTTACTTTGTACCCTCTTTGCAGAGGGGGGTGATAGGGAATTGTGCCTACGCCAACTAGAAGCCAAATGGATCTGTAAATTGAGATATACAACTGAGGGCCTAAATTTAGACACAGAAATGCATCACTTTCTTTGACAGATTCCCTATGTTGACTGACACCGCTATATAAACGATTAGTTGTCTACTCATGTTCAGCATCGTTTAAACATCTTTTTGTTCTAAATTTTGATGCCACACCCTGTACATCAAGAAATGGTGAGACTAAAGAAGGGTCTATGTCTCCCTGCGCATCTGGTAATGGCTTGCGTCTCTCCGTGTCTTCCTACGTAGCAAACAATTTCTGTGACCTTTCTGTTAGGTATATGAATCAATGTGGTCTCATGTAGATCATTTGCGAATGTGAGGAAATTCGCTTGGAACCTTCTATTGGATGGGCCTGAGATAGAGATCGACCGTCGTTCTTATTAAACATAGCTGTTCTCTAGTCTTGTTCCTGTGGTGGTCCTGCCTTGTTAATCATTGGGTGTTCTCGTGGAGAAATAGGAAGGTAGTGAGTGCGATCTCTAGGGGCACAGATAGCACAGTACACTGAGCTAGTTTGTTTAAAACAAGCATCGGCAGGGTTCGAGTCCCACCAATCTTTCATCTTCTCTTAAAAATATATATATCTGAACATAACACTCATTGGAGAATGGTTGTTGCTTGGTTAATTATAGGGGGTACTTGTGGAGAAATAGGCAGGAAGTAGCTGCAATTTCAACGGGCTCAGATAGCACTGTATATTGAGCCAGGTTGACAAAGACAAGCAATAGCAGGCTTCGAGTCCTACTAATCCTTCATTTCTTATTAAAATATACATATGTGATTAAAACACTCAATGGAGAATGGTTTTTAGTTTAGAATTGATGCCATGACTCTTTTTGCGGCGTTCTTTGAACGAGTGATTGGTCGTACATGTACCTAAACAGGCTAGGAGTGACAAACACTTTAAAGGTGTTAGATAGCACAGCGCACTGAGCAGGGTTAATTAGTATATGTACTAACAGGGTTCAAGTTCCCTTCGTTTTTGCATCTTAGGGAGGAATATTTATATTTGCAAATAATATACTCACAAAAAAGGTGTTTAGTCTTTAATGTTATAAAAAATTATTTTAATGCAACTATAAGTGAACAGACTTTTAATTCTGTAATATTAGGTTTAGGATTTGGCGCACTCTTTGGATCTTAGGAATTGTAACATGGATGCCGTGGTTGGCGTTCTAGTGCTTCGTTATTCGCCTTTCAGAACACAGCTGTTTCGAGCTGGTTAATCAACAGGGCTATTTAAACTCCGGCTGGTATGGCATAGTTTTTACTCGAAACACTCGACGTGACAGGAGTTTCCTTGATGGCCGCGTGAATAGGTAAGGTTTAATACGGATATGTTGTGGGCGATTTATACTGCGCAGGGGTTATTTTAAATGTTAGTGGTTTACCATGGACATACTGGGGTAACATTAGTGTGTTCAGTAACCAAACGCTGTAAGATTGACTTGGAGTTATGTGCTTTGGGCGCTTGTTCTTGAATATTAAATGGCGCAGCGTGTCTGCAAACAGACGGTTTATTTCTGCAGTTTGATTTATTAGATTTGACTACTTTCAAGCTCGCTATACCATTTTGTGATCAGGAGTTTTTTACATTCATTTGGCCAGTTTGGCCTGTTATTGTATATAATGGGACTTGTGAGCTACAGCGCTCTTTTGACTTTTGTGCAATAATGCACATTTGCTTTGTCTGCAGGCCTGCGACTGAGCGCGCTATACTCTACACACCCTGGTCATCGAAGGGGACAGCTATTACGGATCTTCATAGATCGAATATTTCTCAGGTATACTGTGTATTTTGATTCCCATACGACTTAGTGCACGCTGAGTTTGTGTTCCTGCAATTGGTGCTTAGAATATTAATGGACTTGTGCCTTGCCTTTCTCTAGGCTCCGCGACCGAAATAAATATTTAAGAAAGTGCCGATTGATTTGGGCTAATACCCGTTGGAATTCCCCCCCTTTTCTGGACTGTGTGGACCACTTACTTGGTGCGTAACATATGATTTGACTCATACACGATATGAATGTGGTATTTGAAAGAATATTAGAATGAGTGTCCTTTTTCCTTTATAGAGGTATTTAAGAAGAAACTTGGATTGTAGCCCATTTACTTGTTGACTTGTTTCGGTCAGAATATTCGTGTTCTTCCTCTGGTCTCTTTACTCTAACATCAAACCTTCAGCATCCTATATTTAAACCCTTCCTCTCTTTCCCTCGCCTTGTTTCCTGAGTTTCTTTTAAACTTTGCCATTAAGGGGCATCATTTAAGCTTCGCTTTTTTATTTTCTTCCTCCTTTAGTTTGCCATTTCTTGATGTTAGGTGGCTTAAATATGTATGTTTAAAATCAGTATTTCTTGTTTTGCCACATGGAAGCAGTTCTTTTAAAGGTCCCCCTGTGATGGGTCAGTTTGTGTAATCTAATAGGGCATATAATTTTGTATCCGATCAATGTACATATTTTAATGGACACTATTTTGACTCTTGCACCATAGACGTTGTCTAGGTCGTCCTGTATAGCTATATCACAATTTGGGTTCTGTATATGAAAGATAAAGATTTGTTTAGGGATATATTGATCTATATCCAAGAAAAATAACATCTAAAAACATGTTTTGAAATTGTGTGGGTTTTTGATTTTGTTTGTATTGTTATTTGCAGCCCTGAGGAAGCCCGCATGGGTGAAACGCGTTGGCTGCTGTGTTTTAAATATTGAATAAAAGAATCTACAACACCACCAATGTGAAAGAATCACTATTTCTGTCATCGCGGTCATCTTTTCGCTGTGGGATTTAAACCCTATGAAGGTTTGCCTTTATAGCAATGCCTCTCTCATCTTTAGTGTTCATGTGCTGCATTTGAAACCATTTTTGGGTGGCTGGTTTCGGGAGGTGGGCATTGATTATTAGCAAACTATATGCAGTATTTTCAAATTCATCGTGTTTTACCTAGAAACAAACACTGGTAGTTGATGCAGCAAGACATACCCTGCCACTGTGCTTGTGTGTAGTAACTCTATAACAACATTGATCAGAATCTCTAAATAATATAATGTGTATTAATGATTCACTGATATATATTTTTTTATATTTTCACCAATATTTGTGACAAAGCCGATAGTCGCGATGTCCCCAAAGATGGTACACGGGGTGGGCGCGCTGGCGATCGTGACGTCTTAGCAAATATAGAGCGCGATAAAAAAAAAAAATTTGGACACATAACTTGTGTCACTAACACCTCCATATCTCCACCCTGACCCCTTATGTGGGCTTTCACACAGATTTTCAGCCCCGGGAACCGTTCCCGATAGATAAAATCGCGGCCGCAAGCATTCCCGTTGGCACGTGTATTCGCAAACTCACTGTGAAATATCCGCGGCCAGAGATATCACTATAATTTTAAACTTACATTTCTCAAAAACTACTCAATGGATTTACACCAAATAAGCAAAACGCTCTTGCTTGAACCAACATCTACCTCCCTGCCAAATTTGTGGTAAGTCCGTTCAGCGGCTCCGGCTGTAAAGGTGGCTAAAGGTTCCTATGGAAATTAACATTACAAACGCAACCTTATTTCATGCCCAAAATTCTCGGTCCCCACTGCACAGATCACCCCCAAACTTCCCAGTCAATAGTACCCATTGTGACACTTTTTTGGCAAACTTTCGTGCAGATTGGTCAAACAACGCCAAAGTTATAGCCAAGTAAAAAATGTTTTTCCTATGGAAACTAGGTCCTAACTATAACTACCTAGATTATATATATATATATATATATATATATATATATATATATATATATATATATATATATGCAAACACTTGGTAACCAACTAGAGAAGCACTCGAGCCAAAATGAAGGTTACCAGCCTTTAATTACAGGTACGGAAAGTGCAGCATGCCGGCAACAATGAAAACAGCCTTACGTCGAGCCAAACGCATTTTGAGCATTCTCTTCCTCAGAGGCTTTGGACGAAGGTGGTCATTCACACCCAATTTATTGCCAATTAATGACACGCCCACAATGGGGCGGCTCCAGTGAGACAATGTTAGGCATTATGGGATATGTAGTGACCGTAATTCCTTCCATAATTTGGCGCACTACTATTACTGTTATTCGAAATTTTTCAGCTCTGTTTGAGCCCCAGCAGATGCACAAGTCCTTAATCCTGCATTTCGGCTCCACATTAGGGTCGGTGAATCCGGTCCTCGTAGCCCCCTTGGCATCCTGGGGTGGTGCGTTCTCGGCGGACGGGCCGCCGCCTATTGATGCAAACACTTGGTAACCCACTAGAGAAGCACTCGAGCCGAAATGAAGGTTACCAGCCTTTAATTACAGGTACGGAAAGTGCAGCATGCCGGCAACAATGAAAACAGCCTTGCGTCGAGCCTGACGCGTTTCGAGCATTCTCTTCCTCAGAGGCTTTGGACGAAGGTGCGTGCTGTGGCGGTCATTCACACCCAATTTATTGCCAATTAATGACACGCCCCCAATGGGGCGGCTCCAGTGAGACAATGTTAGGCATTATGGGATATGTAGTGACCGTAATTGCTTCCATAATTTGGCGCACTACTATTACTGTTATTCGAAATTTTTCAGCTCTGTTTGAGCCCCAGCAGATGCACAAGTCCTTAATCCTGCATTTCGGCTCCACATTAGGGTCGGTGAATCTGGTCCTCGTAGCCCCTTTGGCATCCTGGGGTGGTGCGTTCTCAGCGGACGGGCCGCCGTCTATTGATGCAAACACTTGGTAACCCACTAGAGAAGCACTCGAACCGAAATAAAGGTTACCAGCCTTTAATTACAGGTACGGAAAGTGCAGCATGCCGGCAACAATGAAAACAGCCTTGCGTCGAGCCTCCGCGATGAAATAAATATTTAAGAAAGTGCGGATTGATTTGGGCTAATACCCGTTGGAATTCCCCCCCTTTTCTGGACTGTGTGGACCACTTACTTGGTGCGTAACATATGATTTGACTCATACACGATATGAATGTGGTATTTGGAAGAATATTAGAATGAGTGTCCTTTTTCCTTTATAGAGGTATTTAAAAAGAAACTTGGATTTTAGCCCATTTACTTGTTGACTTGTTTCGGTCTTCCTCTGGTCTCTTTACTCTAACATCAAACCTTCAGCATCCTATATTTAAACCCTTCCTCTCTTTCCCTCGCCTCGTTTCCTGAGTTTCTTTTAAACTTTGCCATTAAGGGGCATTATTTAAGCTTCGCTTTTTTCTTTTCTTCCTCCTTTAGTTTGCCATATCTTGATCTTAGGTGGCTTAAATATGTATGTTTAAAATCAGTATTTCTTGTTTTGCCACATGGAAGCAGTTCTTTTAAAGGTCCCCCTGTGATGGGTCAGTTTGTGTAATCTAATAGGGCATATCATTTTGTATCCGATCAATGTACATATTTTAATGGACACTATTTTGACTCTTGCACCACAGACGTTGTCTTGGTCGTCCTGTATAGCTATATCACAATTTGGGTTCTGTATATGAAAGATAATGATTTGTTTAGGGATATATTGATCTATATCCAAGAAAATAACATCTAAAAACATGTTTTTAAATTGTGTGTTTTTTAAATTTTGTTTGTATTGTTATTTGCAGCCCTGAAGAAGCCCGCATGGGTGAAACGCGTTGGCTGCTATGTTTTAAATATTGAATAAAAGAATCTACAACACCACCAATGTGAAAGAATCACTATTTCTGTCATCGCAGTCATCTTTTCGCTGTGGGATTTAAACCCTATGAATGTTTGCCTTTATAGCAATGCCTCTCTCATCTTTTGTGTTCATGTGCTGCATTTGAAACCATTTTTGGGTGGCTGGTTTCGGGAGGTGGGCATTGATTATTTGCAAATTATACGCAGTATTTTCAAATTCATTGTGTTTTACCTAGAAACAAACACTGGTAGTTGATGCAGCAAGACATACCCTGCCACCGTGCTTGTGTGTAGTAGATTAGTATAAGGGTTGCTTGCACACTACCTTTTTGTGACGTGAGGACTTCTGACCGAACAACTTTTTCATCATGTCCTTTGACGATGACAGAGAAGATATGGCCAGGGATCTCTTTAGTGCTAAGGTTTCTAATTGTGACCAAGACTTAGCAAGGGTCAATCGACAAGAGGGTCTTAATCAAAATTTCAGAGATTAGAGAGATTAAAAAAAAGTGAATTGTCAAAATGGTGGGACGGAGTAACCTTAAAAAGATACTTGGACAATAGGAAGATCCCTAGGGGACTGAGAATCTTAACGTTCCCAAACTTTGACGATTTAGACCCAGATTTATTAACCGAATGGGAGGAAAATCTTCAAAATTCCTCGTTCACTATGATGAAGGTCTTAGTGCAGCATTCGAATAGAAAATGTGCAAAGCTGAGGGAGGAGATTAAAAGTTGGAGGAAGAGATTAAACAGCTGGGACTTAAAGAAGCCACTGATAAGAACTATGCAATTGTCAAAGATCAGATAGTGAAACACCAAAAAATGATTAAAGAACGGAGGGATGATAGGGACTATGCCACAGGAAGAATCTACACATTTGCCAAACGCTTTGATGATATAGTCATCGTAAAACCAACAGAAAGTATACCCCAGGATACTGCTAGCATCTCAAGTGCACTCAGTAGCTCGGATATCTCTTCCCTAGAAGAGGCAGGATCAAGTACTATGAATGACACCAGAGGACAACTCAATAGCTCAGCGACTTTTTTAGAGGAGGTTCGACGCTTCAGAATAGGGAACAGACAAAAAAAGAATGTAAGATCCGAAGAGGGGAGAGAAGAAAGAACAGACACAAAAGAGGGGGTCTTGACTCGAAATCAGAAGAGAAGACAAAACAGACAGTAGGAAGTGAGACTGAAGCAGGATTGTTGAACAGTGATGGGGTATCTGGTATTGATGATTTGGTGGTCAACCTTTCCGACTATGTATTAGATGAACATGAATTGTCTGCCCTTAATAAGGGCTTAGGCTTTTGTCCTGTCAACAAAGGAAATTTCACTGATATTCATGTGGATCTATTCAAATTTACCAGACAAGTTAAACTTAAATGTCATTTTTCATTGAATAATGTGAATAAAAATGTTGGCCCAAATATATCAGTTTCTCCAGAAGTATCAGTGTCACATGTAAACAATGTTTCCTTGCTATTGTCTTTAAATGATGATAATACACGGACTGTGGAACACGTTATGAATGATCTGGGCATTGAACAGGATTACTCACTAGAAAGTGGCTTACATCCTTGCAGCAAATTCACGCCACAGGAGGCCATCTCACGAGTATTGATGTTTTCCACCAGCAAGTCACAAAGGCCCTCCATGAGCTTGAGGATAAGAAGTTATCTTCAAACAAGACTTATGTAAAGGAAAATCTCAGTAGAGTAGAAAGAACCTCCCTTACGAAGATCAGGAATAATAATGACCTGATAATACGGGAAGCGGACACAGGGGGCAATATTGTCCTTATGAACAGAAGGGATTATGAGTTGGAGATTCATAGACAGTTATCCAATACTGTCTGTTACGAAAAAATGAGCTCAAATCCATGTGCTATTGCCTTGATTACCATTAAGGATAAACTAAATCATTGGAGGGAGGTTGGTCTGTTGTCAGACGTTGAACATAAGTTTTTACTGGTGGAACACCCCAAACATCCGTGTTTATATCTTCTGCCAAAGATACATAAAAAAGAGAAGTTCCCTCCTGGCCGGCCCATCATTTCTGGCATAGGTTCACTCACTGAACCAATGCCTCAGTTTGTGGACTCTTTTCTACAGCCAATGGTGCACAACCTCCCGTCCTATATAAAGGACACAACAGATTTGCTGAATAAATTAGATGGCCTTATGTGGGATGATTCACTATGGCTCTGCACCCTAGATGTAGAATCCCTGTACACATGTATAAGAGAGGATCTAGGGTGCAGAGCGGTGGAGCATTTTTTATCATCACGAAGCGCCAGTCACTATGACCACAACAAAATGATACTCGACATGATACATTTGATATTGGATAACAACTACTTTTTGTACGACGACACCTGGTTTAAACAACTGCAGGCGACCGCTATGGGGTCCAAATTTGCCCCTTCGTATGCCAACCTGTTCATGGGGTGGGTTGAGTTGGTATACGTATGGGCCCAGGCGGCCGCAACATGGACTGAGTACATTAACCTTTGGGGGCGCTTTATTGATGATATTTTCATCATATGGTCTGGGACAGAGGAAACTTTTAAAACATATTTTTCCTACCTGAATAACAACACCCTAAATGTGAGATTCACAATGACCATGTCCAGGTCAAGGATCCAATTTTTGGATCTTTCGCTATATGTGCAGAATAACACCTTGCAGAGCACTCTCTATAGAAAAGAAACGTCTGTCAACAGTTTACTCCACTTTCAGAGTTCGCATCCCTCGAGTACTAAGAGAGCTATTCCCTATGGGGAGTTAGTACATATAAAAAGAAATTGCAGTGAAGAAATGCAGTATAAGAACCATAGCCAGGAGCTAGTACAACGCCTCAAACGTAGGGGGTACAGGGATCCCGTTCTCTCTCAAGCATTGGAGAGAGCCAACCAACTGGAACGTGTGGAAACACTAGCACCGAAAAGGAGAACTAACAAGGAACGCTTGTCGTTCATCACTACAAACTGTGCTTTGAACCAAGATGTGTTTAAAATCCTCAGGAAACACTGGCACTTGTTGAAGGGTGTACCCGGGGTAGGCCATCTCGTACAGGACAAGCCAAGTGTCGTCTACAGAAGGTGTAGGACCATCAGAGAGGCGGTGTGCCCAAGTTACACACGACCGATCAAAAAGGTACAGGAAATGTGGCTGACGCGCCCGATGGGATTTTTTCCCTGTGGCGGGTGTAACATCTGCAACTTGGGACAAATCACCAAAATCTTTAAATATAACACAGACAGATCCTATACGATTAGGCATTTCATCAACTGCCTAACACGATTTGTGATTTATGTGATTGTGTGCATGTGCGACAAAATCTATGTAGGGAGTACAGTACGGTCCCTAAAAACACGCATTCAAGAACATAGGAGGGCATGTCTGAATGGCGATGTAACCTACGCACTAGTGTCCCATGAGTGCACCTCATTAAGAAACAGGTCTAATTTTAAATTCCACGCTATTTACTTTGTACCCCCTTTGCAGAGGGGGGTGATAGGGAATTGTGCCTACGCCAACTAGAAGCCAAATGGATCTGTAAATTGAGATATACAACTGAGGGCCTAAATTTAGACACAGAAATGCATCACTTTCTTTGACAGATTCCCTATGTTGACTGACACCGCTATATAAACGATTAGTTGTCTACTCATGTTCAGCATCGTTTAAACATCTTTTTGTTCTAAATTTTGTTGCCACACACTGTACATCAAGAAATGGTGAGACTAAAGAAGGGTCTATGTCTCCCTGCGCATCTGGTAATGGCTTGCGTCTCTCCGTGTCTTCCTACGTAGCAAACAATTTCTGTGACCTTTCTGTTAGGTATATGAATCAATGTGGTCTCATGTAGATCATTTGCGAATGTGAGGAAATTCGCTTGGAACCTTCTATTGGATGGGCCTGAGATAGAGATCGACCGTCGTTCTTATTAAACATAGCTGTTCTCTAGTCTTGTTCCTGTGGTGGTCCTGCCTTGTTAATCATTGGGTGTTCTCGTGGAGAAATAGGAAGGTAGTGAGTGCAATCTCTATGGGCACAGATAGCACAGTACACTAAGCTAGTTTGTTTAAAACAAGCATCGGCAGGGTTCGAGTCCCGCCAATCTTTCATCTTCTCTTAAAAATATATATATCTGAACATAACACTCATTGGAGAATGGTTGTTGCTTGGTTAATTATAGGGGGTACTTGTGGAGAAATAGGCAGGAAGTAGCTGCAATTTCAACGGGCTCAGATAGCACTGTATATTGAGCCAGGTTGACAAAGACAAGCATTAGCAGGCTTCGAGTCCTACTAATCCTTCATTTCTTATTAAAATATACATATGTGATTAAAACACTCAATGGAGAATGGTTTTTAGTTTAGAATTGATGCCATGACTCTTTTTGCGGCGTTCTTTGAACGAGTGATTGGTCGTACATGTACCTAAACAGGCTAGGAGTGACAAACACTTTAAAGGTGTTAGATAGCACAGCGCACTGAGCAGGGTTAATTAGTATATGTACTAACAGGGTTCAAGTTCCCTTCGTTTTTGCATCTTAGGGAGGAATATTTATATTTGCAAATAATATACTCACAAAAAAGGTGTTTAGTCTTTAATGTTATAAAAAATTATTTTAATGCAACTATAAGTGAACAGACTTTTAATTCTGTAATATTAGGTTTAGGATTTGGCGCACTCTTTGGATCTTAGGAATTGTAACATGGATGCCGTGGTTGGCGTTCTAGTGCTTCGTTATTCGCCTTTCAGAACACAGCTGTTTCGAGCTGGTTAATCAACAGGGCTATTTAAACTCCGGCTGGTATGGCATAGTTTTTACTCGAAACACTCGACGTGACAGGAGTTTCCTTGATGGCCGCGTGAATAGGTAAGGTTTAATACGGATGTGTTGTGGGCGATTTATACTGCGCAGGGGTTATTTTAAATGTTAGTGGTTTACCATGGACATACTGGGGTAACATTAGTGTGTTCAGTAACCAAACGCTGTAACATTGACTTGGAGTTATGTGCTTTGGGCGCTTGTTCTTGAATATTAAATGGCGCAGCGTGTCTGCAAACAGACGGTTTATTTCTGCAGTTTGATTTATTAGATTTGACTACTTTCAAGCTCGATATACCATTTTGTGATCAGGAGTTTTTTACATTCATTTGGCCAGTTTGGCCTGTTATTGTATATAATGGGACTTGTGAGCTACAGCGCTCTTTTGACTTTTGTGCAATAATGCACATTTGCTTTGTCTTCAGGCCTGCGACTGAGCGCGCTATACTCTACACACCCTGGTCCTCGAAGGGGACAGCTATTACGGATCTTCATAGATCGAATATTTCTCAGGTATACTGTGTATTTTGATTCCCATACGACTTAGTGCACGCTGAGTTTGTGTTCCTGCAATTGGTGCTTAGAATATTAATGGACTTGTGCCTTGCCTTTCTCTAGGCTCCGCGACCGAAATAAATATTTAAGAAAGTGCGGATTGATTTGGGCTAATACCCGTTGGAATTCCCCCCCTTTTCTGGACTGTGTGGACCACTTACTTGGTGCGTTACATATGATTTGACTCATACACGATATGAATGTGGTATTTGAAAGAATATTAGAATGAGTGTCCTTTTTCCTTTATAGAGGTATTTAAGAAGAAACTTGGATTGTAGCCCATTTACTTGTTGACTTGTTTCGGTCAGAATATTCGTGTTCTTCCTCTGGTCTCTTTACTCTAACATCAAACCTTCAGCATCCTATATTTAAACCCTTCCTCTCTTTCCCTCGCCTTGTTTCCTGAGTTTCTTTTAAACTTTGCCATTAAGGGGCATCATTTAAGCTTGGCTTTTTTATTTTCTTCCTCCTTTAGTTTGCCATTTCTTGATGTTAGGTGGCTTAAATATGTATGTTTAAAATCAGTATTTCTTGTTTTGCCACATGGAAGCAGTTCTTTTAAAGGTCCCCCTGTGATGGGTCAGTTTGTGTAATCTAATAGGGCATATAATTTTGTATCCGATCAATGTACATATTTTAATGGACACTATTTTGACTCTTGCACCATAGACGTTGTCTAGGTCGTCCTGTATAGCTATATCACAATTTGGGTTCTGTATATGAAAGATAAAGATTTGTTTAGGGATATATTGATCTATATCCAAGAAAAATAACATCTAAAAACATGTTTTGAAATTGTGTGGGTTTTTGATTTTGTTTGTATTGTTATTTGCAGCCCTGAGGAAGCCCACATGGGTGAAACGCGTTGGCTGCTGTGTTTTAAATATTGAATAAAAGAATCTACAACACCACCAATGTGAAAGAATCACTATTTCTGTCATCGCGGTCATCTTTTCGCTGTGGGATTTAAACTCTATGAAGGTTTGCCTTTATAGCAATGCCTCTCTCATCTTTAGTGTTCATGTGCTGCATTTGAAACCATTTTTGGGTGGCTGGTTTCGGGAGGTGGGCATTGATTATTAGCAAACTATATGCAGTATTTTCAAATTCATCGTGTTTTACCTAGAAACAAACACTGGTAGTTGATGCAGCAAGACATACCCTGCCACTGTGCTTGTGCGTAGTAACTCTATAACAACATTGATCAGAATCTCTAAATAATATAATGTGTATTAATGATTCACTGATATATATTTTTTTATATTTTCACCAATATTTGTGACAACGCCGATAGTCGCGATGTCCCCAAAGATGGTACACGGGGTGGGCGCGCTGGCGATCGTGACGTCTTAGCAAATATAGAGCGCGATAAAAAAAAAAAAATTTGGACACATAACTTGTGTCACTAACACCTCCATATCTCCACCCTGACCCCTTATGTGGGCTTTCACACAGATTTGCAGCGCCGGGAACCGTTCCCGATAGATAAAATCGCGGCCGCAAGCATTCCCGTTGGCACGTGTATTCGCAAACTCACTGTGAAATATCCGCGGCCAGAGATATCACTATAATTTTAAACTTACATTTCTCAAAAACTACTCAATGGATTTACACCAAATAAGCAAAACGCTCTTGCTTGAACCAACATCTACCTCCCTGCCAAATTTGTGGTAAGTCCGTTCAGCGGCTCCGGCTGTAAAGGTGGCTAAAGGTTCCTATGGAAATTAACATTACAAACGCAACCTTATTTCATGCCCAAAATTCTCGGTCCCCACTGCACAGATCACCCCCAAACTTCCCAGTCAATAGTACCCATTGTGACACTTTTTTGGCAAACTTTCGTGCAGATTGGTCAAACAACGCCAAAGTTATAGCCAAGTAAAAAAAAATTTTCCTATGGAAACTAGGTCCTAACTATAACTACCTAGATTATATATATATATATATATATATATATATATATATATATATATATATATATATATATATATATGCAAACACTTGGTAACCCACTAGAGAAGCACTCGAGCCAAAATGAAGGTTACCAGCCTTTAAATACAGGTACGGAAAGTGCAGCATGCCGGCAACAATGAAAACAGCCTTGCGTCGAGCCTAACGCGTTTCGAGCATTCTCTTCCTCAGAGGCTTTGGACGAAGGTGCGTGCTGTGGCGGTCATTCACACCCAATTTATTGCCAATTAATGACACGCCCACAATGGGGCGGCTCCAGTGAGACAATGTTAGGCATTATGGGATATGTAGTGACCGTAATTCCTTCCATAATTTGGCGCACTACTATAACTGTTATTCGAAATTTTTCAGCTCTGTTTGAGCCCCAGCAGATGCACAAGTCCTTAATCCTGCATTTCGGCTCCACATTAGGGTCGGTGAATCCGGTCCTCGTAGCCCCTTGGCATCCTGGGGTGGTGCGTTCTCGGCGGACGGGCCGCCGCCTATTGATGCAAACACTTGGTAACCCACTAGAGAAGCACTCGAGCCGAAATGAAGGTTACCAGCCTTTAATTACAGGTACGGAAAGTGCAGCATGCCGGCAACAATGAAAACAGCCTTGCGTCGAGCCTGACGCGTTTCGAGCATTCTCTTCCTCAGAGGCTTTGGACGAAGGTGCGTGCTGTGGCGGTCATTCACACCCAACTTATTGCCAATTAATGACACGCCCCCAATGGGGCGGCTCCAGTGAGACAATGTTAGGCATTATGGGATATGTAGTGACCGTAATTCCTTCCATAATTTGGCGCACTACTATTACTGTTATTCGAAATTCTTCAGCTCTGTTTGAGCCCCAGCAGATGCACAAGTCCTTAATCCTGCATTTCGGCTCCACATTAGGGTCGGTGAATCCGGTCCTCGTAGCCCCTTGGCATCCTGGGGTGGTGCGTTCTCGGCGGACGGGCCGCCGCGTATTGATGCAAACACTTGGTAACCCACTAGAGAAGCACTCGAGCCGAAATGAAGGTTACCAGCCTTTAATTACAGGTACGGAAAGTGCAGCATGCCGGCAACAATGAAAACAGCCTTGCGTCGAGCCTGACGCGTTTCGAGCATTCTCTTCCTCAGAGGCTTTGGACGAAGGTGCGTGCTGTGGCGGTCATTCACACCCTATTTATTGCCAATTGACGACACGCCCCAATGGGGCGGCTCCAGTGAGACAATGTTAGGCATTATGGGATATGTAGTGACCGTAATTCCTTCCATAATTTGGCGCACTACTATTACTGCTATTCGAAATTTTTCAGCTCTGTTTGAGCCCCAGCAGATGCACAAGTCCTTAATCCTGCATTTCGGCACCACATTAGGGTCGGTGAATCCGGTCCTCGTAGCCCCCTTGGCATCCTGGGGTGGTGCGTTCTCGGCGGACGGGCCGCCGTCTATTGATGCAAACACTTGGTAACCCACTAGAGAAGCACTCGAACCGAAATAAAGGTTACCAGCCTTTAATTACAGGTACGGAAAGTGCAGCATGCCGGCAACAATGAAAACAGCCTTGCGTCGAGCCTGACGCGTTTCGAGCATTCTCTTCCTCAGAGGCTTTGGACGAAGGTGCGTGCTGTGGCGGTCATTCACACCCAATTTATTGCCAATTATGACACGCCCCCAATGGGGCGGCTCCAGTGAGACAATGTTAGGCATTATGGGATATGTAGTGACCGTAATTCCTTCCATAATTTGGCGCACTACTATTACTGTTATTCGAAATTTTTCAGCTCTGTTTGAGCCCCAGCAGATGCACAAGTCCTTAATCCTGCATTTCGGCTCCACATTAGGGTCGGTGAATCCGGTCCTCATAGCCCCCTTGGCATCCTGGGGTGGTGCGTTCTCGGCAGACGGGCCGCCGCCTATTGATGCAAACACTTGACCGCCACAGCACGCACCTTCGTCCAAAGCCTCTGAGGAAGAGAATGCTCGAAACGCGTCAGGCTCGACGCAAGGCTGTTTTCATTGTTGCTGGCATGCTGCACTTTCCGTACCTGTAATTAAAGGCTGGTAACCTTCATTTCGGCTCGAGTGCTTCTCTAGTGGGTTACCAAGTGTTTGTATCAATAGGCGGCGGCCCGTCCGCCGAGAACGCACCACCCCAGGATGCCAAGGGGGCTACGAGGACCGGATTCACCGACCCTAATGTGGAGCCGAAATGCAGGATTAAGGACTTGTGCATCTGCTGGGGCTCAAACAGAGCTGAAAAATTTCGAATAACAGTAATAGTAGGGCGCCAAATTATGGAAGGAATTACGGTCACTACATATCCCATAATGCCTAACATTGTCTCACTGGAGCCGCCCCATTGGGGGCGTGTCATTAATTGGCAATAAATTGGGTGTGAATGACCGCCACAGCACGCACCTTCGTCCAAAGCCTCTGAGGAAGAGAATGCTCGAAACGCGTCAGGCTCGACGCAAGGCTGTTTTCATTGTTGCCGGCATGCTGCACTTTCCGTACCTGTAATTAAAGGCTGGTAACCTTCATTTCGGCTTGAGTGCTTCTCTAGTGGGTTACCAAGTGTTTGCATCAATAGGCGGTGGCCCGTCCGCCGAGAACGCACCACCCCAGGATGCCAAGGGGGCTACGAGGACCGGATTCACCGACCATAATGTGGAGCCGAAATGCAGGATTAAGGACTTGTGCATCTGCTGGGGCTCAAACAGAGCTGAAAAATTTCGAATAACAGTAATAGTAGTGCGCCAAATTATGGAAGGAATTACGGTCACTACATATCCCATAAGGCCTAACATTGTCTCACTGGAGCCGCCCCATTGGGGGCGTGTCATTAATTGGCAATAAATTGGGTGTGAATGACCGCCACAGCACGCACCTTCGTCCAAAGCCTCTGAGGAAGAGAATGCTCGAAAAGCGTCAGGCTCGACGCAAGGCTGTTTTCATTGTTGCCGGCATGCTGCACTTTCCGTACCTGTAATTAAAGGCTGGTAACCTTCATTTCGGGTCGAGTGCTTCTCTAGTGGGTTACCAAGTGTTTGCATCAATAGGCGGCGGCCCGTCCGCCGAGAACGCACCACCCCAGGATGCCAAGGGGGCTACGAGGACCGGATTCACCGACCCTAATGTGGAGCCGAAATGCAGGATTAAGGACTTGTGCATCTGCTGGGGCTCAAACAGAGCTGAAAAATTTCGAATAACAGTAATAGTAGTGCGCCAAATTATGGAAGGAATTACGGTCACTACATATCCCATAATGCCTAACATTGTCTCACTGGAGCTGCCCCATTGGGGGCGTGTCATTAATTGGCAATAAATTGGGTGTGAATGACCGCCTCAGCACGCACCTTCGTCCAAAGCCTCTGAGGAAGAGAATGCTCGAAACGCGTCAGGCTCGACGCAAGGCTGTTTTCATTGTTGCCGGCATGCTGCACTTTCCGTACCTGTAATTAAAGGCTGGTAACCTTCATTTCGGCTCGAGTGCTTCTCTAGTGGGTTACCAAGTGTTTGCATCAATAGGCGGCGGCCCGTCCTCCGAGAACGCACCACCCCAGGATGCCAAGGGGGCTACGAGGACCGGATTCACCGACCCTAATGTGGAGCCGAAATGCAGGATTAAGGACTTGTGCATCTGCTGGGGCTCAAACAGAGCTGAAAAATTTCGAATAACAGTAATAGTAGTGCGCCAAATTATGGAAAGAATTACGGTCACTACATATCCCATAATGCCTAACATTGTCTCACTGGAGCCGCCCCATTGGGGGCGTGTCATTAATTGGCAATAAATTGGGTGTGAATGACCGCCACAGCACGCTCCTTCGTCCAAAGCCTCTGAGGAAGAGAATGCTCGAAACGCGTCAGGCTCGACGCAAGGCTGTTTTCATTGTTGCCGGCATGCTGCACTTTCCGTACCTGTAATTAAAGGCTGGTAACCTTCATTTCGGCTCGAGTGCTTCTCTAGTGGGTTACCAAGTGTTTCCTTCAATAGGCGGCGGCCCGTCCGCCAAGAACGCACCACCCCAGGATGCCAAGGGGGCTACGAGGACCGGATTCACCGACCCTAATGTGGAGCCGAAATGCAGGATTAAGGACTTGTGCATCTGCTGGGGCTCAAACAGAGCTGAAAAATTTCGAATAACAGTAATAGTAGTGCGCCAAATTATGGAAGGAATTACGGTCACTACATATCCCATAATGCCTAACATTGTCTCACTGGAGCCGCCCCATTGGGGGCGTGTCATTAATTGGCAATAAATTGGGTGTGAATGACCGCCACAGCACGCACCTTCGTCCAAAGCCTCTGAGGAAGAGAATGCTCGAAACGCGTCAGGCTCGACGCATGGCTGTTTTCATTGTTGCCGGCATGCTGCACTTTCCGTACCTGTAATTAAAGGCTGGTAACCTTCATTTCGGCTCGAGTGCTTCTCTAGTGGGTTACCAAGTGTTTGCATCAATAGGCGGCGGCCCGTCCGCCGAGAACGCACCACCCCAGGATGCCAAGGGGGCTACGAGGACCGGATTCACCAACCCTAATGTGGAGCCGAAATGCAGGATTAAGGACTTGTGCATCTGCTGGGGCTCAAACAGAGCTGAAAAATTTCGAATAACAGTAATAGTAGTGCGCCAAATTATGGAAGCAATTACGGTCACTACATATCCCATAATGCCTAACATTGTCTCACTGGAGCCGCCCCATTGGGGGCGTGTCATTAATTGGCAATAAATTGGGTGTGAATGACCGCCACAGCACGCACCTTCGTCCAAAGCCTCTGAGGAAGAGAATGCTCGAAACGCGTCAGGCTCGACGCAAGGCTGTTTTCATTGTTGCCGGCATGCTGCACTTTCCGTACCTGTAATTAAAGGCTGGTAACCTTCATTATGGCTCGAGTGCTTCTCTAGTGGGTTACCAAGTGTTTGCATCAATAGGCGGCGGCCCTTCCGCCGAGAACGCACCACCCCAGGATGCCAAGGGGACTACGAGGACCGGATTCACCGACCCCAATGTGGAGCCGAAATGCAGGATTAAGGACTTGTGCATCTGCTGGGGCTCAAACAGAGCTGAAAAATTTCGAATAACAGTAATAGTAGTGCGCCAAATTATGGAAGGAATTATGGTCACTAAATATCCCATAATGCCTAACATTGTCTCACTGGAGCCGCCCCATTGGGGGCGTGTCATTAATTGGCAATAAATTGGGTGTGAATGACCGCCACAGCACGCACCTTCGTCCAAAGCCTCTGAGGAAGAGAATGCTCGAAACGCGTCAGGCTCGACGCAAGGCTGTTTTCATTGTTGCCGGCATGCTGCACTTTCCGTACCTGTAATTTAAAGGCTGGTAACCTTCATTTCGGCTCGAGTGCTTCTCTAGTGGGTTACCAAGTGTTTGCATCAATAGGCGGCGGCCCGTCCGCCGAGAACGCACCACCCCAGGATGCCAAGGGGGCTACGAGGACCGGATTCACCGACCCTAATGTGGAGCCGAAATGCAGGATTAAGGACTTGTGCATCTGCTGGGGCTCAAACAGAGCTGAAAAATTTAGAATAACAGTAATAGTAGTGCGCCAAATTATGGAAGGAATTACGGTCACTACATATCCCATAATGCCTAACATTGTCTCACTGGAGCCGCCCCATTGGGGGCGTGTCATTAATTGGCAATAAATTGGGTGTGAATGACCGCCACAGCACGCACCTTCATCCAAAGCCTCTGAGGAAGAGAATCCTCGAAACGCGTCAGGCTCGACGCAAGGCTGTTTTCATTGTTGCCGGCATGCTGCACTTTCCGTACCTGTAATTAAAGGCTGGTAACCTTCATTTCGGCTCGAGTGCTTCTCTAGTGGGCTACCAAGTGTTTGCATCAATAGGCGGCGGCCCGTCCGCCGAGAACGCACCACCCCAGGATGCCAAGGGGGCTACGAGGACCGGATTCACCGACCCTAATGTGGAGCCGAAATGCAGGATTAAGGACTTGTGCATCTGCTGGGGCTCAAACAGAGCTGAAAAATTTCGAATAACAGTAATAGTAGTGCCCCAAATTATGGAAGGAATTACGGTCACTACATATCCCATAATGCCTAACATTGTCTCACTGGAGCCGCCCCATTGGGGGCGTGTCATTAATTGGCAATAAATTGGGTGTGAATGACCGCCACAGCACGCACCTTCGTCCAAAGCCTCTGAGGAAGAGAATGCTCGAAATGCGTCAGGCTCGACGCAAGGCTGTTGTCATTGTTGCCGGCATGCTGCACTTTCCGTACCTGTAATTAAAGGCTGGTAACCTTCATTTCGGTTCGAGTGCTTCTCTAGTGGGTTACCAAGTGTTTGCATATATATATATATAAATATATATGTTCACTGAAAAACCAAAGTTAAAGTAACATTATATTTAGGTGTGATACAAAGATCTATTTCAGTTTAAAAAACACTAAAAACCTTAGAAATTCACTAAAAAAAACAAAGGTGAAAGTAACTTTATAGTTAGCTGAATATGTCAGTGACAACATTAACATTTTGAACTTAAAAACCACAGAAATTAACCAGTTATAGTTAGCAGAGCTAACTATAACTTGTGCCCCGCCATAAATGATGTCATAGAACATGTCACGAGTGATGTCAACTGTGAGGTCATAAGCAGTGCATGGTGGGTGCGCAAGTTATAGTTAGCTCTGCCTACTATAACTGGTTAATTTCTGGGGGGTTTTTGTTTTAAAAAGTTAATGTTGTCACTGACAAATTTACCTAACTATACCATTACTTTAAACTTTGTTTTTTTCAGTGAATTTCTAAAATTTAAAAAAAAAATGAAAACATATCTTTTTATCACACCTAACTATAATATTAGTGCCTGCTGCCATGCCCTGTTGCAAACACCCATAAAGGCAGCCAAACCCACACTGCGCCGGGCCTTCAGTAGTGAACGACGGTGGGATGCCCACTCCAGCCAAACCCCTGCATGCAGCCAACCCCATGCTGCGCATGGGCTTCGACAGTGAGCTGTAGAGGTTTGGCCACAATGTCTGGCCTTTGGCCGGGCCCTGTAGCCAACCCCCCCCCCCGAAAGTCAGCCAACCCCACACTGCAGGCGACCTTTGGTGGTGCGCAGAGGGCGTTGGCTACAGGGCCTGACCTTGGGGACACCATTCCCCAGGTGCTATTTTTTCAAAAGGGGAGGGGTCCACATGGCCCCCCTAGTCAAGCCTCATTAGGCCCTGGGGACCTCAATTCCCAGGGCCATTGTTTTTTATTAAAGGGGAGAAGGCCAAGTGGCCCCCCTCCGCAGTCATGTTAGGCCCTGGGGACCCCATCATCCAAGGCCACACCTTTATATAAAGGGGAGGGGGGCCCATGTGCCCAGCCTCTCTGCGCTGAATTTGGCACCAGGGACCCCATCAGCCGGGGCCTGGCATGTTTTTCAAAGGGAGGGGACATGCGGCCCACATCCCAGGCTGATTTTGTCCCCGGGGACCCATCCCCTAGGGCCCAGACGCATTTTCAATGGGACAGAGGCACGCAGCCCCCTCCCTAAGAATATTTCGGCCCTGAGGACCCCATCCCCCATGGCCTGGCCTCATTTTCAAGGGGAGGAGGGCACACGGCCCCCCTCCCCGGGATGACCCCAACCCCTGGGCCCAACATCATTTTTAGAGAAAAGAGGGCATGTGGCCCCCTCTCTGGGCTAATTTCTGCTCGGGAGACCCCATCCACTGGGGCCCAGTATAATTTTTAGGGGATGGAGGCACATGGTCCCCCTCCTCAGGCTGATTTCAGCTCCAGGTACCCCATTCCCTGGGGCCCGGCATCATTTTCAAGGGGAGGGAGGCACGTGCCCCCTACCCTGGCCAATTTCGGCCCCAGGGCCCAATCGTCCGATTCCCTAACCTGTTAAAGGGGGGGCACCCTGGTGCCCACCCAGGGCATCCACCATACTCTCGTTAGGGGCCACGGGGGTTCCCCCAGGCCCCTGCCGCATCACTGCATACAGTGGGAGCCAGCATTGCTCCCACTGGCAGGGAGCAACTCCTAATGCTGCTCCTTCTTGACAGGAGCAATATTTTGATTTGTTTCCCTGCCCGCTTCTGTGCGGGCAGAGAACATATCAAAGTCCACTCCCAGCGGGCGGGAGCATTTTCAAAGCTCCCGCCTGCTGGGAACAGATTTGGTGTTTGCTCCCGCTTGGCGGTAGATTCAAAGATGCTTCCGCCAAGTGAGAGCAAACACAGGTTTCCCTGCAAGTGCCGCTGCAGACATGGAAACCACTATGTCCCAGGTATGGGCTTCCCGGGACATAGCATGTGAGCTGGCTCTGGGGATGGGGTCGGAGGGTCATTAATGGCTCAGGGAGGGGAGAGTGCGGCCCTCCTCCCTTAAAGTAATCAGCTAGGGGGTGGGCTCCCCTGGGCCTTTAATGGCTCGAGAGGGGGACTGCGTGACCCCACTCCCCATTTTATTTCATTTTGGCCTGGAGGTGGGCTCCCCGAGGACTTTCGAGGTTTGGGGAGGGGGGTTGCGTGATCCTCCTCCCCATTTTCTTAAATTTCGGCCCTGGGTACTGGGCTCCCCAGGGCTCCATATAAACAAATTTCAGCCCAGGAGTGGGCTCCCTGAGGCCTCTGCAGGCTCGGGGAGGGAGGAACACGCAGCCCCCTTCTCCTTCATAAATACAGCCCTGGGGGTGGGCTCCCCGGCCATAAACATAATAAATGTGGCCCGGCCGCCATTTTTGTGTTTTTTTCGATCACGCTAATGTCTTGCGGCAACGCTGCATTTTTGGCAAATGTATCTTTTTTTGGGCTCCGAGGGGGTCCCTCTAGGTCCCCCCCCCATGGGGCCTAGGTGGTCAGGGTATCCCTACTCTGCCCCCTCATAATAATTTTTTTTACATTTCAGGACGTTGTACTAAGTCCCCGAGTCCTGTAATGGTTGCTAGCAACCTTTTTCTCAGGTTGCTGCAGCCCAATCAAAGCGCTCGCTCTCGAGGGAGACTGATTCCCGCGGGGGCGAAACTACTGAACAGATTTATGCCAAATCACAAAAACCACAATCTGCAGATCAAGATCTAGCTTCCTGCCAAATTTGGTGTCATTCCGTTCAGCACTTTTTGCTGTATCCTGTCTTAAAGATGTCTATGGAAAATGCAGGGGGATTTTGCATTTTGGAACCACTTTTTTTCTTGAACCCCACTTGATGGATCCCCCCGAAACTTTCCAGGAAGCCACTGAGGTGGATGAGCTTTTTTTCGGAAAGTTTTGTGAAGATTGGTCAAAAGGGGCCAAAATTATTATTAAACAAAAAAACGCTCTTTCTATGGAAAAGGACACCCACTAACATAGTGATGTCTGTATATAAATATATATATATATATATATATATAACTTCAACCTCGGCGTGTGAGCACCGAAACGCCTTTCCCCTTCCTTCTTGCAACGGCGGTCCGCGGCGAGGGGGCGAGCCTCTAAATACAAAATTCCACGCTGAATTTGCCAACACAGCAGCCGCGGACACCAAAGCTTTCAGCAAAATTATTTTATTTGCAGATTCAAGACACCTCTCGACGCGTTTCGGGACCAAGTCCCTTGATCACGAGTGCCATTGCTGTGTCTCAGATTCCTTTAAATAACCACGTGATTCAAAACAAACATGAAAAAAAGACTTCACACAATACGGAGTTTCTTCACTCCTACTTATAAATGTCAAATAAATATCACTTGCGGTTATAACATTAGTCATTAACACAAAAAATAATATGTATATTTAGAAATACATTAACAACATTTACTGCTGTATTTTGGCATTTCATGTGACCTAATTCATTTCCTTCGTATCCAACTTTATTGAAAACGAACATAGAATTTGTGCCTGTGACACAACCTCGCAGTCATAGTTGACTTATACATCCCTATTAAGTGCTTCATTACTGCACCTCTAATACATTTCATCCACTTTTATTTACTGGTTCAACCAACCTCAATCATGTTATCTCCGCCCACGTGGGCATATTCAATGTTTTTTAATGTTTTTAAGGTCTTACAGAACCGTTTCAATATGTTCACGTTTGTGCTCATTCCTGCCCAAGTGGGCATGTTGGTTGCTGTATTTAATACCTCATCATTACTGTAACACTATCTCTTAATGTCTGCATTCTGCTCGCGCTTCAGATTTTAAAGGCACTTACTCTCTCATTGCATCACTCAATTCTTAACAACTTCATAACAAACTATATTTATTAAAAAAAAGAGATATTTTTACTCTCTTGCGTTTCTTTGTTGTAACCGCGGACTCAAATCTAAAAAGAAATAAAACACAAAACATTGTATTAAAAAAATGTGAATCACCCATATTTCCTCTTAACAAAAACCACACACAACTACATTGACAACTTATCTACAACTGGCTCATCAGCATTGGTATTAACATAATTCATGCACAATTTACTTAACATCATCAAACTACTTTAAAAACCTTTTTACCAAAAAAAGGGGGAGAATTACACTCAGAACCCGACTGGACCACTTATGTCTCCTCACGCCTTTTTACTATCTATTGTTCCCTTCACCCAAGGTATACTGCAAGTTCTTCATCAATATTATGGCCTATCGGCACCACTGTTCCATACTGTATAATCAATTTTGACTCTAACCGGCGCAAACTTTGCACTCTGTTTCCTCCTCTTACATCAGTTTTCACAGTATCCAATACGCAAAAGCTCAATAGATTGCTGTTTTGGCTATGGTGACTCTGAAAATGCCGCGCAACTGGGTATTGTTTATCTGCATTCTTTATTGCGCGCAGATGTTCTAATATTCGTATCTTCGCTTTGTGTATGGTGCTCCCTATATACACCTTCTGACAAGGACAGAACAGTGCATATACTGCATATTCAGTAGTGCATGAAGTATGTTTAACAATTTTGAATGGTTTGCAATTGGGTGACAAAATGCATTCTTTTCTGTTTTTGAAAGTTATCTGAGGGAACACTTCTAAATTTTCTGCTAAATCTTTATCTGTTCGTAATGCTGGCCAAAATCTGTTCAAACTTTGCATATCTCAGGCTTGTCTGCTGAACGTAGTTATAAACCGAATCTTGTCTTGTGAGACAAGACAAGATTCGGTTTATAACTACGTTCAGCAGACAAGCCCCCGAGGTACGCAAAAGTTTGAACAGATAAAGATTTAGCAGAAAATTTAGAAGTGTTCCCTCAGATAACTTTCAAAAAGGCTAAATCATTAAAGGACACTCTGTGCAGGACAGTAGAATCAGGCGTCGTAAGAAGTACAGTGACGCAGGGTTTTTACACTTGCAGAAGCTGTAAGGCCTGCAAAAACAGTAAAAACAGAAAAGAATGCATTTTGTCACCCAATTGCAAACCATTCAAAATTGTTAAACATACTTCATGCACTACTGAATATGCAGTATATGCACTGTTCTGTCCTTGTCAGAAGGTGTATATAGGGAGCACCATACACAAAGCGAAGATACGAATATTAGAACATCTGCGCGCAATAAAGAATGCAGATAAACAATACCCAGTTGCGCGGCATTTTCAGAGTCACCATAGCCAAAACAGCAATCTTTTGAGCTTTTGTGTATTGGATACTGTGAAAACTGATGTAAGAGGAGGAAACAGAGTGCAAAGTTTGCGCCGGTTAGAGTCAAAATTGATTATACAGTATGGAACAGTGGTGCCGATAGACCATAATATTGATGAAGAACTTGCAGTACACCTTGGGTGAAGGGAACAATAGATAGTAAAAAGGCGTGAGGAGACATAAGTGGTCAAGTCGGGTTCTGAGTGTAATTCTCCCCCTTTTTTTGGTAAAAAGGTTTTTAAAGTAGTTTGATGATGTTAAGTAAATTGTGCATGAATTATGTTAATACCAATGCTGATGAGCCAGTTGTAGATAAGTTGTCAATGTAGTTGTGTGTGGTTTTTGTTAAGAGGAAATATGGGTGATTCACATTTTTTTAATACAATGTTTTGTGTTTTATTTCTTTTTAGATTTGAGTCCGCGGTTACAACAAAGAAACGCAAGAGAGTAAAAATATCTCTTTTTTTTTAAATAAATATAGGGGCATATTATCTCAAAAGTGCGCTAAACATCGCAAAGCGTGTTTAGCGAGCACTTTTTTATCGCCGGCTATCGTCGGAATAATTTGCCATGCTAACGCTGTATTAGCGACATTTAGCGCTATGGCGATAATTATTCCAGCCATAGCGGTGTTTTCCATGAAACATCGCTGGTTTTCCAGCGATGTTTCATGGAAAACGGCGATAACCTTGCTGATACAACCCTGTGGTCGTATCAGCATAATCCACCCCCCCATGTTAGATATGGCTAACACCTGCTAATTGCAGGTGTTAAATAAATGGCGATGACCCCGGTTAGCACGACTTTTCACGTCGCTAACTGGGGCCATGGCCACCTTGCTAATAGGCGATAGGCCTGTTAGCGGGTGTTTCCCAGGTTTGTTCGTCGGGAACGCCCACTTTGCATGTCATTAGCGATAAATATCGCTGACATGCAAAGCGGTAAAAACACGGGCGCTAATGCCCGAAAACTGTCGCTAACTGTTGTTAGAGACAGTTTGCTGATAGGGCGATAAGAATATCGCCGCTAAAGCGGCAAAAAGTGCCGCTAAAGCGGCGATAGTGCCCTTGCTAATATGCCCCATAGTTTGTTATGAAGTTGTTAAGAATTGAGTGATGCAATGAGAGAGTAAGTGCCTTTAAAATCTGAAGCGCGAGCAGAATGCAGACATTAAGAGATAGTGTTACAGTAATGATGAGGTATTAAATACAGCAACCAACATGCCCACTTGGGCAGGAATGAGCACAAACGTGAACATATTGAAACGGTTCTGTAAGACCTTAAAAACATTAAAAAACATTGAATATGCCCACGTGGGCAGAGATAACATGATTGAGGTTGGTTGAACCAGTAAATAAAAGTGGATGAAATGTATTAGAGGTGCAGTAATGAAGCACTTAATAGGGATGTATAAGTCAACTATGACTGCGAGGTTGTGTCACAGGCACAAATTCTATGTTCGTTTTCAATAAAGTTGGATACTGAAGGAAATGAATTAGGTCACATGAAATGCCAAAATACAGCAGTAAATGTTGTTAATGTATTTCTAAATATACATATTATTTTTTGTGTTAATGACTAATGTTATAACCGCAAGTGATATTTATTTGACATTTATAAGTAGGAGTGAAGAAACTCCGTATTGTGTGAAGTCTTTTTTCATGTTTGTTTTGAATCACGTGGTTATTTAAAGGAATCTGAGACACAGCAATGGCACTCGTGATCAAGGGACTTGGTCCCGAAACGCGTCGAGGTGTCTTGAATCTGCAAATAAAATAATTTTGCTGAAAGCTTTGGTGTCCGCGGCTGCTGTGTTGGCAAATTCAGCGTGGAATTTTATATTTATATATATATATATATATATATATATATATATATATATATATATATATATATATTCATTCACCAAAGTGCCCCGGAACAAGGAAACGCCACTCCACGAGGATAGATTCAAATCTTTTATTGCTCAGAACCACGCTAGCAGCCCCAACTGGTGTGAATCCCTGACGCGTTTCGTTGCGCACGCAACTTAATCATAGGGAAAGGGCAACAAGCAAAATCCGGTAAGTACTTCAAAATACTTTTTTACCCAAATTGCATTTGCTTTTCAGTAAGCTGTATGCTGGGATTTGAAGTCACAATCATTCCCTTCCAGTAGGGTCCGTTAATATTGCCACACTATTTTTTACCCCATTATGTTTTTCAATGTTCATAGCCATCCAGTGGGCTTCAGGGCTGCTTTCTTGGTTCAATTATGGCAATCCATCGCGCTGGCAGGCTGTAAACATTCACAGCCTCGCAGACCTGGATTGAACTTCCAGACGGTGCATCTCCTGCGGCTCAGGGCCTGCCGCGTATTATCCATTCACCAAAGTGCCCCGGAACAAGGAAACGCCACTCCACGAGGATAGATTCAAATCTTTTATTGCTCAGAACCACGCTAGCAGCCCCAACTGGTGTGAATCCCTGATGCGTTTCGTTGCGCATGCAACTTAATCATAGGGAAAGGGCAACAAGCAAAATCCGGTAAGTACTTCAAATTACTTTTTTACCTCCGAGGGGGTCCCTCTAGGTCCCCCCCCCATGGGGCCTAGGTGGTCAGGGTATCCCTACTCTGCCCCCTCATAATAATTTTTTTTAAATTTCAGGCCGTTGTACTAAGTCCCCGAGTCCTGTAATGGTTGCTAGCAACCTTTTTCTCATGTTGCTGCAGCCCAATCAAAGCGCTCGCTCTCGAGGGAGACTGATTCCCGCGGGGGCGAAACAACTGAACAGATTTATGCCAAATCACAAAAACCACAATCTGCAGATCAAGATCTAGCTTCCTGCCAAATTTGGTGTCATTCCGTTCAGCACCTTTTGCTGTATCCTGTCTTAAAGATGTCTATGGAAAATGCATGGGGATTTTGCATTTTGGGACCACTTTTTTTCTTGAACCCCACTTGATGGATCCCCCCGAAACTTTCCAGGAAGCACCTGAGGTGGATGAGCTTTTTTTCGGAAAGTTTTGTGAAGATTGGTCAAAAGGGGCCAAAATTATTATTAAACAAAAAAACGCTCTTTCTATGGAAAAGGAGACCCACTAACATAGTGGTGTCTGTATATATATATATATATATTAAGAACCAATGAGCTCCCACTGTTTCCTTACGGTGAAAGGAGAGCGACAGACCCAGCGTATTAGGCAAGAAGTATATTTTATTGCTCACTCCTCACAAAGGATAACGCGTTTCGGGCCACAAAAGCCCTTGTATATATATATATAAAATTCAGTAAAAAAACAAAGGTTATAGGAATGTTACAGTTTTTTTGAAAGATTTTTATTTATTGAGTTTTGTAACATACAGTAACAGCAGTACTGATTGCGTTTTTAAGCAGGTACACTACATAGTCAGATAATTCTGTGATCGCCAATGTACAAAAATGCAATCGGAGGCAGGTAAAGAAGATTGGGTGCAGCGGGAGGGGAAAAAGGAAAGGGAAATAAGGAGTGAGGGGGATGGAAGCCAAAGAGTAACCAATAAAATTGCCACTCAGTAAAGTCCACATTTCGCTAGATGCTGAAGTCTGGATTTAGCGCCCCTATCAGTTTGAATTGTTAAAGCATCAGTCAGGCTTAACTGGGCAAACAGGCACAACATCAATGGGAGAAGGGCATGTGCATATAGGTGCAAGTTGTGGGGCACTGTGATCCAGCAGGTTTTCCTGTGATTTATCATGAGACCTAAGATAATTTGTCTAGGGGGCCCAAATATCCTTGGGGCCGAAGCGGACTGGCATCAGATCCCAGTATGCATCCAGCAGCTCCTGGCAAATTGCCGCATCATGCAGCCAACTGCTCCTTGTGGGAGTTCGTCGCCTGCCCTATTGCATCGCCACCCTACACTTCGCCAGCAACAGCAGCATTGCTGTTAGTCGGCGGGCCTCCGGGGGAATCTCATTGATGTAGCATAGTAGGCTGACAAGGGGTGTGTAGTCCGGAGTGTGGCCAGTAATGCTAGTGACATCCCTGAAGACTGCCACCCAGAAGTCACAGATCTCGGGACATTCCCACACCAGGTGCAGGAAGTCTGCATGTGGTGCAGTACAGCACAGCGCAAACAGTGTGTGTCCTCTACCAGGCCCATTCACTGTAGTTGTGCCAGTGTATGATAAATTCTGTGTAAAAACTTGCAGTGGATCAAGCACAGCCTGTAATTCGGAGATAGGGCCTTCGATTGAGTACAGCAGAAAGACCACTGTTCCTTGCTTATCGCCACATTAATATCGTCTGACCAAATCTGTCGAGCAGAGGCAACCTGGATCGGCGCATTCCGCTGCATGCTAGTGTAGATGCACATGATCCGTCTGGGTGGCGAGGGGGTAGGGAGCATCTCTTCGAGTACCGTGAATGCAGGAGGGGCTGTCGGGAAGGTGTCATAGAGGTTGTGCAGGGACGCTCGGAGCTGATTACAAGTCATGGCATCCAGAAGAGGCACCGAGGAGTACTGAAATATTTGTTTATAGTTAACAAAGGTGTTATCGGGATATGCCGTCCAAAAGGAGGTAAGGTTTAGCTGGCAGAGACGCACCCACATTCTAGCCTCTGAAGCCGTAATGGGTGTCCCAAAATTGGAACGGATGGAGTATACAGATGGTTCAAGCAGGCTCTTGTTTGCAGCTCATTCCACGCCCATACCGTGCATGCCACAGTGTTGACCTGTCGTCGCACCCTGCGGGGAGGGCCATTGATCACGGTCTGAAGTGGGCACAGAGCTACGTGGTCCTCCTCTGGAGTAGTGTGAGGCTGAAATTGGATAGGGTGTAGCCAGAAATGCACAAAGTGTCCATAGACGCTAAGAAAATTAGATCCATATTGAGCGCTCCAAGACCACCCTGTTCAAAAGGAAGAGTGAAAATTTCTCATGACACACAAGGCTGCTTGTAAGCCCAATCTAATGAAACAAGGTGGGACCAGAGTTGTCGGCAGAAGCAGGTCAGAAGAGGAAGGGGCAAATTGATAAAAAGATAAAGGAATTTGGGGCGCATAATCATTTTATCAATGGGCAATCTACCAGTTAAGGACAGCAGTAGTTTCGACCATACGGCCGCCCAAGCCTCAAGCCACGACATCAGTCTGCCATAGTTGTCGCACCACAGCTCCTCTGTGTTCCAGTTGAGCAATATCCTCAGATAGCGAACGGAATCTGTGGCCTGCATCAAAGGGAAATTAGGAGCAAAGGTTTGCAAGTATCAGTGAGCGGGAATATAATGGACTTCGTCCAGTTGATGGTGATGCCTCTCATCCTGCTGAATCGGATAAACTCACAAAGGAGAGGGTTGAGGTTTCCAGATGGGTTCCGAATGTATCGGGTGACATTGTCCACGTACATGGGACAAGGACCCACCTAGCTTCGAAGGCAAGGCCACAGTGTGAACGGTGTTGTCGCAGCTGGTCCGCAAGCAGCTTCATTGTAATAGCGAAGAGAATAAGGGACAGCGGCCACCCATGGAGTGTACCGCGAGCAACTGTAGAGGGGGTGAGATTGTGACATTAATCCGCAGATGTGCAACAGGCAGGGCATAAAGCAGACGGATTAAGTGAGTGAATTTTCTACTCACACCAAGACGCTTAAGGAGGTATAAAAGATAAGGCAATTCGAGCGAGTCGAAAGCCTTGGACGCATAAAGAAATGCAGCAGCAGCTGATAGATTCGGGTCTAGAGTATGAAGGAGGGCAAACAAAGTATGCAGGTTGTAAGCCTTAGATTGCCCCGGTACAAAGCCGGATCGATCTGGGCGGATCATATGAGGAAGAAGAGTTAGGAGTTGCGAGACAATAAGTTTTGCCAGGATCTTATTGTTGATATTTATCGTAGAGACGGGTCTGTAGGACTCGCATTGTTTAGGGTCTTTGTCAGGTTTGAGGATGTTCACGATAAGGGCATCCCATGGAAGGAGAATACCCTTTCATACAGATTCCTCATACATATCAAGAAGATGGGGGGCCAGCAGGGGTACAAATTCCTTATAGAAGGCAGCCTTGAGGCCATCAAGACCAGGGGCCTTATCTCCAGGCAGTACTGCAATGAACTGAGTGATCTCTTCTACTGTGAAGAGTTCATTCAAGTAATTGTGGTGGCCCTCCTCTAGCCAGAGGAGCTGTACTGAATCTAGGTAGGAGGTCAAGTCGGGGTGGGGAGAACGTTGGGAGGTAGAGTACAATTTGGCATAGAAATCAACCATGGTGCGTTGAATGGCCACATTTCAAACCTGTATGCTTTGGTGGTCGTCTAACAGGTTGACCTCATAGTAACTCGCCCAGGGTTTACGTAACAGTCCAGCTAACCTCTTGCCTGCCCTTTGTCCCTCCTCATAACACCTGGCCCGAGTGCTCCTTCCCAAGTAAGGGGTCTCTCGGAGGACCTCCTCCTCATACTCTACAAGTTTACTGCGGATGGGTGAAAGTACTGAAGTTCTAAAGCACGAATATCCGCCTCCAGATGAAACAGTGTTGCCTGTATCATCTTCACACTCCAGCCTGTTTGGCAATACAGACCCCACCGATGACTACTTTGACGCCTTCTCAGAGGGTGGACGGGGAGTCCACAGACTCCAAGTTTAGGGTAAAGTATTCAACAGTTGCTTCCCGAACCTCATAACCCAACACCTGGTCCCGCAAAGCACCAGAAGGGCGCCTCCAAGAAAAGGCAAGTAGGACAGCGTCAGGTGGGCGCATCTCCAGGAGCATGGGGGCGTGGTCAGACAGCATCCTAGGGAGGTGTCTGGCATTGAGAGTCCAAGAAACCACATCTCTGGTAGCAAGCCAAAAATCTATTCTGGACCAAGTGTTGTGTGTGGAGGTGATGCATGTCCCCTCTGTGCTATGCAAGTTATGAGCATGCCAAAATCTGTTAGGCTATTGTCAGCTATAATTGCATGTAGTTGTGCAGAAGATTGTGGGTGCGGGTGGCGTGTCACGCTGGATCTGTCTGCTGTGGCATGCAGTACCACACTGAAGTCCCAGCCCCATAGTATCTCCCCCGGTCCCCTAGTGTCCACCAGTCTCCAAACCTCCACAAAGAAGGCAGGATAGTCTGTGTTGGGGACGTACACTAATACTAATATCAGCGGGCTGCCCTGTAAAATCCCAGCCAGTATAATGTACTGTCTCTGTGGGTCGTAAAGTACTGAACGTGTGTGCCATTGTAATCCTCTGCGGAGGACCACAAACCGCCCCCTTGCATAATTCCAATAGCAGGCCACATGCCTCTCACCAATTAAATGCGCCCTCAAGCATGTCAGCATTGCGTCTGTCAGGTGTAACTCCTGCAAGAGGCACACATCAATTTTGTGGCGCTGTAAGTAGGAGAAGACTTGTCTTGCCTTTCGTCTGTCATTCATGCCCCTAATATTCCAAGTCAAACATTTAACTGACGCCATCAAGAGGCATAGGTAGCGTGATGGACACTCCCGTAGGGTCGGGTGATAGCAGTGTAGAGTGGAGAGTAGCGCAGGGCTGGGGGTTGAAACAAAAAAGGAACCAAACAAACACATAACAGTGTCATTACAGTGTCCCAATACCCACCTCCCACATTGCCCCCCCAACCGGGCCAAATATGACCACCCACCCACCCAACAACTCCACATACAGAGACCAAAACAGCTTAAAGAGAATCATTCCGGGAGTTGAGGAATCTGCCCAGCACTCTCCTAGCACATAAAGCGCCAGGTGGCCGGAAGAAGGGATTAGAACGTCCAGGGGCGGGGCATCTAATCAGTGATAACAGTTATGATCTTTGCGCACTTGTGTATAGGGCTGCATGGTCTAAGGCCCAGATGTACAACCGTTTTTTCCGGTCACAAACGGGGGATCGGCCTGTTTGCACTGCAAAAAGGGTCCTGGCATGTACAAACGCTATTTTGCGAGTCACTGACTCACAAAATAGCATTTGCGACTCTCACTATTAGGAAGGGACATCCCTTCCTAATAGCGAGTCTCAATGAAATGTACTATTGTTTTGCAGCCCCATTTGCGGCCGCAAAACACCCGCAGTTTACCACCTTCTTCAAGTAGGTGGTAAACCACTCGCAAATAGGATGGGGTCCCCAGGGACCTCTTCCCCTTTGTGAGTGTTTGTGAAAACATTTTTTAAGAGCAGGCAGTGGTCCCAGGGACCACTGCCTCCCCTTAAAAAATGAAACTGAAAAGTTACATTTTTCTCTTTTTAAATGCATCCCGTTTTCCTTTAAGGAAAACGAACTGCATTTTTTTTTTTTAAAACTGATTTATTTAAAAAGCAGTCACAGACATGGTGGTCTGCTGACCGCAGCAGGCCACCATCCCTGGGAGTGCTAGCCATTCCCAATGGGGTCGCAAATTGTGCTTGCCTCATGAATATTAATGAGGCATGCAATTTGCGACCCCTTTGGGAATCGCAAACAGTGTCTGAGAGACTGTTGTACATTCACTTTTGCGAGTTGCAAATTGCGAGTCGCAATTTGACGCAATTTGCGACTTGCAAAAGTGAATGGTCGTACATCTGGCCCCATATTCCATGTTGCAGGTGGATTACATGAGGAAGTCATCCGGATCTAGGCAACCCCAAAGTCCCCATTTCTCATGACCAATAGGACCCAAAGCCCTCAGTCGTTTTTGCTGAGCTGGCTGCAGCCCGAGTCCACAGGCAAAGACGGAGCATCCGCCAACAGCAGCCCCCTCGCAAATCTGGCGGACGCCTTCAGGTCAGAAAATTAGTGAGTTTTGCCTAAATGATGTATATGAAGTTTGGCAGAAATCAAGGAGCACTTGGCTCCGTCTTTTGGAGAGTTAGTTTCACTGGAATAAAGTCTCGTCTGGCGGCCTGGACAGCCATGGTGAAGTCTGGAAAAAAGAAAATCTCACTACCCTGGATCAGACGGTGTTCTCTAGCAAGGTAAAGGTTAGTGTCCCTATCCCGATAGTTCAGAAACCTTGCTATTATCAAGCAGGCAGGAGCTCTCCGGGGATACGAGGTCCCAGTGATCTGTGTGCCCTCTCGCAATCAGTATGGGGGACAAGGCTTCTCCAAAGAGGGAGCGTAGCATATTTTCTACAAAGTCCTCCCATGGTGGTCGACTCTGGGATGCCCAGAATGTGCAAATTGTTGCGCTGCGACCACACCTCCAAGTCCTCATGCTTATTCTGAATGATTTCAAGAACTTTCTCCATCTGGAATAGATGTTCCCCAGGCAAAGAGTGCGAATCCTCAACCTCAGAGGTACGTTGTTCAAGTTGGTCTAGCCGCTCTTCATGCCGTTCCACTTTTTTTGTTTAGGTGGTCAAAACGATCCGCCAGCATGCCAATTTTGGAATCAATAGTATGCAGGGTTTGCTTTAAGTCCATAAACATGGAGCAGATATCTGGCTCTGGGGCCGAGTCCCCTCCAGCCTGGGAGCATTGCATGGGCTCTTCTTGCGAGAACTCCATGGTGGTCCTGCGCTTCTCAAAGGGCAGCCTGGGTTGTTTATTGTCGGCCTTCCCCATAGCACCAGCAGTCTCACTCTTCACCCCAGGGAGGGGGGTAGTATACAGCCAGGGCAGGAGAGACAAGGCGAAGCAGGTGGGCCACCCCCTCTATCGGGAAACTCCACCATCGAGCGCACCCCAGCTATGGGCACAGTTAGAACTCACAAGGTAGGATACATATAAGGTGGGTGCAGTCTATGTGCTCCTATCTGCAGCTATTCTCAGATGGGCTAATCTGAAAGGGCTGTGACTACTTGCCTGGATCGGTAGGGCACAGTCCCACTACAGCCACAGGGCCACCACCTGAGGGTCCCGCCTCACCCCAAAGAGTCCACTAAGAGGGGCACGAGCAGACAGGAGGCAGCCACCAGTATCCTGAGCCCAGAGGAAGGACAAGGGAACACGTCAGAACATGCCGCAGTCAGCTGGGGCTCGCCAGTTCGGTGCAAAGGGTCTACACTCCCGGTGGTCTTTCACCGCAACAAGGCCACTCCATTACGCAGTCACACTTGCCAGCAGGGGCTCTCCAGGCCGCATCGCAGCTGTGGCGAGTGTGCGTCCTCCAAGTCAGGTAGTGTTGCCTATGAGGAGTGGAGCGCCATGGGGGCCTCGATCTGGAACAAAGCAAGAGCAGCGGGTCCAACCACACCCCAGGGTGGCCCCATGGGCAGGAGCAGACCAGCGACAGCTCTGGGCACTGACATCAGGAGTTCCAATCTGGGGCCCCACAACATGCGCACCCCCTGCCTAAAGGGTGGAGCCATGAAGTCAGGTAAGTGCAGGATAAAGCAGGCCACGCTACCACATATCTAGCCCCCTGCCTCACCCAGCATGCAAGCCCTGCGGGGCCTCTGCCAGCTCCAGGGTGCCCTCAAGGGATCGGGGTGAATCAGGATGACGTAAAGTCTGGCAGTGCAGGAGAATAGAAGCCCCCTGCAAGCTGAGCGGCCCAGCCACGGCCCTAGGCCAGAGACCGCAGTGGCAGAGGGCCTTCCCCTCCGCACCACCGCCTGCATTCCTGTGGGACTCAACGAGCCGCATGGATCCACTCACCACTGGGGGCGTCTCTCGTCCACAGCTTCCAGCAGCAGCCTTCTCTGCCATAGGGGAGGGTCACAGCTCGAGGCGCAATAAGCAGCTGCTTCTTCTAAATCAGCGTCACCAATGGGGGCCGCCATGATAGGTTCCAGGCCGCAACATGGCAGAGACTGTAGCTTGGGTTCCACCACAGGTAACTACCCACATGTGTTCGCAATATGGTCAGCGAGTCACCCGGGGGGCTATGCTGCTTCGCACTCGCTACGATGCCACCTCCAGATGCGGAAAATTACAGGATGACTGTTCCGGCCGGCAGCCTCCTCAAAATGTGGCCATTTTGCAGTTGGGCTAGTTCCGCCCCCCCCGATGTTATAGTTAGGTTAATTTTTATTCACACAAAACCATAGAAATTCAGCAGTTATAGTTGTTTCAAGTAAATATAACTCGTGCCCTAAGGTAACTATAACTCGCCCCCACCATGCACAGTTTTCTCATCAATAATTTCAATGCCAATATTGCAGCGATATTATCAATTATGTCACAGAAGATGTCAGGAGTAATGTAATATGTGGGTAATTAACAGTGCATGGCAAGGGCATGAGTTATAGTTACCTTAGGGCATGATTTATAGTTACTTGTGACAACTGTAACTATAACTGCTGAATTGCTTTGGTTTTGTGTGTGTAAAATCCGAAATTAATTGTAACATCCTGGTAACCTTTGGTTTTTTAGTTCTATTTCCTAACTATAACGTATAATGTCCCTGTAACCTTTGTTTTTTCCAGTTAATTTCTGTTTTTAATGCTATTCCCCAACTATAATGTCCCTGTAACCTGGGTATGTGAGAGGGTGTGTAAGTGTGTGGTGGGTGTGTCAGTTGGTGTGTGAGTGGATGTGTCATTGTATGAGTGGGTGTGTGAGTGCCTCTGTGGGTCTGTGAGTGGGTGTGTGAGTGGTTCTCTGGGTCTCTGAGTGGGTATGTGAGTGGCTGTAAAAGTGTGTAAGTGGGTGTATGAGTGGTTTTCTGGGTCTCTGTGTGGAAGTGTGAGTGGCTGCATGGGTGTGTGAGTGGTTTTCTGGGTCTCTAAGTGGGTGTGTGAGCAGCTGTATGGGTGTGTGGTTGGGTGTATAAGTGGTTGTGTGGGTGTGTGGATGTGTAGGTGGGTGTGGGAGTTTGTTTGTGACTGGCTGTGTGGGTCTGTGAGTAGGTGTGTGAGTGGTTTAATGGGTCTCTGGGTGTATGAGTGGCTGTAAAGGTGTGTGAGTGAGTGTATGAGTGGTTGCATGGGTGTGTACATGGGTGAGTGAGTGCCTGTGTGGGTCTGTGAGTGGTGTATGAGTGGTCCTCTGGGTTTGTGAGTGGGTGTAACAGTGGCTGTATGAGTGTGTGAGTGGTGTTCTGGTTCTCAGAGTAGGTGTGTGAGTGGATGTATGGATGTGTGAGTGCTAGTGTGGGTGTGTAAGTGGGTGTGTCAGTGTGTGAGTGGGTGTATTTTTAAAATTGGGATCTGGATCCATGGATCAGTCGTGAATTCACCCGGGGGCGCTGAGTACTACAGTGGATCTTCAGATCCTCACACTCCCCCCAGAAACATTTTTGGACAATTTCTTGCTCATAAGTGGTCCCTCACAGACCCCTCCATCAGTCCTGTGGGGTCAGGATACCTCTATCCTGAACCCTTAGATCCTATTTCTACTTTATTCTCCCTCCATGAACCGTGTACTGATTCACAAAATGACGGCTGCAACTGTTCTCTCAGGTTGCGGTCAGCCAATCATGGCATTGCTGTTGGTGCATGGATCCGCAGATCCTCCCCAGTGGATCCGTGTCTCTAGATATACATAAATCCCAGAGAACCACTCATACACCCACTCACAGACCCACACAGACACTCAAACACCCATCTTTTTTCTTTATTAACTCCCAAATTACTGGACAGATTGACACCAAATTGCAAAAAGCACTCTTTCTGTACAAAGATCTAGATTTCTGCCAAATTTGGTGTAGTTCCGTTCAACAGCTCAGTCGGCAGTTGTGTCTAAAATCCCTAAGGGAAATTGCATGGGGAAAATGGGCTTTGGGACCCCCCTTTTTCTCGGCTCCTGCTTGACGAATCACCCCAAAACTTTCCAGACAGCAGCTGAAGTGAATGGCAAATGTTTTTTCAAAATTTCTTAATTTGTCCAACGGTGCCAAAGTTATTAGCAAACTAGGTCCTAACAATAACTACCTACTAGTGACCACCAGTAGGTAATATACATATATATATATTTCTTGTCGTGGTGATGCTTTGTACGTGAGTAAGGTTCCCATATTTTCTTATTACACACTTTTCTGCATTGCTGCCTGAGTTTCCGGCCATGTGCAACTCTTGTAGCTTTTGCTCATAAAATGTAATGGCAACTCCTCACAACACAACACAACACGTTTCAGCCTTCCAGACCTTGGCCATCGGCAAATACTTGAGATGGAAATTGTGTAGAAAAGGTGTTCTTAGTGCAGCAATGAGGGATGCTGTGGAGGTTGGAGATTTTATAGGATTGAGATGTTGGATGTTTGTGAATAGATGATGTAGAATAGGGCAGAGGTCAAGTTGCAACAAGTGGCATAAGCAGACAGTAGTGGCTAGGTGGGGTTTAGGCAGCTGTAGAGATGTGTGTGTGTGGGCAGGGGGTAAGTGAATATCTGGATGATGCACCTGAAGTGCTGCGATCCCAATGCAACGAATAAAGGAGCGAATAAGTCTGATGATCAACACTTTTACATTCGGCAGCCTATGCATTTTGGGCTTGACACGCCATCACATGATGCCCTATGCTGCAGCTGGAAGGTCCTCTCTAGCTTCATAGTGTTCAAATTTAGGCGCTACTTTGGGAGCAAACGACACTGATTATGGCAACTCATTTACAGAAGATTTGGCAACTGTGACCAAGACAAGGCAGGTAGGATTTGTCCTTAAACAGTTTGCGGGATTCATTACTTGAGCCTGGTCACATCGATCACCACTACCATACTGTAGTGGAAATGTACTTGTATATTAACAAATCAGTTTTTTGAATGAACTCAGAATAACACCGTAATACCACACTCTGAAAAGGAAATCAGTGTCATTTGTTCATACAGTTCTCGTCCAGTATGCCACACGCCCTCACTCAGAAGGTTGAGTCCACATTCTGAGAAAGTAGAAATAATACTTTTGTTTGCTTAGTCCTGCCGTTTTCTCACCCACATAATAATCTAAATGGATGTAAACTTCAAGGTAATACAATACTTTTCTAAAAATGTGGTGTGGCCAGTTTTCCCACACTGGGTGACAGAGTGCCTCTTGCTAATTTCTTTCTTTCTTAACTTTTTCAAAGGTTAATAGTGGACTGATGTCATACCAGAGAGGCTCACCAGGCATCCATTTGTAGCGTTTGTTTAAGCTAACCATGCAAAGAAATGCACCAAAGTTGACGGTCCTAGACAAACCATGCCATCTCGGTGTCTTCTTTCGAGATGTTTCCCAACTTTGGTTTCGAGGAATGCTGCTGCTTAAAAAACATGCAGATGGATTTAGATCATGTTAAAACTTCGGTCCTGAATCACCTAAAAACCCTGTAAAAGGAGAATTATACGTTTTCTGTCCAACTTGAAGGTATTTTGATATTTTGGAGGAATTGACAAATCTTTCCAAGGGTATGTCTCGAAAGCTCTGACTTTTACCAGTGCCATAGCAAGGCCGTTCTAGGCCACAATGAAACCAAGAAAAAAAGGATTGTCAAATCCAAAAGGTCTCACCTATGCAAGAGCTATTGACTTTTCCAGTGGTTATAGCCACATAATATAGCAGCTTGGCTGCTGTTCAGCATGGCTAAAAGTTAGCAGCGCGGCATTGAGTAGAGTGGTAGAGGAGAGTGGAGAATAGTGCAGTGGAGTGGGGTAGAGTAGAGTGGCATAGAACTGCGTAGCGTGGAGTGGTATGGTAAAAAGTAGAGTGGCAGAGAGCAGAGTGACATAGAGTGCAGTGGCGTAGACTGAAGTGGGGTAGAGTAGAGTGGTGTAGAGTAGAGTGAAATGGCGTAGAGTGGCATAAAGTGGAGTGGCATGGAGTAGCATAAAGTATAGTGGCATAGAGTAGAGTGGTACAGAATGGAGTGGAGAGGTGAAGAGTAGAGTGCCGTACAAGGGAGTGGCATACAGTGGAGTTGGCATAGAGTGGAGTGGTGTAGAGCAGAGTGGCATAGAGTGGAGTGACATAGAGCAGAGTGGTGTACAGTGATGTGGAGTGCCTTAGAGTGGAGTAGAGTGTAGTGGCGTAGAGTGACATAGAGTGGCGAGGAGTAGAGTGGAGTAGCATAGAGTGGAGTGGCATAGAGTGATGCAGAGTGGCGTGGCATAGAGTGATGCAGAGTGGAGTGGCATAGAGTAGAGTGTCGTAGAGTGGCATGGAGTGGAGTGGCATGGAGTGGTGCAGAGTGGAGTGGCGTAGAGTGGTGTGGAGTTGCTTTGAGTGGCAAGGGTGGAGTAGAATAGAGTGTCATTGAGTGGAGTAGAGTGGCGTGAAGTAGGGTAGCATGAAGTTGCATGGAGTGGCATAGAGTGGATGGAGTGGCATACAGTTGAGTGGCATAGAGGAGAATGTAGTAGAGTGAAGTGGTGTAGAGTAGATTGGAGTAGTGTAGAGTGGAGTGGCATAGAGAGGCGTAGCGTAGAGTAGAATGGTGTAGAGTGGAATGGATAGAGTGGAGTCTCATGGAGTGGAGTGGTGTAGAGTGGAGCGGCATAGAGTGAAGTGATTAGAGTGGAGTGGTGTAGATTGGAGTGGTGTAGAGTGAAGTGGTGTAGAGTGGAGTAGAGTGGAGTGGAGTGGTGAGGCATAGAGTGGCAGATAGTTGAGTGGTGTAGGGTAGAGTGGCACAGAGTACACTGACATAGAGTGGCATTGTTTGGTGTGGAGCTGTGGAGAATAGTTTGGCATAGAGTAGAGTGGCATAGAGTGGTATTGTGTGAAGTGGTGTAGAGTGCCGGAGACTGGCATTGCGTGGAGTGAAGTGGTGTGAAGTGGCGTGGTGTAGAGAGGAGTGGCTTAGAGGAAAATTGTGTAGAGCGGCATACAGTAGCATTGGTGGAGTGGAGTAGACTGGCTTGGCATAGAGTAGAGTGTCGTAGAGTGGAGTGGAGTGGCATGGACTAAAGTGCAGTAGCATAGAGTGTAGTGGCATAAAGTGGAGTGGCGTAGAGAAGAGTGGAGTGGAGTGGCACAGAGTAGAACAGCATAGAGTAGAGTGGCGAAGAATAGTACAGTTGTGGGTGAAAGTAACTTAACAAAGGAACCAAACTTAAAATCAATGCAAAAGTATGAGGCATAAAGAGAATAAATAGCTGAAAGACAATGAAAATAGGTGTGCGGCGACATGCATCATGAAGATGTAAATGTGTTGTTAGTGTGGCTTAATCCAACCCATGTATAATGTAACAAGTAAGCTAAAAGATGCAGGCATAGATAAACAATGTCTAAAAATGCGTTTGAAAACATAACAAATGGAAAAAGCAGCACAGAACAGCAAACAGAGGAAGTGACCTGAAAAGTGTACCTCAATGACAGCGCAGTAGGCAGACACTAATAAAGTTGAATCAATGAGTGTTTGGCCCATGTTCCACAGAAAGAAAAGGAAGTGACACCCGGCACGCAGTGACCAAATGGGAGGCAGCAAAGAAGAGTGACAATGATGCCAATAAATGGTAAGCAATGGGTGGGATCCGATCCCTTTATTGTAAACAATACCCCTCAGAAGTGAGAATACATGTAGTGCTTGGGCTGTCGCAGATGAAACCAAAAAAAGGTCCCTAACCAAGTCGGCATTAAAAGTTGATGAGACTTGGGTTGCGTGCACACTGTGGTTACTACACCTACTGTATTAATATTAGCTACGCCACTGCTTAAAGGACACTGGTTTCCTCATTCTGCTCACTACTTCATCTTTCTGTCATGTCACCGTCTAAGGGTGAAGTGAAAAAGTATTTCACTTTCTCTCCACTACATACTCCACTGCCTTTCTTTTTTTTCATGCCCTCACACTTATCCCTTTCTCCTTCCTGCTTTTCCACTTTATCTTCGCTTCTTACTACCCTTTACCTTATTCCTTCCATTTCTCCCTGCTTCTACCTCATCTCCTCTCTCTTTTAACAACAGCCTACCCTTATCTTTCCCTCAGCCTTCATTTAATCACCATGCCCTGTTTCTGTTTTACATCCCTTTCACATCCATGTTTTGGCTACGCTTTTTCCTCTCACTAAGCTCATTCCTACCTTCCTCAGTGGCACCCAATTTTCTATTTTTTTCTCATTTGGACCTCTTCTTGCTTGTTCTTTTCTTCTTTCACTCTTACTTCTCTTGCCCTCCCCTCACTTTTTCCACTCTGCTCCCTTTCACATTCTTTTTTTCTCCTCCCTTTCTCCCTCCTCCTGTATAGCTCCTTTTCTTTCTCGCTTCATTTTCTCTCCACTTGCTCCATTTATGCCTTGTTTTTCTCTCTCTGCACACTGTCCTCCCTTTCTCCTCCACATCACATTCCGCCCTCTCACCTTCTATCTCTTTAAATTATTTTTGTTCTTTATCTATTTTATCTATTTTCTCACTTCCTCAACTATCTTGTTGTTTTGTCCCTACTTTATTCTTCCTACGTGCCTACTTATTTATTTCTTTTTCACTCAACCTTTGCTCCGCTAAACCCCCTAAACCACAGTGACATTCTCCAGCCTTCACTTTCCGAGAGGAGTAAACACAGATGCAGGCTTAATAAAACACTGGTAAAAAACAATATACTATTTATTTATTTTAAGAGCTTATAGAGAGCACAGCTACCCCAAAGGGTCTCCCGGCGCTATCGGCAGACAGTAGCATGGCGTAACAAGAGTAATGTCGAAAGGCGGGGGTTAATCAGGGCTACTAAAGAGTTACGGGGCATATTAGCAAGACCGGCGATAATGGGCTTGCTAATATGCGTTATAGAATTCCAATAGAAGCCCAGGTTAGATGTGCAGGACATCTAACCTGGGCTTCTATTGGAATTCCATAACGCATATTAGCAAGCCCATTATCGCCGGTCTTGCTAATATGCCCCTAAGTTTTTAAGTTTTTACAGAACTGAAGCAGTGAGCTACAAGATCTAAGAGCGAGCGGCAGAGTTCCAGAGTTTCGGGCCCAGCACGGAAAAGGAACGCCCTTTGAGACGAGCTCTGAGAAACCTGGGCACCGAAAACAATGCAAGGCTGGCTGATCTCAGCGCACGGGTGGGGACATATAGAGACACAAGGGCTTGGATGTAAGAAGGAGCAAGACCGTGTCTAGTGCGAAACATATAGTACAAGGCCTTGAACTTAATCCATTTGTCAACTCTCAGCCAGTGCAATCTCTGCAACAATGTAGAGAAGGACGCAATTTTCGGCAGCCGAAAAAGAAGGCGGGCTGCCGCGTTTTGGATGATCTGCAAGCGGCGAATCAAGGCTTTGTCAGCACCCAGATACAGAACATTCCCATAATCCAGTCTGGAAGTGACCAGAGCTTGCAGCACTGTCCTCTGTGAATTTAGGGGGATCAGCCAGAGTATTTTCTTAAGCCATTTCAGAATGGAAAAACACGAGGCAGTGAGCTTAGAGACCTGTGGTGTCAGGGAGAGATTTTTATCGATAATGAAACCGAGATTCTTGACTTTATCCACCGTAACAGGCAAAGGGCCCAATATGACAGGCCAATGGCTGACTCCCCAGAGATCAGGGTTATTTCCCAGGATCAGGACTTCGGTTTTATCGCCGTTGAGTTTGAGGGCGTTTCTTTTCATCCAGAGTGCGACGTTAGCCAAACCTTGCCTGAGAGGGGAAGGGTCTTTGTTTCAGGCATCGGATAGTGAAAAAATAATCTGAGAATCATCCGCATACGAGAATACGGTGAGACCAGATTCTTCAATCACTTCCATCAAGGGGCGTAGGTAGATGTTAAACAACAGAGGGCTCAAAATGAACCCCTGCAGAACCCCCAAGGTCAGTGTTAGAGTAGTAGAAGTGTTGTTCGCTGAAAAGACCTGAAAAGTTCGATACTTCAGAAAGGAGGACAACCATTTCAAAGCGGTGTCTGCAATGCCTACAGCCTCCAGTGTATCCAAGAGGATAAAGTGTGAGACCGTATTGAAGGCCGCACTTAAATCTAAAAGGATAAGGGCCGCTGTCCCACCAGAGTCAAGTTCCTGCCTCAGGAACTCAGTGACTCTGAGTAGGGCGGATTCAGTGCTAAAGCCAGCCCTAAACCCAGACAGGGAAGGGTGCAGCACTTTGGAAATGGTCACAAAGGAGGAGAGGTGAATATTAACATGTTTTTCCAATATTTTGGAAAAAACAGAAAGAGGTGAAATTGGCCTGAAGTTGGACCAGCACTGAGGGTCAAGGTCCTTCTTCTTAGGCAAAGGGAGTATCAAGGCATGCTTCCAGTTCTGAGGCACCTCCCCTGGGAGCAAGGAGGAATTCAGGAGGTCCAACACTACCCTGAGGGCTGCCTACTCAAGTAGGCTAAATTTAGATGGTGGAAAGGGGTCGAGCGGGGAACCGGACTTAATGGTAGCCAGTAAGGTTTGCAATCGTTCAAGGTCCAAAAGAGGCCACACATTAATTCTCAAAAATGTGTCCGACTTCACTGTGTGCTGACCGTCCCCAAGATGAGGAACTGCTATACCGGGTGGTTGAACATCCGGAAAAGGAGTCGCAAGCATAGAAGCATCAGCTTCTAATTGTCGGTGAATTGTCTCGACTTTGTTTAAAAAAAACAAGGCAAGTTCATCACATTGTTGATGGGAAAGGGAGGGGGGTGGTGTGAATGAACTAGCTGCAGACAAATCCTTTACTACTTTGAACAAAGTTTTTTGACAGTTGCGGTTATTACTATGTGGGCTTGTTATATGCAATCAGTGCTGGGCCCACTGGGTGCCTCCATGCCCAGGTGCCTTTTGATGGGCTGAGTGTGCCCTCGGAATATCGAGTTAGGAATCTCGATTGCACCAAAGGACAAAATATTGACAGGTAAGCATAGATGTTCTATACCTAACTACCGGTTTATGTACCTTGATTACCTTTTTAAAAAAATATTTTTATTTAACAATTGCCCAGTGTACAAAAGTGGACACAGTCTTGTTCGAAAAATGTGAAGCATCACAAAGAAGAGGCATAGTGGCATTATAATAAAAGTTCTTATCAACCAACATTATTCCTCACAGTTTTGCATTTCTGACTTAGAGTAAACACAAAAATCTTGATCCTACACCCAGCCCGCCAGTACTGCAAAACCACCCCATAATAACCCTTCACAGTCCCCTGTAGGCGCACCATGGCTACCAAACACTTTCGTATTTTCTTGGACACCCACGACTTTGGTAAACCACCTGCTCCGCCTGCTGGCACCAATCTAGATCTACCTCCCAGTCCTGCACACCCGGGGGACAACTTGCTCCCCATGTCCTTGCGATATTTCTCTAGGCCACTCAAGCTGCTAACATCAGCCAGATCGTCTGGAATTTGGGCCATATCAAATCGCCTGTTATGTATAACACATGCCATCTAGTCTCTAACGGGACAGTATGACCTTGGCCATAGCATGGACCACTGCCTTCCAGTATTGCTGGATCTTGGCGCAGTCCCAAAGGATATGAAAGAAGGAACGAACCATACCACATCCCCTCATGCACAGGGCAGTGTCGCATTGCCCCAGGCAGTGTGAAAGTGAGCTGGAGTAGTATGAGTTGTGAAATAGCCTCAATTGTACTAACCGAAACCGGGCACAAATCGCAACCTCCCTAGGACTCTGTAGTGTCCCTGCCCAGTCATCATCTTCGATAAGTCCTATGTCTCACAGGGATGACAAGGGGTCTGGGAAATTGTTCATTCATTTTCTATAAGTCAGGGAGATCGCTTTGTCCCGCAAAGGGTCCAACAGCAACCAATACTCTAAAGAGGTCGACTCCGGCAGTTGCTCTTCCTACAATACATGACACCTCATCACGTGACCTAGCTGTAGGTGCCTAAATGATTCCGATTCCCCCATCACGTATGCTGTCTTTAGATCCTTGAACGTCAGCAGCGCACCCTCTCTCCAAATATCTCTTTAGTGCTTGATACCTGCTTGATACCTAGCAGCCCCCATTTGTGAAAAGCTTTCAGGTTCCCGACCTCCCTCAGCAGATCAATGACCCAGAGTGGGGTCTTGTCAGTAATTTTGCACTCCCATCACAGAATTCTGGTGGCCTCTCTCCATGACCTCACCACCGTCTGAGTGTGGATCAGCAATGAGTTCTCGTGTTTTTTGGTATATAGTTGCGGTGGGTAGCCGCTGCTCCCCATAGCCTATCACTCAATTCGATAGGCCGGTTCCTCCATATCCATGAACACCCAGTCGTTGACTATAGTCAATTGGGCTGCCCAATACTAGGCACGCATGTCGGGGGCTGTCAGCCCACCCTCATACACCCCTCGTTGTAACTTACAGAGGGAAGTACGTGAACTACCCTCATTACACAGGAGTTTGCGCAGTTCGCTGTCAACCTTACTAATGAAGTCGGGCGGCACCTTGCAGGGGGTATTTTGGAGGACATCATTGCGGAGGCATTCAAGCTGGAGAAACAGGTTCCTCTCCAAAAACTCCTCAGCACAGCGCATTACATAAATGCCCAAATATTGAAAACTGTCAGTCACGATTGGGGCTACACACCTTGACGACAGAGCCAGGATACCCCCGGAAAGAGCGAAAATAAGGGACTTATCCCAGTTACTCTGATATCCCTCAAAAAGCTGAAAAATATGGAGTAGTCTATCAACCATGAGGCGAGGCTGGGTAGGCTAGAGTAGGATATATTCAGCATAAAAGGAGATAGGATCATCTCAGTGCCTTCTGCCTCCAATCCCCCTCAGGAGGGGTACTGATGAATCCTGGCAGCTAATGGCTCTAGCGCCAGAGAAAAAATCATTGGGGACAAGAGGCAATCCTGTCTTGTAAGAAAACAAAAGGGGGGGACCGAAGGGCTTTATCCTCCTTTTGGGATGGAGGAAGGTCCAGCATAAACGCCCTTAGTGCACTAATGAAAATATAGAGATATGCCGTTCCTAACTATTGTTAACACAAGGGAAGTGACACCGTCCTGATCCAAATTTGGTTCAAGGTGGGGAGTCCAATTATTGGAATATAATGCCCTCACACACCCAAAAGGGTGTCATGCTTCATCATATGGGCTGCTCCTCGTCGGGTCGGCGGTGCAATACCCAACGGGCTCCCTATAATAGGGGCTCTTTATCGGAGATCTTCTTCCAATAGCCGTATGGTGAAGTGGGGGTGTGGGGCCAGAATAGTGTAGATGTGTGAAATTGAGTATGTGGTCTAAAATAGGGTTGGGAGTGCCGTTAAATGCAGTTTATTCAGATGGTCTCCTACCCTAATTAAAAAGAATGACAATGTGACGCTCAAATGGGTATTGTATCTCAAGTTAAGGCATCATCATTATTAAAGAAAGGTCAACATGTTTCACGCTGGTTGTCAAAATCTACATGCGATTCATCAGGACCTATTTAAAAGGTAGACTATCTACACATACACACGGTGCGGTGGCCGAATACTCACAGCAGCCGATTCATAACCTATATAAGTGTACCTGTCAATCCCTGCTCCTACCCCATAAAGTGAGTAAAACCAGGCGTCATCAGTACCCGGTAGGGAAACAAACAAGAGGAGTACCTCAATTGTTCTGTGTTAGTAACACATCTCCGAACGACCTACCCACATCTACCGGGTAATTGGACTCCCCACCTTGAACCAAATTTTGATCAGGACGGTGTCACTTCCCTTGTGTTAACAATAGTTAGGAACGGCATATCTCTATATTTTCATTAATCCTGTCTTGTACTCTTGTGAAGAGTGAAAGAACGAGACAGCGCCCCATTTACCCTCACCCTCGCCAGCGCGCCCTGTTACAGGAATCTAATCCAGTTACAGAATCGGGGGCTGAATCCCAGCCTGACAAAGGCAGCAAACAGATATGTTTATTTGATACTATCAAAGGCCATCCTTGCATCTAATGAGAACAGAACAGCGGCTTCAGTCTGGGGAGCTTCGGTCATGTGTAATACCCCATAGAGATGCCTCAAATTTAATCTGGTGACCCTGATGTGGCATAAACCCGGACTGGTTCGGGTGGACCACTGTGGTTATCACTGTCTTCAGTCTATTGGCCAAGGCCTTTGCTAAGACCTTGACCTCGAGGTTCAAGAGAGATATAGGCCTGTAGGAGCTGCAAGCCTCTGGTAGCTTCTTTTTTGGGAATGACTACAATGGTAGCCAACCTCTGATCTATCAGCAGGCTGCCCTCCTTCTTTGCCAGCTGAAACATGGCCAGCGTGTATTTCGCTACCTTGCCCTCCATGAGCTTGTATAGTTCCATGGGCAGTCCGTTAGGCCCAGTTGCCTTCCCAGATTGCAACTCCTGGATTGCCCCTTCCACCTCCTTTAATGTCAGATCTTGCTCTAGTGTGTCCCTGTATTCGTTTGATAGGACCTGGCAAGAGAGATCTTTAAGGAGGTCAGCGCACTCATCGCCAGACCGATTTGTCGTGGAGGAGTACGTGGGTTCATACTATGTGACAAAGGCCTCCGCTATGGCCTCCCCAGTGGTGTGTGATGTCCTAGTAGAGTCCTGGATCTCTACTACTCAGTTCCTACCCTTTTCTCTCCTTTCTAACCATGCTATAAGCTTGTAGCCTTATCGCCAACATCGTAGAGGCGTCTCTGCGTGGCCAGCATGTGTGCTCGGGCTGTATTTTCTGCCAGGTCTCTCAGATTGTTGTCGAAGCTTAAGACTGTGGCATTGGCCGGGGCCTGGCACCCCCCCCCCCCTTCCAGCACTTCCGTCTCGAGTGAGGCGATTTCCTTTTCTAATGTCTCACACTTGATACTCTGTTCCTTTCTCAAGCCCCCTTTCAGGGCCTGGGCCTGACCATGCAATGCTGCCTTGAAGGCTTCCCACAAGTTGCAGGTCTAGTCGACTGTCCCCTCATTCTCCTGAAAGTATTGATCTGTATTTTGTCTCATAATTTCCTGTCTTTTGGGTGCCAAGGATATATTCTAGGGGTTAAAGGAGAGTCCCTAGTGGGCCCCGAGAACAACACCTCCATCGGGGTGTGGTCAGAATGTGATGCACTGCGAAACTGACCAGCATGCTCGTAGTGTGTGAGTATGTGATCCAGGTGGGAAAGACTACCATGCACCGCCGAGAGATACGTAAACTGTACTGCAGTGGGGCTGTATTTGCGCCAGAGATCTACTAGGGCCCATTGCGTCTACAAAGGCTCGGAGTTGCCTAGTGTCAGTACCCTCCAGTGTATTAGTCCTTCTGTCACTCTTCGGGTCCATTATCGCATTCATGTGCGCCCCCCCCACCCAAGTATCAGCATAACAGTTGGCATCTCCAGCATCAGCGCAGTAAGTGCCGGGAAGGTTTCCGCATGGAATTGCAGTGGCACATACACTGAGCATAGGTTAAGTGTACACCCCTCCCTCGTGCCAGTCTGCGCTATGAACCTGCCAAGTGGATCGCTCCATGTGCGGCCTGGTGTATAAGGTACTGAGGATTTGATCAATATGGCTGTGCCTCTGAATTTGGAGGTGAAACCTGCATGCGCCACCAGGGAATAACCAAATCGGTCCAGTGCCCGTGGTTTGGCAGTCCTACCTAATGTGTGACCAGATGAAAGAACCATCCCTTCCCTCCTAAGCGATCCGAGCCCCATTTCACTGTTGCGCAATGTCACTGAGCAAAAACATGCTAAGTCATATAGAACCATTATAATAAAACTGGGTCCCCCCAAGAAAACTCCCCCCACCCTGCTACCCTGCACAGTAGGCTTGAAAGTGCCCACCATCCTAACTTGCAGAGCGCCTGCCACTCGAACTTCAGCAGAGAGTCTGTTAAGGGTTGGCCGGCACCACCAAAACACACCAAATGACTGTGCGTAGTGTGAATAACCCCATAACACATCAAAATGACCTCAAATCTGATTCACATGAAACTTCCTAGATCGTCTCTTTTGCACACCCAGATGATCAATCACCAGTCACACCCTGGTGATCATGCCTACATCAGATGCTCTCAGGTTTAGGTACATCTACCACTACTCCACTCAACTAGTACGTGCCTCCCCCCCTCCGCCCCCCACCAGTTCCAGTGAGTCGGCGGTACCTGCCTGCAGGGTCTGCTGTCAGACCCCAGTCACGTCTCCTTCAGCTGATTTTTCATAAGTGTGCACAAGTGGAGCGTCTTCTCGCTGCCCAGTGCGCTGCCCTCTCCATGCCTCATGGTGGCCCATCCGTCCAGGAGTGCGCCAGCCCTCGAGCCTGTCCCACACCTCGGCTGGCTTAGTGAAGTACCATGATATACATTCTGCCACCACTCACAGCCGTGTCAAAAAGAACATCATGTATTTGAGGTCCTTAGTGCGGAGCACCCTCTTGACCTCATCGAAGCTGCGGCGCTGATGTTGTACTTGTAAGGTAAAGTCGGGAAAAATCGTAATGAGGTATTTTCGTACACCAGGTCTCCGTGGGAGTGAGCAGCCTGTAGAATAGCATCACGATCCCGGTGATTAAAAATCTGGGCAATAATCGTCAGTGGGGGATCACCCAGCTTAGGCTGTGGGAACAGTACCCCATGTGCCCGCTCAATGGGGAAAAAGTTAGAGAGGCGCTTGGGACGAAGGGTGTTGACAATTCGGTCTTCTAGGAAGAGGTCCATGTTGGGTCCCTCCGCCCCCTCTGGGACCCCAACCACTCTGATGTTGTTCCTATGTGCTCTGCCTTTTTGATCTCCGATCTTCGCCGTCATAACCGTGTGTTGTTTCGTTAAGTATTGGACTTGTTCCTCCAGCTTTTTGGACGTAGATTGAAGTAGGTGAATCTGCGATTCCACTGCTGTGACCTTCTCTGAGATTTTCTTAAAATCAGCCCTCAAGAGAGTGCCATCAACAGTTACAGCATCTATTTTAGGTTCCAGCATACTATTGAGGTCACAGATTGCAGCCATAATAGCTCCAAGGGAGGGCTCTGCTGGTCCCAACATCCTAGTCCCAGACCCCGCCTTGCAAGAGAATGTTTGGAGACCGCATATTTATCCATCTTGTTGGACTGCGTTTACGCTTGTCCCTTAGGTTTCACCATATTCCCGAAGAGCCGGCAGCGAGGAAGGAGAGGAGGGGGCTAGTCTCAATCCCTCGTGGATGCTAATGTAGGGCGACAAGTGCCGAATGTCACCTGTGTGAGAGTGGCAGGGCCAGTCAAGCTACAGCCAGATCCCGGTGGTGCAGGGGGGTCAGGGCCAAGCCCAAACACCAATAGGTTTTACCCAGAATTTGTTTACCTGCCTGGGTCAGCTCAGGAGGTAACCCGCACAGCCCCTCAAAAGTACAGGAGCCCACAAATCATCAATCAGCGCCTGCACAGCGATGGGAGCACAAGACCAGATAGTATTCTGGTGGGGATCCACCCCCTTGTCCCCAGGAATAGACAGGAATGCTGTCTCCACCACTCAGGGCCCGCGACGTCCCAGGCCCCCAGTCTTACAGTGTGGTTCCAGAGTACGCAAGGGCCCTCCTCGGCTGGGGTCAGCAATGCTGGTGATTCCTCAGGGCAAAGCTCACTGTACAAAAGGATTTCCTACATCACTGGTCCTCAAAGGATATGGGGGGGGGACAAAACAAGACTCTGAGGTTCCAGTCCCAGCCCACCATCAGTTTGAATCTGTGCACTCCCAACTCCTCAGGGGTCAATGCTGCTCCTGTCACCGGTGTAATAGCCGCGGCCAGGCGATTCAAGGCTCAGGGCAATTCAGGGCCATCAAGTCCAACACACTGGCCCCCCAGTTAGCGGATGTGCCTCTCACCAGCCACACCAGTCTCCCAGGACAGGGCACAAACTCAGCACTGGGATGTCCTTGCCCATTTGCCATGCACCCTTCTCTCACAAACGGCCGCTCCCAGGGCCCCGATCACGGAGCCTCAGCGCCCAACTCTCTGGCACATCGCTCCAGTCCGAACGTCAGGGACCCACTCTCCAAAGTCGGCGGGGTTGCACAGCTCTAGGCAAATCCGCCGGCCCCCGGGGTACAGTCCACATCCCCCTCACCTGCCAGCAGCTCACACGGGCACAGCGAGCCTCCTCAGGCCTGGCGAGCCGCAGGCCCGAAAGTCCCAGGGCCTGCCTGCCACCAAAGTGCAGGCCCCACTTTTCTTCGCTCGGTTGGGTAGTCTGGGCAGGACCGGTCTGGGAGGACACCCGACTAGACGCCCCCGAAGTCTCGCAGGGCAGCAGTGATGGTACAGGGTTGGCGGTTCCTCCGCTCCCCGAGCCGGCGACAGGAAATACGGCCTGTGTCGCAACACGGGCACCCAGTCCCTCGATCATCGGGCTCAGTCATTATGGCAGATCCAGGCTCCAAAAATATCTGCGGGCATGCCTAGCACATAGGGGTGTCTGTGCTCTCCTTTGTAGGGCAGATGTGTGCTGATTTAAGAACAGATGGCAAGGTTTAAAGTGTTAGGCGCCTCGGAGCGCGTTCAGTGTGCGGCCATCTTGGCTGGAGCTAAGCCACGCCCCCCTTTATTACCTTTTGATATTTTGTCCTTGGGTATTCTGTCCATGATATTAATGTCTCACAATACAATCAATGGGCTGTACCTTTGATAGCTACACCTCTGCACGTTACAGCTTTCCAGGCGTATTACTGAGAGTCGTGTGAGTTTTTTGCACTGCCATTTCTCCAATGTGGAATTGTATGCATTACAATTTTTTACCACCGAGAAAATGCTATCGCTACAACCCTAAGCATCTGATCAGAAAATTACTGGAGAGGCGTTTGGACAAGCTCCCAAATCAACTTGTTTGTGGATGTTCACACACTTATAATGCAAACCACCTTAGCCCACTACGCGCCCTTTGGTTTGAACTGTTTACCACAGAATATTATGTACCTATTGGGTAATATTATGCAGGAGTAAATAGATCTTTACCTGTGACAGTCTCATCTTGCCTCCTACGTACCTAGCTGTATATTTGCTTGGATATATATATTTTATCTTAGATATTGGTTGTATAGTTTGTCTTGTTTATTTATAATATATATGTGTGTGCGAGCTTATATTAATATATATAACTATATATATGTGTGTATATATATACACACACATATATATAAATATATATATATTATACTATACTATATCACATTATATTATATTATATTATATTTTTTACCCCATGGGACATTTTATTGTATGTTATAATTCTCAATTTTGGTATTGCTATTCTCTTTTTATCTTCTTTTTTATTGAATGGTTTCAATTAACTGTCAATAAATATTACTATGCTTCAACATTATTGTTTATATTTTTGCAGAGTGTTGCACTTATGTATGTTTTCACGTTTTACCACATTCTTTTGGCATTGGTGGCACAATTATTAGGACCACATCCATTGTACCTTGTTTCCTACTATGGTCGAAAGTTAACATTTTTGTACTTACACAATAAAAGGGTAAATAAAACGTTGCTTACAAGAGTCTCCTTTCTCAATAACGCCAACAGCTTCCATGAGTTTCAAACTCATGCTATTAATCGTTGTGATAAGTGAATTAAACCTCATTAAATGTACTCCTTAAATGTTTTCATACACAAGCAACAATGGTTTCAAAACTTAGTAGGACATAATTCAAGTAAATTTCGGATTTTCAACTAAATGGACTCGAAAATTGAATGCTTAAGATTGCAATATAAAATATTCAAAACGTATGATATATATTATGTCAAATTACAACTTGGGGTACTGAAAATACACATCATGCCATCATATCCTTCAATGGGGTCATAGTTGTGTAGAACTCAACTCAATTATACGTCACACCGTAAGTGGTATTCCCCAAAATAAGCAATCTTTGGTGAGGATTTGTTGTGTGTTGCCGACGAGAGGATCTACATTAAATCAGGAGTTTAATTAACATAAGCATCCTTTTAGATCAACAGTATGGTGGTTTGGTAGGGCTGTAAGGTTATATTAAAATTAGAAGTGACCAGGATGTATTGGCTTAAAGGAGACTGTGTCTCAGATAGTGCGATATCTGACTGTTGTCACGGGGCGCCAATGGGGGCAGAGATTTGGCCAAGCTTTCTTGACTTTGGTGGTAACCATCACCCCAGCCCAGGGCTTTGTCATGGAGCACTACATTTCCTGGAGTCAGCAACAGCGGACAGGAGTAGGACGTGGGTCCCACACAGTGCAAGGCAGCCATGATGCTTGGGCTAACCCCTGACTTACAGTCAAGCCTTGTATCTAAGTTCCATAAAGCATGGACAAGTGTTTGCCTGGGGCCAGGCTGGATAGGTGCCAGTCCAAAGAAACAGCTGCGGATTTGGAGGCGGAGGTGGTGGGATTAAGGCTTGTATGAGCAGCTGTTTTGCATGAATAGAAGGAAGGAACGCGCAGCCTCAGCGCTATTAGACTGATTGCAAGGCTTGGCCAGCATGGACCACCATTTGCTCCAACAGTTGACTTAGTGGAAGGCAGCTGAGCAAAGCCAGCCATTGGCACTTATTGAAACACGCCTGCCTGGGTTCACAGAGAGGGCGCGAGGCTTCAAACACCATGGTGATATCCTCGAAGAACGAATGCCCTTCTGTAGATATCATGTTCATAATCTCCAATGAGAGAGAGAATTAATTAATACAGGTCCTCAGGCTAATTGAGTTAAGCTATTTCTTGTTCTGACAAGCACAAGGACAAACGGGGGAGGGGATGCCCTATTACTGTCCTTCGTTCTCTGATGTCAATAAACGCCAGTGAGGAAAAGTTGAGTGTTTCTTGTTTCTCGTAGCAGAAAGGGCAACTTTTTCTTGGTCACTCACTTATTTATTTCTAAAGTCCTCCTCACAGAACTTGCCTGTGCTCCTCTCCAGAGGATCTCAGGGGCATATTAGCAAGGGCCATTATCTCCGCTTTTCGGCTTTAAGAGCCAAAAAAGCGGAGATAATATTACCGCCCTATTACCAAGGCGGGTGCTAACATGCATTAACGCATGTTAGCACCCGTTTTCCCCACGCCTCGCTCTGCATCTCTAATGAGATGCAAAGTGGGCGTTCCTTCCCAGGATAACAGGAGAAATGTCGCTAACCGACATTTCTCCTATTATCAAGCTGCAGGCGAACATGCAGAGCGATTAGAAAAGTAGCGCTAACCGCGGTTAGCGCTACTTTTCTAACGCCTGCTCTCAGTATGACTTAGCCATGATATCCAATGGAAGGTGGATATCATGGCTGAGTCTGTCCTGCCCTATTAGCAAGCTATCGCCAAAAGTTGTGTGATTATCGCTGGATTTCCAGCGATAATCGCACATTTGGCAGTTAGCGCTTGCAAATTTATCACTGTTGAGATGAGCGTTGCTGATAGCACGCTATCTCAGTGATAAAATTCAGCGTTAGTCAGGCGATAATTATCCTCGCGCTAAGTGCGCTGAGCGATAATTATCGCCGGACCTTAGTAATATGCCCCTCAGATCCCTGAAGGTAAGGCGGGGTGGCGTGTGGCCAGAGAACAAGTGATGTTTTTTTGGAAGACTCTAGGGCGAGTGTATGGTAAAGAGGTGGTTAGACAGGACCAGAAGTAGACCACGGAGGCAGTCTGTTGGGAACGGGCAAACGATGGGGCGGGCCTGTGTTTTTTCAGAATGGGGCAGCACCATAAAGCGATTTGTTGGGACAGGCAGGACAGGTTGTGAGGGACAAAATGATGGGTAGCCTGGAAAAGTATGATTGGATATGGGGCCAACAAAGAATGGACAAGGGGTTGTGGAGGTTGCAGGTTCCAAAGGAGTGTAGATGGGACACCCCGTAATGGTGCCAACGAGGAACAGACACAGCGACTGGCATGGTGGTAATGTTAAGGGGCGAGGCATGCTTGCTTGCATAGCAGATACTGGCAGAACACCGGGATGGGAAAAGCATAAAGTGAGATAATGAGGGTCTCGAATGTCTGCCGCGTGATGCCACATCCATTAGATTCCCTTCTTTGTGAACAAGAATGCACAGAGTTCACCCTGATCCTGCAGTGCAGAACCAGCTCATGGCGGCTAGTGGTGGCATCAGCCACAAAGAAACATGCCAGGCCCTCCAGAGGCAGATCTGCCCTCCTCACAAGGAATAGAGGTAGTTGTATTGGCAGGACATTCCCGACAGGGACATAACGAGCATTTCCAAACTGTTCCCAGGGCTCACCCACAATGTCATGAGGACGGAAGTGCAAAAAAAAAAAACCACAGTTCTGAGACAAGAATCAAAACAAAATGAAGAATGCAGGGCTGCTTCTAGAACACCCACTGCAATTAGGGAAATTAGGTCTGGCTATAGTCGCAGTTTCTTCTGCCATTGAAACAAATGCGCTTGCACTACGCCCCTAGAATAGATCATCTTACTCACCTCCACTGCTCTGCAGTCTGTCCCATTCTCCGGGTAGAGGAAAAACGTGGCAGGGAAGAAGGAAATAAATGGCAGGTGCTTAAAGATTTGGTCTAGTGGATAGGAGCCTGGCCTTAGGACATGAAAACATGAGTTTTAATCCCAGTTTGGGCAACTGCCCAAAGAACTAGGAACATCACTTAACTCTCCCTGGCAATCAAACTGTAAATAATTCAAAGGTAAAAGGCAAAAACACTGTACTGAGTGTTTTTTAGTTTTGCCCCAACCACATATTCTAAGCCTTCTTCCCGTTACGTCCTGGTTTTAGCAACCATGTTTTACTCAACTGCCGTTCCACCCACATGCGTACAGAATCTCACATTAGAGATATCCCTGCTAAAATAAAACTATTCACTCTAAACCCCTCCTTGGAGCTAAGCACGTGCTATATCAAACAGAGGAAATGAACTTGGGAGCTACGATTCTTGTCTGTGAAATAATACAGCAACCCCTCTGTGAGGAATTTGGCTTACATAATATGATGGTATGTCAAAAACCGATGGCAGGAGACTTCATGAGAAATTTGGAAATCAACGTCTTAGCAAACCATTCTGACAAGATCGGTGTTTTTATTATCCTATGGACAAATGTCAGGGCCACTGGAATTATGCATCAATGCAGGACTAAATTATGTGGCACGGTTAACTAAATTATGTGGCAAAAAAGGAAGATTATGTGGGGTAGTGTGGCGCACCTGGTGGCTGCATTATTTCACTAATTTACAATTTTTACACACATTAATAACATCCGGTCAAAAGCTCCACCTCAATAGTACCAGTTTAACACTTGACTTCAGCAATCATAAAGTAGAAAGTGACCAGTTAACCTTTGCAAAGAGTTTGCCACTGCATGGTACCAGTTGTGCCAAATCTTTTTAAAGCTTTTTAAAACTTTTTAACCATTTGAGGAAGAATGTAAACTGTTTTTTGTTGAAATGTGCAAATCTGGTAGAGTATACAGGAAGTGAGGTGTACCCATAATTATATGACAAACACAGCACCTGCATAATCTCATAATTCCATTGGCCCTGTTGGTAATTGACTGTCTAAATGACACCTTTAATTTGTATGAGTGAACAATAAACCATTGGCTTCAAAAACTGAACAATTACTAAAGGATGAAGGCTGCTGTAGGGGATCTGTGTACAGAACCTGAAACATTGCGTAGACCTATGATGCTGGGAGGATGCTACACCTGACCCAATAACCCCTGCTGCTCTAGCAGGCCCATTCCTCCACACTCCTATCGCTCTTCTCACCCTTCCTCTGCCCTTATACTAGTGGCCGCTTCCTGTTCCCTCCTCATATCCCACTTCAGTTAACCCCTCCACCTCTCCTTCCCACCGGTCCGCCACTCCCTCTGCAAGTTTTCCCATCTCCCTTTGCTCTTTCTTACTCCTTTTCCCTTCTTCCTCGATCTACCTCCTCCTCACCTCTAGAATCTGTTAAACCTTGTTGTTCATATGGCTTCTTTGCTTACCCTATGCTTATTTCTTTTTATGTTAGACCCTGTGTTTAATTGTGAAATGCATATATATCTTAGGTGGCCATGCGCTATAAAAATCTGTGAAATAAAGAAATACATGGAGCGCTCAGAAGACTCAAAAGCTTCAGAACCCCAGTGATTATGAGCCATACTCAGAGTGTGGTGGACATGGCACCCAGGAATAAACGTGCAAATGCCTGGACTGCTGTAACACAAGCGCATTATAGTCAATGGAACTGGAAATATGGTGGGCGTGTCATCTGCCACATTTTGACGAAGTACCCTCATTGCCGGACTGTAAATCAGGCCCCATGTTTAACTGGAACAGTTTCCAGGTGGAAGCGTGCACAAGAGAATGACGATTGACATTTCAAGATCCTTTTGGAAAGATCTAAAACCCCTCAAGCTGGTTGATTTTGCCGCAGTGATCACTTCAAAGATGTTGAGGAGACTGCCTCAGGAGCGGCTTTAGGACGTGGAACCAGAGGTTTAGTAGACACTGAAGCCTCAGTTTCCAGCTACCACATTCTGCATTATCTACAAATTTGGGAGAAATCTGTTACTGGTCAGCATTCAACGGGGCGAACAGAGAAACAGCTTTTCAATTAAAACAAACCCACATCAGATATAAAATGAAGCAAGGATTTAATACAATGGTTAACAAGTATGTAAAAAATTGCCTTTTGTACAGTTTTGCTTTTAGACATGAACAACGGTATATTTTACACAATAAAGCTTTAACGTAGTGTTTCAAGGACAAATGTGCAGCCGGATGGGAACCCATTAGAAAATATATTGCAGAGTGGGATGCAAACCCCTGTGTAACTTCTGTGGACAACACACAGAGAGGAAACCTGTGGTGCAGGAGTTGCGGCTCCTCTCACAATTAAGTGTATTTGGAAGAGCACTAGACCGCCAACCTATGGGAATTGTACAGAAGGACGGCTCAGTAGGAAGGGCTCTCCATCTTGGATGCTACAAACCCTCTTGAGTGATTTCATGACTTTAACACATCTGAACCATAGTTGCTTTCATGCAGCATTACGGATCATATCGCCAGGACAATTACGAGTATTTGCGTGCTTTATAAAACCAAAAATGAATCAACCCAGTAACTCAGATACTAATGTCTTCTACTGAATCAGATTGAGGCACATGGGGTTTTGGACATCTATTGAATAATCAGAAATTCTAATTGCTGCTTGTTCTGCAGGTTCACTGAACTTAGGAGTCAGGCAAACAAAAAAAAGTTATTACCCATATACAAAACGTCTCATTATGGTGGGGACACAAAATATGAAAGCAAACAATGCAAAATAAGGAGCGTTATTAAGGGTGCGCAATTTGGCGTTTGCCCTCTTACACTTGATAATATGACAATAACATGTTACTCCTCATTCCGATGTGCGCCACTTGCTCACACAATCTATGGCATGTTTTACCTGTCTCAACTCGCAGATGCATACACCGATGGTTTACACCCCAACTGCAATCACAATTTTAGATCAAATAGAAGTTTATACCTAAAATTGGACCCCATCGTGATAAGGTCCTAACACTTACTGTTGGCTAAGCCAATCTCAGTATTCTGTACATGGTCCTAATAGTTTTTTTTTTGTTGCTATCTAATAATGCCTATCAGTTTAAGTTTCAGTACTGAATTTCCATTTTTTTACTGGTTATTTAAGAAGTCCGCTTTCTAAAACCCCATGTGCCTAACTTGATCAAACCGAAATCATTGGTACATGGGCTGGTGTAAGATCTACCAGGAATGTGAGCCAAAAGTATGCTTTTATTGATAATACTTTGCAAAAATCGAACTTGAACATAATTGTTGCTGTGACGCACTTCATTGTAATACCGATAGGTGCCTTTGGCTAAGATCCTCTTTTTATCCATGAGGGCCCAGACTACAAAATTAAAGTGAGGATGTTTAATCCATACTTTCCACTAAGTTACAGTTTCATCACATGATTTTCTTCATAGAGGGTGATTTTGTAGTGCATAGAAACGATCCCCTGCCGGATCCCCTGAAAGGAGAATTGACAGAGATTAGGTAGAACACATGAATCTGATACTAAGCTGAGTGCTTAAAATGTATTAATGGTCCTCGAAAGGCATGGCTGGGGCTTTAATCTAGTGCAATGGGGTTCAAGGAGCACAGCTATATCTTTTTCAATCCATACAACTCAAGTAGTATTGGTGGACGGACATTAAACCTGTGCCAGTGTCTGCTTCTTCATAGCAGAATTTGTTTGGGTCCGAAGAGTTTAGTGCATTAGTGGTTATAAAACTTCCTACTGCAGGCTACGCTAGGTGGAGGATGAAAAGGTGACTGTGGTGCTTGTGACGCGGGGATGTAGGAGGTGATGAGAGACTATTCAAGGTGAGACCTGAGGGAACACAGTGACCTGGTCTCACCCAGGCCGGTGGGACGTTCAAGGCACAAACGGCCATGTTAGGCCTGTCCCTTGTCCTGCTCTCGCTTAAACATCTCTTCTCCTCGAGATGGCCTCTACGATTTAGAAATTCATAATCCTAGTTCTAAAATTTAGAGAACGATCTACCCATCATAGAGTTACACTAACAGTTCGAGTATTTGACTTTTTGAGAATTCACAAAAATCCAGAGAATTTATAGTACTTTTGTCGAAGACTTCCTTGATCACCACTCACCCTGAACTCGTGCACTTGTGGACAGCTCACAGGCTAAGTTGGAGGACGTCGGGGGCAGCGCTTTCCCAAAAACATGCCTGATACATGGAGGTCTTTTTAGACATTTTTCAACTATTGTACACATTAACGCTAACCTTTTGGGAAGCATATTTAAATGTATAAATAGGATGAAAAAAGAGACGTGGAGCGTCCAAGCGTTCCAACCGTTAGAATTTTACAGGTATGGACGTCCACCCAAAAGGCGGCCGCATCTCTCCCCCTGGCGAGTCCCATGTTACCACCCCTAACTCTAAATGTAGTACCGTGAATACCTGTTGTACTCACGTACTCCCATGGTACTGATGTACTTATTTATTTGGGGTTTGTGCAGCTCTGAATGCAGCATTTCTGAATCTTAAACTGTGGTCGACAAAAGGCTGCGAATCCTGATCTGCCACTGGTGACCGCAGGTAATCTCTGTGCATCTAAACTGGAGAGAGGTGCGTAGACATGCTGCGGAGATGACATCAGACTGCATAGACATAGCTTTACTACTTCCGGTGCTTCTTACAGAGGGTGGGTTTCGGGGCAGGAACCATATGACGTCGGCACGGGAACTGCCCCACTGTAAGAACAGTTCTAACTTTATAAATTGGGTTGGGGCTCCGAGGAGGTACACCCATGTGTACATGCTTGATTATTGTCTTTGTTGGCATCTTGTAGAAACAAGTTGCATGTGTGGGCAGGTCGCTCCATGTTATCAGGGATAAATGTGGTCTTCTGAATGCCAGGGTGTGATCTTCGAGAAGAACACTTCCCATGCCTGATTATGCCCAGGGAATTCAGATGATTTAAGCAAAGATCACCCTGTGTTAAATTATCTGTAATAGCATGTAGTGCTGTGAAATAGCCACTCGCCTATCAGAAACTCAACACAGAAAATTAAACAGTGGAGAGTGCTAAACATGACATGTCAAGCAGCCACACAAGCAGGAAGTGAACGTGCTCTTGATTTTACCAAATACCAATTTAATTATTTTAGATTATTTATTTTGCAAGCATGTTTGGATTTTACACTGGGTCTTTCATTTAATTGCTGGTTTAAAATGGTAGAATATTGCTTATTGTTTAAATATTTACTGATATCCCAAGAGGGCTGAGAGCCAAAGATAGAATGACCCACCAGGCTTGTATAGTGCTGTTATAGAGCTGTTAGACAGCCAGAGTCGTACTGGGGACAGAGTGTACGAAAGATGAAGAAGAGAGAGAGAGGGGTTATATAGGCACCAGTAGACCTGTTGCAAGGAATTTTGCCGACGGTAAAGTGATGTTTCCTCCTGTTACCCTTGGCTCCGCAGAGGCATACTTTGCAATTTGTAGGAAAAATTTGAGGGACCTTGCTGGTGGTGCCCTATAAAACTGACAAGTCTTGCCTTGCCCAAGACCTAGCCCTAGCAAAGAATAAGAGGAAAAAGGAGAGTAAGTGGACAGGATAGAAAAAGAATGGTAGACGCTCGTGTTCCTTTCCAGAAGCTCAAGATCTGTGCATCCGACAGATTGGTGCAAGAGTGTCCCCCACACAAGAAAGAGGATATTCTGGTGTTACAGGTGGTACTAGGATACACTGTTGATGCCTAAGAATGTTATTCTCCATGTCAAATGTCAAACTGGGAATGTTGACCTAAGTTGTTAAAGATTCATGAAAGGACTTTGGCTCTCACTTGTACAACAAGCCAATAGCAAACATGTCCTGGTTTCAGATTCCGCACCCGGGCCTGTAACTGAAGTATTTATGAAGACAATAAGGAGGAGACTTTAGGGGTGTCCAAGGTAGGACCAGATCCATTCCAACTTTTCACAAATACCACTATGCATATGAGATTCATTTAGATTAATTATTGGACACATAAAGCCGGTCCTCTACGACCTAAGCTGGACAGCAATACCTTAGGGTGTAGAGAAGCGACCATGGAAATCAGGAGTGACTCACATAAGACTCTTTGGACCTGCATTTAGTTGGCAGTAACGAGGAAATTAAATTATCCTGTTGTCTACTTATGGTGTTGGTCTACCTGGGGTCCCTGATTAGTTGTTTCAGTTCTTATGGATGCACCATCACATCATCGCTTGCACAACAGCAAGGTCCGAAAAAGAAATACTTGGGCCCCAGTGGAACACCCATTGCGGAATTGCGAACAAAAAAAGTAGAAGCGAGCGTTGGGTTTTACCAACTAGAGACTTTGTACCATTTGTTTCTCTGACTTGCACCAAAAACACATTGCACACTGTACATCTGACGCTTCGCCGACATGCCATACTGTACATTCATGAATTCTATACATTAATACATACAGGTCATTACACAAAGTAATATACTGAAAAGATAACACAACACTGTGCATTACACGCCTTGTCATCCACAGGATTCAACGACAACCACGGTCTCTACCTAGAGGTACCATGCTTTTCAAAGAGGCGGGAGGGGGCGGTAAGTCATGGTGCGCAAGCAGGTCCTACCAACAGTCTCCTTCATCACGGTTTTAGAATGCACACTTGGAGGCAGAACCACGTCTCACGTTTTTTTTCTACCACATGGACAGAAGGTTGTGTATTTTCAGAGGCGGAAACCAACTCTACTGGGGGTCAAAACTGAAAAACATTACTGGAGGAAAAACATGATCTGAGAACATTTGCAGAACTCAGCTAGGCTCCTGCAACAGGAAACAACCCTTTCCTGACTGCGCTTGAAAGGATGTGAAACGTATTACGTTCACAGTACACAATTAGCTTCACGCCTTTGAAAAGCAGTCCTGGCGTGAGCATAGAAAGGGAGTCAAAGACCTATGAAGAAACTGTGCTTCTCACACTCACATGCACAGGGACTCACTCACTTGCGATGCCTCGGTCTTCTAACATATTCCAGTCATTCTGTTCCAAAAACACATTTTGGGTACAGAGGATGCAGAAATGCTTTAGGTTGCACAGTGCACCCTGGTCCACAGATGTCAAAAGTAGGAAATGTCTGAACTCATGGATGCCCCTGCCAAAAATTCTGCAAATGCACCAAATTTTATAACTGCATGTCTTTTTGTTTGCATCTGGCGTATGGAATATTCTAATAATTATGTAATGCATGCAAAAAAACTTCCTGCAACTTCTTGGAATGGGTTAATGTTGTATGCTAACACCAGCCTTAGCGAATCATGACGCTGGAGAGTGAAAGCAGGACATTTTTTTAAAAACAATTTGGTAGGTGGATAGTTAGTTCATCTCGTGGGAACGGCAGCAGATAGTTTTGATGTTGTAGTTTGTGTTTTGTAGATGCGTTGAGGCTGACGTTTATGAGGGGAAAGTTTGTTTTTATGCAATTGACTTGACAGCCACAATTGCCATCTCCCAAGAGAACTCCCAGGTTTCAATAAAACCTATTTGTTTGGTGTCCTCAAATGCTGTTAAATCGTGATTTAAAGTCATCAAACACAGAATATCACTATGCTAGAGGCACTGATGTCAGAACAAAAGCAAATGGCACCTCGTCTGTGTGAAGCCATGTTGTGTTTAAAGGGTTGACAGTTCGCGTGGAAGATACCATGATCATAATTTAGGGAACAGGAGAGGCTTGGTTTCTTAATTCACCGCCATCTCCCGTAATATGAAAAATACGGAAAGTTCACCATTAATGTATTTTGTGCATCTATAGCTTACTGTTTGTAGTTATTGATTCTGACATTGTTCCCGCCACATCGCTGATATCCCATTGGAATTTCAGATCTGATACCCAAGTTGGCGGCCCCAATCTTTTCGAATGTCAGTGTTTCTTCACTGTTGATTACAGATGAAGGGATTCCCACAACTGCCCATGTCCTCTTCACTCTGTCTCCGGTACATGCATTTCTGAGTGTGGTACCAGAATGTCCTTCTCAGATTATCGTCTTGCATCAATATCATGTCCTATATATCGTCAACAAAAATACCACCCTACGGGAGTTAATTATTGGAAATCTACACCAAATGTACGATTCTTTTGTAAACTATATTTAGGACCCGATATTTCTGTCAGACGATATTTCTGTAGACGATATTCTGATATAGAGCCATATTTCTGTTCTCGCGCTGTGACGTTTTGGACGGCAGCCAGTCAGACTAATAACAATGCTACAGTCTTAAAGACTGTCTTGAAAGTGCGAGAAGGAGATAAGGAGTTTCTCAATATGTGTATCTAAAGGGTGTCTCAAAACCACGTGGTCCCCGTAAAGCCCAAATTGTGCCTAGGTACCCCATAACTGACATTAAGGAAAGACCTGTAAAAGTGGCGGAATTTGGACAAAGTGCTTTTATCCTTTTCCTAATATTGAGACATGGACAAATGGCTGTCTTGTGGTAGTGGTCCCCACTCTGGATGTTATCATGATTGCATTTACGTGTGCCTTGAGTCACAGACTTTTCAGCAGCCCAGGTATAGCTGAAGGAATTGTAGCGAGCTCACATGACGCAATGTCCTGCGAATGTCAGAAGGGCTGTGCGTGCTACAGGATGGAAGTTTGCACCCAACGTGGGCAAAAGGCATGGTCGGAAGACCTATAATACTGGTTGGGTCAGGAGACAGTTGAATGTACATAGTGGTTCTTTATCTAAACTAGGAAGGGCAGTGGGCAGGGGCACGTGCCCCAAGTACCTTTGGTTTTCAGTGCTCAGTGAGTGCTAACAAGCAAAAGATTTATAATGAGACCTGCAGTTAGGCTTATCCTGGATTGCAGACCCAAGGGCACAGGTGTGGACTATCGAACACAGGATTTTAGGAACTGCAACGCAGAGCCCTAAAGTACTTCACATCTTTCATTCAGCCTATATGGGCACATGGCATGGACCAGTCTCTCTTTGAGCGAAAGATTCCAAGAACCTTCACACATACGGACCTCATGCACCACCAACCCTGCCCAGCACTGTACGTGGTGCTTCAGAGGGCGCTGCCTTATTATCTGCAGTTCTATCTCCACTGCTCTAGGTCGGGTCTCACACACATGTCGTACAGTCCCTCATGATCGGGGAGGTGGGCAGCTCGTGCTTGTGCGTGCAGCGTTCCAGTGAGCTGGAGCTGCGCAGCTGAATCATGCAGCGTTCTGATGGCTTGTCCTTCTGCCAGATCCCCCAGCAGCACAGAACCCTCAGAAACTCCTTCCTCATTTCCTTACTCCTCAGGGTGTAAATGATTGGGTTCATAGCAGAGTTAAGAGTTGCCACAGCAAAGAAGTAGTCTGCTTTGTAGAGGATGGGGCATGACTTCACGGCACAGGACACGTCCATGAGTAGGATGGCGAAGGCGGGCAACCAACAAATGATGAACACCCCTAGAACAATGGTTACAGTCTTCAACAGGGCTAGGGTATGCGGCGCTGCAATCTCCGCATGACTTGACTTGACGATGAAGTAAATTCGCACATAGAATATAACAATAGACAATAGGATGATGCTGAAGACAGTGACCACAAACAAAATGTACTTCTTGGAGTAGAGAGGGAAAACGGTGGAGCAGAGTGGAAGGTGGTTGATGCAGTTCCACCCAAGGATTGGAAGCCCTCCGATCACCATGGATATCACCCAGCAGGCCCCGATGAGCATGATCATCCGGCAGTTCTTGTCCCGACTGTAGACCTTCACCTTGGTGATGGCCACATGCCTCTCAATAGCGATGGCCAACAAGCTGAAAACTGAGGCAGCTAATGTGGTGAATGCCGTGCCCTCCCTGATGAACCACTGGACGGGAGTCAGCTCATAGGTGATTTCCCCGGACAACAAAATGTTTGCTATGAACGCAGCTCCAGCCAGAAGGTCTGAGAAGGCCAAATTCCCAATAAAGAAGAACATGGCTGAGTGGAACTTCTTATTCCTCCACACTGATGCCAATACCAGAAGATTCTCCAAGATGATGAAACAACACACAATGATGACCACAATGGAAATGGCCTGGCGAGAGGAGCTGGGTTTCCTCAACCCCTCCTTAGTGTAGTTGTAATGTTCTGCGATCTTGTTAATATTCAAGTATTCCGAATAGATACTTCCCATCTCGGTGCTGTACAGTATGGGGGACGACGATTCCAGAGTCCCACCAAAGCAAGCCAAGTAGAGGTCAGTTCTTGGCCACGTCGAGGTGGCATTTGCTGATGGCCACTCTTGCCGACCAGTCATTTAAAGTCTAGAGCCTGGAGAATGGACCTGTAAGAGGAAGAGAAACAGAATAAAAGATTAATTAAAAACAAAACTATGAGTGTAGAGCTTCACTCACTGCAAAACGTACACAACTTCAAGATCTTTGCCCTGAGCAAAGAGAGGTCACCAAACCAGAGAGAGAGGAATTTTAGCATGTAACACACATGATGGTGATCGCAAACCAGCCGGTAAACATATTGACTATCTGGCTTAGTGACCAAGTGGAATCATGTGACAAGAAGTGCAAGGAAGAGGAATGAGAAAAATTAGTCTCAGATACTACTTACTAACAAGTGGTGTACAGTCCTGTTGTAAAGGATCTCCTATACACAAAGCCTACACACTTCCTCTTTCGCTTCATACCTATCCTGAACATGCCTATCCATCTTCATGTTTGTCCACCATAGCATTTTTTTTTATTATATGAGATCCTCAGCTGTAGATACTTTTAAATATGCTGCTTAGAGCAGTTATGTTCCCTAAGGGAGTGGGCCTGGATTATTGAATATAAATATGGTGGAATCTTAATATCATAGTCAAGATATCAAGGACAAAAATATCGATAGGTAAGTACATATAGATTTTCAATACCTAACTCCACATCTACATACCTCGAAGATATGTATACCTTAATGGGATCTAGATGTGGAGGTAAGAATAGTAAATCTATACTCCCTATGCTTACTCTTGGATATTTTTGCCCTTGCTATTTTGGCTATGATATTAAGGAATCACAACATTCCCTTCACGATATTCCATAATACAACCTCCCTGAGCTACTTCCTTATACTTGGTTGCTAACAGTGATACACAAGATGGCACTACCAATTCCTGGAGGACATATGCGCCATTTTGCCACATCAATAGTGCCAACTAGGAGGGGAGCCTGAGCAACTTAAAGCAACAGGCATCAGCAGGTTGACACTGACTTTAGAGGTAAATGTGCCTAGCAATGATGAAAAGAAGGTCCCAGGGAAAGCTTGATGAGGAACGTGTTTTTGGTGGATATCCCCTTTAAGAGGTTAGCAAGCTTTCTAATGCATGCCACGCAACGGGCCAAACAATCAGAACTACAGGAATGAAACGTGACCCAAACTCCAACATTCTAGCACCTCACATACCAAGATGCCACACCACGCAGGTAAAACACCTTGAGATTTATTATGAGCATTTTATTACACAAATTATACCCACGGTTGTAGTACACTTAAAAAGAACAAGAATAGGGAAGATACCAAAAGTAAGGATTAGAATATATCAACAATTTTAAGAAATGAAACAAAATGGATGGAAATTATACAGCTGTAAGAAAATTGTAAGGTATGGGCACATACACATTATAAGATTACATTACAGATTCTTTGTAGAAACGATAATTCTATAGTAGTCGCTTTTCAAAATGACTATCTCAAAACCTATGGGGCGATTGACATTTCGTGGTAGCGTAATCTTTTATACGCGTATACATGTTTTTTCACCTATGCCTCAGGGAGAAGGTTCATTGACGACCATCTGGAATATCTGCTCAGCCCCTCATACTGCAGTTTGCTAATTTCCCCTGTGTTCATGTTATGTGTTGTGGCATGTGGTATTTGGTATTTGTATAGAGTGAGTGGCAGTCCATGTACTTTATGAATGTATGGTGTCCCATAAGGACAGAGGGACCGTATAACAACATGGCAGATTCCCTTCCAGCTGTCCTGCATGCGTGACTGCCAAAATATAGCTTTCCCCACAAGCCCTACTAAAAGGATAGCATAACTGTCAACAAGCCTCAGGCCTAGAGTTTGAATTATCACTTTTACCTGTTTTCAGCCAGTAGTACCAAGCATGCTGAGTCCTGTAGTTTCACTTTTCCAATTATAAGTAGGGTTTTTTCTCCTAGCATGCTTAGTCCTGCAGGGCGGAAGGCCAGAACTGGCCACAAGTAACATCCATGAGCTAGGTCTAATTGACAGTTATGTTTGGCAAACAGAAAAGTTGGCTTCCCACGTTTAAGTCGCCTAATTGGAAATATTGACCCATCTCCCGCACAGACTGCCTTGAATTGTGGGAAATAAATGTAACCATTGCAAATTTATGAAGTGAGATAAATTTAGTTCTGGTCACCTGAGAAGCATCCTCTCCAAGGTGTCACCAATGTCCACAGAACGTTAATGTGATTAATTACAAAAGTTTCAGAAGTACTGCAGCAGGGTTGCATGACATCACACAATAGCAGATGCTTATGCCTAAAAGAGTCTGCTTTTCATCCCCGTCCACTGGTCCAGTGTCATGAGGGGGCTCATGCAGTGTTGGGGTTCCAAACAACAATGGGAAGTATGTTGGGTAATTGTTGTTTTCCCATTACAAGCATTGATCTACAGGTCTCAGCCCTCCTTGTGCCACTGGCTGAGAAAAGTCACCCGTGGGGCTAACTGACAGCTATGAACATCTGATTTGACAGTCTTCAGACATGGTTTGGGTCAATTCCTGCTTTGTTTGCAAGGTTCAAACGAGCCAACTAATTAATTGTTTACGTAGCCCACTGGCACATATAAGATGCAAGTCAACTCATGCTTTGTTTACATAATCTAACAGCACAGTCACCACAAGTACTAACTCATGCTTTCTTTACATAAACCTTTAGCGTTAACAAAATGTGAGTCAACTCAAGGTTTGTTTACATAAGCCATCGGCACCGAGGTCATCAGCACACGCTTTGCAAGTCAACGTATTCTTTGTTCACATAGCCCACTGACGGAAAAGATATGTCAACTCATGCTTTGTTAACATATATGCTATGTGAGCCAACTTATGTTTTTCTTTACGTATCTAAGCATATAGACTCTGTAAAAGTCAACTAATGCTTTGCTTACATAGGTCACTAGAATACAAACCATACAACTCATGTTTTGTTTACATAGCGCACTCGCATAGACACCATACAACTCGTGTACATAGCCCACTCACATAGACACCATAAAACTCATGCTTTGTTTACATAGCCCACTCACATAGACACCATACAGCTCATACTTTGTTTACATAGCTCATTAGTATAGACACCATACAATTCATGCTTTGTTTACATAGCCCGCTGGTTTATACACCGTACAGCTCATGCTTTGTTTACACAGCCCACTGCCATAAACACCTGTACAGCTCATCCTTTGTTTACACAACCCACCGGCATAGACACCATATAGCTCATCCTTTGTTTACATAGCCCCCTGGTTTATACACCGTACAGCTCATGCTTTGTTTACATAGCCCACTGGTTTATGCACTGTACAGCTCATGCTTTGTTTACATAGTGCCCTAGTTTATACACCATACAGCTCATGCTTTGTTTACACAGCCCACTGGCATAGACACCATACAACTCGTGCTTTGCTTACATGGCGTAGAAGCATAAACTTCATAGGAGTCAACTCATGTTTTATCTACGTAGGTCACCAGAACCTGCTAACAGAAAAGGAATGATGGTAATTTAAAAGAGAAGACCACTGTGATATTAGAGTGATCCAGATATTTAATTTTACTGTTGCTCTGACGTCTGAACTTCTTAAAGCATACCAAAATATCTGTTACTCTGTCATTCTAAATAAATGCGTGAAAAATTTACAGTGCAACGTACGCTGCGTCTGTTGACGACAGTCTCATAGAAACCATATGCGGGGCACAAGTAAGTACAGAGAGCACAGAGGTTCTTCATTACTGATCTAATTTTATAACGAGAAACCCAGGAGTGGTGGCCTCAAAAAGTCTATCACTTCTCACACAGTTATTGTGGGACACGGAAAATGGACAACTGCCACTTCCTGAGTTCTGCTTTGAATTAGATGGGATCGGGTTTTTAGCCTTTTGCTTAATCATCCTCTCCCCTCCTACTCCTCCGATCTTCTTGCCCTTCCGGCCAAACTGAGAAAATGTGTATTACAGTACTTAGCATACGAACTATGGGGCATATTATCAAGGGCTTTATCGCCGCTTTAGCGGCACTTTTTGCGGCTAAAGCGGCGATATTTTTAACGCCCTATTAGCAAGCTGTCGCTAACAGGCGTTAGCGACAGCTTTCAGGCGTTAGCGGCCGGGTTCTACATCGCCTTGCATGTCAGCGATAATTATCGCTAATGACATGCAAGGTAGGCGTTCCCCACTAAAAGCGACTGTAAACAGTCGCTAACACAACTAACCCCTATTAACAAGGCAGGTGAAGCGATAAAATAAATCGCGCTAAGCGCGTTTATCGCTAGATTTTAACACCTGCTACTGAGGATGACTTACCTGTTCAAAGTATAGGAGGTGGATTGTCAGGCTGAATCCATCCTTGCGTTAATGCGAGAATATCGCTGCTTTTCCAGCGATATTCTCACATTTTGCCGCTATCGCTGGAAATTTTATCGCTATGGAGATAAACCTTGTTAATAGGGTGTTATCTCAGCGATATTTTCCAGCGATAGGCGGCGTTAAAATAATTCGCGCTAAGCGCGGTTAGCGATAAATATCGCTATTCCTTGATAATATGCCCCCTATGACCTTAACAGTCATACTACATGGAAATCTGAAATAAGCAGAATGGTTATAATCTGGAAGTTTCACGGGACTTGTCCCTTGGAGGTGAGGTCAAGACTAATGTGCATATGGTTGGACCCCTTCGGCACCTGCACAGACAAGCACAATGTAATCTATTGCTACCCAGAAAAAGCCCCAGTGGTTAAAAAGCATTGACTAGCATTTCTATCCTTCATTTTTTTACTGTTAGTGAGTTGCCCTGCAAGGATGGCAGCCCTTAGTGGGACTCAAGCTCGATGCCCCTATTGGCAACAGCTGCGCCTCACCAGTGAGACCCCATAAGGAGGCTGAAAATCGTCTGGGGCATGTTCCTTTGACAAGATCAAATTTGATTTGGTCTTCTTCAATGCAATAGATGAGCGAAATAACAATGGAATGAAATGTGACCCTCCAGACCAGTGTTATTGATTTTTTTTTTAAACAGTTCCAATCACCACTCTTCTTTTATTTTATCATCTACTCGAATGATGATCTGAAATTGGTAAATGCGGTATTTTAATATCGCCTGTGGGCTGCTTATCGTTTAAGTGTGATTCTTTTGCATTTTATTTTGTTTCTTTTTTGCCCATTATTTAGAAGGCGCCAGCAGCTCGAATGCTCTAGGTATATAAAACATACTGCAGTGAGACAGAGAGCTTTGCTGTTACATAACCAGATGCTTAAGTGATTCAGAGGAGGTGTGGCCTGGACACTCCAACCTGAAATATAATCCAGATATATGACCCTGGACAGAGAAAGGTTTGCCAGTGGGTCTAGATCTTGGTTGTGTGGCATGGTCAAAGTTGTATTCGATGAGGAGGGTAGCTGTCTTTTATGAATATATTTTAGATTGTCTTTTACTTCATCGGTACTTGAAATTTATCGCTTTGACATTTAGGTCTGTATTGATTCATTTTTTTTCCTAATCTTATTGGTATTTATAAATATTAATTTGGTCTTTGGTGATAAAACGAAGTTACAACTAGTATATTTCCCTATTTATTTAACTGATAAATGTGCTCTCACGCTTCAAAACCTGCAGTGGTTTCGTGAACTAAGACGACAACTATCATAAAAGAAAATAATCTCACTTGAAAAGGATGGCACACGCGCATATCTATAGCTGTAAACTGTAAACACTATCTCCCTGTTCTGCCAATATGCAAATTTACTGGCCTGGCAGACGTGGTCGACAGTATGAAGACCCCTAAACAGATCAAACTTCTGTATTTCTCCCATTTAAAAAATGAATAGAGACAGGAACATTGACAATTTTTATTCCGTGTGTATGTGTATAAATGTGAGTCTTACTTGTATTTCTCCGTGTAAAAATGTGCATACTCACAAAGTCTGCTTGTGCCTTAACAATCAAGTGGAATATCTTGGTGTGCATATGATCACACTAAGTGGCGATTTTCTATACCAGTGGTTCTTAAATTTTTGACTTTGGTGAACCCCCGCTTAATCATAACTGAAATCTGGGGACCCCCCAATGAGTCAGTATTGGAATGCGGGACCTCAGCCTAAGCAATTTAGATTGTCTGAACCGCAAAACAATGGAAAAACATTCAAGCATTCATCAAACAAATACACCAATGATGAAATATTTGATCTAGTTCACCAAAAAATATTTCAAAAATCAAAATGTAAATTTTAATGAGAAGGTTGGAGCTTTTCTAAATTCAATTGAGGTCACCTATCGTCCATATTATATTCTGTTTGATGCACTTGCACTGCTCCCGCAGTTCAATCTCAGAATATCAACCTCATTTTTAGCCTCCAACCAGGGCCTCACACCAGCCCCTGAGGATACACTGCCCGGCCCTGGGAGGCTTGAAACGCTTGCTTGCTGCTTTTGTTACCGAGGGTCGATATTGCACACCACTGCAAAACCGGCCCCCAGCGCTGCAAAATCAGCCCCACCGCTGCAAAACCGGCCCCCACCCTTCCAGCCTCCCAGGGAAATGCCCAATGCCTGGCCGACCAGTCCGGCCCTGCCTACAACCTTAAATTTATTCATGTGTACAGAACTGGTTACATTTTTCAATTTTCAGCTTTGCTTCTTTATTTATATACACTTTATTACTCTGTTCATTTTATTCAATTTTTTAATGCCTGAGTAGACGTTGAGGACTATCAGGGGTCCACGGAACACAGGTTAATAACCTCTGTTCTACAGAAGCATATAGTGGTGTCTGCATGTTCCAATGTCTTTTGATTGCCACAACATTTAGTATTTTGGCTGATAAGCGGGTACGCCGCAGACATGTCACAGAAGCGCATGAACGCATAATTAAATGACAAACATAGCCGTGATTTGTAAACCTACCAGAGCATTAGATGGAGCTACTATTCTTACAAGAAAGCAATGAATGACAGGGTGAGGCTGGCGGAACAGGCGGCTACTTCTTACAGAAGAAGACATTTCAAAGGGTTCAACAGAAGAGTGAACAGCAATTAGTAGGAGACAGAGCTTGCCAATCACGCGGGAATGAAGGCAATAACATGGGTAGAAAGGTAATTAAAGGCCGCACACTATGGAAAATCAGAGCTCTGCCATGAAGAGTGCACCTCTGTCAATAATGTCTGACTGGCGGGAATTGATGCAGTACACCACGTGTACGCACCTAGCAGTCGTTGTCAAAATAGTGCCTGCTCTCCTGAAAGTACCCTTGTCATCCAGTGTGGCAGCAATCCATGATGTGTCATGGATGACCGCCTGCCATGAAAGCAAATTCTGGACAGTGGGTGTAAAAATTCAAGACAAAGGGTCAATTTTATGGACACATTGGCGGAAGTAGCGCAATCTCATACTAAGCAAGTAAATTGACGCCTACCACGAGTACAATTCAAAATAGGTTTATGTTATTTGGCCTGAATAATACATTAACAGTATTGAACACATTTATATGTAACTGGACTTATTTAAAGATTAAAAAGCTAGCAAACTCGCACACTAATCAAGATACCAACACTGATATAAGAAGCAGATTTTCCAGGATTTTCCCTCTTTGCTACAAAAGTCTGGGATCCGTTATCACCTCTATGTTGTTAACACCCAACTCTACCTCAAGGTGTCCTTCGAACATGACATTTCACTCCCAGCCACCACCCTCAACTCTAGCCAAGAATGGCTGACATCTCACCACCTACAACTAAATCCTTCAAAAACTGAGTTCCTTCTTATCTCAAACTCAAACTCCCCTCCTCCTGTACAATCTTGGATGGAAAATCTGAACATTCTTAACTGCAAACCTACCGTAGTTGACAGTACTAAATCCCTAGGAGTCATCCTGGATAAGAGACTTAACCTCCAGTCCCAAATCAACACCATGGCCAAAAATGCATGCTACCAAATACGCTTTCTCAGGGGTATTCAATGTTTCATTCCCGAACAAGACCTGAAAAACATTGTTCAGTCCTTGGTACTTGACTATTGTAATTCACTCCTTGCAGCTCTCCCCAAGATCTAACTTTGCCCTTTAAAATCCATCCTTCATTCGGCGGCGCGCTTCGTCTACAGGGCCAAAAGAAACTACCATATCATGCCTAGGCTGATAACTCTTAGCTGGCTTCCTGTTGAAGCCAGATCAATATATAAAAATGCTTGTATTACCCACTTCCACCCCTTGCTATCGGCCTAACAAACTCAAAATTTCAGGTGGATCTAGACCCTCAGTTATGGCGCAATCTTTCACAGGAAGTGCGACCAGAATTTCGAACTCACTTCCTCCATAACTTCACACTACCACTTCTTTCTGCATCTTCAAAAAGGACCTTAAAACTCTTCTCTTTCAAAGACACTGCTACCAATAATTCTTTGACTCTGGCTGTTTCATGTTCCTCACTGGACAACCAGTTCGATCTTCCACTTCAACTGTGGAATACGTACTTTTGTAACCCTAATCGCTCCAACTTTAGTTTGCAAGGTGTAATTTTTTGTTAATTTATACTCTGTAAATACGCAACCATAATGTCTGATCTATATACTGGGCTTTATTGTAAAGCGCTCTGACACCTCTGGGTAAAGTAAGCGCTATTTGAAAATTTATAAATAAACAAATGTTGGTACCACAAATGTTGGTACCAGAAAGAACACTCATTTGTTGAACATGGACTCCTGGGCAGGGCCTCATTCTATGTACTCTAGGGTAGAAGTAAATTGTGAATGATAACAACAGACCAATGGCTGACAAGAGCTGGCTGAAAGCAGTGGCATAACATACAATAATGCCTCTCCCCCCGCAGAATGTCAAGAGGGGCCCCTGAGCTTCCCATATCGCAGAAATATTCATTGGTTTTTGGCAGAATGGGGCCCTTTTGAAGGGTATGGGGCCAGTGAAAGGTTGGTGCCTCCCACAGCACCACAGGCACTGTGGGTGGAGCGTGTTACGCCCCCAGCTGAAAGGCTTGTTTAAGTATTATATACATCCTGTAGCATACTTCCCCTTTCTGCAGATCGAACTTGGAAGCAACAGTAAAATAGGAAGCTTACAGTCTAGCTACACTGCATTGATGGGAGTGTATTAAAAGTGATAGATTATAAACATGAACTTAGAAACATCCCCACACCCCTGCCATAACAAAAATGCCACTAGTGAACTAGTCAGTTGTTATGGGTAGCCTATGTGTGGACTAGAATCTTACCGGTGGAGTAACATTATAGTCTTTCAAATCAAACACGAGGTTTTTCTCCAGCATACTTCCTGAACTTACACATAGCACTAACTACCCCTGACAAGGTATTGAAGTGCTTTATGCTGGACAGCAGGCTGCTTCAGGACCCAAGGTTAGTGGTTAGTCCAGTCTTATTGGTTACTGTTGGCTACTGGGACTGTTCTTGTGTGCCCAAGCAAACCATTTCATCCATTTACTCAAGTTTCTGTGTGGTGGATTAAATAATTAGGAGTTAGTTGTGATCATTACTGAGGGAGGGAGATTTGTGAGTTCATGTACATGGTTGGTGGGATAGTCAGATGAGCTAGAGAAAATTAGGTATTTTAGAGTTGGTGGGGTCTGACTTTTAGAGGAAATACAGGTTGTATTCTTGTAAATGACTTGTGGGCAATTTGCAGAAATACAATATTACAGATTAAGGCAAACATCCATCTGGCAGTAGGTTGTGCTGAGAGAGAAGAGGCATGCAGAGAAGGAAAGGGAAGGAGAGAGGGATTTTAAAGAATAATGGACGGGTGACATTCAATCAATCAAGTCATACTTGTAGAGCGCTGCTTGTCACCTGAGAGGGTATCCAAGAGCTTGCTGCAGGTTTCAGTCGAGAATTCAGTGCGGAGGTGGAGGGGGAAGGCGTTACAGGATTTGGCGGCGAGATTGGAGAAGAAGTGTTCTCTGGAGTGGTACCAGCATGTGCGAGGTGTCTGTGCGAGCGCGAGGTGTGTGGAGTAGAGGTTCCTGGGAAGTCAGTGGAAATGCAGGAAGTGGTTCATGTAGGCGGGTCCTTGATTGTGGGGGGCTTTGCAGGCGGGTCAGGAGTTTGAAAAGACATCACTTCTGGATCGGGAGTCAGGGGAGGTCCTTCAGGTGCTGGGTGATGTAGGTTCTCTTGGGCAAGTAGAGGATCAGTCTGGCGGCTGCGTTCTGGATCATCTGGAGTCTTTTCATGAGTTTGGTGACAGAACCTGCATAGAGTGCGTTGCTGTAGTCCAGTCGGCTGGTGATGAGGGCCTGCAAACAGTGAGGGTTAAGGTGTACAGGAGCTCATAGGTCAACTTGCAAGATGAGCTAAACCCATCCACTAGATTTAGTAAAATAGCAGGAAGTCCTTTTTTTAATGGTATTTGGACGTTAATCCACCACAGTAAGATTTTTGGTATAAACGTAAAATACAATTATACTCTTAGACTAAGCACTAGAGCTAGTACTAAATCAAATATAAATCCCCAAACCAAACAAATAATACCTTTAGCAGTTTCAGAAAACTAAGATGGACTGCATATGAGCAGTGTTCAGCTTGTACAACCTAATTGGCATCTTCCAGCCATTTAAACCCATGAGCTTTTCCTAATATAAAGGTAATTATAACTTGCAATCCCAATGCACATCTTCCTTTGTTAACTTTTTGTGACATACATGATGTTCTGATCAGACCCACAAGATGGTCAAAAGTGCCTGATATAAAAATAAAATGTAATCCTCTTAAGAATGGAGTGTGTTTTTTAAGGAAACTCCACAACATCAGGATTATAAATGCTGTATCGAGTAGGGCACTGTCTGGGAAAGTAGGACTCCCAACTTAGCAAACACAGAAAGCCCCACATTGGCAGATAAAAATATGAACCCAGACTTCGCTCTTTAATAGTGCTTAAAACAAAAGTAATCTGGAATTATCCTGTGTTTATTTATTTTGCATGCTGTCATCTAGAAAAATGTAAGCATTCACTGGATATACAGTCCCTTTACCTTTAAAGAAGAAATGTATTTGTCTCCCTGAACTTTCATCACAGAACAGCAGTTGTTCAGATGGACACAGATGTTGTCCTGAAAATCATAAGCTAGACTGGCATATTTGAAGGTGCTCTCGTGTATCAAAAATGCGTGCTAGTCCCTGGAAGCTCAAGCCAGGCTTGAGCCAGATGCCTGGCTTGGGCTCAGTTTGAGGCCCTTGTGTAACCTCGAGCCCAATGCGAGCTGAGTTTTCGTGTGGCTTTTGCCAACCACCCACACTCTACCCGTCTGGACAAAGAGTTAAAATTAAAGCATTAAAATTTGATGTAAAAAAGGAGAGACAAATAAATATTCATTTAGTGACTGATTTGTACAAATTGAAACCAGAAAACCAGGGACTAATACCTGCTTCCCACTTAACCAAATGGTGTAATCTTAGGCAAATATTTTATTTCGGTGATCATCATTTTACTTCATTACCACATATGAAATCAACTTCAAATATGTGAGCTCAGAATAGGAGGTTTACAAAAACTAGTGTGTTGATTTATTAGACTATAATATTGCCCTATCTATACGAATATGTCCACATACAGTGTGCATATGACAACTGACTTATCTCTTAGGTCACTAACATTCTCTCCGGGGCACAGAAGTGGGCAGAAATAGTTCCAAGTTTATGTTTAAAAACAATCACTTTTAATAAGTGCCTCTTAGTGCAGTGAAAGAATGTGACATGTTATGGTCAAAGCTTCTGCATGTTAAGGAAATACACTTGTTTGCAGAAGCGGCTCCTCCGCGTCGCCCCCCCCCCCCCCCCCCCCCCCCGTTCCCAAAACAGCAGGAAAGGAAAAATAATACAACACTCGTTTCATTTCTCCTTTCCTGTCGTCTTGGGGCCGGGCCTGGGGGGGTGACAACACTGAGGGCAGTGGCGTGTGCAGTCCCTTCATTCCACATGATGGTTTGGCCGGCCATCTCAGGCCGGCCAAACCGTCATGTGCAGTGAAGCTCTCTCCAACCCCAGCTGCATTGCTGGGGATGAAGAGAGCAGGCACAGACTCCCAGTCTGTCCAGGAGCGCTAATCGAAAGCGCTCAGGCCAATCTGGAAGCTGCTCTCATTGGCCGCAGGGCAGGCTGGGCGCTTGTGTCTTTAGAAGAGAAAGGAGCAGAGGAGAGTGACGCGGGAGGCTGAAGATAAGTTTTTTTTTAAATTATTTTTTATTTCCCCCCCCTCCCTTCGCGACCCCTATGCCCCCTCAACCCCCCGGCCGCCCCTCCACCCGTAGCAAACACCGGCCACTACTGCTTGTTTGAATTTTTAAGAGATTTTATCATATGCTTGTTGCATACATAGCTAACATTTTCAGGGCTCTGCTCGTGCATGAGCTCTTGCACGCTGCCAGACCCTTGGCTCTGCTCTCCTTGGTAATTTGTTGGCTCATCCACCTCTAAAATACCACCATGATAATGGAGGTTCTTTCAATTAACATATTTGCCTAGGATCACACAATTTGGTCAAGCAGTATGCAGCTTGATATTTCAGTAACGCCACCCACCTTTAATTGTGATGCTGTGTTTGTAAACCCCTCACTTGACACGAAGAAAGCCAGAACATTTACAAATGCGCAAAGCAGGTTACAATAAGCCCACTTGCCTGTACTGGAATCAAGGAGGCAAAAGAGCTAAGGTGTGCTTGGCATGCCCTAGAGTAATCCCTCCCAGGACCAAGCAACAGGGCCAATTAAAACATTGAGTTGATGGGGGTTTAAGAGCCCAAGTATTGGCTGCTCACATACAAGCCAATCTAGGTAACGTTACACACTGTTGCCACAGTTCTCGTAGGACATTGGAGGGTGAAATCCAGATGCAGTATTAGCTGTCACCCTGCATTGTACAACAATTACGGACAAACTGCGTCTATTGAAGAAGCCATTACAGACCACAGACAAAAGTCCAAAATTACGGACTGTCTGTGTAAATAAAGGATGAGTGATCACCCTACCTGTGACAGAAAGCACTGTGAATGTTAAAGTCATTATTTTAAACTTGTTTTACAAACAGGATAACATAGGCTGCCACTAAATATGCAAAAAAATTAAGTTTAAGATTTTTTAAAAAGTACTTCCAAAGTATAGAGTTTAGTAATCCAGAGACCGTACTTAGCCCAAACATTTTTATTGTCTCTGTCCTTTAAAAGCACTCACTCCAAGGGGCAGCTTGGAACACTCTTACAATACCTTTCAAAAAGAATACATCATTGTCATTAGGAAGTTTCAATTCACTCCGTCAATTAACTCTAATAATGGCTTCCCAACAGTCTTTACATTTTCAGATTAACCAATTGCACACATTTACATTTCCTTCAGGCAAGCCGCACCTTGGCAAAAAAGCTATTTAGCAGCCTGCCCCTCCCTTGACCTCACAGGAGGCTCCATTCCATCTTAAGCTCCAGGCATTTTACCTGTCGAAATTAACTTTTCTCTTTTAGTAGAAAGGCTAAAATTGCTATCAAATGTTGTCCGTTTAAAGAGTCAGGGACAACGGACATCAGGGCTAATTTACGGTCAGTCCATGCAAATTACAGATGGGTGGTCACCCTAGATATGTGGCAGACCTGCCAACTCACACAGTGCCACCGTGTGTCACACGATTTCGGCTCCCTTCACACGGTCACCTGAAGAGCAGCCAAAATCACACAGTGGCAGGGAAAACGAGCTGAAAACCACTGTAAACAGTGGATTTCCAGCTCGTTTTAACAAGGTATAGTACACGAGACAGTCAATGTCCCTTAGTTTGTATTGCCAATGTACACAGATGACATCTTCAAGGTGAGCAATCGCTTATGACAACACAAGCAATACCACCAATGATAATATTGGAAACGTTAAGATGACACCACAATCAAGCTTTTAAGGACAAATAGAAAAAAACTACTCCACTTAAGCCGCATTGTAGCTTTAAGTGTCACCCTGCAAATTTTGTTAGGCAGCACTGTCGTCACACTTTCTAAGCACCTACACTATTCTGGCCAGTGTAGGATGGCCACTGCATGTGTTTCTGAATACCCACAAAAGTGCAACTTTATGGGTGTTCCTCACTTTTGCATTGGCTATTCATGGTGCACCCATGTTTCCTCGCCAATTTATCCCACTTAAAGACTGTGGATAAATATGCACAGCATGTTGCTCTTCCGCAGTCATATGTGCAGTTTCTGAACACGGATATATGCAAGTCCTGGTTTTGTGAATCTTGACGGGGGCCAAAAGTGCCAAGCAGCCGAATACTTTATAGACGCTGTTAAGGTTACTTGGTCTCAAGACCATTCTTGCCTTATTTTTACACTCTGTGAAGTTTGATCGACATGAATAGCTGATGCTTACCTACCTAAGTATAAAAACCCTTATGTAGAGGCAGGCAACATACACATGCATGTGCAAACACACACACGTGTCCTGTGCAAGATTCATAGGTTTAGAACAGGCAGTTGTAGTGCAACCTTCCCTCTATCTCACTCTCTTTAGTTGCATCTGAGGCGGGTACTGAGTTACTACTGGAGTAGCTGCAGAGCCATACAGGTTGTGCATGATTGGCTCTGGTGGCAGAGCAGTCAGGGATGACCAACAAGAGACACACCTGCCCAAGACAGCCGGGTGAGGTCTCTATCCAGACCTGTTAGACACCCAGGCCATGAGTGGGTTTGAGGCCTTGGTTCCAAAACACAGAAGGGATCAGTAGAAATTTATGAGCATGTATTTGACTGCCGCAGCTAACACTCTTAGTTTTTCGTTTCGACTCCTGATCCAATTCACATTCTGTACCTCAATAGCTCCAGTCACACCACTCTCTCCCACCAGCAATTCCTTACTTCAGTGCCCCATACCCCACACTGTTGTGATGTGTACATGTATGCTCTTCCATTCACCACTCTCTGTACCTGCCAGTCTTTTCGCTATGGCCCACCAAGCTCTCTACTCTTCCTGTCAATCTGCACCCAATGCTCCTCTCCACCTAAGTCATTCTGAGTGATTTGTACCCACCTCATCACTCCATTTGCTCCTTTATGCTCTTCAACATTCTCACCTCTCCCTCTTTGAAGTTACTTGAAACCCCTTCTCTCTTCCTGACATTTTGTACCTCAGTACCCATCCACCCCACTAACGCTTTCCCTTTGTCCTTTTATTACTATCACATGACCCCAAGAAACGTGTGCAACAATTAAGCGAGCCATGTATTTTTAGCCAACAGCGCAGTGCATACTGGGACCTGAAGAAAAATTTAGCTAAAAGACCCAGAAAACAATATGCCACTCACAAAAACTAGGGCAGCTTGACGAGTTCAGATATGATGGGACAAAACAGCTATGCAGTTTGTATGGCATGTTAACTCACACTATTTCTGTCATAATGCGCTCCCCAACATTCATGACCGCTCTTCTGTAATCCCCTTGCTTTATATCCTCCCCACGCAAATCTCTTACCTCATACTCTTCCTGACTTTCTGTACTTCAGTGCCTCCTAATACTGCTGACTGCTCTTCTGTTATTTCATTCCTCTATATCCTTACTTCACGAGTCCATCTTCCATCACACACTTCCTCTGTCATACCCTACAAAATCACAGAGAAGTGCATGTAGACGCATATAATACTCACGTCGTACAAACACAACCCAACTCCCCACCTCTCTACTCGAGAGCCTTAAAACAGTTTCGGTTGCAGTGACCACGGTACATCCTCTGTCGCAGCCCACATGAGATTATCTCTTCAAAATAAAACTTAGAACAACAATGCTTATCCATAAAATTAAAGTACTTTGTCAGTACTCACATTTCTTGGCTACTGAAATCTTCTTTGTTTGGGATCCTTCTACTGTAGTATTTTCCTGTACGAGCAAATTTCCATTTTACCATCTACCACCTTGAGGCTCCAAAAAAGAAACTAAAAGACTGGTATGGTGACAGACGTGATGAACTTTTTAACCGGATGCCACATTTGCATTATGTCTGTGTGACGGAGCACAAATGTGACGAAACCCACCACGAGCCAAAGACAGATAGCCTCGGTGTTTCCCTGAAGTGGGATTGCTTGATAACAGGGCGAAAATGGTGGCGGGGAAACCTGTACTTCTCTCCTAACCAATCAAAGGTGTGCGTTGAACTTTGAGACTCCTGTCGCCAGACACGTCCAAGTAAAGGAGGAAGTTGAGATTGCGACTGCAAGCCACTCATATTTCCATCTTCCGCTACGCTGTCAGGTTCAAAGATGTGTGGTGGCCAAAAAAAAACACGTTTTTGACGTAAAAAAAATGAAACGACTGCAAAGTGATAGCACTATGAAAGGAAAACGCTGAGTTCTCTGAAAAGCGCCAGACAGGTTTCTCTCTTTCCTCCTCCCCTGCCTCTCGAGTGGAGTCACAGGCATGTGGCTTATCCAGTCCTGCCTAGAAGAGAGTGCCAGGTAAAACCACAAGGGCTTTGTGACGCCTCTTTTTTGAAAGAGCACATGAGAAAGGTGAAAGAAAGCAAAATAAACTAAGGAGTAATAATACCTTGTCAAATGTAAGACTGCTTCTTTCTTTTAAAGACAAGAACTTGCTTTGTTTATACCCTGCTTTTAAGTGTGTTGGGCAGGTGCCCTAGGAAGGACAGCATTGTTCTACAAAAGTGTGAAAAGGCAACAGAGACTTGTCACACCTTAACTGTCAACTGGTTATATGAAGAAAAAAACACAAAAATAGTAATCGAGGAAAAATAATGCAAAATGTGAATTGCACCATTGTTGCTTATTGTAAAGAAAGATAAAGGACATCTTCATAAAGAAGATGGCCGCCGTGTAGGAGCCTCCCGCAGGAGCTCCAGGTTTTTGGGATCACCTTTTGGTGGATATCCCTGCATAAACCACACCAACACACTGGCCTGCCTCCTGCCTACACTTCATGTATCTACTGGGCGACTCCACGGTTGCACTACAAAGAGGGATGGGACGGCAACTCACCTGAAGTGTTGGTCTGACCACGGTGGCGACCCTGACCTGCAGCCACTCAACCTGATCGGCCCGACTCCAGCGCTGCTTGAAGACTGCCCATCTCGGTGCATTTGGGTCTTGCGAGCTGGATCCATCAGTGTTGGTGCAACGCCGGGTCTCGACGCGTATCTTCATGGTGATGGATTGCGGGTGGGTCCTGTGAGGTAGACCGATTGCTGCCATGCGTTGTGATCAGCTCCGGAACGCAGAAATGGCGGCGGTCAGTCTCTGTGTCTTGGACTCGAACCGAGCAGTTTTCCTGAGGGCGGACGGGTGGGCAGTCACCGCTTATCTTCTGGCCGGCCGCTGATTGTCGTTTCTCCACCCGCTGACCGACTCACTCCACACGCGGCAGCGGGGAGCCTATGAATGCTGCGCATTGCATCGGATCTGCTCCGGGATCCCACGGGAGGCGGGACCGGCAGGAGAGCGGTTTGCGCACATCGCCTTGCCAGCATCGGATGTCGGTTCGCGGAGCTGGGTGATCTCTTGTGTTGCGGAGGTGATCTCCTCCGGTGGTCGTGTGGGATGGACGCCATTTCCCAGCTTGCCCATCTCTCCTTCTTGTATGCCCCTCCTTCGTGACCCTGTGTTGGTTTCTCTGGCCTGATCCTCTGGCTATCTGCAGGAGGAGAGGGGTCAAGTTAAATTTTGGGAAGAGGTTTGCATTCCTTCAAGGAGGTCCTGTGAATCGGCATAGAGCTTGATGCCTGACTTCAAAATGGCGCCTGCTTGAGACACATCCACACTGTTAATAAACAGTGAAACAGGACTTCTTTCAAGCTGACTGTCCTTAAAATGGCGCCTGCTCGAGACGGCAAATAAATCGGACCTCTCTACCACACTGTTATTAACAGTGAAACAGGTCTAAGTGTCTGGACTAGGACATGGATATTTTTAAAGGGAAAGGAAATAAAGGGGACTCCAATGCAGCGTTAGAGTGAGGGAGAACTTTGAGTGGCCATAGCCTGACGTATATGCTGAAGAACTGACACCCCTTTCTCTTCTTCTTATCATACTCACTGAGTTGTTCTCTAAATATACTGGTTGGACAAATTTTAATTCATTTATTAGTTTAAATCTACCCCTATTGACGGGAGTTGGTAGGAGTGAGGGAGTGAGAGAGGGAAAAAAAAGAAGAAAAAAATGGCCAGAGACCTGGAACCTGCAGGCCAAAATGCCTACACCATTCTCTACCCGCCCAACCTCTCCAAAAATGCGACAAAGAAATTCAAACACCGGCTTATGATAATTCATCCTGAGACTCTTGTTTTAGACACTTACTTCTGCTCTAACAAAGGCATCATTGCCAACGACCTTATCTTCCACACGAAAAAACGTGCCCAATGGAGAAATACCTTCTACGCTATGCTCCGAATTTCCATAACGAAGAAATCCCTGCATGCCCTCAAATTGACGGTTACCGCCTCGGACTTTTACCCAGGGAACGCCACCATTACTATCTACAACAATGGTAATATTCTTATACAAGCCTCTAACGATAATCTCGATATCTTTGACAGGCTCTTCCCTATTCTCAAGAGAGCAGTAAACAATAAGAATAGCACACTCACCGCACCCCCGCATCTTCAGGATTTAGAGGTCCCCCTAACTACTCTTCTTCAAAACACCACATCAAACTCTCCCAATCTGACAAATATCGCTCCTGTCAGTGTGTCCAGCCCCCCAGACACCTCTGACATAAATACACATGGGTCCCTTGGCCCAGGCGTGATAGGGTTGTACTCAGCCACTATCCTCAGCAGTGATGAAACCACCAGTAATCCCCACCACCTAGTCCGTTTGGTCGAATCCACGCCGGGACCCCCCAGACCAGAAGAGACAAGGTTGGTCTTTGCTTCCGATCTCATCATGGCTGACGCACCATCGTTATCCTTGCCCTCCTCGCGGGATGGCACCAATTGGGATGCCTCCAACACCGCCCTCCTCTTCCCTCCTTCAGTCAAATCGGATCGCTTAGATCCCCCTCACCCACTGTCCTCCTCGATATCTGAGGGAACCCTTACACCCGGTACACTCATCCCGCCCATCCAATCACAGAACCCAGTGACCTCTCCTCAACTTCACGAGGATGCCCCCATCAGATTGCCTAGCCCCTATACCACTCCACCCATGGACATGGATCCCACATTAAACTTCCCGCCTCATCCTCACGCATTGACCCTTATTGAAGTTATCCCCAAGTAAATGGAGAACGTGATCTTGCATATAGAACATACTGGCGGCTCGCCCTCCATCCGGTTGCCTAGCCTCTATACCACTCCACCAATGGACGTAGATCCCACACTAATCCTCCCAGTTCAGCTTCCTGCATTGACCCCAATTGAAATCATCCCCAAGCAAATGGAGAATGTGATCCGGCATACAGAACCTACTGACGGATCACCCTCCATAATGGATCATACAGCCATACATAAGGTAGATATCCCCAAGCAATTGGAGACCACGCATAATGACTCTACAGGCGGATCGTCCTCCATAACCGATCATACGCCCACACCCGCTTCCTACTTTCCCAATTCCGTCTGGATCAATCAACTTAATGAGCTAGCTACTGGCCTATCCCATATTAAGGACGAAACGCATAACCTTTCTATTATCACGAAAGATCTTCTTATCTTACACAGAGCCACCAACGACACCGTGAATCAAATCAGTCGCCAAATGAGAAACTACATCCCCACGAATGCTCACACCGACAACACTAGTCAGTATAACCAAAGCAACGTCCAATCTAGTAGACGCACATCCAAGTTCACACTCCCCTTAAACACTAATCTGGGTAGTTTACCCCCCCCCCCCTTCGTGGCCTAGGAGGTCAAGCGATGAATTATCAGACAGAGAAATAGATGACCTCCTCACGTCCTATGCCCGGGATACTGACAATAGTAAGTCCCATTATGACACTATTCAAACCATTGTAACCAATCCCCTCAGAGAACTGACACTCAATAACAGATCTGTAAATAGAGATAACCTCACAAATATCAACTTAGAACAGATTACCTTAAACCACTCGATTAACAAGTTGAAGTGTGGGCTCATTAATTGCAGATCTGCTAGCAAACATGCGACTGATATATTCAATCTCATTGTAGAGAACGATTTAGACATTATGGTCCTCACAGAAACTTGGTTGAATAACTCCTCCTCATCCATTCTCGACTTACTGGTTCCTCCTTCCCATGATCTAATCCGACTTGATAGAATCGGGAAACTAGGGGGAGGGGTAGCCTGCATTTATCGTAACTCAATATCAGTCAAGCAAGCGGACTCCATCGGGCTATCCTCCTGTGATTATCTATGCATTAATATCTCGGATGCTAAGTGCATCACCAGCAAGCTACACATATTCTACCACCCCCCAGGCGATAATTTGACTTGTATCGACGAGATACTGGAGATCATGGCATCCAACGCCAACTCACTAGTTCCTCAAATATTCTTGGGTGACTTCAACCTCCATTGGAACAACGCAAACGATCATATTGTAGGCTGTCTTAAAGAGTTTCTGTCAGAGCATGATCTAACTCAATTCTGTGACAGCCCAACGCATAACAAGGGAGAGACATTGGACCTCATCATTACAAAATCAAACATCGTCCTACTAGAATCCATCACCCCATGCGATTGGTCTGATCATTATTGCATCCTCTTCTCCATCAATATTGAAGTTACTCATAAAAGGGGCCAACCCTCAAAAACAAGGCAATGGAAACGGAACTTACAAAATATCAACTCCATCTCCTTGGTAAACCGTTGCAACTCCGCTCTGACCCTCATGACGGACATGTCTGATGTACATGACCTCACAACCTTCTACAATGCCACGTTACTCGAAATCCTGGACTCTATAGCACCCCTCCAGGAAAAAAATGTCTCCTCTAAGATTTCCAAGCCTTGGTTCAATGATGGCCTGAACTCGGAGCGTAGACATCTAAGAGTTGCAGAGCGTCTATGGAAATCGGCTCCTACCACTGATAACCTTGAGCACCTTAGAAGGTTAAGGAACTCTTACAACAGGAAGATTCTTAAGGCAAAGGCAGACTTTTTCAGAACTCAGTTGAACCAAGCTATCAACCGGCCAAAAAAACTCTTTGAAATCGTCAAGCATCACAATCATGCGATACATCTAACTCTAGGGAATTAAATAACCCGGCCACACCTACCTGTGACGTGCTTGCCAACTTCTTCCACGAAAAGACTAAGACCATCGAGCTAAACATCCAATCCAAGATGGCCCTCCCGCAACCTATGGTCCAAGATCCTAAATGGGGCACTCTATTCGAAGTACATTTTAATAATCCAGGGGAAGTCACAAAAAACAACGCCTCTTGGCACACCTTCTCGCCAATCTCTCAACAAATTATCGACAACACTCTTCAAGCAATCAACCCCTCCAATCATTTCTCTGACCCCCTACCTCCTGCCCTATTCAAAATTTTAAAAACATCTATCCTACCATTTTGGGCGAAAATTGTAAACGCCTCCCTGAGTCAAGGTGTCATTCCGGACTGCCTTAAAATAGGGCAGGTCACACCTATACTAAAGAAAGCTGACCCCTCTCCATCTGATCTAAACAACTACCGTCCTATAACCAACATCCCCACTTTGGCGAAACTATTGGAGAAATGTGTACAAATTCAATTATGCAACCACATTGAGAATTACAACCTCCTAGACAGTCACCAATCGGGCTTCCGCCGAGGACACAGCACAGAATCGGCACTCACACACATTATGGATGATATACTAAAAATGCTTGACCGCAATGAAACATGCCTACTGATCCTGCTTGATCTGTCTTCCGCCTTCGATACGGTCAAGCATGACAACCTTCTGTCCCTATTGGAACGTAGGATGGGCCTCTCGGGCACAGTGTTGCAATGGTTCTCCTCCTTCTTGAATAACAGAACTCAAAGAATCAAGATGAAGAATTCACTCTTGCAACCTTCTTTGGTCACACTTGGTGTTCCGCAGGGATCTGCCCTATCACCCATTCTTTTCAACCTCCTAATGGAGCCTTTGGCGAACGCACTGAAATCAGCGAACATTCTATATCACCTGTACGCGGATGACACCCAGTTGTATCTGAAAATCACCTCGCCAGATGACTTCATTGCCCTCAACACTATTCTTCTGAACACGCAAAGCTGGCTCACTAACAACCACCTCATGTTGAATACCAAAAAAACGGAATTCATTCTCATCTCGCCACCAAGCCACATACCAAAGCTAGACCTATGGTTAAAACACCTAACCTCCTTTGACTGTGTCCCCCTCATCATTGACTCAGCAAAATCCCTAGGAATCTCCATAGACAAACATCTGAATATGCAGTCGCACATCTCTATTGCCACCAAGGGAGCTAATCACAAGATGAGTATATTAAGGAAACTCAAACCCTTCCTCCCTCAGGCAGATCTAAAAACGGCAGTGCAAGCCCTAGTGCTACCAAGATTAGACTACGGAAGCACCACCCTCTGTGGTCTCCCCAAATACAAGTTGGCTCCGCTGAGAGCAGCACTGAATGCTGCGGCTAGACTGGTATCAGGAACCAAAAGAAATAGTCACATCTCACCAACCCTGAAAGCATTGAATTGGTTGCCTTACAAGGCAAGAATACACCTTAAAGTGGCCTGCATGACGCACAAAGCAATTCACAACAATACACCCAGTTACTTGGCTCTAAAGCTGGAAAGGTCTGGAGGCTGCAGACAACTACGAAGTGCGAGCACTTTCCTTCTGAAACCGCAATCCTTCCATAAGAGGAGAACTGGTTGTAGAGCTTTCTCAGGGATTGCACCAAAGATCTGGAACTCTTTACCTCCACTAGTGCGTGGAATCACTTCCTTTACAGCATTCAAAAAGGAAGTAAAAAGACTACTAATGAACAAATTCATGTCCTAAGTTTTAATTATAGGAGGTCTCCGAGTCATCTTTAAGAGCAGAATACCATTGCCTATCTCAGATGGACTGTATGTAAGACTTATAGCACAGCCCTCTTTGCTCAATAATTGTATGTAGTGTAAAGCCTAGTTGGCTGTGGGTCCCCATGGTCATCTATACATTTTATATGCACTGTGAATCAATAGAGGTTATAATATTTATGTTTGCTAGCACAATCACCTAATGTTCATTAACTATCTTTTGTACATCGTCCTGCAGTATCATGGTCCTCTATGTTTGTTATTCATATATTTTATATTTCTTCTATACAAATTGATACACTAGAATGCGTGTATACCACCTCAACCATCTATGTTCTTATACTGTAAAGCGCTCTGATACCCTTGTGGGTCACTTTCGCGCTATATAAAACTTTATAAATAAATAAATAAATCGTGGAACCAACATATAATTGCAGGCCATGCTTGTCTCGTTCGCAAAGCTTCTAGACATCTCCTGATTGGTTATGAGCAAAGGACGTGAGGCGCTTGGAAAAGTTGCTCATAGGCTCATCTCGTCATGGATCAGTAACTTCTGTCTCCCTCTGGTGGTACTGGTAAAAGGGGGTTTAAAGCTGGTATCGAATACCCACATCTTTCCTACAGTCATCCTGTCGATAACCAGGTGCGCCCAGTGAAACCAGCGCTTCTCTGGAATGTTGGTGCCAGCCTTTTCGAGGAACAGTTCCTGGGGTAACGTGGTTAAGGCTGATGAGTATGTCTATGATATGAGAGCTTAGGCTCTAAGAATATCAGTGGTGTTCCTGAGCAGGTACATACATATTATACCTGCAGTTAGTACTACATAGTCCCTACTGGTTAGTACAGTCGAACCCTGATGTCCGAAGTTGTGTGATTCTAGGCAAATTAATTAATCTCCTTGTGCATCAAAAAACTCTAAATATACAAAACTCAATGCAACTGCAAATATGTGAAATGTAAGAAATGATGAATTCAAATATGTAAAATCCCCATTTAATTGACCTTTTATTTGTATAATCAGCCCTCTCTCCCCCCGAACTCATATTAATGTACAGCGATTCATTGTTTTCAAGCTAGGTTAGGGCTACATAAATATCAACACATACATACATACATACATGTCTGGATCATGCAAGTGCAACAACTGTAAACCATTCAACAGCAATGCTTTTTGGTGTTGGTTCAGAAACAAGACTTTTTCTAAGCCACAGGAGTATAGCCAGAGAAAAAGTCAAAAAGAGTAACAAACTGGAAACTTGCAAGGGTTGAATCTGAATGCTATGCTTAAAACGATAGAAGAGAAGGAGCTATTGTTTAGCTAATGGCAGTCAAAAAACGTTCTCCCAGATTTCGTCAGCTACAGAATGAGGTCCACTGCCCTTACTGCATCATGAGGCAGAATTAATCCAACATGGTCATACTTACCCTGAATGGAACCATGAGCCTTGTAAGAGTTTGCCTTGCGGGCTATTCCGTCCTTGATGGATTTATCTTCTGCCATATACAAGCGCCATAGGCTGTAATGCCCTTGTAATAAGGTGGACAGGATATCCGCTATGTTTGTGGAGGAGTATCCCATTCGGCAAACTCTAACGAAGGCCCAGTGTCCTCAATCTACACCTCTTTCACAAGAAGCATCAAATCCTTAGTTCTGTAGTAATAAGGGAGCGTGTCGAGGTCTTGTTCAGCATTTCTGGATTGAGACGTCAGAAAAACACAGGAAGACTGATTTCTTGGTTCAGGTTGAAATGCAAAAGACTGTTGGTTAAAGAGCACATCCTTCTACCTGTAAAATGCTGTGCAGTGTTCAGAGTGTGACTTCAAGTCACTGACCATTTTTGCGGACGGAATAGCCACGAAGAAGGCTTTTGTCAAGAGGAAATGTGCCAGCATGACATGAGTTTACATTATTTGTTGCCAATCCTGGCCCAATTAATTTTGAGTCCAGATTTTCAAAGTGTGCATCTATGGGGTGAGTTTGTGCGATTTCCATGGTTAGTACACCTGCGAAAAGTATTTACCAAACTTTTGCTGGTATTTTACCATCCAGAAAACTAACACAGATTCACACAGGGTAAGGAGACGAGAAAATATGTTTCATAGTGGGATCGAACGGGGGTGGGGGCGAGATTTGCAAAACTAATGCAGTAAAGGGAAAGGGATTTCTCCTTGGAGCAACATATACCCCTGTGACAAAAAGCAAAAAAAAGACAATATAATCAGCAAGTCTTAATGCACTTTAACGAAACAGGTCCACATTTGGAAAAGTACACAATCCCGTTTTCGATCCATTAATAGATCCCTATTTCATTGTATCTGCAGAGGTCGCAGCTTCACAAAAGAACTAGAAAAATTTAAGCATTCCAGAAAAGTTGGAAATGTCCTCAAAATGTAGATGCATACTTGCGCGAGCAAATGTCCAGGCCCTTTAAACTGAGTTCTCTCAAGGACAATGGTTAGGGCTAAGTTATAGTTAGGAAACCTTTATAACTTTATTTATTTATTCTTTCCATACAAATCCAACTTAAACACCACAAACATTACAACTTTGGAAGTTATAGTTATAACTAAAACGTATAATTTAAGTAGCACATTCAAGGTACTATAAGTCTTGCACCTCCATGCATAGTGTTACTTATAACTTACATTTTTAATTTACACACCTCCTTCAAATTACCATGAGTTGCACACCTCCATACACTGTGTTGTCACCTCACTCGCCACACTACATTAACTATTGTTAACATTATAGTTAGGTGAAAATTTCAGTGACAACGTAACGTTTTAAACTAAAAAAAAAACTGTGAAATTCATCAGATATAGTTATCTGTAGTAACTATAACTGGTGCCCTAAGGTTATTGTAATTCACGCCCTTGCCGTGCACAGCTAATTATCCCACACATTACATCACTTATGACATGATCTATGATATCATTGACAACATCACTGCAACATTTAAAATGACATCATTTATGACCATACTGTACATGGTAGGACACGAGTTATACTTACTAAAGATAATTATAACTGGTGAAGTTCAGTGTTTTTTTGAGTTTACAAACATTACGTAGTCACTGAAATTTTCACCTAACTATAACGTCACTTTAACCTTTGTTTTTTTCAGTGACACCCACACATTAACAGGATGCAGGGAATCCTGGTTAATTCCCTAGTTTTAGGTGGAGAGCGGCTCCTTTATTAGAAACACTCTACAACATCACCGAGACTCCAAAACTGCTCACCTCAAATGTCTGTTTTTCGAGCAGAGTTTTTAAGCATAGCATGAGAACAGTGCCATTGATGCCGAACTGAAAAATGATGACTCACGCCCTCGCCATGCACAGTTTTCTCATCAATTATTTCTGCAAACGTTGCAGTGATATTATCAATGATGTCATAGAAGATGTCATGGGTGAAGTAATATGTGGGGTAATTAGCAGTGCATGGCGAGGGCCTGAGTTATAGTTACCTTAGGGCACAAGTTATAGTTACTTGAGATAACTATAACTTCTGAATTTGTATGGTTTGTGTGAGTAAATTCTAAACCTAACTATAATGTCCCTGTAACCTTTGTTTTTTTCAGTGAATTTCGAAGATTTTTTCAATTTTATTTCCTAACTATAACGTCCTTGAAACCTTTGGTTTTCTCATTGAATTTCTATGTTTTTCTAATGCTATTTCCTAACTATAACGTCCCTGTAACCTGGATGTGAAAGGGTGTGTGTGAGTGGCTGTGTAAGTGGGTGTATGAGTGTGTGGTGGGTGTGTGAGTGCATGTGTGACTGGCTGTGTGGGTCTGTGAGTGGGTATGGGAGTGGCTGTGTGGGTGTGTGAGTAGGTGTGTGAGTGACTGTGAGGTTGTGTGAGTGGTTTTGTGGGTCTGTGAGGGGTGTGTGAGTGGCTGTATGGATGTGCGAGTGGATGTGTCAGTAACCTGAGCTAAATATAACTTACCCCCCTGTAATGCACTGCTTATGATCTCACATATTAAATCACTCATGACATAGTCAGTGACATCTCTAATGACATCACTGATGACATCACTGATGAAATCCTCCAGTGAGTGTGAGAGTTTCGTAAAAGTTTGTTCAATTCAAAGATATATACTTAGCTACTATATAAGTTAAATTAGTACTTTCTGTAGTACTATTTTTAACATATGTTATCTGAGTGGCTGTGTGACTGTATGAGTGTATGAGTGGGTGTCTCAGTGGCTGTTTGGGTGTGTGAGTGGCTCTATGAATCTGTCAGTGGGTGTGTGAGTGGCTGTGTTGCTTTCTCAGTGAGTGTGTGAGAGGCTCTATGTGTCTGAATGGGTGTGTGAGTGGTTTTCTGGGTGTGTGAGTGGCTGTGTGACTGGCTGTATGGATGTGAGTGGCTGTATCAGTATATGGGTGTATGTGAGAGTGGCTGCATCAGTGTTTGAGTGGGTGTATGAGTGGCTGTATGGGTGTGAGTGGCTGTATGGGTCTGTGGAGTGGTGTGTTAGTGTCTGGGTGGGTCTGTAAGTGGGTGAGTGAATGTCTGAGTAGGTTTGTGAGTGGGTGCATAAGTCCCTCAGTGGGCTTGTGAGTGGGTGTGCCACTGTCTGTGTTCGTCTGTGAGTGGGTACATGAGTATCTAAGTGGGTGTGTGAGTGGGTGCAAGAGTCTCTGAGTGGGTGTGTGAGTGGCTGTATGGGTGAATAAGTGGGTGTATGAGTCACTGTATGGGTGAATAAGTGGGTGTGTGAATAGCTGTATGGATGAGTGAGTGGCTGTATTGGTGTGTAAGTGGGTGTGTTGGTCTGTGATTGAATGTGTGTGTTTTTTAATTGGGGTGGATCTGCTCAAATCCATGAGAATCTGGGAGAATCCGCTGATACTGACGTGGGGAAAAATGGTTTTGGGACAATTTCTTGCTCATGAGGGGTCCCTCATAGACCCCTCCATTAGTCCTATGTGTCAGGGTACCTCTACCCTGAACCCTTCTATCACTTTCTAATTTTATTTTCCCAGATGAACAAATTGGCAGCTGCAACCTGAAATCTCAGGTTGCAGCCAGCCAATCACGGCGTTGCTGTTGGCGTGTGGATCCGTGAATCCACAGAGCATCCACAGAGCATCTCAGTAGGATCTGCAGGTCTAAAATCCCTATAGGAATTAACATAGGAAACACACTTTTTTTTACCCCACCTCATTTTTCTCAGCCCCCTCTTGATGGATCACCCCGAAACCTTCCATGCACAACTAGATTCATCAGGGCATTTTTGGGGGAACATTTTGTGAAGATTCATCATACGGGGCCAAAGATATAGGCAAGTCAAAAAATGCTTTTCCTATGGAAACTAGGTCCTAACTATAACTACCTACTGGCGACCGCCAGTGGGTAATATATACACACACACATACATATATATATATATATATATATATATATATATAGTAGGCATTGTTTTCACAGGACAAATCCCAAAAAAGATGGTTTGTTTCTGAAAAACAAAAAAATCAATGTCATGGCGTATGAAGAGTTTTCTCTCAGCACGTGGGGAATTTTAAAATTTTCTTTCCTGTCCTGGATAGCCATGAAGCACTGGAAGCCTTCCAACACCATAGAGTCAACGATTCTGCATGCGCATGAAACTGATCCAATGGCGGAGCTGGCTGAGGCTATGCTCCATACCCCATTACAACCCATATCAGTTTAGAACAATCTAGGGCCGTATTATAGAAGTTCCCTGGGGACGCAACGGCCTTTCTACTAAATGCCTGTGTTAGGGTTTGCTGAACGTTTTGTTTTACAATAGGGGACTTTTCTATTTGAAGTTACCCTTTCCACTGAAAAATACTAATACTACAAGGAAGAGTATGTTAAGTCAAAACTCCTTGAAGTCTTTTGAATTCTTCCCAAAACAGAGTTGCTTCTAACACTTTTTTGCAAGCACATCTTGTCTGAGGTTGAGAAATCATGAAGCAAAGTGCCCCAAACCAAGCTCTGACATGGGAAAGAGGATGAAACAAACTCAGGCACTGATAACAACTATTACAGCACAGACGATGCAATAACACAGGAGACAAAGCTAGGTCTGCACAAGATTTTCACAAGAATGGTAATCAGAGCACAAACTGTGGGGCATATTATCAAGGGCTGGCGATAACATTATCGCTGCTTTAGCGTCCGTTTTCGGGCGAAAAGCGGCGATAATTCTATCGCTTTATTAACAAGGACATGCTAGCGCGTGTTTCCTTGCCTTAGCGCCCGGTTTCCTATCGCCTCGCATCGCTAATGAGATGCAAGGTAGGCGTGCCCCTTACAACTACATAATAAAATATCGCTGACGGTGCTTCGCTGTATTTACAACGAAGCCCCGTCCGGTTTAGCGCTGATTTTTTTCACGCTAACTGGGCCTTAACGCTGGAATTTAACATCTGTTAAATTCCAGACTAAGGCATACTTTACATGGGGGGTGGATTGTGTGGCTAAGACCACAGGCCCTATCAACAAGGATATCGCCGTTTTCCATGGAACATCGCTGGAAAACCAGCGTTGTTCAATGGAAAACGGCAATATCCCCGCTATCGCTGGGATATTTATCGCCTCGGTGATACGCGTTGTTAATAACGCGCTAACCGGGCGATAAATTCCAGCGATAGACGGCGATAAATAAAAAAGCGCTAATCGCGCTTTGCGATATTTATCGCCGTCTATTGATAATATGCCCCTAAGTTACTCGTTACTAAGTTACTAAGTTACTAAGTTACTAAGTTAGCTCGTCCAGAGACTCCCGTTGTGAAAGGCAGCGAGTCTTCTAAGACCCTCAATGCTGCCCGGTGCAGGGTTCCACCTCTAATTCACTTTGGGTTCGCTATCAAAAATGATGAGGCAAGCGCTGGAAACTGGAAGATAAGAAATAGGTTTATTTCTCATGAGGAGATCACGTCAACTGAGACACCGGGATGTCTGAGGGAAGTGTTCTGCTGACAACTCCTTTGGCTCTTCCTTTTATACAGGTTTGACACAATGCATTTGTTTGATCAACATGGTTACAAAAGCTTGGGGTTCCCGCCCCGGGCAGGTTGTCACACAAGCCCAACAGTAATTCTCTTCCCACCCAGGTCAAACAGACAATCTTATCTTGCAGCTGGACCTTGCTTCAGGGTCTAAAACATGTGAGACCGGTCAGATCTAAGAGTCCGTTCTGTTGATAAAAACAGGTCCCATTGTTGATAACAACAAGTCTTGCTGTTTGCAGTGCAATAAATCATTTTGCAAGAGTCTTTTTGGTGTTTGGAACCTGTTTGTGTAACTAGGTGTAGTGAAGGGTAGAGCGTCCAAAGGCTTGTCTGAAAACAGGGATGAGAGGAAAAACGAGTTTGTGGCACAAGTGGCGCTGAGGTTTGTTGTGGCAATAGAGTTTATAGCCCCCAGCACAGTACCAGGTCGGTCAGAGGGATGCTAGTAAGGGCAGGGTGAAACAAAGGTGACCAACAGAGTACAAAATGGCTGTGATAGATCAAAATGACTGCAACTTATGTGCACATAGAATTCCACCAGACAAGATGGCGCAGGTAATGTTCATAATTGTCATTTTGCTTTTAACAGTGGCCCCTTTGAACATAACTAGCCAGCTTGTCAGTCTATTTCGATCTCCATAATGTCCCGTATCTCTTGATCATACATTACTCTCATTTTTGTTAGCTGAGTGTCCATAGTCTTAGGGTGCAAGGTAGTTATGCAAAGAGAACACAAAGGTGGTATACAGTGTATACCCAAACAACAACCACATATTGTCAATACTGGGACCAAGAGAATCATTGATATTTTCCAACCCCACTCCTTCAAGATGCCCCAAAGCCAACTTCCAACTGTCCAAGTCTCTGATCCTTGATGAATTTCTGAAGATAGTCTATGGAGATGTTCGATTGCTTCATAGACAGAAGGTGAATTATCAGGAATGTATACACAGCAGCTGGCACCGATGATGCGGCATGCTCCTCCACGGTCCGCTAGTACCACGTCCAGGACCATGCGATTTTGCAGGGTAACCAGACGGACCGCTTGGAGCTCAGCAGTGTTGTTGGTGAGGATGCCAGCAGTGACGTTCAGGGCGGTCTCTACCGCTTGGGACAGATGTCTGATGGCTCGGCTGTTTGACATTGGACCCCATAGCGGGACGAGCCCTTTTGCTGCGTCGAGGAACTGTGATGAGGCAGAGTCTGCTTGATCAATGTCTTTAGAACGCTTTTCTCGATGATGCTCTGCAGGGGCTGTGTAGGTTGGTGGCAAAACAAAGGCGATGTAGCATGTGCCCCCCCAGTTTCTTGGGAGCCAGGTGTAGGCTTTGGTTCCACAAACAAAGTACATATTGGGTGATGCAACAAGCGCTGGGGGTTGGCAGTGTTCAAAGTCCTTACAATGCTACAGGTGCTGTGACCCACATTCTTAGTCCCACGGCCTTCAATGCATACAAGGACAGAGACGTTCACCACAGATAGGGCCACAGTCAGTGTTGCAGCAGTTCTTTTCTTCAGGTAGGAAAATGTGGCTCTGTTAGGATTATTGAACACTTGCATTTCCACTCGTTCTTTGGCGGGGACATCAATCTGGAATGTCGCATTGAAGGTGTGAGGGCAGAAGGGGGCGGCTGTCGTTCCTGTTTTGTTTCGCCAGAACTCGTTGTAGAACTGGGCAATTGTTCCGTCGGAAGTGGCATTGTCTTTGTAACTTTCTTGTAGGAGCATCATCCAGGCAAGGCAAGATCCGTGAATAGAAAAGGGCGAAGGGATGAAAGGGATGGAATGTTCAGTGGCATGTGGTAACAGCCCACAGACCCAACAGTTGGTAGCATTGGTGGCAAGATTGTGTTGGTGCAACATCTGCACGAAAGAATTATTCCAGAATTCTTTGCATCGTTCTCGGAGATGTGGCGGTAGTGATACCAGGTAGTGTTCTTTCTTGGTGGTTGGTTGCATGGTGGGTGACAATGTTCTGTATGCAGGTGCATTCTCTTCAATGATCCAGAGTGCGACCATTAGCAGGAGACAGGTGAGAAATGCGGCTACAAGTGCAATTGTCTTTGTGCTGTGCAGGTTAGCAGTCTTGGTGTCTTTGCGGTGGTTTTGCAGGTGTTCAGTTTCTTCCATCATCTTCGAGGAGCTCAACAACTGTTAGGACCACAGACTTTTGTCTGGCGCTTTCCTGGTAGCGTTGTTTGACTGTGCTACCGATCTGAGACCTTGACTCAGTTAGTGGCCTGGTCGTTGGAGCTCCCTCCTTTCGTCGATCTTAGGTTGTACCCTTTCCTGGATGGCACCGTGGGGTCGGGAAATTCTGATAGTTCGAGGGTGTCTTCTTGTGGGTAGCAACTCAGAGCTGGTCGGTCTCTCGCGAGTACTTCTCTTGCACCTCCACCCCTTCACAGGTTGCCAGGGTTGGAGGGACTCGTTTGCAGTGATGGGCATGCAGCCAGTTTCGTTTTCCTTGCACTCGGAGGGCAGTTCGGGTGGTGATCAGGACTTGCCAGGGGCCCGTCCACCTAGGCTCCAGATTCTTCGTTCTTTGGAAGTTGCGAATTAATATATGGTCGCCTGGCTTTATTTCATGTCCCGGGCCCCTGGATACGTCAGGCAAGGCTTGCTGCACCTGTTGGTGGATAATTGTTAGCTCGTTTGTCAATTTATGCAAGTAATCCGACATTAATATGTTCGGGACATCGTTAATGGAGGTGGGTCTTGGTGCCGCCCAAATGCTCATAGGCCTGCCGAAGACCACCTCATACGGGGTCAGTCGGTGTTTGGTTGGGGTGGAGCGCATCGATAACAATGCCAATGGGAGGGCGTCGGGCCATTTCAACCCGGTCGTGGCAACTATTTTGGCTAGTTTTAGTTTCAACGTTGCATTGTGTCTCTCTACCAGGCCCGCTGATTGGGGGTGGAAGACGGCATGAAACTTTTGTTTTACCCCCAACCCTCTCAGTATGTTCTGTATCACCTCGGCTACGAAGTGGGGGCCGTATCGGGGGAAGAATTCTTTCAGCAATACTTTTGCAGTGGCTAAGGCGGTATTGTCGCGGGTGGGATAGGCCTCCACCCATTTGCTAAAAGCGCACACAACCACCAGGACATATTTTAGACCAAGGCATCTCTCTAGTTGAATGTAATCCATTTGAAGGATTTCAAAGGGGTGGTCAGGGACTCCAAACCCTCCCCGTGGTACTACTGTCCCCTTCCCTGGGTTGTGTTGTAGGCAGACTATACATTGTTGTACTAGGCGTTTTGCAGATTCTGCTATCTTGACGTTATGCCATACTCTGGTGATTAGTTCAATCATGGGGGTGGAGCCTATGTGTGCTGGTAAATGTGCCATGGTCAATATGGGGATGAGGTAGGCATTGGGTAACAGCCATTTATTTCCGTCTTTAGTTCTCCAGCAATCTTCCTCGTCTTTTAGTCCCACCTTTTCCCACTCGGTCAATTCGTCTTGTGTGCCTGTAGTCTGTATGTCCCTTACAGTGGTCCTAGCGTCAGTCCATCGTTCAGCTTGTGACCTGGTCACATACATTCGTGTCGTAGTTCTGTCTCCTGCCGTGGCTCGGGCAGTAACGTCTGCTAGTGCATTTCCCTGTCCAATGAGATCAGTCACTTTCCTATGTGCTTGGCATTTTATCACTGCTAACTTCTTGGGGAGGAGGACTGCTTGCGTCAAGGCGGAGACTAAATCTCCATGCAGGATGGGTGTACCGTGTGAAGTCAGGAACCCTCTTTCTTTCCATAAGATCCCAAAATGGTGAACCACCCCGAAGGCATATTGGCTGTCGGTGTATATGTTAACTGTCGTGTCAGTCGCTAAGATACATGCTCGTGTGAGGGCAATGAGTTCTGCAGCGTGGGCTGAACGTTGAGGAATACGGGCTGTTTTCAGAACGGTTCGGGCTGTGGTGACAGCGTATGCAGCTGAGGTGGTGCCGTCGGGGAGTTTGATGCACGAACCATCCACCCATAGTTCTCCATCTGGTTCTAGAAAGGCGGTGTCTCTGAGATCTATTCTACTCTTTGTTTGTTCATCGGTTAGTGTCACACAGTCGTGTAGTGGAGTCACGCTAGGATCATTTTCGGGTAGGGGTAACAGTGTGGCTGGATTGAGGGTGGTGCATCGCTTTAGGGTAATGTGCGGTGCTAGCAGGGTCAACTCATATCCTGTCAGTCGGGCGCTAGTCAAGTGTTGGGTTTTGGTCTGGTTTAGTAGTATGTCGACTGCATGGGGTACTAAAACAGTGACTGGATTGGAGAGTACTACTCCTTCGCTCTGAGCGTATCGATACTGCTGCAGCTGCCACAGCGCGCAGGCACGCTGGCAGTGCTCTGGCTACTGGATCGAGGGTGGCAGAGAAATATGCACAAGGGTGTTGTTTTTGACCAATTGATTGTGTTAGGACAGACAATGCACATCCTTCCCTCTCGTGCGTGTAGAGGAAGAATGGTTTGGAGTAATCCGGGGTTCCTAGGACAGGTGCTGAACAAAGGGCATTGCGTAGTTCTTTAAAGGCTGACTGGCATTCGGGGGTCCAGGGGAGAGGTGAGGGGATGTCTTTAGCTAGGAGGGAGAGAAGGGTTTGACAATGAGGCTAAAGTTCGGTAACCACTGTCGGCAAAATGAGGTGAGACCTATCAAAGAGCGGACTTGTTTCTGATCTTTGGGGACAGGGGTGTCTAGAATTGTCTGGATCCTGTCAGGCGTGAGTTTCCTCCCTTCTTTGGATAAAAGGTGACCCAAATAGGTCACTTGTGATTTACAGAACTGCAATTTCTATCGGAGACCTTGTGACCATTCTCAGCAAGAAAATGGAGTAGTTTGATGGTGGCTGTGACGGCTATTGGTATGGTGTCCGCTGCTAGAAGGATGTCGTCTACATATTGTATTAGTGCCACTCCATCTGGCAATTGTATGGCGTCCAACTGTCTTTTAAGCGCCTGGCTATAGATGCTTGGGCTCTCAGTGTACCCCTGAGGTGCTCTGCAAAATCTGTACGAACGGGAGTTTAGGGTGAATCTAAATAGATAGCGGCTGTCCTTGTGTATAGGTATGGAAAAGAATGCGTTTTTGAGGTCAATTACAGTGAAGGTGGTGGCAGTGGAGGGGATTAAGGTCAAAATTGTCGTGATGTCGGAAACTACTGGGTATTGTGGCACTACGATTTTGTTTATCTCCCGCAGGTCAATGATGAAGCAGTAGGCTTTTCCGTCTCCCTCTCCCTGTCTCTTTACAATCGGTAGTATGGGACTATTACAAACGTTGCTCACTACTTCCTCTACCACCTTTGCCTCTACCAAAGAGTGTATGATCTCTGTCAGTGCCTTCTCACCCTCTGGCGATATTTTGTACTGCGGTACTTTCGGTAGGGTTGCGTCCTGTCGTATTGTTACGTGTACTGGGTCAATCATCATTCGTCCTATGTCTGAATCAGCCCTAGCCCAGAAGTGTGATGGCAAAGTGTCCAGTAGGGATGCGTCAGTCTCGGAGATGGGAAACATGTGCTGAGAAGGGTTCTCTCTATGGCGCTGGGGGTTGTCATACAGGACGACACGCACTCCGTCTGGTGAGCATCTGATAGTCGCATGGAAGTGTTTCAAAAGGTCGAGACCCATAATGGCGTCTGGGGTGTTGGAAGAGAGGAGGAATGTCGCTTCGACGCTATTGTTGTCCAGGTTAAAAGGGATCGGTCGGGACAAAGGGTTGGTGGAGGGCGTACCGTCAAATCCTATTGAGGTCACATGTGAGCCTGACAAGGGTGCCCTTGGAATCAGTCGTTTGGATAGTGCACTACGTGTTGCTCCCGTGTCTACCAGAAATGGCGACTTTGTGCCCAGGACCTCAGCGGTAACATAAGGGCCTTGCTGATCAACATAGAGCTCGACTGGATCCCTCCCTTGCCTCTGGCTGTCCTATGCAAAGTCGTACGCATTGTCATAATCTGTCTGTTGGTACTGATTCTGTTTGGGATGGTCAAATGTGTTCATTCTTCCTGGCCTTTCCTCGCTTGCTTCACTCGCGTACCCTCTCCCACGTCCTCTTCCTCTCTGTCCACTTGCTATTTCCTCGCCTCTCTGCCCCTACCAGCTCCTAACAAAGCCGGGCATTGGGTTTTCCAGTGTCCATATTCTTTGCAAAATGCACATTGATCCTGTCCTAGGTCTTGGCGTCCTACATATGATGTCGATGAATTGTTTCTAGGTGGCTGTACTCTAGGGGTATTCTGCTGGTATCCTCCCCTATATTGCTCCCTTCCTGTATTCGCCCCCTGGAGTTGTGCTACCATTACCCTTTCCTTCAAGTCCTTCTTTTTCCTTTCTGTAGCCCTGTTATTTTCGTTTCTCTGATGCTCATAGTACTGGGCCATTTGGAGAATGGCCGCCGGTTTAGATGCTGCCCAACTACTTTCGCTGGCTTGTAATTTCTGGGATACATCTGGCAGTAGTCCTTTGACATAGTTCTGCACAAATAAGTGGTGTCCGGTTGCGGTGGACATGTCTTGTCCACTGTAATCGGAGAACACCGTTTCAAATCTGGAGAAATACTCTGAGACATCCTCTTGTGGTTTCTGGCGGCACGCGGTTACTATGGACCAGTCTATCTTTTCTCTGGGATCAGCGTTTTCACTTTCTGCACTATTTTGTCAGGGAGGTCCAATATTGCTTTAACCGGTTTTTGACCAGGGTTCCGCTGTTTATCTAGTGTGTTAAGTTGTTCCCAGGTATGACCAAGCAGTTTGGTATGGTCTATTTTCCTAATCTGTTTCCACACATCTGCTGGCAAACATAACCCGAAGAACAAGTCTATGTCGGCAAGTGTCATTATTGTTGATCCCAGAGCGGTACCTAGCTCTGTGTAAAAGGCGGTGGGGTTCTTTCGCAAATCCGGTAAAGATTTACGGAACGTCAAAATGTCCTGTCTGTCCCATGGTTGATACACCCAATTGTAGACCACCCTTCCTCTAGCGTCTTGATGGTTCATATCGTCATGAGTCCCTTGTCCTCTAGGAGGTACCCAATAAGGGGCAGCTTCTTTTATCGGCATCATGCTATCTGGTTTTTCCACCGGGGTCCTGCTATCTTAGATGTCCTGTCCTTATCTATCCGTCCTTGTTCCACGAGGTGACGGAATACCTCCAGTGTGGATGAAAAGAGTTCTGTAACATCGTTGTCGCCTTCATCTCCGGTGTCTACCTTCCTATAGAGAGCCACTAGTCGCTCGGGCCCTACATCTTGGTACTTCTCTTCATATGCAGTAAGAGTGTGGTAACAGAGACGTACAATAAAGTATCGTTTGCGGTTTTCAACATAGGAGTTGCATATGTCAATTACATGCTCTTCTGTCTCCTTCCTATCTATGAGGGATTTAACTACTTTATCAATGCCTGCTCGCTCATTTTTACTTAATCGCGGGACCCTGGGCGCTCCTGTTTCTTTTGATCCTACCTCTACTACTGTATCCTTTGATGAGGCATTTGGTGTGGGTGACTCGGTGGGAGCAGAGGCGGTGGAGACTGAGGCGATCGTGCCATCTCCGGCTATACTTTGGTGGTCCAGTCGTTGTACTACGGGATGAGTAGGGGCGTAAGGGGGTGGCATTTATATGATTGGGGGACCTAACAATAAATCATCATCTACCCTTTGTTTTGCTGGTAACTTGGGGTAAAGAGTCGAGGGCGTTCTAACAGGGCATTGATCTGATATTTTTGATTCCTGTTCCTTTTTATCGATTTCCTTTTCTTTTAGTTTTTCTTCTAATCTTTTACAGGCTTGGTAAGCTGATTTTCGCGTTTCTTTATCTTGTCTAGCTTCATCCCTTTTCTTTCTTTGAGCTGCCTCTTTTCGCCATAAGCCAAAACTGTCAAACATGGCTGGTCTAGTTTTCTTTTTGTGGAGAGCTAATTCTAACGTTTCTATTTTAGCGGGATCGAAAGATCCCGTCAGTGGCCACTGATTTACCCGGTCCTTCCTAGTGTATTTATGCCATAGTTTGCTATAAGCTACGCTGGCTAATCCATACTTTACGTACATGTCCTTGTTAGGGGTGCCTTCCGGCGGTGCCGGCTGACTGACCTCTAACGAACGGTCGGGTCCAAAACAATTACAATCAAACAATCTAGAGAAAACAGGCATGACGTATTTACCGGTCAAAATGAATAAATCAATCAATTTAGACAAAAAGTCTGCACTACCTGTCCTTCGCTGCCTGCAAAGAGAGAGAATATTCCTATTCTTTGTTGTTTGCAAGCAGGGAAATGTCGCAAATAACTCAATATCAAAAAAGGAATACTAGTATTTCAATCAAACTATTCAATCAATCAATCAATAAATTTAAGTCGTTTTTTTTTTTTTCACGACCTTACCCGGACCGTATGGACAGTTCTTCGTCTTCCAGCGCCTGGTTGTCCTCTCACTCCAACAATCAATGCGGCGTTCCTCTAAGGTCCCAGTCAGGACCGCAGGTCACTCGAGAGAGGTCTGTTCGGAACCGGTGAAGTTCAGTCGATCGGCAGCCAGACAAGGGTCTTCTCAGGCAGGTATACCCCAATCGTTTAGTCGTTCACTCCGTCGTTAGGACCTCTCTACCGGACCCACCCGTCGCTGATGGGCCCCTACGCTTGGGCGCCAATTTGTGAAAGGCAGCGAGTCTTCTAAGACCCTCAATGCTGCCCGGTGCAGGGTTCCACCTCTAATTCACTTTGGGTTCGCTATCAAAAATGATGAGGCAAGCGCTGGAAACTGGAAGATAAGAAATAGGTTTATTTCTCATGAGGAGATCACGTCAACTGAGACACCGGGATGTCTGAGGGAAGTGTTCTGCTGACAACTCCCTTGGCTCTTCCTTTTATACAGGTTTGACACAATGCATTTGTTTGATCAACATGGTTACAAAAGCTTGGGGTCCCCACCCCGGGCAGGTTGTCACACAAGCCCAACAGTAATTCTCTTCCCACCCAGGTCAAACAGACAATCTTAACTTGTAGCTGGACCTTGCTTCAGGGTCTAAAACATGTGAGACCGGTCAGATCTAAGAGTCCGTTCTGTTGATAAAAACAGGTCCCATTGTTGGTAACAACAAGTCTTGCTGTTTGCAGTGCAATAAATCATTTTGCAAGAGTCTTTTTGGTGTTTGGAACCTGTTTGTGTAACTAGGTGTAGTGAAGGGTAGAGCGTCCAAAGGCTTGTCTGAAAACAGGGATGAGAGGAAAAACGAGTTTGTGGCAGCAAGTGGCGCTGAGGTTTGTTGTGGCAATAGAGTTTATAGCCCCCAGCACAGTACCAGGTCGGTCAGAGGGATGCTAGTAAGGGCAGGGTGAAACAAAGGTGACCAACAGAGTACAAAATGGCTGTGATAGATCAAAATGACTGCAACTTATGTGCACATAGAATTCCACCAGACAAGATGGCGCAGGTAATGTTCATAATTGTCATTTTGCTTTTAACACCGTCTCTCATCTAGCAGCCCATGGAGGCTTTTGCAAGAGCAGTCTGAACCTGCTCTTAATGTAGCTCATTAATTAGAGCAGCCCCATCTTTTTGGGCTCTACTTGGCCTCTGACCTTACCCGTCATTGTCCACCAACTCTTACTGCTCTTTGTGTAGTCTTTTTCGGTATTCTGTGCATTTGCTGACCCCACTCTTGCATACACACTTGCAGATTTCGCCCTGTTATTTGCCGATTTTCTTGTCTTCCCATAAGTCATCCAAATCTGGAGGAAAGTTCCTTCTGTGAGAATCCCCCCAAAGGATCCTGTTCCATATCAGAGCCTGATCAGTTGTTAAAACTGATACTCAGGTGGTCTCTGGAATCTGGATGTGTCTCTAAATAGCTATACACAGACTTCAGAATTATGGTAGGACACATCTTGGGGTTTACATGTTTAGAAGTGCTGTGTCCAATGTTGGTCCATCAGAGACAGATCACCATAGACAGCTCCATGCTAGTTTTATGCTAACCACTGACTATATGAATAATTTCAATTTATACTCATTATATGCAAATTTATTTCATGTGGGTATTCTAAATATTCAGAAGGGGAATGACTCTCATGAACCTTTAGAAACCCCTGATCTACAAGTCTTTGGCTGAGAGGATCCCCGCTGCCTTCATCTCACTCTGGACCTTCACCCTAGCATCCAAGTTGAAATCCTAAGTGTTGGTGCCCCATGCCTACAAAACAGCAGGAGCTCCAATGCTGCCCTTACCTCCTCCCCCTACAAGAGTAACGTAAACTAACAGCGGCAAGGTAATATAAATGAGGAGATTTTCTCTAAGAGATTTTGCTCAAGAGAATTCTGCTCCCAGGGTGGCCATCAAAGCAGAATGAGACCTGGGCGCAACAACAAGCAGCCAGACTGAATAACTATGGACCTCTCAGAGGACAACACATAAAAAGCTTGAAACTGTGAAGGAACTTGTCTAGGGCTTTGGTAGGGGCCCCTCATGAATCTAGAAGTCTGAACATGTGGAGAATCAGAGAAGGAGACAAGTGAGATGCTCCCGACCAATCAAGTGTTTAACACCATCTTCTTGCATTAGAAAACAAATCTTCCTCTTCAACATTGCTTCCTTTTTACAAGACCACTCTTTCTTCATATAATAGAAGCCACTTTTTTTTATCAGACACTAAAACTTTATTGTCTTTAAATGTTAGGCGTTATATTCACCCAGCTAAACTGCACTCATTTTATTTGCCACAAAATGATAAACAGTGAATGAGCGAAATGGGCCCAGTTGTAAGTTCAAACCTATGAGCTGTCGGCTGCGTATCAATCAGGTCTGGTGGAAGCTACCAGCACAGATATTTCCCCTCCCATTAGACCCATAGCACAAGAACAACAAACCACAACTGTTCATCCAATGCGCCCCTGAATATCTTTTCCCCGAATGACAAAAGCACGGCGGAAAATGGTGCTGGAGCTTTCCAAAATGCAACACAAAAAACACCGTACAACACAACCAAATACGAAAAAAAAAGAGATGACGAACTTTACTTTTGGTGCAACTTTTATCAGAAGGAAGTTCACTGTGTCCCATAAGGTCAGGGATGCCATTTTGTTGCTCTGATTTGACCCATGTTCTACTACTTAAAGTGCATCTTTCCTAGGAAACATCAAGCTTCGCAGATTACTGTGTACATATTCTGGGATAGCGTGCATTAATCGGTCATTAAGATTTACAGTCACGCTGATGCTATTTTTGGTACTCTGTGGCCAGATAATTGGCCGGATGTGGGCTTCCTTGCTGCGCAGACGAATAAGCGACTCCCAGCGGGCTGGGGTTTGTCCCTTCATGGAAAAGAAAGCAAGGGGGACTTCAAGTTGGGGTGGCTGTTGGTACCAAGGCCCTCAAGAGTGTACACATTATCCGGGGCTGACCCCAGAGCCACCAGGAAACAATAGTGTGGAGCAGATGTGAACCATAGCCAGTCACTTCCTGTGGGGAGCCGGGCCAGTCTGATCCGCATCTGTTTGCTGACCTCTCCCTGACTCCAGGCTCCCAGCACTCAGAGACTACATGGCTGCCAAATTCGGTGGCCATTTTGATTCAGAATCCTGTTTGCAGATTCAATTGGCCACGAGCTATAGTTCTGCTAAGGTTATTCATTGAAAGGTAATGCAATGCCCAATGGGGTTCAGACAGAGAATAATGGCAAGGGCTTACAGTAAAGATAACTGATTAGATCATTGTCTTTTAATTCCCCGCCCACGTTATTATATTGTGACATCAGAAGCAGCCAGTGGGATAACAACGGTGCTATTGGCTGTAATGCATGCAAGGGAAATGTAGGGTAGTAAAATGCAGCAATAGTCAATGGGCTCCAACCACTGCTAGCGAGTAAAATATACCAGTAACCGTAGGGCAGTGGGCTCCTCAGAAACCTGGGCCCGGTGCCACTGCACCTGCTCATTTATTGATAGCTACGCTCCTGTAAGTAGCCTGCAGATGAGCTCTGGCATCACACTTACAATTACTTCTGATAGAGGCTTGCATAGCTGATAGCGTGTTCTAATCAGTGCTTAATTTGAGCCAGTGGTTTCTGGTGCTCGGCACCGCCACTTTATTGTCAACACCGGCACTTATGACAGTCTGCCACATGGTGGTGCTCTTTGTCTCATTTAGAGAAGAGCATAACTACAGTTTTTTTATTAATTCAATGCACATTAAAAAGGACTAATACCTTCCGCCAAAGCCATTCTAATAGCTTTCGGGCCTGGAATAGTCAGAAATTGTCACACTTGTAGGAGTATGGTGGTTAGTAGTTGTGTTGTTACTGTAATTGGCAATTTTTACAAATTAAGCACTGGTTCTAAGCATCTTCCGGACAACAACTCAAACATCTAATGGAAAGGCACACTTCGTTTTAGGTCCTATTCATGTGTGTTTTCTCAGATAGTTCAAAGTCAGTGCAAGTTTAAAGCTTTGCTCCTCTGCTTTTTTCCTGCGCTGCTGGAGTTTAGGTAAAGACAGCAGACATCTGCACATTCTGTTACAGCAGACTTTGAAAGTGACTTTAAATCTTTCCTGTATTTTTTTTCACAGCATTGATACCAAACTTATTGCACATATGTGGATTAGATACACACACACACATATACATGCATAGATACATATACGCACATACACACGCAAAGGGCAGCTGTGAAGAAACTCAAAGGGAGAGCACATCAAAAATGTGAGGTACATGTTAAAGTCCCACTGTGGCATGATAAAGTGGGAAGGGAGGAAAAAAGTGTTATGGGCCTTTCAAAAATACGTATCACAACCGATGATTAAAACAACATGGTCTAGTCCGGCATCGGTAAAAAGGCCAAAAGAGCCGGAACGTACCCTTTATTTATGCCAGGTGAGATATAACACAAACAACAGAAAGTCAGATAATTTGACCTTTGGGCGGTCAATCTGGCGTGTGTCGCACCAAACCACAAATTTGTACCAACAACAGGCATATACAGTTTTCGTCAAAGTCCAGATGCTTGTTGCTCAGACAGCAGCTCCAGCCGGATGGGCAGTCTGATTGGAGGACAGATGCTCAAACCCAGGAGTTCTGGATACCAAACTTCCTGTGTCCAGTCTGGGGCCACTAGGATGACTTAGGCCCAGTCAGTCAGCTCTTTTTCAGAGCTTGGGGAAGAAGAGGTATCAGTGGGAAGGCAAACAGGAGTCCTGAGGTCCACTCTAGGAGGAATGCATCATCTAGCGAGAGAGATCTATCTTGTCACCTCCAAAGAGCAAAAGTACTTACATTGTGCGTTCTCTGCAGTGGTTAATACATCAAGCCAAGATTCTCCCCATTCGCAGAATAGTCCTTGCACCATCTTCGAGTCGTAACTACAGCTCATGATCCGCTAGGCGTCGACGACTGAGTTAATTCGCCCTTGCATTCAAAGATCCTGCAAGTATTTGACCATTCGGAACATCCTGTGGTGGGCCAGCCATTTTCAGAGGTGTAGTGTCTCCTGGCACAGGCCCCTGGACTCCACTGCGCTCTGTGTGTTTCTGTACCACATGGTAGTAGTGTCCGTAAGCACCTGTACCAGCCTCCCATTGTCAGTCCAAAACTTGCAGTTCGCCCTACTCAAAATCGGGTGGGTGAACAGAGTACAACAGAGTACTTGTACGCCAAACTCTAAATCAGCCCCAGAGGCCCATGTAGTGCGAATCAGCACTGAGCCTGCTGCTACTAGGAAAAATCCATCTCAAACCTTGGCCAACTCTCACATTCAGCCTGTGGCCCACTGCTTTTTTAGATGGGAAATTTGAGTATCACACTCCCGCAATCTCACTGACTAAGCTACGCCCCTGTTCATAATACAAGCAGCACATGGCACTGTTCTCCAATGCAGTACCTGGTTTCAAAATGTTGACCATAAAGGAGAGAGAAAATGCCGGGCAAGAATGTTCTACAGCAGCGAGTCTGACAACGATTTCCCCTCACCACCACCTGATATAAAAAGTGCAAAGTGAGCCACGTGCCCGCTTCCAGCAGTCCTTATCACTGCCATTAACATTAATCCACCATTTCTTATCACCATCCTAGCTATTAGCCTAGTCCCTGGGGCGCATGAGAACACTCTCCCTGTCAAGTGCCCATCATCAGCCGATACATACAAACCAATCAACGCATTGAAAAGCAAGGCAAGACACAGTTCCTTAACAGGAAGCAACACCAATCAACACTCACTATCGGGTCAGACGCTGTTCACAGTAGTTGGGTGGAAAATGGAGTCTGGCAGCTTCTTTCCAGACACTGCATAAGAAGAAATAACCCTCTTCAAAAGGTGTCCTGTCAATGTGTGCCCACTATTAAAGTGTAGGTGGCAGGGGTAGTTTTTGATGAGGGTGCCACAGAGACTATCCTCCTTGAAGTAACACAATAATTTTGGACCCTTTGAAAGAAGTTCTGCTGGCTAATTCCATCTAGAGACAATAAACGTGGCTTTACATTGTAGGACTACAAGAGAAAGTTCCACCTCAAGGACGCCGGTCTCAAGTTTTAGCAGGTATCCCGCCACCTGCAAGTTGACAATTCTGAATTATTCAATCGCCTTACATCGCCTTCAGCATCACAGTCTCTGTCTGCGGCGATTAATCCCGAACTTCTGGCCCGCTATCTCCACACCTTGGTCCCTAATGTGGAATTATGCATTACAAATGAAACATCATATCACACAGATCTAACGTCAAATGATGTTCCAACCATTTGAAGAGAACTGGGTGTTTTAATACTGAGGTCTCTAGCAACCATCAGTAAATCTTTTTTTCAATCTACTCTGCAAAAGGAGTTACTAATGTTGCTACCATATTGTGTCTTACCAACCCGCTTTCTTTCCAAGGATCATAGAACTAGACAGAATGTACTCTCTCCTTTGGAACAGGATCAAACCATTTGAAGTTTAGGCTCATTGCAAAAATTTGGCTCACGCAAAAATCTAGTCTCCCACCATGTTTTTGGGCACATTGGCCTCTAACACCACTGTCAGAACCACAATGCTGTGGGCCCGATTCCCAGTGTTTAGAGGTTTGTATCGCGCAAATATAACGAACATACACACTCACACAAACACACACACACCAACAAAATGCAACAGCATTTAGCAATGACTGATTAAAAACCAACAGGTTAAGTTGGATGTTGATCTGTTCATAGAAATGAGGAAAGTTATTTAGTTGAAATATCATTAATCACTCTTCTACTGGGGAACGTTAGGAACAGCTGCGCTCGTTTCTACCTTTGCTGGGGGAGAACCGCCTCAGGGGAAATTTCAGTTTTTTGCATCATACCGCTTATTCCACAATGTTAAAGTACTCCCAAACTCCCTGAAAATGACTGGACTCCGAAACAACCACTGATCATCTAATGACCTTGTACACAGTTATAAAGTGTATAAAAATGAGTAATCGGTTCCATCTTTACTTTCACCAGTAGCCTTTATTCAATCAACTAATATTTTCATTATTTTAGCAGTATTATGTTCCTGCTAACTGATGATTGTATTGCTAGCCAAGCCCAATCAAGCAGCCAAGGCATTATAAGGCAAGCCAAATACCCGTTTCCAAAGAAGAGGAATAGATGACAGCACATATAGTCGTCTTTAGTTAAAAGTAACTCAGTCTTTCTTTAAAACAATGTCAGAGAAAATTTCAATGTATGCTAAACTCCACCCTCCCCCACTATGGATCACTGTAGTTTGAGGATCAATGATCGGCCTTGTTGATCGAGCTCGCGGGCGCCAGGCTAGAAATCAGATCGAGCATACGGGTCTTGGCATGTGAGACAGATATCATCATTAAGTCTGCTTGGAGTGATGGGGGTGGGTTGAAATATCCAAGCGAGCTACAAAGGCGACACTGCTAGAAAACAGGATCACTTTTTTCCTCACAGGAGGCCTACCTGGAAAAATAAATGAATTGCAAAGAGGGTATGGACCAGAGCACCTCAAATCTCCCATTGATAATACCAGAGCGATGTGAACCAATTGGCTCCATGTTCGAGAGTATGTTAGGACTTACAACCCACTGAACCGCTACCTCGAAGAAAACCTTCACAGCTGTTTGCTATTTCCATTCCTCCCTTGGGATTCTGCCCCACAGCTTTGAAGAAAGCTCTGCTTCGAACAAAATTAACACATTTGATGTGAAGTGATATTGTGTTGAGTTCACACTCCACTGAATGCTGCCAAAAGTACATCAGAGAACAAAATGGCAGCACATGGAAAACCTTGCTGAGCCAGTTAAAAGCCATCTGGAATAAGAATGTCTCCACTGCTGCTCCATATTGCTTGAGATCTTGCCCATATCTCTGTTTGGGGGCACCTCAGGCCTATGTTAAGAGGGATGACCTTGCACGTCCTCCTATTTGTGCGAGCCCCTGTTTTGTTCTTACCTTTCTCTGCGCTGTAGAAGGTGCGTCTTCTGTGGTTAGAGTTTGTATAAATTAGTGCAGTTCCAGTGTGTATAAGTTATGGAGCACATTACTTTGGTGATCATTTGCTGGTGTTACACCGGCCCCCGGGACAGCTGATGCCCAAGGTTATGCCGTGCATGCCAACATTTTAGACCAGGAAAGTGGGAGACTTTGAAAACAAAATCGGGGGAATGTATTTTCCCAATTTACTTCTATTGCAGCAGAGGCAACTTCAGACGAGAGACAGTGAAATAAAGCAATTTTTGGCTTTAAAAATCGGGAGTCTAGCACCAGAACGGGGTCTGTTGGCAGGTATAATCATGCTCACACCAAGAGGGACTGCCCGCCATATTTAGAGATCCCCACTTGTCGGGCAAGATATCTGGGGCACAAGGGAAACCTGCGTAAAGGGGAGAGAGAAATGGCGAATTTGGTAGGCTTGGCATTCACCGCTTTTTGGCCAATGCCCACTTGAAACTTTCAATGATCCCTTTTGTGTCTGAAGGTGACCGAGATCCAACCACACACATTGTACTGAGGCCGGTGAGATGCTGTGTTACAAGAAATCGAGGGGGATATGTACAAGGAAGTGGCGGAGCGTGTGGTTAGCCTCCTTGGCTTAACGACACGCTCCGCCACTTTTGAAACGCAAGGCTGCACCATATTTACAAGAATGTGGTGCAGCCTTGCGTTTCCCCCTGCGATGGCGCTAAGTTTAGCAACTTAGCGCCAACGCAGGCACCCTTGCACCAGAGTGCAAAGGGTGTCTTCATGCAGGGGAGGATTGTTTATGTGTATGAAGGTGTCCCTTCCTGCACATAAACAATCGTAGAAATGCCATTCTGTCACTGTCATGTGTGCTGCTTCATGCAGCACACATGAAAGTGACAAAATGGCATTTTTTTAAAAGGTTTGTTTATGTACAGGAAGGGCCACCTTCCTGTACATAAACAAACCATGGCATTTTGCTTTTTTCATGTGTGCTGCACAAGGCAGCACACATGGAAAAAGCGAAAATGAGGAGAAATAATGCATTTCTCCTCGTTTCGCCAACTTAAGACTAGGGTTTTCCAGGTCTTAATTTTGGCGCCGCCTCCTATGTACGCCACCCTTGTACATAGGGGGCAGCGTCAAATACAATGTGTGTTGCGGTGGAACGCCCACCCCAACACCCACTGCCCACCCCTTTCATGCTAAAGACAGCGTGAAAGGGGGCCTTGTGTACAAGGCAGCGTTAAGCCACGTTAAGTGGCTTAACGCTGTCTTGTACATAAGGCCCAGCCCCTATCGCCACCACAATGTCTGTAAAAGTGACGTTGTGGTGGCGATAGGGGCTTGTACATATGCCCCTAACTGTCACAGGACATACCTGAACGTTCCAGAACGTCCATCATGTCCATCATTAGTTTAACAGTCTGTATGTAGCCACGGACACCAAAGGTGGTATCTTTAACGGTGCTTAAGAAATGCATGCTTTTACAACCACCAAACAAGAATCACAGGCGATTTTTAAGCACTTTAAAGTTATTTACACGGTTGTGTGTGACTTGAGTGGCGTCAGTCTGAAAAATCAGGAACGGTGGCAGTAGGCAGGGTCACAAACCCAAAGTCACAAACACTGGATACACAATGACAAGCATTGTTCCCAGAGGCCCTTCGGTTGGTGAAAGCGGAAGAGACCCTGGGTTTCCGCAGTCAGGTGTCTCTGCTGGGAACAATAACCTGTTCTTTAGTGGTTTGATGATCAGGAAGCCAGAGAGACGCGATGGCTATCGGCGCAGCGCTCGCGCTGGCCTCTTCCTGAGACAAAGGTGCATACAGACAACTGTTGTCCTTCGGATGCGGGCTGCAAACTTCCCTTCTGTAGGCCCACGCATTTTCTTTTGACAATGTGGCTGTGTGCAACAGGCGTGGAGCAGAAGCCCTGATGGTGTCAGCACACTCTCACGTAGGCACAGAGCAGCCGTCCAGGCCAGCAGGCGGCTATTCAGTTGAGTAGGAGGCTGGTCAAATCCTGTAAGAATTAAGTCAGCTACCTGTGACAATAGTCCTGGTGCTTGGTATATTGATACATTTCGTTGCAATGCACTAGCCTCGCAATGCACTGGACTGCCTGCCATATGATGATTTTGTCGTGTGAGTTGCAACCTATAATAACAGTTTGGCTGATTTGTGTATTTTCTAGATTCATGTGGTCAGTGCTTTAAATGGGAAAAAATAAGTGCAGGTACTCATTAAAATAAGCTAGAGGTGTGGCAAGTGGGCGGAGCTAGGGGCGGGGCTAAAGGCAATATATGATGGTACATAATGGCTTCTGTACCAGTTGCAGCACATATCAAAACACATGAATTGCGTTTATGTAAACGAAACAGGTTAACTCATTACACAAAATGAAAGCCAAACAGGAGATGTTAACATATCATTGTTTTGTAATATTTGCTTTCTTAATGCCCTACTGTTATTTATTGTTGTTTGCCATAATACTATATATTCTCAAGCTCGCACACAGAAAGAAACAAGCAAACATGTACACAAAAGCATTCACATTCCCTTTAATATATCTCCTGAGAGTTTCCTGATACTCTCCCTCTTTCTTACTCAAAAACAGGAACACACAAGCAGGCAAGCACACAGACATAAGCAAACACTCACACTTAAGTCCATTAATGATTTCAGAACTCAGCAAATAAGTTTGCGCTATATAAAACTCTCCCCAAAAATATCTGGCATTTTTATCTGAAAAATCGGTAAATCCTAACTTCACCTGTCACCTCACTTTACATTCCTCCCTCCCTCGTCCTTCTATGTTCGTCTCGTCTTTCCCCCAACCAAATGCATCAACAGTTGTCATGGGAGCTAATTCCTAGAGTGTTCCAACATTCCCTGCTGTGCATTGCCCTATGGGCAGGGCTAAATTCACACCCATTGTCCCAGTACCCTAGTCAGTCCTTGTTATCTTGTAAATGCAGCAATTAGTGTTTGCGGGGCACACAAAGGGAAGCAGCTCCTGTGCAAAACATAAAGAGGAAAAGAAAAACGTCTTTGATGAAGGTTCAGTATTGTATTGCGCTGCCACATGCTTTAGTAGGGCCAGTGCAATACACTAAATGGGACTGGATGACTGTCTGGCAGTCCCAGCTCATTTCACTCACCTAATGGAGAGTTGGGGGGGGGCGGCGAAATCACTTTCAGCCGAATTGTCTTTGCACATCTGATCAACAGTGCAGGGTCTGTCTAGACCCTGCACTGTTAATCACAGCGTGATGTAAGCCCTCTCAACACCCTGCAGTCTTTGGACATTCAAGTGGGCGCTGCTGGAATCTTCAGCAGCGACTGCCCTTAGCTGGAAGAGATGCCTAACCTGCGCCTGCCGTGCCGCTGATCAGGGTACCGGTACTCTCTCTGGCTAAAGAGAAGTGCCGGTACTGACGGCAAGAAAATTCGGAAGTGCCGGTACTCAGTACCGGTGAGTACCGGCCCATTTAAAGCACTGCATGTGGTGTGCTTTGAGTTGTGAGAAACAACATAACTGTAGCAAACATTTACAACGTGCTTGATGCTTGTGACGGACCATGTTAGATTGGCAGAGCCAGACCAACCCCATAGAAATCATTAGCAAGGTATTCTCAGTTGGGCAGAGTTTTCCAACTCTTCCGCAAACCCCTGTTTGCACGCGGGTCATAATTACTTGTTGGATGAGATTTACTACATCTGGTAATTACTGAGTGCAGCACATGCCCCACCTGTTGTTAAATTTCCTAAGGTCAAACCGGACAGAAGTCGAGAGGGCAAGACAGTAAGGTATTCACAGCAGCATGTAGATTTTGGTGCCTTTATGAACCAAAATTCACACGTTATTGCCCCCAAAAACTTGGAATAGGTGCTATTTATGGCACCTGATCAATTCTGAGCCCCACAGTGCCCGAGCAACTCGGAATCAGGGCCTTGTTGCTGATAATGGAGATCTCCTCTCACAACACTGTTGCTACTTTTTCCAAGTGCAACATGACCTCAGATCAGATACCTGGGTTTAGAGAGAAAAGATGCAGAAAATAACTAGGGATAAGATATTTTTTAAACAAATAATTATTATTCACAAGAAAAACAAATGGCCAAATAGGACATATTGGGTAGTAATACTGGAGATTGGCAAGGGGGGGGTTAATGAGTTACAATTATTAGTGTGTCTTGTCCATCGGAAAACTGGAGATGGGAAAGCTCTGACAAGACTGGAGAAGAGCAGGAGATGGGCTCCTGTTTCTTGGTGCATTCACTGGGTTGGAGGATGAAGTAAGTAACCTACCTAAAAAAAAAACGACAGTTTTCCAACAGTGACATCTTTTATAGAATCACATGCTTGAATCTTTGCAACTCAAGAACTGAGATTGAATCAAGCAGATAAACCTAATAAAGCTCCAAAACTGGAGACTAAGCAAGCTATACCCTGGTGAAACTGAGTTTTATTTCCAAGCAGTAGACGTTTGGTACTAAATACGAGGGATCCCTAACTGGCCACGCTCCCAAGGATTCACAGAACAGCAACATCAACACATATTGAGAAGTGGCCAACACGAGTGAGCACTGGCTCGACCACTGTCGCTTTGGCCACACATGGACGGACAGTGATGCCACAGGTGGAATGGGTACCACATGCAAATGGGCACATTGTGGGTGCAAACACACAAGTCTAGCACTGGCAAGAAAGTGGGGTGTAATCTAGAGAAGTCAAGTAAGCAAGAGCTATACGTGATCTGGAGGGTGTGCAGTGTAACCTGTGAGTTTAGTGGATGGGGACAAAAGGGGCACGATTGAAATAGGCAATAGGTGAAGCGCATGGGGGGATAAGGACAAGAAGTGAACATGGATAAAGGACAAATCTCAGCTATGCAGCGAATGGAGGTGAGAGGGACTTGCCTAGGATGCACAGGGGCGCAGTGAACAGCGGAGAGATGGGTATGTCACAGATGCAAAACATATGTAGTGAATAGGTGTGAGAGGGACAGTTCTCAGATGTACAGGTGTGTGGTCAGTGATGGTGACAGAGAAGCTTTCAAATACACAGGGGGTGCAGTGATCGGGGGTCAGAGGGACAAGTCTTAAAACCACTGGGTGCATTGTACGGGGGTGAGAGGGGCAAGTATCAGATACACAGAAGTTCAGTGAATAGGGGTGAGAAGGACTTATCTCGAATACACAGTGGCGCAGTGAGTAGGGGTAAGAGTGGCAGTCACCAGAAGCCCAGGGGTGCACTGAAGAAACGTGAGAGGGACAAGACTTAACTACACTGTCATGGGGTAAGAGGGGCGAGTATCAGATACACAGGGGCGTAGTGTAGAGGAACGACAAAAGGAAGCCTCAGATACAAAGGAGGTGCTGTGAAAAGGGGCGAGAGGGATAACTCTGAAATACACATGGAGTGAGAGGGCCGTCTCCGATTCACTAGGGTGCATGGAATGGGATCGGGGCTGAGTGGGTAAGGGCACATGAAGGCAGTAATCTGTACATAGACGTCTGAATCATACAGAGGAACATGCATGTCTATGAGTCATACGATTGCACATGCTACATTGAGTTGTTTGCAGGCCTGTGTAAAACTGTAAACCGTACAGAAACAAGTTTTCAAGATGTATGTTCCTTGCTGTGAGTTGTACAGAGACGGGTGCAATAGTGAGATGTACAGAGGCCTGTTCGCGACTGTGAGTCGTACAGATGCACATGGCAGTTTGAGTTGCACAAAGGCATGCGCAATACTGATATGTAAAGAGGCATGCGCGAGCATGTGTGAGAGCATGAAGCACAGACGCATCTGCTAGAACACGTGCTCTCCGAGTGAGAGGAATGGTTGTGCGCGGGAAGTGACTTTTATCCCGTTGTGGAACTGCCATAAATCTCCAGTTTTCAAAGGCGGCCTTTCCTTCTCCTGCCCTGACCCCTCCATCTTGACTCCCACGCAGAGGGTCACTGAAAACTCGGGCCAAAGGCCTGACCGGGGACCACCGTGACACTCTGGCCTTGCAGCAATAGTGCTGTGATTGTCTCTGGGCAGCTTCCATGAAAGGCAGCATTATGAGTGCCCCTGGACTGTACCATTAAAGGCCCCACTGTGGGCGGCTATTGCATGTGCAGTGGGGCCGGCTATTGCATGTGCAGTGGGGCCGGCTATTGCATGTGCTGGTGAAGACCCCATTATGGGCTCACATCGCCTGTATGATTACAGCCACTTTGAAGTCTCCTTGGTAGACGGCATCGCACGTAGTATTGAAACATCCTTTGTTGCTGCGCATCGCTTGTATCGTTAACAAACCCACTTATGGTCAAAAGTCAGGGGCGCTCGATTCTGCTCCCGATTTCATCATTCCTGGCACAGTGCACTGCAACCACGATACTCTGCCTTGTTTAGCGCCTCAAAGTCTCAATTGAATGGAAAAGAGTAATTTCTGCTCACCTCCCTTAGACAGAGCAGTTTGGGGAGGTATGCCAGTAGCTTGCAAGGATGAATCATTTTAAAAGACTGAGGGCACTGCTTACTCCAAACCAAAGGAGAAGGGCTAAGTGCCCTTAACCACACGGTGAGGCCCGCTTCAGCAGAGCTAACCATCAGCAACACTTCCATCTTGACTGAATGAGTACCTGAGTTGAATCAACAGTGTCTGGTGATAATATAGCCTTATAGTCCTCTGCCGGGGGCTATACTGGTTATTAAAGGCCCTGAACACAAGTTAGAGGACCAAGCCTCAGGTGAGGGCCTATAACGAGGGAAATTACCTTTAACAACCGGTGTAGACTGAGTCAGAAGGGCTAAAAGGCTATTAGAACATTCCACCCACAAGCGGAAGAATGTTCTAAATTTAAAAAATGGAGAACCAGAGAGACAAACATTGGAATGTTAGAGCAGAAGGCTTATACCAGTCATTATTAGCCACGAGCCACTTCATTCTCTTCAGTGGACAGGCCAACATTCCAATGTTCTAATATAGCCTTATAGCCCGCCGTAGCGGGCTATACCGGCTATTAAAGGCCCGCTCCCGCGTTAAAGGCCCGAGCCGAAGGCGAGGGACTTTAACAAGGGTGAAGGACTTTAATAGCCGGTATAGCCCTGCTACGAAGGGCTATAAGACTATTAGAACATTCTGCCACTAGAGGGCAGAATGTTCTAACAAATAAAACAAAGGCTTCTCGAAGCTCGAGGGGATTTAAATCCCCTCGAGCTCCGAAAGGCCTTTGTAAAACATTGGAATGTTGCTCTGCGGGCCTTTACCGGCCCGTAGAAGCAGGGAGCACTCCATTGTCTTCAATGGAGCTCCCAACATTCCAATGTTCTAATAACAAATATATTCCATCACAACTGAACCTGAATTTCTTACAAAGATCAAAACTAATATTAGATCCCACCCCGAAATCCAAATGGTGCACCACTTCTGAATGGCCAGTGGGGTCCTACTGCCTCTGCATGAGAATATAACCAGCGCCTGTCATGGATGATTTCCAGCAGAAAACTACACCCACTAATGAGGAGGACTGCACAAAGGACAGAAAGATTGGCTGTCTGGCCGCAAGTGTATGCCAGGCTCGATACACTTACACTGCTGAAGAAGATGCCCTCTGTACTGAGAACCTACCCGACCAGCCCCAAACCTAAGGCTTAGCTGTTCAACTGCTGTTGCGAGGATCACTGTACAAAGTATGAAATGTTTCCGAACCCAGAGGCTTTCGCCATTGCCAATCCAATCTCAAGTACTAGATCATAGACAGCTGAGACATTTTTATAATTTTCAAACCACTCTGAGAGAAAGGGAGGAATAAACACTGCACTTCCACCAGTTGCCAAACATCTGATTCACGAAAGGTGTGGTGAATCTGTCTCCAAGTCAGGAGACTACTGCTACTAACTCCTAGTCCCCAGGGCCTCAGCTCTGGTCTCTAGTGGGTCAAAAGATTTGGATGAGGTGGTCTTTCCGATGTAATGTGGCATACTTCATCATTGGCCATCTCATCCCACCCTTGTAAGAAAGTACTACCAGGGTGGACTCAATAAAAATACCTTAAGGTATATCACAAGGAGATCCTTTATTTGGTGGTACCTTAGGTATGATTAAAAAGTAAGTCTGGGCGGTGAACTCAGCTCCGCTCGCGGAGTTTTCCGCACTCAGCGTTACGCGGAGCTCGCGGAGTTCTGAAAAACTCAGTTTTTTCCCTCGCTCGCGTTCATCAACGTCAAGTTGGTGAGCGTGAGCGAGGAAAATTCACCTCCTGGCGAGATTTTTCCTCGTTCACGATCGTCAACATCAAGTTGGCGTGCGCGAGCGTGGAAAATCAACCTCCTGGTGAGATTTCTCAATGCAGGCGATCAGATTTCTCATTGCGAGTGGTCGCGTATGCTCGCGTTGAGAAACCGTCCGTTTGTGTTGAGAAACCTGCCGCTCGAGTAAAAATCTACTGGCGCAGCAGAAAGGAAGCAGCGCCTGCTTGCGCTGTGCATGGTGCAGTTTGCAATGATTGCACAGTGCGGACAAGCACCTGGCACTGAAAATCACTGCAAATGACATTTATCTAAGGAAACTCTGCCGCTTTCGGAGCTCCACGAAGCGCGGCAGAGTTTTTTTTGCACTTCGCGGAGTACCGCTACGTAGAACTCCATGAACTTCGCCCAGGCTTATTAAAAAGTAAACATACTTATTGGATGTCTAGGGGTACAATGGCCCTACATCCTTAGGGGGTGCTGACATGTTTCTACCAGCTCACAGTGCCAATAGGTTGGTCAAAGGTATTCCTCAGGGCTGTCAAAGAATCGCAGGTAAAATTGTAATAATGTGTCCGTTATTGTTATACAAAGGGAAGAAAGGTGGTTCCAACCACTTCTTCCATCAGCTTAGCGACCTAGGGTACAAGCATATAATTAGACATCATACTACCATTATACATGCTTGAATGGTAGTGATTCGAGTACAGCACACATGATGTATAGGGTGAGACTGCAGAACACACACACAAAGTCAACATACATATTGAAATGGAACTGCGTGATCAGTTTCAAACATCTGCTGAGGCTTTTTTTTACCCTATTTTGGGTTGCGCAATCCGTCAAGATCTGGTGCAGTGGCCTGTTCCTGTAGCCACATACTTTGTATATAGAATACTTGAAATTAATTATTAGAAGCAGATATCAGAAAATTAAGTTTATAGTTATATTCCCAGGTTATGGCAATTGCTGAAAAATGTCCATTCCAATATCTTAGAAGGGGATTTTTAGTCATTGCCCGCCATGTTGAGAATTAGAATCATGAAACCCCAAATCCTTGTGAGTAATGGTGGTCCTTAAATACAGCTAGAAAAGCAGCACTACTCGTCATTACATCAGCTAGAACTAAGGTGTCTCTCTGGTACAGAACTCCGTTTTTTTTAAACCAAAAACTAGCCCACAAAATAGGCACTTGGTTCTTAAATGTAACAAGCCCAATTTGCTACCCATGCTTCCCTCCAATCCAGCCAACCTCTCTCGTGCCAGTGGAGCAGACACATCTGCTTTTTGCAAACTGATGGACGCCATCTTGGGGCGGATTTACACATGACACGCCACGTGATGACGTATCATGACGTTACACACACGTTGGTGAACGATTCAGTGGAGACAAAGACCTCTGTTAGTCTGCCTTCTCTCCAGTCCAAAGCCCATTTTGGGCGCCGCCGTATTACGAGTTGTATTCAATGAGGAATGCGGATACTCGATCATTGTGTGTGTAATAAAAAATAAATATTGAAAAATATATAAAAAGATTATAGCTCTCCTGGATTACTTCACTGTAATCATATGATTGCCTGGGGTTATAGATGTAGTTAGTGTGCTTATGTTGCATGTGCGGTTGAATGCAGTATTCCTGCTAAACCTTGACATAATTCACTTTATTTGCCAGGAGCTATAAGGGTGATGGGACGAGTGATATCCAAAACTAATATGTAGCCAGGGGTATTGACAGCCATTACTTCTTCTGACATTTAAGAAGGCTGGCTACATAGGGATATGTAGATTATCATTTATATGGTCAACCAAAAGGTGAAACCACAAACAATCATGTGGGATTGCATGTCTTTGTTTTATGCATGGATTTATATCTGGTCAGATATTAGCTATAACTGTGATAACCTCAAAACTTAAGTTTTCCTGTTTAACTGATCCCAGCGGATATCATCAATGAGGCCTGTATGTTTGTTTGCAATCAGTAAACCCAATGCTGCCCAAAAAATCAAGAGAGCTTCTCATGTCCTCATGGTGTGGTTTAAATCGTTCACTGCCATAACACTCAATTTTGTTCTCTGTGTGTCCTTTCTCAAGATTCTTGCCAGTGTTGTGTTGTCTTCTGGCATCTGAGAGTGCTTTTGTGTTCACCTATTCTCACACGTACCTTTCTGGTTGCCATCCTTACGTACCCAAGAGAGCAGGGACACTTCCGCACATAGATCACATTATGTGAGTTACAATTTGTTAGCCCTTTCAGATCTCAGGGGGTCTGAAGCCCCAGATCCATCGTCTTGCATTTCTTAGTCAGTCTGCACGCAACACATTCTCCATGTGGATTGGTCCATTCAATGGCTCCTATCACAAGGATAGTTTTTAGTCAGCTTCGGATTTTCACTTTTCGGCCAGCAAGACTAAACATTCCGCAAGTTGTAGTTTCAATTTAATATTGAGGCCAGGAACTTAGAAGTGCCAACATGCATGGTCCTGTTTAAGGAAAACCTAGGGCTGGCTAAAAGTCACCGCTGTGACCGGGGTCAGTTGACACTATGATAGCCGCTAGCTGTTTTTGCTTTGCACTACCCCTTCCAGAGTTCAAGCTTCTGCACAAAATGCCAGCTCGGTAACAATCAATAAAAACAAAAATAGAATGAGATGCCTACATAACAAGGCGAGTAGATCTCCACGTTAGCAGGCACTCTGTGTTTCAGCCCTGGGCTTTCCCTCTTCAAACCATGGTTTTGGCTGCCTTGGGCCAAGTGGTTTATTTATTTCATTATTTATTAGACATTTTATATAACGCCTCGTCACTTATGTAGGTAAGAAAGCACTTTACAGAGAACAAAACAGAATTACAGAGTTATATATAGGCATCAACATGGAGAGATGGTTAACTGACAGCTAGGCTGGTAGTAACACAGTCCACTCCTCCTCTTGGAAATGTTGGCTCTGACGTTGACTGAGCAGAAACCTGAGCACTCCCACGATGAGGGAAATGACTAGGTTGATCCCTGCCAGGTGAGTAGAACAAGCACATGAGCAGCAGCAGGAGGCTCACGCACCTGGGAACCAAAGAACATGAAGGCGGGTGCCATTACTTGGGGAGGCCTGGGGTGGCTCACTGCGTCACCTGAAAGGTCAAAAAGGTGGTTTGGTGGGCTTTCTGGACCTTCGTGCTTTTGTGAAGTGCAGGTTTTTTCACTGAGTGCAAATTATTGGCGAGGGATGGAGGAACTTCCCCGTGAACTCCTCGTTGCAGTGCATGAACACTATTCCCGTCCAGCATAAGCCACAAAGGGATTAGTAATTTAGGGTAAACCGGACAGAGATCCATGATTCTGACCCATTTGTTCAGGCCCAGAAGGTGCAAGAGAGAAGGTGGGAATCAGGTGTGCGTCGAGGTGTCTAGTGAACGTTGCCTGGAAGCAACACAAGAGTATGGGTGTTTGAGGGTGGTATGGGTGGTATGGGTGCTCAAGCATGAAGATGGTCTTACCATGTTAGACAGCCACTTTAAGGTCATGTAAGTGGAGTTAATAGCATGAAAGATTTTGGTTTGGACAGTCTGAAAAAGTGAAAGATAGATTGTAGGCTGGAGAAATGCTACTTTCAGAAATTCAAGAATTTTGCTGCTTTAACATTTATGAAAGATGTTAATATCCTGTTTGTAGGGTGCTTGTTTAAATAGCTTATATTTCTGTATTACGTTGGCATTATGATTATTTTTACTCACAGTGTTTTGTAAATAGAAAGCATTCAATGTATCTAGTTTTTGTAAATAAATAGATCAATTTTTTCCAAAGATATAAATGTTGGTTTCAGTGTTTTTCTGGGAACAGTGAGGATCCCCGGCTTGACCGTTCTCTCCTTAGCAAGTGCAATACCACCCTCTCCACCGAAAACTGTGAAGATACCGCCAATCTGGCCCTAAACAAGGCAGCTGGAATTATGTGAATGTGCGGTGGTGGCATTTTCTGCATAATTGTGAATTTGCAGTATTTGCCACATACCAATCACCTGCTGCATAATGTACATATTTTGCAAAAAATTATTGGCTTCTAGTTTAAATGAGTCAAAAGTTACTAAAAATGAAGCTACGTGTTCCAGCGCAGACGAAGGCCCGTCGCAAAGGTTGACTGTTCACCTTTCAGTTGCTTATAGCTGCAGATGTTAATAAGTGCTTCCTATTCCCAGTTTACTCCCATACATGGCAGGGAGATGCTCATTGTGCTATCGGCAATTGTATAGCGCTCATCTGCTATTAGTAGGACCTCGTAGCACTGTGGGCTTATTGGGATGTGAGTTTCATCTAAGTTTCTTTGGAGACCGAAATCTGAGAACTCTCTCACAAATCTTTTTCGTTTGTCTTACACCTACAATGCAAGTCACTTCTCAGCCAGCGCCCAAGTCCTAAAAAAAAGAAGTGAGGGGACTCACCAAGTTAAGCAGAATGAGTGTGACATCACAGCGCGTGACATCACATGAAGTGACATCACAGGAAGTGACATCACAGGAAGTGATATCGCAGCGCGTGACATTGCATGTGGCATCACAGGAAGTGGCATCACAAACCATGACCTCATAGGAAGTGTCATTAGATATTAAGACCTCACATATGTTTAGCAGGTCTATCATGAGTACATTTGAGAGTATTACAATATTTAACAAATAAAATTTTGCACTGGGGTTGTGCCAAAATATTGACGCAACCCCAACACAAAATCTGGGCCTCAAGGTATTTTTTTAATCCTGCCACAAAGAAATTGGCAACAAAGAGAAACATGTCAGTAAATTTGATCTGCTTAATTGGTTGCAATGTCTCTATTTTAAAATATCTTATGGGGTTAAGGCACCTGCTGCAGAGATCTTTGTGTGCAAGCGAATTCTCAAGGAATAATAATAATGGTAAGATAACTCTGGAGGATAACGTATTTGCTGGAGAATTCTGTGTTTTACCTAGTCCTAGTTTTGAATCAAAGTAGCATAGAGGTTAATATGTCACCTGCAAAGCACATTATGTAACACGCTGATGACATATTTTTATTTTATGTAAATGGGTAAGTGGGTTACTGCTATTAAGACAGAGATCCTTTTGTTACTTGCCGTTTATAAATTGTAACCCTTCTAATATAGCACAGTGAGGTATGAAGGACATGTGGCTCCTACACCTTGTAACCCTCACTATCTTATGTAACGCATCCTTTATATTTATGTACACACATGATTTATTGTCAATGTATAATCTGTACGTGTGATGTCAAGCGATCTGACACCCTGCATTGGGATGAGTAGTGATAAAGTGCTATAAAAGAAATACAAAAAATAGAGATATCTAAATTTTCATTTGTGTAAATACTGGGGCGATCAACACATCTGACATTCTTACAGTGTATGCATACCTCTTATATACAGGGATTGAACAAAGTCAAAAGTATTTCTGTCTTGAGTACCTGTAAAGGAAGCCTTTGTTTCCCTCCATTGTATCAAGGTGTGAGGCTCCCAATAGCTCCCAGCCAGGATACTCCAACAAAAAGATACCTAATGGCCCCTTAACTCCGGATTTTGTTATGGGAGAAGCTGAAATCTGAATAGCCCCTTGCCCGCCTGCGCCTTGCTGCTCGGATCATAAGCAGACAACGTGCAGGCGCGGCTGAAAGTGTCCCGGTGTCAGAAAATAACACCGGGACGAGTTCAGCATATATCTGTGAATTCCAGGAGAAGTAGGAAAGGAACGTGGCACTCCACTGAAAGTGGCCAGCTTTGGAGCAGGGTAGATGGTGTAGATGGCGTCTAGCATCTGAAAATAGTCAGTAGACGGCGTCTACCTGTGTCTACCCTTGACTCGAACCCTGGTCTCAGCCAAGAGCAGGACACCCAGGCTCAATGAAAAAGATCTGTAAATCGGGGGTACACAGTGAGGTGTTTCAGAGACTGTCCAGTGTGTGATGTGATGGTTTGGGTGAAGGTTGGATGCTGGGTCCAACTGCAGAAGCACCGCAAGTGGTCATGCTAGGTGGTCGGGGTCCCATGCACAGTTGTCAGTGTATAATATTAGTGTAGGAAGATGTGGAATGAAGGCATTAAAGTGTGCTAATGCTAATGAATCTGTTAAGGGTGGTCGAATGCCCTTGGGGACCTAGATTTCAATCCCACCTCAGACACACCACTATACTGTGTGTTCCTCTGCAAATAACATGACATCCCTGTGCCTCAGCTGCCCTGCCCAAAATTCGTTACAGTATGCACTATACAATAAATGTATTAATTGGTTCATGTCCACTAGTGAGCAATGCTGTGGGCACTGGTCTAAAGCAGTACTGGCCTCAATGCTCTCAATTTGGCAGCTTTCACAACACTAAATAATCCCTACGTTCTCACAAGCACCTTGAGGCGACTCAGTTTGTAGCGTGCACTGTAAAAAAGAATTCACTCATTGATGGCAGATGGCAGAGACGTTTTAAGTCGTGGGCAAAATGGGCAATTGCTCTGCGCCCCCACCTTTCAAGGCGCCCCCTGGGAAAGTGAGCTTTTGCCCTACCTCACTTCTGTGTATTTTTGTATCTTAATCTTTAACGTTGAATTCAATATTGTTAGGCAACATAGCGTGTGAATTATCAAAAATGGATAATAGAATTCAAAGATTTTCCAAACAGGGGCCCCAAAATATTTCTTGCCGAGGGCCCCCAAAATTCTTAGAATGAGACTGGCAGTTGGTGCGCGACTGACAGGCTCACCATGGCACTTTCTGGGCTCTGCCAGCTGTCTGTCAAACTCTGTAAGCAGATGGCCCCCTTCCATCTCCTCTGTCACCAATCCGTGATCTCTCAACAGGTTTAGAAAGGCCCCGCCCTTCCAACACTAACCGAACCATGAACCACCAGGAGTGGTGAAGCTGCTGCCCTGAATGAGATATTGGCTGAAGTTCGCTTTAAGTAGCCCCCTACCACTGGTGTCCAAAGGGAAAACTGCCAAAGGACAAGAAAATAAACCTTGAAAATAAAACCTAAAAATTAAAGAATTAAAAATTCAGTCTGCAGAAGGAAAGAAACAAAAATATAAAAAGAAAGATTAAAATGTTAACTGCATAAAGACTCTGCAAAAAATTCGACCTCTTAAAAATTCCCAAATCACCTCTAACCTATAGTTGGATTAGGCTATTACTATTCTTACTCAAGTCATGGCATATCTAGGGACCAGTGCTTGGCGGCGGGGTTAGATGCAGGTGACAAATTTTGTAGGTTGATATTTGAGTATGTCCTTTATGCAGTCAGCCTGTATGCGTCTTTAAGTCATACAGGCTTCTGCAGTCTCTTTTTTTCAGCGATAAAGAGAAAAGAATTATACTAAATTTGGCAGAATGATAGATCTTAACTCAGAAAGTGTGCTTTTTTTAGATTTGGTGCAAATCTGTTCAGCCGTTTTTGAGTAATTAATTTGCAAAAAAATAGCAATATCTTGTGATGCGGGCCTTCTGCAGGAGTCCTGAGGGGGAAAAAAGCATTTAGATCTGCCGATCCAGCAGCAATCCTGCGGGACCGAGAGATGTGATTGGCTGGCCGCAATATGAGGAGAAATGTTGCGGCAGCCATTACAAGACTTGGGGACTAAGTCTACGAGTCCTGAAAAATAAAATAAAAAACACAGAAGAGGGCAGGGTAGGGATCCCTAACCCCCTAACCCTTGTGGGGGAGTTCTAGAGGATCACCAAAGGGCTAAAAAAAACATGTTTTTAAATTAGGCTTGTTGTGGTCCCGCAAGGCTCCTGCGGATGCCAACGTGACCCGAGTCAGGTCCCGTGGGCGCCAGCGCTAACAACTGTGGTCCCGCAAGAGTATCCCCGGGCCCAAAAAATAATAATAATTGAAGAATGCTGGGTGGGGGTGTCTTTGCCCGGTTGACATCTCAGGGGGGTTGGCTGCCCGCTGGGTTTGAGCTTAGGACCTGCCTTGCCCTGCGACCAACAGGACCAACAGGACGCTAGGCACAGCAAAAGACCGTCAGCAGTGGGAAGTCAACCATCCGCAAGGGTTGCGCGTAGGACCTGGCTAAGATATTACTTTACATTCAAAAACACAAAAATTCACTGAAACAAAGGTTACAGTGAAGTTATATGTAAGTAAGGTAGTAAGATTTTATCTTACCTTAAAAAAAACTTAGAAATTCACTGAAAAAACAAAGGTTAAAGTGGAGTTATATGTAGCTGTTGTGATAGTAGAAAAATTACAGTTCTACAACCAAAGAAACACAGAAATGCACCAATTACAACTTGCACCACCATAGATTTGAGATGTCTTGAGTGATGTAATATGTGAGGTCAAGGAAGTTGTACTTAAGTCAATTTCATATAACTGGTGAATGTCATATTTTTTGTTGGTTTTAAAACTGTAGTTTTTTATTATTACCCGACCTACGTATAGCTCCTCTTTATCTTTGTGTTTTTAGAGAATACACATATACATATAAATATATGCGTGTGTGCATGTGTGTTTGTATATACACGTATATAGGTATAAACATATATACATATTGCTATGTATCTGTAATTAAGTATGTATTTCTTGATGTGTTGTGTGTATTTATATGTTTGTGTATGTATATATTTCTTTGAGTGTATTTATGCACTTTTTTTGTTTGTGTATGTATGTGTGTATGCAGTTACAGCACCAATCCCTCTACCACATCTCCCACCTCAGAGAGGTAACCCACTCTTGCAGTCTCAAGGATACTGTATCACTCCCCGGCAGAAGTTTGGTCTTGGGTTTTATGAGTTTGACACTGGTCTGAAGCTCACCCATGGATGGAGGTGATGAAAAGCGTCTGCGAAAGACAACAAGTGTAAAAGAGGGTCCAATGCCATGATGGTACCTGTTATGAGCGGGAAGTTTTACATTGTCTCATGATTGACAACATCTCCCTCCACATCTCCATGCGCTTCTGTCAATTGGTAGCATCCCTCCTGGAGGCTAAAACAACTCAAGATGGCCTGGTTTCCTGTGGGGATTACATGAATCATGGGTGGAGTTCCCTATCTGTAAGTGTGTCAGCAAGTGGTCAGCAACCCACCTCGAAGTCAAAGGACGTGCCCTGGTTTGTAGTGAGTTCCTCAGGGCGCATAGGGTAGGATTGCTCATCTTTGGGTCTGTTTAACAGTGGTAGGCAAATGCCTTGAAACTGAAGTGCAAACATGTCCTGGGCTCGACTTACCACACTTTTAAAGTTGTCACAGTATAATGAGAAAGGTTCCTTGGCATCCTAAGGCTAAAACTCAAACCTGCCATGGTTTTCTGAGGAGCTCACGAGACACATGGTGCAGCCAACTTGTGTGTGGGTCTGTGGACTAGCGCTGAGCATCTTCTTCGAAACTAAAATGCCACCATGTCCTAGTTTTTTGTTAGAATTCTTAGGACCCCCACGTTAGGCCTATCTGGATATGTGCCTGCGATAAGTGATTGCAATCTCTCCATTAGACTAAAACTCCGAGCATCTATTTCCCTCAGGAGGTCAAAGCGAACAGGGTGGGCCTACCTGTCTGTGGGTCCGTCGACAAGTGGTAGGCATCCCTCTTCAAGACGAAAGTTCCAGCGACATGTCCAAGCGCAGCCAGGGCTCCTTCAGACAAATCTGCGAGGTGACAGACAGACTCTGTTAACTTCACTAGTCGGTGACAGTTCAGATGACTTCACGCAGGTTGTATGCTTTAATAACACCTCTTTCATATCTGTGAATACAAGCCTTATTTTTACTCCCAAACAAACCACAATCTATACAACTGAGGTGATGGGCCCGAGTGGCCCAGTGGCCTTTCTAGCACCTAACACCAGGACAGACTCACTGCTTTACCTGACACTCGTGCAAAGACTTCACTCTAAGCTGGTGTAAGTCCACCCTCTACTTACAAACAGGGAGAACAGGATAAATACACCGCTTTTTATTGCATGACTTAAAGTGACTTTTCTAGAAACTACGAGCCCCCCAACCGGCGGCCGGAACATGTAAGCGTGGTGGGGCAGTGGGGCGGGGCAGAGCGCGGCGGGTGGAAGCCGACAGACGACGGAATAGGTGTTATTTATTTATTTAATTATACCTATTCCGTCGTGTGTCAACTTCATCCTGCTCCCACCCCACCCAGCGGCCCACCACATTTACCTGTGCCGGCCGCCACTTCGAGCTCCTCATTGTTCCCTTCAGATGTTTTTGTTTCACGGTTAGTTTCTGGTTTGAACTGGCGGAGGGCAGGCCAAAGGCAGAGCCGAGCCATGGGTATGGCTTTGCTTTAAAATCCACAGCACGAGCCAACCCATAAAAAGATTTGGCATGCAAATGATGAAGCAGGCGCTATGTCAAATATAATAAGGACCTATTCAAATTTAATTTCTTCAACAACTATATTTCACTTTTCTAAACTGGATTGTATCACTCCAGTAAATAAATTAGTAGCAAAACGCTGACAAAGGCGCCCGGAGTTACGAACATCGAGTATAAGACGGCTGCAGCCCCCTGCCATTGCTCATGACGTAAAATCCTTCAATGGGAGCAAAGTTGTGACTTTTTAAAGACAGTAACCATAGTATGCCATGTGATTTTTAATCTACAAGCACTGAGGAAGGCATTATAGCGGAAACGCGTCTGCTTTGATTAAAATAACATTGAATTGGCCCCATAAGTGCTCTGCAATTTTTTGGGAATGTATATGTTTTGTGAGCCTACCCTCACGTTAGCAGAAGCACCCGCTGCAAGTTCGGGACATTCTGTTGGGACCTGGTTTGGAATATTTAAAAAAAAATAATAATAAAAAAAAATATATATATATATATATCTCCTCAACGTGCCTGCTCACAATTAAAAACAGGCTCCAGCATGCTCGGGCTCACTTAAAATGGCTTTATTGTGGCTACAAACACAGGCAACACATTTCAGCTGCTGCTGCAGTCTTTGTCAAACCTTATATATATATATATATATATATATATATTCCAATGAACAAGTTGAAACCATTGAGTGAAATGAGAACTGCGAATACAACCGGCATAGCAGACCCAACTCAGGGCCCCCAGACCCAACTACCAAACCAAGAATGCATTTCAGGGTTGTCACACTTCAAGCACCCCCACTGAATCAAGCACCCCCACTAAAGAAACAACCCTGGCCATGTCTGCCTAGGAATTCATGATTACGGTCATGTACAACACAATGGCCTGGAGTCTATGTCCTGTGAATCACTTATTTTAAATGTATTTTCAATGCACGACCTCCTTTCCGTCTCTGATACAGGAAACCTTTATGGTACAGTGATCAAACCAGTGCATGTGGGCAGGGCTCCATGTTTCTAGTCCTTGACTCTTACAAATCATTTTATAAAGAAACTGACAGCCCCATGTAAGAAGCCTGAGTCGCAAATGGAGAAGGGCATGCAGGCAAATTATGCAGAGCTGAGCCATGGGCCTGGCTTAGCTCTAAGAGTCCGTGCACGAGCCGAGCCATGAAAACTTTTGACATGTATGTCGTGCAACAAACATAATGTAAAGAATATAATACAAACTCTTCAGAAATAAAAAATGTGCATTACTTTAACATGCAGAAGTGTTTCACCTCAGTACATCAGATTGTATCACTGCGTAGACACACATTTATTAAAAGTTATAGTTTTTAGAAAAATTCTAAAGACAAAGCCATTAGAAAACCAACAGACAAGTTAGCTGTCCTGTAAACCCTAAACGTGGCCTGGATTCTTATTATTGATTGAGCAACATCACAGTCTATTAAATCAAATATAAGAGGTGATTATGCAGCACACATCCTGAACTCACGTATTTAAAAGTGCGCTCATATGTGATAATAAAAAAAGGAGGCTCTGTGAAATAAAATATGTGCCTAGGATCACACAATTTGGGTAAACAGGGAAGCTGGTATTGAGTCCACGTTATGGTGTTCAACATTTTGAAATTCAGCCCCCAGAGAGGGATCTCCGTGTCTCTCTCTCTCTCGTCCATTTACATCAGAGGTCACTGTTTTGTACACAGAGATAGCAGACCTGACGAAGGGCCCCCAGAGCCAACTACAAATCCAAGAATGCATTTATTTTGGGGGTGTCACACCCCATACACCCCCTTCGACCCTTGACCTTGCCAGGTAGGTCGCTCCCCCACCACACAGCTCCGCCTGTGTTGTCCTGCCCGCTGCTGCTGCTGGTAAGTTCGCCCCTCTGCTTGTTGCCTCGGTGCCCGTTTTGCCTTCTGTTCCCCTCGTTGCCCCCATTTCTCTGTGCCCGTTTTGCCTTGTGTACCCCTCGTTGCCCCCATTTCTCTGTGCCCGTTTTGCCTTCTGTACCCCTCGTTGCCCCCATTTCTCTGTGCCCGTTTTGCCTTGTGCACCCCTCGTTGCCCCCATTTCTCTGTGCCCGTTTTGCCTTGTGTACCCCTCGTTGCCCCCATTTCTCTGTGTCCATTTTGACCTTCTGTTCCCTCGTTGCCTCTCTCCGCTCCGCCGCCGCTGCGTCCCTGCGGCCCCGCCCCTGACTGTCCATTCGCTGCCCCTGCCTCCCGCCTCCCAGCTGCTCCTCCCTCCCACCTCCCCATATATGGCGGCAGCTGCGCGGTGAGGAGAGCGACCCTTGACCTTGCCAGGTGGGTCGCTCCCCCACCACACAGCTCCGCCTGTGTTGTCCTGCCCGCTGCTGCTGCTGGTAAGTTCGCCCCTCTGCTTGTTGCCTCGGTGCCCGTTTTGCCTTCTGTTCCCCTCGTTGCCCCCATTTCTCTGTGCCCGTTTTGCCTTTTGTACCCCTCGTTGCCCCCATTTCTCTGTGCCCATTTTGCCTTGTGTACCCCTCGTTGCCCCCATTTCTCTGTGCCCGTTTTGCCTTGTGTACCCCTCGTTGCCCCCATTCTCTGTGTCCATTTTGACCTTCTGTTCCCCTCGTTGCCTCTCTCCGCTCCCGCCGCTGCGTCCCCTGCAGCCCCGCCCCCCTGACTGTCCATTTGCTGCCCCTGCCTCCCGCCTCCTAGCTGCTCCTCCCTCCCACCTCCCCATATATGGCGCCGCTGCGCGGCCGCGCCGCTGGCGCGCACCCGTCCGCGCCCAGTGCCAGAACCCCTGGTCTTTGCGCCCCCCGCTCCAGCCTCGAGGACCGACGCCGATACGATGCCACCACACTCCACGCTCTCAACCCCGGACGGACACACAACTGCTTCAAGGCCGCCCCGAAACGCACTCACGGTCCCTTCACCTGCCGGAACTGCAGCTACACCAGCCTCAGAGCCACCGAAGCGCCCGCCAAGAAGGACCTCAACCACCTCCGATGCATCCTACTGAACACCCGCTTTGCACGCAAACACGCCATCGAGCTCTGGGACCTGCTCGACACATCATCACCAGACGTCGCCTTCCTGACAGAGACCTGGATGAACGACTCCTCCGCACCCGACATCGCCATAGCCATCCCAGACGGTTATAAGATCACCCGCAGAGACCGCATCAGGGTCTCGACCAGCACCGACGACATTCTCTGCACCACCGAACACATGCACTTCCAGATCCACACGGACCCCAACACCACCCTTAGAGGCACCCTTGTCTACAGACCCCCTGGACCCCGACCCCAGTTCAGCGACTCCATCACCGACTTCATCAGCACGCACGCCCTGACCTCTACCGACTACATCCTCCTCGGAGACCTGAACTTTCACCTGGAGAACAACAACGACAGCAACTCCACCACCCTGATCGACAACCTCGCCAACCTCGGACTGAGACAGCTCGTCACAACACCGACCCATTCCGCCAGCCACACGCTCGACCCCGTCTTCTCCTCAAGCTCCCACGTCTCCTTCAGCCACACCACCGAACTCCTCTGGACCGACCACCGCTGCATCCACTTCACCTTCCAGAAACCCACCACACACCACCGCACCCAACAGATCCCACGCCGCTGCTGGAGCAAAGTCACCGAAGACCAACTACGGGCAAACCTCGCTCTCAGCCCACCCTCCGACCCATCCAACACCGACAACGCTGCCTGCAACCTCAGACGATGGATAGACGACTGTGCCAACACCCTCGCCCGCTGAAAAAACTCACCTACAGTGACACCACCAAAAGAGCCAGCTGGTTCACCCCGGAACTCCTAGCTTCCAAGCGTACCTGCCGGAAACTAGAGAAGAAATGGCACAGTGAAAAGACACCGGACAGCCACGCAGCCCACAAAGATGCCATCCATAACCACCACCACCTCATCAGGTCCGCCAAGAGAATCTCCTTCAAAGACCGCCTCGACAACAACGCACACAACAGCAAGGAGCTCTTCAACATCGTGAAGGAACTCTTCAACCCCAGCTCCAACACCAACGACATCCCGCCGTCGCAAGCCCTGTGCGATTCCCTCGCCACCTTCTTCCACCGCAAGATCGCCGACATCCACGACAGCTTCAACACCCAGACAGCCCCAACTGAGATCGATGCACCAGACCCGCCGCACACCATCGACCACGACCCCTTGCCAGCCTGGGCCAGCGTGAACATCGATGACACCATCAAGACCATGAGCACGATACACTCCGGCTCCCCGTCAGACCCTTTCCCGCACCACATCTTCAACAAAGCCAGCAGCTCCATCGCACCCCACCTGCGCAACGTTATCAATCTCTCCTTCGAGACCGCGACCTTCCCAGAGAGCTGGAAACACGCAGAGATCAACGCCCTACTCAAAAAACCCAAGGCGGACCCGAGAGACCTCAAGAACTTCCGGCCCATCTCCCTGCTTCCGTTCCCAGCCAAGGTCATCGAGAAGATCGTCAACAGACAGCTAACCCGATACCTCGAAGAAAACAGCATCCTGGACCCATCCCAGTCAGGGTTCCGCAGCAACCACAGCACTGAGACTGCCCTCATCGCCGCCACTGACGACATCGGGACCCTGCTGGACAACGGTGAGACCGCAGCCCTCATCCTGCTGGACCTCTCCGCCGCCTTCGACACTGTCTGCCACCGCACTCTACGCGCACGCCTCCACGACGCAGGGATCCGAGACAAGGCCCTGGAATGGACCACCTCCTTCCTCGCCGGCAGAACCCAGAGAGTCCGCCTCCCACCATTCCGATCCGAAGCCTCCGAGATCATCTGCGGCGTACCCCAGGGATCATCCCTCAGCCCGACACTGTTCAACATCTACATGGCCCCGCTCGCACGCATCGCCAGACAGCACGACCTCAACATAATCTCCTACGCCGACGACACTCAACTGATCCTCTCCCTCACCAAGGACCCCTCGCCGCCAAATCCAACCTCCATGAAGGAATGAAGGCCGTCACCGATTGGATGAAGATCAGCCGACTAAAGCTGAACACGGACAAGACAGAGGTCCTCATCCTCGGCTCCAACCCCTCAGCCTGGGACGACTCCTGGTGGCCAACGACACTGGGAGCAGCCCCGACACCCACCGACCACGCACGCAACCTGGGAGTCATCCTCGACTCAACGCTCTCCATGGCCAAGCAAGTCAACGCAGTCTCCTCCTCCTGCTTCAACACCCTCCGCATGCTTCGCAAGATCTACAGGTGGATCCCGACAGATACAAGAAGAACAGTCACCAGGCCCTCGTCAGTAGCAGAGTTGACTATGGGAACGCCCTCTGCGCGGAAGCCCCGGCCAAGCTCATCAAGCGACTGCAACGCATACAAAACGCCTCCGCACGCCTGATCCTCGACGTACCACGCCACAGCCACATCACCCCCCACCTGAGGAACCTGCACTGGCTCCCCGTCGACAGGAGAATCTCCTTCAAACTCCTCATCCACGCACACAAGGCACTCCACAAGACCGGCCCAGCCTACCTCAACAGACGACTCTTCTTCTACGTCCCCAACCGCCAGCTCCGCTCCGCCGACCTCTCCCTCGCCACCGTCCCTCGCATTCGAAGAACAACCACTGGCGGCAGATCCTTCTCCCACCTCGCCGCCAAGACCTGGAACACCCTTCCACTCAGCCTACGACAGACCCAAGACCTACTGACCTTCAGGAGGCTACTCAAGACCTGGCTGTTCGACCAGTAGCGGCACCCCCCCCCTTTTTTTCTTTCCCCAGCGCCTTGAGACCCTCGCGGGTAAGTAGTGCGCTCTACAAATTCTGTGATTGATTGATTGATTGATCGAAGCCACTACCCTACTTTTATTTAATCCACCACCATACACTCCCTGCCTCTTTATTTCACTCTTGCAGATTCATTTTATTCCCTGCTTTCTCCTTTTCTCACTGATGTTTCTGTCTTTCTCCTCCCCCTTCATCCCTCTGTCTGTGTTTTTCCCTTTTTTGCTCTGTGTTGAATTCTAAAGAAAAATAAGTGCTGGTTTCCAAGAATCAGTGCCAGTGGGCTGCCATGCAGGCACCAGCTCAAATTAAGCACTGAATTTGTCATGTGCACTGTTTATATGACCAGTAGAGTTATTAGATGACAAGCAACATCCCTGTCTATTAAACCACATACGAGTGAGATTGTTACACAGAATACATCCTGAACTGAATAACTTTAAGGTGGCCAAAGATCTAACAATCAAAATGAAGCAAAGTGAAGTAAAGTGATTTTTAGTAAGATCACATACTTTGGCAAGAGATAAGCTGGGCTCTGAACCTAGTTTTCCTGACTATAAACTGTGCAATGCAGCCACTTGATAAAAAAATCTGATTCTTTCTCTCTTTTGCCACCAAAGGTCTTTTGCGTTCAATTATTTCATGAATTAAATTAGCACACTATGGTCAACAGATCCAAGCTTCACATTTCAATCTGACCCATATAAGTAGAGAATGCCTTTCTTGAACAAATTACAAAGCTAAGTTAAGGTAAGGCAGGAGGCTACTTTATGTTAATATCACTGTCTTCCCTGGCTTAACACAGTAAAAAGAGAGCCAGTCTGGACCTCAATGACGATAATTACATTGATCAGTAAAACAGAGTACTCTGGCGTCCAATTACAGGTCTTTATTGAGACACGTGAATTTCAGCTCATCTTTGCTGTGGACACCCAGGGCAGGAAAGCACCTGTTTAAGATTTTGTCCCATCCTCTCTCTTGAATGCATCTAAGGGTTTTATGTTCTAAAACTGCATGAGGGAAGGAAAAAGACAGTGCCTGGGTTGCATGGCTCGGCTCTATTTTAGCTTGCCAGCCCTGACAGGACAAGAGCTGAGCCAGTCATTCAGCCCCAGCCGGGCTCGAGCCTTGTTTGGCCTGTCCACTTCTAATTTTAAACCATCTCTATGTGGGTGGCCTTTAAATTGCCATTCCTAAAAATGGTCAGCAGGAGAGATTGCCTTTGCACTTTATTTCCACTTCATTTCAGTCATCATGGCCAACACACATAGAAAGGGGCCCTACATCACATTGGGTCATCATGTTCTTTCATTCTGCTCATGTGGATATTCCTGGCTTTTTCCAAGAATCACTCAACACAGACGTCACCAGGAAAGAAAATCTGTGTGTTTCTTTGATGTTTGTGGCACAAAGAGCTTCTACCTTCTTTTTTATATTTTAACATCCTATTTAAAGGTTTGAAACAAACCAATATAGCGGCTGTTGGACTTGGCCCTTTTGCAGGGTTATCCCCAAACTTTTTGCTTCTTCCTCCTATTTTTTCCTGACCTGTTGTTGTTGGCTATAGGACTCTGGAGACTTTACCACTGCTAATCAGCGCTAACGTGCATATGCTCTCTGAGTAAATTGTTATCATGATTGGTTATCCATGATTGGCATATTTGATTTACTGGTAAGCCCCTAGTAAAGTGCACTGAGTGTGCCAGGGCCTGTAAATCAAAGGCTACTAGTGGGCTTGCAGCACTGATCGTGCCACCCACATGAGTAGCCCAGTGCACAGTTTGTTAACTGCCATGTCGACCTGGCAAGTGCACCCACTTGCCAGGCCCTAACCTTCCCTTTTCTTACATGTAAGGCACCCCTACGGTAGGCCCAAGGTACCCCGTGGGCAGGGCGCAGTGTATGTGAAAGGTAGGACATGTACTGGTGTGTGACATGTCCTGATAGTGAAATACTGCCAATTTCATTTTCACTATTGAAAGGCTATCTTGCCCCACAGGATAGAATGGGAAATGCTTTGTAACATCATACAAGTATAACTTCCCACAGGGACAAGATAGAGAAATAAAGTTTAGGCTCTCTGAACTCAGAATTTAATAACACATCTTTTAGGAAAGATGGTTTTTAAATTGCGTTTTTTGAAAATTCCACATTTAGAAAGTAGGCATTTTCTTGTTTAACCATTCTGTGTGCCTCTGCCTGTTTGTGTATTGACTGTCTGGTTTTGGAGTGACAGGGGCTGGGGATGTGCATTCACTGTAGACAGCCACTGAGGGGGTTGAGGTGTGAATTGCCATTTCTGGATGACTCAGAGCTGAGCTGAATGGGGCTTGGCTGAATTATGAGTAGTGGGAGGAGATTTCCTGGCACCTGAATAGGGCCTGTCTCCCTTGCACAATGCTGTCTCCACCCCCTTTGGTCATACTGCACCTGTGGGACAGAACTGGTTTGGACTGGGCTGAGAGACCCTTGCACAAAGAGAACAAAGACATTTTGGGGTACAAGTATTAGACCTAAAACCCCAGAACTTTAGATCACTTCTGGACTCAAGAGGAACCTTTGCCAAGGAGAAGCGCTGAAGAGCTGTGAGGAGGAGTACTGCCCCTTTGCTGTGTGCTGTGTGGAGTTGGGCTGCAGTTACTGTTTCTGCCAAGGAGAGGACAAAAGACTGGAACATTGCTTTGAACCTGATTGAAGAAGATCTCCAAGGGCCTGTGTGTGCTGGCCTACTGTTCTGAAGTCTCAGGGACACAAAGGCTTCACCCCCAGCTCCCCTGAACTCTGCTGCTGAGAGTTCTGACCAGCCAGGAGTTGCCTGTTCCAGTTCTGAGCCTCTGGAGGTGTGCTTGCTGCTGGGAGCTGGAAGAAACCTGAAGAACTAAGAAAATCGACGCATTGCTTTTCATGCAGCTGTTTTTCCGACACAGCACCGATGTGCGAGAAGAATCTCCATGCATCGCCGCGCCGGACCCATCCCAGTCAGGGTTCCGCAGCAACCACAGCACTGAGACTGCCCTCATCGCCGCCACTGACGACATCGGGACCCTGCTGGACAACGGTGAGACCGCAGCCCTCATCCTGCTGGACCTCTCCGCCGCCTTCGACACTGTCTGCCACCGCACTCTACGCGCACGCCTCCACGACGCAGGGATCCGAGACAAGGCCCTGGAATGGACCACCTCCTTCCTCGCCGGCAGAACCCAGAGAGTCCGCCTCCCACCATTCCGATCCGAAGCCTCCGAGATCATCTGCGGCGTACTCCCAGGGATCATCCCTCAGCCCGACACTGTTCAACATCTACATGGCCCCGCTCGCACGCATCGCCAGACAGCACGACCTCAACATAATCTCCTACGCCGACGACACTCAACAGATCCTCTCCCTCACCAAGGACCCCTCGCCGCCAAATCCAACCTCCATGAAGGAATGAAGGCCGTCACCGATTGGATGAAGATCAGCCGACTAAAGCTGAACACGGACAAGACAGAGGTCCTCATCCTCGGCTCCAACCCCTCAGCCTGGGACGACTCCTGGTGGCCAACGACACTGGGAGCAGCCCCGACACCCACCGACCACGCACGCAACCTGGGAGTCATCCTCGACTCAACGCTCTCCATGGCCAAGCAAGTCAACGCAGTCTCCTCCTCCTGCTTCAACACCCTCCGCATGCTTCGCAAGATCTACAGGTGGATCCCGACAGATACAAGAAGAACAGTCACCAGGCCCTCGTCAGTAGCAGATTTGACTATGGGAACGCCCTCTACGCGGGAGCCCCGGCCAAGCTCATCAAGCGACTGCAACGCATACAAAACGCCTCCGCACGCCTGATCCTCGACGTACCACGCCACAGCCACATCACCCCCCACCTGAGGAACCTGCACTGGCTCCCCGCCGACAGGAGAATCTCCTTCAAACTCCTCATCCACGCACACAAGGCACTCCACAAGACCGGCCCAGCCTACCTCAACAGACGACTCTTCTTCTACGTCCCCAACCGCCAGCTCCGCTCCGCCGACCTCTCCCTCGCCACCGTCCTCGCATTCGAAGAACAACCACTGGCGGCAGATCCTTCTCCCACCTCGCCGCCAAGACCTGGAACACCCTTCCACTCAGCCTCACGACAGACCCAAGACCTACTGACCTTCAGGAGGCTACTCAAGACCTGGCTGTTCGACCAGTAGCGGCACCCCCCTTTTTTCTTTCCCCAGCGCCTTGAGACCCTCGCGGGTAAGTAGTGCGCTCTACAAATTCTGTGATTGATTGATTGATAGAAGCCACTACCCTACTTTTATTTAATCCACCACCATACACTCCCTGCCTCTTTATTTCACTCTTGCAGATTCATTTTATTCCCTGCTTTCTCCTTTTCTCACTGATGTTTCTGTCTTTCTCCTCCCCCTTCATCCCTCTGTCTGTGTTTTTCCCTTTTTTGCTCTGTGTTGAATTCTAAAGAAAAATAAGTGCTGGTTTCCAAGAATCAGTGCCAGTGGGCTGCCATGCAGGCACCTGCTCAAATTAAGCACTGAATTTGTCATGTGCACTGTTTATATGACCAGTAGAGTTATTAGATGACAAGCAACATCCCTGTCTATTAAACCACATACGAGTGAGATTGTTACACAGAATACATCCTGAACTGAATAACTTTAAGGTGGCCAAAGATCTAACAATCAAAATGAAGCAAAGTGAAGTAAAGTGGTTTTTAGTAAGATCACATACTTTGGCAAGAGATAAGCTGGGCTCTGAACCTAGTTTTCCTGACTATAAACTGTGCAATGCAGCCACTTGATAAAAAAATCTGATTCTTTCTCTCTTTTGCCACCAAAGGTCTTTGCGTTCAATTATTTCATGAATTAAATTAGCACACTATGATCAACAGATCCAAGCTTCACATTTCAATCTGACCCATATAAGTAGAGAATGCCTTTCTTGAACAAATTACAAAGCTAAGTTAAGGTAAGGCAGGAGGCTACTTTATGTTAATATCACTGTCTTCCCCTGGCTTAACACAGTAAAAAGAGAGCCAGTCTGGACCTCAATGACGATAATTACATTGATCAGTAAAACAGAGTACTCTGGCGTCCAATTACAGGTCTTTATTGAGACACGTGAATTTCAGCTCATCTTTGCTGTGGACACCCAGGGCAGGAAAGCACCTGTTTAAGATTTTGTCCCATCCTCTCTCTTGAATGCATCTAAGGGTTTTATGTTCTAAAACTGCATGAGGGAAGGAAAAAGACAGTGCCTGGGTTGCATGGCTCGGCTCTATTTTAGCTTGCCAGCCCTGACAGGACAAGAGCTGAGCCAGTCATTCAGCCCCAGCCGGGCTCGAGCCTTGTTTGGCCTGTCCACTTCTAATTTTAAACCATCTCTATGTGGGTGGCCTTTAAATTGCCATTCCTAAAAATGGTCAGCAGGAGAGATTGCCTTTGCACTTTATTTCCACTTCATTTCAGTCATCATGGCCAACACACATAGAAAGGGGCCCTACATCACATTGGGTCATCTTGTTCTTTCATTCTGCTAATGTGGATATTCCTGGCTTTTTCCAAGAATCACTCAACACAGACGTCACCAGGAAAGAAAATCTGTGTGTTTCTTTGATGTTTGTGGCACAAAGAGCTTCTACCTTCTTTTTTATATTTTAACATCCTATTTAAAGGTTTGAAACAAACCAATATAGCGGCTGTTGGACTTGGCCCTTTTGCAGGGTTATCCCCAAACTTTTTGCTTCTTCCTCCTATTTTTTCCTGACCTGTTGTTGTTGGCTATAGGACTCTGGAGACTTTACCACTGCTAATCAGCGCTAACGTGCATATGCTCTCTGAGTAAATTGTTATCATGATTGGTTATCCATGATTGGCATATTTGATTTACTGGTAAGCCCCTAGCAAAGTGCACTGAGTGTGCCAGGGCCTGTAAATCAAAGGCTACTAGTGGGCTTGCAGCACTGATCGTGCCACCCACATGAGTAGCCCAGTGCACAGTTTGTTAACTGCCATGTCGACCTGGCAAGTGCACCCACTTGCCAGGCCCTAACCTTCCCTTTTCTTACATGTAAGGCACCCCTACGGTAGGCCCAAGGTATCCCGTGGGCAGGGCGCAGTGTATGTGAAAGGTAGGACATGTACTGGTGTGTGACATGTCCTGATAGTGAAATACTGCCAATTTCATTTTCACTATTGAAAGGCTATCTTGCCCCACAGGATAGAATGGGAAATGCTTTGTAACATCATACAAGTATAACTTCCCACAGGGACAAGATAGAGAAATAAAGTTTAGGCTCTCTGAACTCAGAATTTAATAACACATCTTTTAGGAAAGATGGTTTTTAAATTGTTTTTTTTGAAAATTCCACATTTAGAAAGTAGGCATTTTCTTGTTTAACCATTCTGTGTGCCTTTGCCTGTTTGTGTATTGACTGTCTGGTTTTGGAGTGACAGGGGCTGGGGATGTGCATTCACTGTAGACAGCCACTGAGGGGGTTGAGGTGTGAATTGCCATTTCTGGATGACTCAGAGCTGAGCTGAATGGGGCTTGGCTGAATTATGAGTAGTGGGAGGAGATTTCCTGGCACCTGAATAGGGCCTGTCTCCCTTGCACAATGCTGTCTCCACCCCCTTTGGTCATACTGCACCTGTGGGACAGAACTGGTTTGGACTGGGCTGAGAGACCCTTGCACAAAGAGAACAAAGACATTTTGGGGTACAAGTATTAGACCTAAAACCCCAGAACTTTAGATCACTTCTGGACTCAAGAGGAACCTTTGCCAAGGAGAAGCGCTGAAGAGCTGTGAGGAGGAGTACTGCCCCTTTGCTGTGTGCTGTGTGGAGTTGGGCTGCAGTTACTGTTTCTGCCAAGGAGAGGACAAAAGACTGGAACATTGCTTTGAACCTGATTGAAGAAGATCTCCAAGGGCCTGTGTGTGCTGGCCTACTGTTCTGAAATCTCAGGGACACAAAGGCTTCACCCCCAGCTCCCCTGAACTCTGCTGCTGAGAGTTCTGACCAGCCAGGAGTTGCCTGTTCCAGTTCTGAGCCTCTGGAGACGGGCTTGCTGCTGGGAGCTGGAAGAAACCTGAAGAACTAAGAAAATCGACGCATTGCTTTTCATGCAGCTGTTTTTCCGACACAGCACCGATGTGCGAGAAGAATCTCCATGCATCGCCGCGCCGCTGCCGAAACTGAGGCAGCGCCTGTAACCGCTGCAAGAACCGACGCATCGACGGATCGCGGCTGAAGAAACTGACGCAGCGCTGCTCGATGCCGCCACATCGATAGCCGACGCATCCCGGATTTCCATGCATCGTACCTGTGCGGCAAGCTTTCCCGTCGCATCACCCATGGACTAGAACCGTCTCGGAATCGACGCATCACTTCCCCTTACAGACCGGATTTGACACATCACTTCTCCTGCGTGCAGCAGAACTGTTGCATCGCCTCACCATGGTCTCAGGAACTGACGTATCTCTTTCTTTTTCGACGGTTCCCATCTCTGCAGCTGTTTGGCCTTGTGAATTTTGATGCATCTACAGGTACTTTGTGAGAAATCACGCATCCATAGTTTTCTATGGACCAAGTTGTTTGAAACCTTTCTGAAGTCACATTCTTATTACATGTATGTTGGATTTTTGTCGTTTTGGTCTTGTTGAGTTTCGATAAAAATACTTTATTTTTCTGAACTGGTGTGGTGTCCATTTCTGGTGTTATCACTGTATTAATGTGTGTTTTGAGTACAAATACTTTACACATTGCCTTTGGGATAAGTCTGTCTGCTCGTGCCAAGCTACCCAGGGGGTGAGCAGGGGTTATCTAAAGTGTGTATCACCCTTACCCTGACTAGAAGTAAGTGTCCCCATTCGGACAAAGGTATCTACCTCTGCCAACTAGAGACCCCCATTTCTAACAGTGGCAAACATGTTTTTGGGATATAACATGCTTAGAATATGTTGAATTTAATGGCTACATGTACTTTCTGTAAATTGTTGTTTCAAAAAGAAAGAGAACAAAACAAACAAATAATAAGGAAACAAAACAAAATGTGCCTGTTATGAGTGTATTTGAGAGTTAATTTGACTGCCTGGTCACTTCCATCTTGTAGCCACAAAAGATGCAAGGCAGCAGCGGAACCGCCTTCTCTGTCCTAGCTACAAAATGACAGCAGTCCCTCCTAAAACAAGAAAGGTCCACAGTTACCTGGGTTGCAGGTAGTAAGTCAAGACCTCACACTTTCCTATCTAAAGAAGAAGAATTCCACTGACTACTGAACATACTCTTTCTCTCCCAAGAAAATGATCCGGAAGGAGTCCAACACAAGCAGCACAGCCTCTACACACTCAATGACTGTAGGCACAACCTCATGGGCAACTTACTATCTCTCACTCTGCCTCATTCCACTCCAAGAGAAAGTGCAGGGCCATGATTGCAGCCGCATGAGAAGTGAATTTTACTACTCTCCATAAATAACACCAAAACACTTTCCACATTTGCAAACCCCCATAACCAATGCTTTAAGTGGGATGAAAAAAATGGGGGGTCTCTCAAGGCGGGGTGGCCGATGTAATTAAGGGCGTGGCTTAAAAACAAGTAAACTGAAAATCTGGGCTTAGCATAGTATGCTGCCTGACTGGTATTTTGCTGCTTCTGTCATTGCATCCAGATATATATATGATACAAGTAACATTACACCTACAACAAGCCAGGGCTATTGGATTTGTCAATGGTTCTAAGCTGCATAAGATAAATAAGCAACAACTATGGCTTTGTTGTATAGCATATTGAATGCTTCAGTTCTGAAATGATGAGACCAAAAGAACTATAACGAGTCTCTTAGAAGTTACATCACAGGCAGTGACGGGTGGCATTGCTGCAGAGTTAATATTTATGTTTTTTCACCGAGGGTGAGGGGAAAAATGGACAGCCCTATAGGGACCCGTCTCAGCACCTGATTTTTAAAACTGCCAGTGCTCAGCACCAGCAGGACCCGGCCCACTTAAAGCCCTGGCTATAACCCACACCCTTTGCAAAAAAACTCACAAAATAAATTCATATAAATCTCATGTTTTTATTTGTCACTCTTCGCTCCACTACCAGCTTAACACAGCAACTGATGTCACCATACGAGCACCAATCAAGTCATCACGCACAACAACAAGGTACTTTCCACTTGAATCACATTGCAACCCAACATTTATGTAGAATTGGCATAGGGCAGCGCTACAAGTCTTCTTGCTGCGCTGCCCTACGCCAATGTGAAAGGGCATGATTGCACCGTATTTATGCAATACGGTGCATTCCTGTTCTTTCCCCCTGCGCTGACGCCCAATTTGCTGCCTAGCGCCAACGTAGGATGCCTCCATTTCAGGCCGGATTGTTTTTGTGCAGGAAGGGGCACCTTCCTGCACAAAAACATTCCAGAGAGGCGTTTTCCTCTTTCTATGTGTGCTGCAGGAAAGAGGAACAAGCATTTGGGACCTTATATGTATTTAGCTATGCAGCACATTAGCCTGGGTGCTGAAACATCTACTGTTCTTTAACATGGAGGGAAAGTAAGCACCAAACTGCATGACACGCCAGGTATGGGAACACATGGAGAGAAATATTGCCTTTCAGCGGGAAATGATATAGTCCAAAGCTCTGTTTTTAATATAAAATCAGAGCCTTCAGTGGTCATATCACTGAAAATACAAGATTTGAAAAAAATATTATTGTCTACGGGTGCTTGTGGAAGACAATTTCTGTGGACTGGAATCTAGAGAATGCTAAAGTGATTCTGGTATTTTACTGACCTCTGCTGGTCGTTTTCTATCAAGACAGTTAAATAGAGGCAGTTGAACAGAAAAAAAAAGTCCCTAAGCGGAAGCAGACAAGTCCTAGGGCTGATCTCCAGAGCCCACAAAGTACATGCACATATAAGTATATACTAAAGTATATACAAGAGGTCTCGAATGCTCGACCTAAAAAACAAGGTGAAATAAAAATATCTCTCCTCGTTACGCCTGCTCTGGGGAGGCGTGAGGTGTTGGCGCTGCCCCAGTTTACATGATTAAGTAAATCTGGGGCAGCGCCAAAATCCATGGGTGTTGTGTGGGACAACCCACTGCAACGCCCATGGAACATCTCCTTGACGCAGAGTAAGGCAAGGCAGCAACTTGCGCTGCCTTGCCTTAATCCATATCTATGAGGCCATACAAAGCCACGCAGAGTGGCTTTGCGTCGCCTCATAGCTATGGGTGAGAGGCATGTACTGCCAGAGCATCAAAAAAAGTGATGCTCTGGAGGCACGAGCCTTTCATAAATAAGCCCCCAGGGGCCTCATTTAAGAGAAATTGGCATAGGGCAGCGCTGTCCTACGCCAATGGGAAAGGGCAGTAATCTGTCTTTACACTCACCCCGAAGTTCTTTCATTTTCCTGTCATGGACCTATGGTTGGGTGCCTGTGCTTACAGATTGCATAGTTAAGAAAAGGCAAAACATTATTTCACGAGTCTCGCTGGAAACCTGGCTACCTCATTGTGCTATTCAAACCAAGAAGCAAAATAACAACTCAACCATGCCAGAATTCACCTCGCGACCTGGAGTGTACGGACCCGTTTCTCCGGTGAATACCTGAAAGGCACCTATCAAGTACTGTGGGGCATATTTACAAGCCCCTTGCGCCACTTTTGCGTCACTTTTAACATGGGAAAAGTGACGCAAAAGTGGGGCAAGGGGCTTGTAAATCTGCCCCTGTGTTTTTTCTAACAAGGTGGACTCCATCTAGCGCAATGAAACTCAGTCTTACCGGCGTCAGAGTAAAACGGGGGTCAGAGGGAATAAATGAGAAACTACCAAAAGCGGACAGAAAAAAAAACAGTAAAATATATTGGAAAAAATATAAACGGAAAAAAACATTGCGAATTATCTTCAGAAAATGCAAGCGAAGCAACGTTAAGATTTGGTAAACGTATTTGCTAATTTTAGTTCGCGTTCTGTTGGACAAAGCCCCGTGCATCTTAATACCACAGCTGAGACGGGAGAAAGTGAACCACTTTTTATTTACTGTGGAGTTATGCAGCAACATGACAATCGCCCCCAATGTTGGTTTTTAAACGTATTAACGGGAAAGGAAGTAGGCTGGCCGCTGGCACGTGGCTAGATTGCTTCTGCGGTAAAAGGCACGGATAACAACGGCAGATTGCCAATAACGGTAAAAACTGGCTGCGGCCACTGTGACTTACGGTCGGCAGCTAGAAATAATTGGTAGCGCCTCACATGCTGGGGCTTATTTACAATCCCCTTGCGCCACTTTTGCGTCATTTTTAACATGTGAAAAGTGACGCAAAAGTGGCGCAAGGGGCTTGTAAATCTGCCCCTGAATTCCGCACCTTCCGCTGTCTTTCCATGCCAATCCGACCTGTCGAGGAACTAGTGTGGTCTTATTTGACAATCTGATAGGTCGAAATGTCGACCAATCAGAATGGCTTAATATAATTGATTACACTGAACCCACCAAGCTGTTGCAGGGTGTCCTGGTGAGGGGTAGCAGGGGGAAGACGACAGACCACTGATGATGAAACCATCCACCATATTCTGCTCTGTTCAAAATTGGCCTGCCCATCAAGGTCTACTACCAGGAACCACTGTGTGGATGGAATGGTGGGTTCTCACTCTGGGGTGACCCCTACTAGCGCACTGTGGCACTATAAGGCTCTGATGCTGTAAACTGTGAGGCAGATGCTGGTAACAAGAAAAACCTTTCTCAGACGATGACTGCTTGGCCATCTCACCTTTCAGGTTGCAAGTGTTGTGCCCCCAGATGGTTGGGCCAATGTAGCTACGAAGACGTCTGGGCAAAGAACGTACATAGCAGCAGAACAAGGAACTAAATAAATAAATAATCAAGGGCAGGAAACACATTCCTAAGCTGGCCGGGTTCCATGGCATACGTGAAGTCAGCTCCCTGGAGGGTCTACAAGTGGGCCGCTGTATCACTGCATCTTATCGCGGCGGAGTTGGAAAGAATGTAGGCTATCACAAAGTTTCAAAGTTATTTCTGACGTCTGAGCCTGAAGCGCCGGCAGCTGCTATGCAACAACGAGCCAAAATGAACCAATGAGTTGTCAGAAGGACGTAGCGGTGAGGGAGCCTGCTGAAACTGAACATACTGAAGGATCGACTCCATGCACAGCCGCTAAACAGAGTAGGATGGTTTGAATAAATGCAGGTGGTTAGTGAGCCAGTCGCAGATAACCCCTACTGTGTGTTGGCTCATCTACTCAATCCACTACAACTCAAAGGAAAAGAAGAGCTGTCAATAAATGTTGGTGGTTCGCGAGCCAACTGAAACAAAACAGTGTGGATGTTAAACGATCTACTCGATGCACTGCACCTTGACAGTCTTGAAGACTGCGGATAAGTGAAGGCCGCAAGGAAGCCAGCTGCAACTAAAACGTGCCAAGTGTCAAAGTATTAGCTTGGCCGGCTGAAACTGGATGTACTAGAACAAGTGTCAATAAAAAGAGGCTTTCAGTGAGCAAGCTCAAGCTAAGTAAGGCTGCATTTTGATTGATCAACTCGACTCACCACCCAATGGACTAAAATGGATATGAATAAATGAAGGTGGTGCGCGAGTTATTTACAACTAAACAGTGCTAGGTTTTGAAGTTGAACTTGGTAGATTAAAATGGCTGTGAGCAACTGGAGGCTGTGAGTTGCCCAGCATTGTCCAGGGTTGACCGATTAAGTCGATGAATTGTAACAACATGGTCTAAAATGGCTGTGATTAACTGGTGGCTATGAGTGAACCTGTGATTAATACGCATTGCCTTGGGTTGAAGGCCCATACTCAATGGGCTGAAACTGGGTACACTAAAATGGCGGTGAGTAACTGGAAGCTGTCAGCAATCCGGCTACAAATACACATTGAGTGAGATTCAGTATCAATGTACTGCAACTTAAAGACTAGAATGACTTTGGCTAAATGATCCTTTCTCTTTGGGTCTCTGCAACCTCATCTCTGAACACCTTGGCGGTCTAGCTACACCCCTTCCAAATCTTCAATGAATTTCCTATTGCACTTAATTATGCTTTTCTTGTGCTTTTTACAGTGCTCATGCGTCTGAAATATTGTTTCTTAGCCCTTGTGAGTCAGGCAGTGCAGACTAAGACTAAAGAGAGTTTAGGATGCCCACACTAGTCACTGTTAGTTCAGATAATGTATCTTCAGTGGCAACAATGAGTGCTACTATCTAGGGTTCCTTTTGTTGTTTAGGCATAGATTAGAGGACCCTTGCACACAAGGTCAGACCTGAAACCAACTCGGCCCAGGCAAGAGTGTTCAAATCAGCCCTGCAATGGCCATTCAAGGAGTGTAATGAACGAGCCTGGCCCTCTCCAGGAGATGCGGTGGAATGCTCCCACCACAGATTTTTTTAGAAACAATGAGTCTAAAGGATTTATAGTACAACACAATTTAAAACATTTATTAGATAATCGCTTTCAAGTCTGGTGATGTGAGCCCACCCAGCCCTAAGAGCAGTCCAGTAGCTTGCACACAGCTGGAGAAATGCCAGAATGCTCTAGCAGTGAGTCTGGCACTGCTTGCACAGTACAACTGCATTTACCTGCAAGGTCCTTATGTGTGTAGGTCTGTACAGTCAAACATCTCCAAGTGTGGACATTCAGCAGGTGCGCTTGTATCTGACCTCCTGTTTCCTGTGTAATTTATAGGTGAGGCCAGAAATACTGAAGACCATTCTCGCCCGACAGCTTCTGAAGTTGGCTTGATAGGGCTAGAATGCCTAGATTACAAATCCCATTGGCTCAATTAATTTGCATTAACCTCAGTTATAACTAACGAAAAAATGTCAGCACTTTGAATCCTTGTGGGGAAGATTTGTACTAATAGGTCTGAAAGCCCTCTGTTCTAGAAGGAACTCATCAGTACATTGTGTAAGCTGATGGGCATGAGGCAAAAATATGAGCCTTAAACCAGAAAACTGCTAAGGTTGGGCTACAACTTAGCTCATTGTTGCCCTTGCATACTAGTAGTCATATCAGTACTGGTCGGAGTAGTATTTACATTTGTATTGGGCTTCATACCCCATTCAGGCGCTTCAAAGCACATTATTGGAAGAGTAGCATGTCACACCATAAGGACATGCTTGGTTGGAAGGCTATTGTACTTGCTGCGTGTCTTTATGTGAAGGGCATCAGTTTCAATCATGGGTGACCAAAAGCCATGCTCATGTCGCATATTGGTTTGATTCACTTGGCGGTGTGATGGAGGAAAGATGACATATACTGCATGCTCAGACTATGTTAGCTGGCTGCAATATGGTAGTCTGCAGGTCCAAAGTCTGCCTGCAGAAACCGAAAAAGGCTCTGCCCTCCCCCCCCCCCATCTCTTTTTCCGGACTCTAGGTAGAATAACCAGATTACGATGGGCAGAGCGAAGATTTCTGTCTGGAATATACCACTGGAACATCTCCCTGATCCCAGCTGGACTCTCTTGATGGAGAGCCTTCTGTACAATACAGATCGCTCAATCCATGATCCGCTTACTGATGGGGAGCCAGTGCAGCTCAAGCAACCCCGCAGCAGCTGATTGGCTCTTCGTAATGTCAAGAATCGCCCTAGTGAGAGCGTTTTGTGCTACCTGCAGATTTGCCTGGGTACTAATATGTGAGTCCAGATATAGGGTATTACAATAATCCATTCAGGACATGACCAACACCAGAGCCACCTGTTTCCGCGCCGAAAAAGGGATAAAGGGGAAGATTTTCTTTAACTTCCTTATGAGCCAGAAACAGATCGCAACTGTATGATTGGCCTGTCCATTAAGCGAAAGTTTGCTAGCTAGGATCACCCCAAAGTTTTTGGCCTTCTCCACTGGAAAATTGAGGCTTGTATCCCAAAGAGCAACACCTGTCTTTTCCCCATTGAGTTTGAGAAAAAAAATTCCATCCAAACTGCAACCGCAGACATACAATAGGAAAAGTTATCTGCGGTAGCTGCTGAGTTCTTAGGGATCGACACAATGATCTGTGTGTTGGCAGCGTATGATATAGCATGCAGCCAGTAAGAACTAATAATAGTAGCTAGTGGGATACGTAAAGATTAAATAAAGTAGGGCTCAAAGATGAGCCCTGTTGTACCCCACATGGCAAGGAAAAAACATCAGAGTGGTACTGATGTAGCATCACACTCTGAGAGAGGTCCTTAAGGAAGGAGGACAACAGTGCCAGGGCTCTATCTGTAATGCCCATGTCTTGTAGACGTTCAATCAGCAAAGAAGAGGAGACGGTGTCAAAGGCCACAAACAAGTCAACAGAATGAGAACTGCGCCATGCACTTCATCCACTAACCGCCTACAGGGGTCTTTGTGTCAGCCACTGCTTACCATTGATTGGCTCTCTTATCAGTCTCATTTGCTTGATTCTTTTCAATGGCTTCCTTCCTTTTCTTGTGTTTGTCCCACTACTGGAGTATATTCTCTTTACCATCTTTTTGTTTTGATGACTTGTAGCCTTCCACTGCTCACATTCAGGGAACTACTTTTTTCTTTTTCATTCAGCACTCCATGGGAGTGCACATTTTCTTGCTCCACCCCCCATGTGCTGCTTCCCCGTCACATACCCATCCCTCATGCTCTGTCTTGCTCCCCAGGCCTCCCAACTCGCCCATAAAAACACAGCAACAGGTATATTTTTGACAAGGTTTGACTAAAGTATAGATCTGTTTTTGTTTTATCTCCTGCATTCCACGTGTTGCCTTAAATCCCAGGTGTATGCACACAAAGGCAGCATTTATGGTGATGGGGACGGGGCAGGGTGCGGTACTCAGCAGACATTAAGACATAAAGGTGAATATAGCATGTCTGAAAAGGAGATGACATTTCTCCTAGCGTCCCAGAAATCTGCTCTCTGGGCTGCTGTTTGCAACCAAACGGCTCTGGCATTTGGCATTTATTACAGTTTGAACCTCGTGGAAAGTGACTCACGCCTTGGCAAGTTGTTTCCTTAAAATTCTGACACTTCTTTATACTTTTTAATTTATGTTCTGAGGTTAATGTGTGAAAATATTTGAAAAATAAAGTATTCCTTTTATCAAGATTGAAATATTAACATCAATGTATTGTTTTCAGATCTCAAAAATTGTGTTGGCTTGTCGTCCAATATTTTGAAATTTTTCTCTTTACTTTTTTTGCAACAGAGCTTTACAAATACACATTGGCAACGCCAATTGCTTGACACTGGCATAATAAAGGTGAGACCTACTGGATTTACCAACGCTTGTTTATCATTAGGGGCAAATATATATATATATATATATATACATATATATATATATATATATATATATATATATATATATATATATATATATATATATATATATATATATATATATATATATATATATATTTATTTTTTTCTTTAAAGATTATGGATGTTGTGGGGGAGCACCAATGTAAAGAAATCAAGGCCAGTCGAGGTGGCCCTCATGGTTTCAGAGCATGGAACGTGCCGAGACTTGTCATTGGGGAAGTGACATTATAAGTTGCACGGTCACAAGTGACGGTTATTTCGCAGAGTGCCTGAATCAGACAGCGATGGAACAGGGCATTCTAAAGATAGCAGGCCGATTTAGGAAATGACACCCACTGGCTGGACTTCTTGTGAAAACACACTGTTTTATTTTTTGGACAGATTAACTGTTGAAACATATCCAGCGGAGAGGTCCAGATGTTAGAATCTATTCTTAGCTTAGACAGGCCCTGATAAGACAGTCGACTATTTCAAGGAAAACAGGGGGAGCACTTTACCAGACAAACTGGGGGACACTGCAGTAACGTGATGGCACGCCATGTAACATTGTGCCCTTCTAGGCGAGCACCCAAACTACGGCTCTACAATATCTAAAAACGTGTACTTCTTTTTCACATGTACTATCTTCCCTACACTTGCAGTAAAATTTGGCCCTCAGTGCAAAGGATGTGTTTCTTTGGGACCTGTTCAAATGATGTGAAGTGTGGGAGAAAAGTGCATGACAGACATTCGTGCTATACGGATCCTTGGGGTTTCTGATGGCTTCTGTGCTGCGATATCTCAGGACAGTGGGTTGTCCTTCCAGCTGCTTGGTGGAGAGGCACTGCTGCCAGGTGATGGCTTCTTCTTCACACCTACAACTGCCTCTTTGCTTCACTCATTCATGATCACCCCTTCACTAGAGTCAACCAAACATCCATGAGGTGGTTTCAAAGGACAATGACTCTTGGTGGCCAAGTCTATCAAACGTTTTTCAGATGTTCGAGCGCCAGTCAACCTGCATGTTCCTCATCGAGGGCGAGGCTTCCTCCCAAGCACCCATGTTAATGACCTGCCAAGGGGCCTACAGACTGAGTGCGGTGGACAAAAGGTCCACGCTGGAGTACTGGATTCAACAGGGTCTAGGTACTCTAGAAAGTACAAATGTGACATGATAACCTGCGCCCACATAGTTCGGGTGTTCTCTATTCTATGTGTGTTGTCAAGAACAAGTTTACATTCAGCGCTAGAAGTTCGCATCACTGCTTCAAGGGGCCTTACCTTCCATACAAACGATTAACAAGCCACGAGAGCAAACACCTGGTGTGTTATTTTTCACTTCTTGGCAATAATGCACCAGCAGAATCAGACATCTTTTAATACTGCACACTGGCTGGAAAGCAACTGAGGAATTTCAAGAGCTTCACTAACAAATCTAGGCCACATCAACTGTGTACTTTGCCACGTGTGGGGTTCAGTATGGGCATCACCGGTAGGTTATCTTCAGATATGCACCACCCAGCTGTGTGCTCTTGGTCCGGTTTGCCAACTCCTACCCTTGTTGCTGGCTACAGTTCACCCCTAAAGCAGGTTGTAAACATCCCCGTCCTTCCCACCAATAGACTTTCCCTCTTGCTGCAAGATTCAATTTCTTGGAATAGTCATCCTTGGTGAATGTCTATGAAATGTATGCCAGTGCGTCTCCTCCTTAAAAAAAAAGTATGTTTTCCTCACAACTCGCAAAAATGTCTGCGAAACCTCCTAGAGGTTGCTGCCTCCATGTCAGGAACTCACACACCTCGAGTCTAAACTACCGAGCTACATGCAAGTACCAGTCTTCATTAACCAGCGTGGCCCAGGCAGGAGGCCCCACCAGCATCGCAGCAGTCATGTGGTTTCTTCTCTGCATGCACAGGATTACTGTCTGTTGTTACTAAGTGAAGGAACAGTGCCTGGCAGGAATCGAGAATGATCGGTAAGTACCCTGTGTGCTTGTCCACAAAGATGTGTCTTTTCATGTGCTGTATTTATCCAAAGTCTAACAAGTGCTGTTACTGCGAAGGCCCATTTCCTACTACTTTACGCTGATAGCCCCTGGCTAAGCCAGTGTAAACAAGGGTGTCCAATGATGGTCCAAAGGGTTTGGATCCTGGTCACGTTTTCAGCATATTTATATGAAATAAAGTCACATGCACTGAAAAGGATTTGTTTACCGCCAGTGGTTATGATTAAAATCTGGCCTGGATTCAGCTCTCGTGAACGAGAGTTGAGAACCACCATTTACTTATAAGGGAACATGGGACCACGATTTCAGAATCCTATGAGCTGCCCCCCTCAGACAGCCCACCACATCTCTGGATAGAAACTGAAAGAATATGTTCCCACTTTCTGACAACTATGGGCTGCACTCCCCTTTCCAGAATTTGTTTAAGTGCCAGTGTCATGTGTTTTCCATCATAAAATTCTGTCAACGTGGTACTTTCACGTTATAAATACACATTTCATTTCAGTTGCATAAAAGGCAAGCTTCCCTTCTAATGGTGTTGTTGTTTCTTGTCTTTGGCGCAATTTCCCTTTTCTTATTTTAAGTGCTGGTTGTGCAAGGCCGCAGACTTCTTGACCTCCTGCTCCTGGCAGTGCTGGCTGCTGATGCACTTGTACAAGGCGGTGAATAGGCCCTGACACTGCCAGACGTAAGCATTCTGTAATGCGGTATTAGTGTTTTATGCAGCCCTTTCACCCACTGGTGCTGTCACGGAGTTCTAGGCCTGCATGCGTACAGGCACCACGAGTAACGGGAGGGACTCTGCATGTAGCACACACTGTGGTCATCTGAGCCACGTCTAGGCGCTAGGGCTTCAGCAACCGTTCGAAGGTAGAAGCGCACCGTGAGTGCGACCTCAAAGCACTGCTTCTGCAGTCATCCTGGCTCCCTACACTGCTGCTGCGCGTGCCATGGATTCCAGCACAGCGTGGTCACGTGTTCTAGCTCCTCGTACTCAGTTCATATGTCCCAGGATCCTCACACTCTCTTCATGTGCCCTAAGCTCCTCACACTGCACAGGTCCTCACACTCCGTCCAAGCGCCCCCAGCTCCTCACAGTGTCTGTCCAAGCGCCGCAATCTGCTCCTTGCCCGTCTGTCCACGTGCCTCGTGCCGTACACTGTATGCATGGGGCCCCAGTCACCTCACGCTATTCATGCGGGCGCCACAATCACCTCACATTGTACATATGTCTCAAACTATTCACACAATCTATCTCCGGTACCCAGTGCTTTAAATGGGCCGGTACTCACCGGTACTGAGTACCGGCACTTCTTAAATTTATGACTCTGAGTACCGGCACTTCTCTACTGCCGAGGAGAGTACCGGTACTCATTAAAAGGTAGGCTCATTGGCTGTGCTGGAGAGCAGGAGTAGAACGTGTCTCTGGCAGCCAAGGCACCGCTTCTGCAGCCCCGATCTGAGCCCCAGCTGAGCTATTCAGCAGGGCTCATTTGAATAATGTCCGGTGCTCACTATCACGCTGTGATTGACAAAGCAGGGCCGAGATTCATTTTACCTGCTAGTGTGCGCGTGTGATTTTCAAAGCGCAGCACTTCGAAGTGGGGGTATTTTCAGTTTCTTCCTACTCTTGTGCTCTAAAATATATAGTATTGTGCCAAACAACAGCAATTAACAGTATGGCATTAAGAAGGTGCAACTATTGCAAAAAAAAAGGAACTGTTAACATATCGCATTTCTCTTTCATTTTGTGTAACGAGTTTGTTTATATAAACACATTTATCATGTGTTTTGGTGTGTGCTGCAACTATTATAGAAGTCGTTAAGTATCATCATGTCTTGCCCTTAGCCCCGCCCCTAGCCCCGCCCACTCACTACACCTCTAGCTCATGTTAATGGGTACCTGCACTTATTTTTTCCCATTTAAAGCACTGCCGGTACCCTACTCATTACTGTGGTGTATGATGCTGCACCCCTCTCCAATGATGACAAGGGCAACAGGGTTCATTGATGGTGCTTTATTCGCTCTATAGGGGAGAGCCGACCGTTGGTCTCTGCGCCGTGATCCGGAATGGCCGTCCGCGTCACGTCACTCCCACAATCCTTTGCGGTGAGTCACGTGACGTCGGACGACTAGACCGCGATGCTACACATCTTACCTCTTAACAACAATTGCAAGGAGAACTGTAGCAGGGGGGAGGGGAGGGGAGGGGGAGGGGGAGAGAGAGAGAGAGAGAGAGAGAGAGAGAGAGAGAGAGAGAGAGAGAGAGAGAGAGAGAGAGAGAGAGAGAGAGAGAGAGAGAGATCACAACTGGAATTCGCTGAATCGTTTCGGAAGCCTCTCTGTACGGCCCTTGCCGCATCCGGCCGTCCTCGTACTCTCCTCCGGTTCTCTGGTTTGTGTATCGGAAGTCTCTTGCGGGATACCCGCAATGTCAGTGTCCTGGCTGGGCAGACGCAGTGTCTGTCGCTTGGCTGTCTGTCCTTCCGAATTTGCTGAGGTGCTGGCCTCGTTCCTGCTGGTAACCTCCATGTCCTCACCCGCTGGTTCTGTGGTCGGTACCGCTATCCCAGTGGTGCTGTTGCTTTCTTCAAGATCGCTGTTGCTACTGTCCATGCCCCACTGAAGGATTTTTTTGCACTTGGCCATTCTGGATTGTGACCACACCTTGCCGTCGCTCAACAAAGCCGAACGAGTGTACAGCTCCACTACTCGTAGGGGCTCGCTGAATTTGCTGTCTCCTTTTTGTCCTGGGTGACCGTTTTTGACTCGGACCCAGTCGCCCTCCGTCAGCGTGGCTTCTCGCACATTATGCCTCTTATCGTAATGTGCCTTGTAGATACGTTGGGCCTGATTCACAGAACTAACTTACGTCAAAAACGTAAACGTAAACGTAAAGTTAGTACTTTTTAGGTATTCACAGAATACACTTACTCATTTTGGTATTCACAGAATAGTACTAACTTTACGTTTACGTTTACGTTTTGAGGTAAGTTAGTTCTGTGAATCAGGCCCAGTGGGCCTGATTCACAGAACTAACTTACGTCAAAAACGTAAACGTAAAGTTAGTACTATTCTGTGAATACCAAAATGAATAAGTTCATTCTGTGAATACCAAAATGAGTAAGTGTATTCTGTGAATACCTAAAAAGTACTAACTTTACGTTTACGTTTACTTTTACGTTTTTGACGTAAGTTAGTTCTGTGAATCAGGCACGTTGGGCTTTCTCAATGTTGCTCCGGACGATGGCCGGGGACCATTTGCTCTGGAGTCGCATGTTCATCCAGGCTGTATTGTCTCTGGTAAAAGGTTCTCTGCCTCTCAGAATTTTAAACGGGCTGTAGCCTGTGAGGGTGGGTGTGATGCGGTACGCCCACACTGTGCTTTTGACTTCGGTCTCCCAGTTCTTCCCGGCACTGATGGCTGCCTGGACTGAGCCCATGATCACCCGGTTAAAGCGTTCCACTTGGCCGTTGCCCGCCGGGTGGTAGACAGGTGTGCGTTTTGTCTGGATACCGTTGCGGCCGGTGAAGGCTGTCCATTTGGGTGATGTGAACTGGGGTCCGTTGTCGCTGGTGATGGTTTTGGAATGCCTTCCCTCAGGAAGATGTTGGTGAGGCAGGCGATGACTGTGTCAGAGTCCACTGATTCGCAGATTTCGGCCTCTGGCCACTTCGAGTAACGATCCACTAAGACAATGAGGTGTTTGGGTGTGCCCCAGGAATCCAGGATGGGGCCTACGATGTAGACGGATACGTCCTCCCAAGGGTTGTTGGGAGTGTTGAACTCCCCCATGGGGGGGTCTCATGGTGGTGAGTGTTTTGTCAGATCTGGCGCAATGCTCGCATGCTCTCACGAATCTCTCTACTTGGTTGTCCATGGCCGGCAACCAGTACAGTAGTTTCATTCGTCTTTTCGCTTTGACGATGCCCAGGTGGCCTTCGTGGTTAATGTGGAGTATGCGGTCGAGCAGCTCCTTCGAGGGCACCACTCTGTCGCCTCGTAGTAGAAACACTGAGTCGTCACTAATAGAGAGTTCGTCGCGGACCTCCCAGTATTTTCTGAAGTTGTCTTTTGTGTGCTTCTTCTCTGGCCAACCGTGTGTAACATACAGTTTGACTTGTGATAGTTCGGTGTCCTGCGCATAGGCGTCTGCCCAGTCCTGGGCACTGATGGTGTGTTCGTGATCCGTCATAAATGCAACGCTGTACTCGTCCCAGTCCGACTGCGTGACCGTTCCTTCCATGGCAGCTGCCCTGCTGAGGAAATCCGCGACCCTGTTTTGTAGGCCGGGGATGTATTCCACATCGTACACGAAGTCCAAAAGACGTAGTGTCATCTTCGCGATGCGTGGGGTGGCTGTCACTGCCGCTGGATGTGAGGACCTTGATTAGGGGTTTGTGGTCGGTGCGGAGCGTGAATCTGGATCCCCACAGATATTGTCGGAATTTCTCCATCGCCCAGATGGATGCTAGCATTTCTTTGTCGATCACGCTGTACTTCTCTTCACAGGGGATGAGGGATCGCGAGGCAAACCCCATGGTGGTCTCCGTGCCGTCCGTTGCTCTCTGGGAGAGGTCTGCTCCCAATCCTTTGTCGCTGGCGTCCGTGGTCAGGATGCTGGGAGAGGCACTGTCGAACCCGTGTAAGGGAATCGCCCCGCAAATGTCTCTTTTAGTGGCGGAGAATTCCGCTTCTGACTCTTCGGACCAGGAAAAGGCATTCTTGTCTTTCAGCAGTTGACGTAAGCTGTGCGTTTTGGTCGCGAAGTTCCTGACGAATTTGCTATAGAACTCCGCCAGCCCCAGGAATGAGCGAACCTCATCTTTGCTTTTAGGGGAGGGCGCGGACATGATGGCTTCGACATTAGCTGTTTTTGGGGAGATGCCTGTGTCGCTGATCTCGTGTCCCAGATAGGTCACCTTGCGTAAGCCGAATTTGCACTTCTCAAGTTCCGCCATGAGACCGTTGGCCGCCAGCATGTGCAGTACGGTGTGCAGAATGTCATCGTGTTCGGTCTTGGTCTTTCCCATGACGAGGATGTTGTCCTGGAAGTAGAGGACTCCGTGGATGTCCTTGAAGAGTGTGTGCATGAGTTTTTGAAAGACGGCAGCCGCGGATGCGAGACCAAAGGGCAACCGTCTGAACCTGTAGCAGCCGAAGGGCGTGATGAAAGAGGTGAGTTTCCGGCACGATGGATGGAGCGACTCCTGGTGGTAAGCGGCTTTGAGATCGATGGTGGAAAACCATTTGACCTCCTTGGTCTGGGCTAGTAGTTCGTTGATTTTGGGCAGCGGGAACTTGTCAACGATTATGTTTTTGTTGAGTTTGCGGAGATCAATGCAAAGGCGTATCTTCCCGCTCTGTTTGCGCGCCACCACCAAGGGCGCGAGCCATTCGGCGCATTCTATTGGTTCGATGATGTTGTTGTCTTCCAACCGTTTCAGTTCTAGCTGAACTGCCTCCCTGCAGTTGAACGGGATATTCCTGACTTTGTGGGAGACTGGCACAGCTCCCTCTTTAAGCATGATTTTGTGGGTGAACTTTGACATTTTCCCGATGTGGTCGCTGAAGACTGCTGGAAATGCTGCTTTTAACGAGGCTGGCATGGATGGGTCGTCCAGCAAAAGCACTTGCGTGTCCCCGCCTGGGTTGAGCTGTATGCCCAACTCTCCCTGGTCCGCCCACCCCAGGACTGAGGGGCCTTTCTGCGCGACGTACAATTTCGCAGTCGTGTGCCTGCCCTTGAACTCGAACAGGAGCCGCCTGTACCCCACCATGGGGATTCGCTCCCCTGTGTATGTGACTGGGTGGACGTTGGTTGGGATGAAGGTGGTTCCCCACCACATGGGCAAAGTCTTTGTCCTATATCTGTTTTTGGATGATGGTGTATGGCGAACCGGAGTCCGCCACCATGACTATCTGGACGCCCCCAATCAATAACGTGCATGATGGCTTCTTCTTGGCGACGCCGCCGATGCCCAGGATTTGGTCCTCGATGCAGAGTATGCAATCTTGGTCGGATTGGTCTGCTCCCTCTTGGTCGTCGGAGTCGTCTTGGACATACTTGACTGCGGCGCTTCTGGGCCTCCGTCTGCAGACTTTGCCGAAGTGTCCTGTGACGCCGCAGAAGGAGCATTTGACGTGGAATGCTGGGCACTTCCTGTCGTTTGCCATGTGGGATTGGCTGCCACACCTGTAGCAGGTTCCTTGCTTGTCCATGGGAGCGCGGCTGGGTCCTTTGGATCTGGACGTAGATTGTCTGTTGGAGGCAGAGCCAGAATGGGTACCCGGTTTTGCGGTCGGGGCCCTCCGGTCTGTCACTTTGCACACCGTGGGCTGTTGGACAGGTTCCTTCTTGGCGGCGAGTGCGCACCGTTTTGATAGCTCGGCTCTTTTGACTATTGCGATGATCTCCGGGAGGGACGCCTCACCACTAACCCACAACTTCTCCTGGACACTTGAGTGGGTAGTGTGCATTATGATCTGGTCTCGAATAAGGTCATCGTGTAGAGTACCGAACTTGCAGTTGATGGCTAGCTTCTTGAGGGCTGCCACGTAGGCCTCCACTGATTCCGACTCGGTCTGTTTCCGCTGGAAAAAATTGTACCGGTCGATGGCTGTGCAGATTACCGGCTGGTAATGGTTGTCCAGGTCTTCCAGGGCATGTTGGAAAACGTCGTCGTCTGTAGATGCCCTGGTCTTCTTTACCATATTCTCGTAGACGCGCAGGCCTTCCGGGCCCAGATTATGTAGGAGTATTTTCTTTCGACGTTTACTCGAGAACGCCTCCTCGCCTTCATCTTCCAGCGCCGATAAGTAGTTCAGGAAGTACCCTTTCCAGTCGGCCCACTTCATGGCTCGTTCTCCTGGTTTAGGTAGGAAGGGTACTGGGTTGGTTAGTGAGAAGGTTTGCGCACACATGATGCGGGCGGCGTGGAAGGCTGTACGCCTTGATGTGGTGCAGAGGCGCTAAAGGACGCTAGTGGCCTTGTAATGGGCGTGCCCGGTTGGGAGCAGAGAGCCCTTGTGCTTTCTCGCCTGCAGCGCTGTGCTCCTGTGTACCGCTGCCGCGTGGTGGTGCCACTCGGTTCTGTGGGCTGTGTGCTTCTCGCCGTGGCAGGCTCGTGGCAGGATCGCCTGGCTTGTGGTGCAGTTGTGAGCTCCTGGTGCAAGGGCTTCTTATGGGCCACACAGCCCCCTGGGCGCAGGCATAAGACTCGATGGTCGAGGATAGGGTGGGGTGTGAGGCGCGCGCCGATGTGCGCGCCGAGGGCCTCGCGCGATGTGAACTGGTGACCCCCCTTTTTGCCAATGTGCCTGGCGGGATGCGGCGAGCAGGTCTCGCCCGCAGCTGCGCAATCGCCGGCTCTCCCCTACCGTGACGGCGGCCTGGATGCGCTTCGCGGTTCTACCGCCTCGTCACCACTGTGGTGTATGATGCTGCACCCCTCTTCAATGATGACAAGGGCAACAGGGTTCATTGATGGTGCTTTATTCGCTCTATAGGGGAGAGCCGACCGTTGGTCTCCGCGCCGCGATCCGGAATGGCCGTCCGCGTCACGTCACTCCCACAATCCTTTGCGGTGAGTCCCGTGACATCGGACGACTAGACCGCGACGCTACAATTACACCTTCTCCACGTGCCCTGGGCGTACCTTGGTCAGTAAGATTGTGGGGGGGTCAAATTTTCCAAAAATCAGGCTGCCATATAATGTTAAAATACATCATACGACGAGCAGGGGGCATGAAAGGGGCTTAAGGGGCAGTGGAAAAAGAGAGGAAGGCGGTTTAGTAGGGATACTAAGTGAGAGAAAATACAATATTATGTAAAATAAACATTTTTGAGGACTTTCAAAACACAGAGAGAAAGAGAGTCAGTGTATGTTTTCGTTTATGTGTATGTGAAACTCCAACAGACACCTCACAATACCCGACTGAAATCACCTGTACCCAACAAATGTACCATAAAATACACTTATTCGGGGCGTGTAACACCCCAAGCACCTCTCTTGAAGCTACACCCCTGCACGTGCCTCGGCACCTCACACCCTGTCCGTGCCCCAAGCTCCTCAGACTGTAGGGACGCTTCTGTGAGCACGGAATAGAGACCATAAGCTCCTGGTCAGATTCAGAAACCACTGAGCAGGGTAGCGTAAAAGCAAGAAGAAATCACAACGGTCTCCCTCGAGAGCCCCCGCGCCGGTGGGCGACAAACACTCTGGGAGCAGCCGTCGCTCAGGTCACCCAGGTCTCCCACCAGCAGATCCGGGCACAAAGTGTCAAAGGCACACGACAGTCGCCAGTGGGCAAGTCGGCGCCATCACGGAGCCATTGTGATAGAAGAAAAAAATAACACTTTAATGTGACAGACCTGCGCTAACAAATACTCATTCCCTGCCCAGACCTTACCAAAGGCATCACTAATACAAGACAACAAACAAGCAATCACCTTACACACTTCCTCCACTGAAACAACAACAAGTAAACTGCTCTATAGACCCCATATTAAAGTGCAGTCTGGCTAGTTTACCTAACTTGCTTTTCCTTTGGTACTACTCATCCCTCTACTAGTACCCTCTGAACGCCCTTACTATTCCTAACTACCGCCTCAACTGGACATCTCAACTCAAATCCATACCTCCCCTTGAGCTGGGTCTGTTACTTATAGTCTAAGTAAACCCACCTATAACCCCTCCAATGTGTAACAAAGGGGTATTTCAGCGAAACACCCTAACAACCTATGCCAGGCCTGCCCCACCAGTCCATAAAATGCACACGGGCAGGAATGTCACCAGTGGCTAGAGCTGCTAATTTTGGACTGATTCTGGTTAAATCACAGAAAAGAAGCATTGAGTGCTTAAACACAAAGAAAAAGGTTGCGTCTAAAAAAATGAGCAGTGGAAAAACACAAATACACGAAGAAGAAGGAAGCCTAGGGAGATGACCAATAAGAAGAAAGCAAATGAAGGTGACAATGAAACGAAAAGCGTCTAAATAGATATAGAAATATATGTCTATACACACATACAACTCAATCAAATGCTCATGAATGTCTCCAAATTTCCTACACTACACAATAACTTCTCTTCCTTGAAAGCCCAATGGACTTGATGACACAGGGAGGGAGGGGCAAGCTGCCAGACTCTGGGGGGCATAGGAAAAAGACAGACACATGAAGCCCTACCCCGTACATTTGAACCTAAACTCTCTACTCCCACCACCTACTAGCTCCACACTACTCTGCGCACCCTGCCTCCAGTGTCACAAGACCTGCATGAAATGTCTAGTGGTCGGCCGCTGAGGTCTTGGCTACACCAGGCAACCATTTTGCATTTTTATTCCACTCACCAGTGTTGCCAGAATGGATAATTTCCTGTACAAATGCGTGATATTTTCCCATTTGTGCTGGGCAAAACTCAACTTGTGGGTACCCTTTTCTTGGGCTTATTTTTGCTGTGTGTGCATGTTTTTGATGTTGAGACGGTGCCCTCTTATTTCAGCAATGCTGACTGTAGTCAGTCCTGGTCGCCATTGAGCAACGCAGCTACATGTAGGGGGCTTAGGGCGGTCCTGATCTGATTTGCCGCTTCTCATCGTCATCAGGGGAAAAGAAGGGTGGTTCATGAATATTTTGAAGTTCAGGCTTAGAAACTGTCACTTCAATAATTGAATTCCTCACTTTCAAATCATGGTAAATGCTAGACGAGTGACCATTTGTACATTTCCATTTTTAATATTTAAAATGCAATTGATAATTCAAGTACTGTGAGTTGTACATATTTATTATGAACTGACATTTGATTTATGCTTAAAATGTTTCCTGAAGGCTGTGATTGCATTATTTGAGAGTTGCACCTTTGGGCTGTTTGTTTTTGGGCCAGTGCTAATTCACTCTGGGCTTCTTTTGGGCTGGTAGTTATACAGTTTTGGACTAAAGAAGGGTTTCAAAATCCGGCAAGGACTCTATGTGTTAGCAGCAAGCCATCGCATCAAACGTTGGCTTTACTGATTACCCTGCATGGACACATTTGTGACACCCTCTAAGGCTGGTCACTGAATTATTTAAGTAGCTACTTATTTTCCCACGTATTAACAAACTTTTTTACATATCACTCTGTAACATCCAGCAGTCATTATTTGTTTCACAGGTTATTTATTGAAGTTGTAGGCATATAACAGGATACATGAAATGAGGGCCCAGAGGATCAGCACCAATTGAATCTGGTGTTCCAATCCTTTTCTCAACACATTCCAAATGCTACACTATACATATTACAGGCTCCTAGGTAACTAGAACACCCACACATTCTATACACCACTGTATAATATAAGCTACTTACTAAATACTACATAAACACCACAGACTCTCTATCGTACGTTTGCCATGTTGCAGCACTTTAAATTACAGGTTTCTATTACTCAATTTTTGACTCTAGGCCATGCTTGTATTCGAACTTGTGACCAACACGTTAGAAAATGATTTCAGAAGCAAGTGCTAAACTCATTGCACCATAGTATGAGGTAGCCTGTTAATATAATGTGGATTTGGATTTTTTTTAATTGCTTCTCTTTAATCTTACACGTTGACCATCATATCACTCGAACAGGACGCTCAAATGACACCCCGTCGTTCGTTACCATTCACAACGCTACAGCAAGTTACGCATTAACATTTAAACAATTAATTACCCTCCCTACAGCAGTTACCCCACTTTCCTCCATATATATATATACCATTGAACATAAGGTGTTGCAGTATGGTTTATCCTTTTGCCCCACGACCTCGTTCTCTTACCCACAAGAAAGAATTGATCTCTTTCATTTTGTAAGAAAACTGAGATTGCGGAAATCAAGGTTTCTCCACCCCAGAATACTCTATCACAAGTTACACCTGATAGTGTGTCAATTAATGAGGTGGATAGCTTGATTGCTTTGAAGGAATTGGATTCGAATAATCTTGATCCTACACCTATAGATGCTCAATCTTTGGGGTTTAAGGTTAATTTGAGCTGTCCTAATGACTTCAGACCGAAATCCACTTTTAATCCCGCACTTCCCCCATGCGGTATTGACATTTTTGAAACTTTGGTGGTTAATGATTTGAAACTACTAGCTAAAAAATGAAATTGGAGACATGATAACTTGAACAAAAAGGAAAGATTGGCTGTCAAATCGCTGCAATTAGATCGCAGCATAGTCATCCGTCAATCAGATAAGGGGGGTAATGTTGTTGTATTGAATGTGGAAGACTACTTACAGGAAGGCATACGACAATTAGAGAATTCTGATTGTTATGAAAAGGTCCCCAAAGAAAATGTTGAGAGTGCCAATCTAGTATATCATGGAATGCTAAAAATGTGGCACACGCAGGGAATTCTGGAATGGGATGAGTATTCTTATCTTTTGAACCGCTCTCCTAAGACAGCAATTCTCTACTTATTGCCTAAACTACATAAAGATCCACTGAGACCACCAGGGAGACCTATTGAGTCCTCTATGGACTCATTACTGGAAAAGACTTCAAAATATATTGATTATTTTTTGCGACCGTATGTGGAGATGCTACCCTCCTACATACAGGATAGCAAAGACTTTTTGAACAGAATCAAAGATGTGGTTTGGCAAGAGGGTTTTCTACTGATAACTCTGGATGTATGCAGCCTGTACACCTCCATAAAGCATGTTGATGGTGTCCAGGCTTGCAAACATTTTTTAAAATCACGGTCTATTTCCTTTTTACAACATAATGAAATGATACTGATGATGATCAACTTTTGTCTTGAAAATATTTTTTTTATTTTCAATGAGACTTTACAGACAAAAACAAGGGACCGCTATGGGCACCTGCTTTGCTCCCAGTTATGCTAACCTCTTTATGGGGTGGTGGGAGCAGCAGGTGCCCAAGACCTATAAACAATATAACGACCACATAAGAATTTGGTTGCGTTATATTGACGATCTTTTTATCGTATGGCAAGTCAGTCAGGAACAAGCAATCAACTTTGTCTCATTTCTTAATACAAATGATTATAATCTTAGATTTGAAGGCAATATGAGTGAGACCTGTATAGAGTTCCTGGACTTGCAAGTGGAAGTGGTTAACAGTCAAATAACGTCTAGACTTTTCCGCAAGAAAACCGCAGGGAACACCCTTCTTCATGCAGAGAGTGGCCACTCTAAGATGTTGATTCAGAGTATCCCATATGGTGAGTTCCTCCGGGCTCGGAGGAACTGCAGCTCTGATATTGATTTTGTGAAGGAATGCGAGTGCATGACTACCAGATTTTTAGATAGGGGCTACACTGCTAGGTCTATCAAGGATGCGTGTGATAAAGCAGCTAATCTTAGACGGGATGAGTTGCTAGCTCCTAAGAACAATGCCAGTAAGGAAAATGGCAATATTATCAGATATGTCACGACTTACAATTCGGCCTCACAAGATCTGAAAAAATGTCTGAGAAAACATTGGAAAATTTTAAAAACTGAGCCTACCTTGGAAGGAGTGTTGAAAGATTCTCCTAATATTTCATTTAGAAAGGGCAATTCTCTAAAAGACAGGCTTTGTACTAATGAAGTTACCCTCACTAAACCTATACATTAAGGCATCCAAGGTTTCTTTACCTGCATGTCCTGTAAAGCGTGCAAGTCTAGTTCCAATGTCAAGAAGGTCTTTCATCCAGATACGAATTCAGAGAGACGAATAGAAAAACATCTGACTTGTCTCTCTGATTTCTGTGTTTATGTTTTGATGTGTCCATGCTCCAAGCAGTATGTAGGCAGCACTATGTTCCCTGTGAAGAAGCGTATTTTGGAACATATGCGGGCGGTACAAAATAAAGATAAAGTGTACCCAGTGGTGTGCCACTTTGAGGAATTTCACAAAAGCAACCGCAATTTGCTGCGCTTTTTTGTCATTGATCGAGTCCCACAAACTATCAGGGGTGGGGATAGGATTTGCATGCTGCGTCAGCTAGAATCGAAATACATTTTGGAGTTGGACACCAAAATTCCACAAGGCCTTAATTCTGAAGAAGAATTATCCTGGTTTTTGGGTGATTGAATTTAACAGAGTACATTTACTTTCCTCTTTTTACTGGGTCTTTATTACATTTGGCACTTTGGTCATTTGTGCTAGTTGTCAAAGACAAATTACCTCTTAGACAAGAAAATTTTGGTCATATGTCTTCTTTTCTGTTGATCATTTAAGATATATGTAAATGCTTCGTGCTTACTGTATCCGAGAATTTTAATGTAACATTTTAATTGCACAATTCACTTTGTACAAAATTCACTTTTGCACTGATAATGTTGTTTTGTGCAGCACTAGATATAACGATTGAGCTGTGACATATGATTTTGATCCCCTTTTTTTTAGGTGGAGAGGCAGAATCGATTCTACAGCATTATGAAGACCTCCTTTTTACTGTTGTTTGACTAAGATTATGTAAAATGTGAAGAAGAATGTATTGGCTCTAATATGTTTTGCACAAGCCTAGAGAGATAGTTATAGAATGCTTTTTCAGCTGCAGATGAATGGGTATACAATGCCCACTTGGGCGGAATTGTGGGAGTGTTTCCTATGAATGATGTATATTAACCCACTTGGGAACTATCAGGGTAAAATTATATTGCAGCGGAATAATGAAACGCATTCTGTTTATGCCCCGGTTAGAGTAAAGGGGAATTATTGTGGCGTTGTTATTGCAATGTGCAGACATTATACATATACATTTATTTGGATATGATATTTTTCTTTTGAATTGAATCAGCCTTACATTGTTTTCTTCAGCAGTATAGCGCTTTGAAGATAGGTATTAATGAGGAGGTCTCTTATTTCTGGACTGTCTAATTCCACTTGTATGGGTTGTAATTGGTATTTTCTGAAATGTTAATTATTTACAAAAAGGAGCAGCGAATGATAATTAGGATCGCATGAGTTAAGACGGGCATGTCTCATTTGGGGCTATAGAATCTTACCATATGCTATTTTCAACCTTGACCATGGTCGGATGATCTGAATAGAATTGCTATTGAGTGTTTTACAAAGATTATTAATTAGGAAACGGATTCAGATGTTTTCCGAATCAATTTCTAAAAACCTTTTGTATCGTGAGAATTTTTTTTTACATGTCGAATTCTTGATTGAGAATCAGTGATTTTTGGTTTTTATAAATATTATTGTTAAACACTTGTTATAAGAAAAGAAATCTGAAAGATGTAAGTTATAATAGTATGCGAATCATGTCCGTAATCCTATTACAAGATGGCCGATTCCTGTGTGAATATGTAGTGCTACTCTTTTGCTTTGTTGTCCACTTTCTATGTTTTTCACTTTTCACGCTGTACGTGACTCTGAGAGTATATGTATTGAGTAAAAAAGTAATGAAATCACCCGTGATCAAGGCGTTCTACGCCGAAACGCGTTTGGTTTTCCGGCTTGGTACCGTGAATAAAACTGATCCCAAGCACTTTGGATTTGTGCCTTACTTTGCGGAAGGAGTGTGCGCGTGCAACTTTGTGCGCGGTGACTTGGATTTAAGACAGGGCTGCCTCGGACCCTGGCGTGCACCGCTGCTACTGTGTCCCGGCTCATTCGAGGAGGTGGAATGGTGATATATATATATATATATATATGACCAAGGAGCGCAAGCTCTGAAACGCGTAGAGTTGTTGCCAAGCCGAAAATAAAATCACAGCTTTTGCAATAATTTGAGTCCACGGCATGCTGTTATTTTACGAAGGAGAGCAGCACTTTGGTTTATTTATTGGGACCCGCCACCCCGCCGTGGAACGCCGCCGCTGGAGGCTCGGGTAAGGCGATCTTGTCTTGCTGTGGAGTATATATATACATATATATGTATGTATGTAAGTATGTGTGTATATATATATATGTGTGATATATATATATATATATATATATATATATATATATATATATATATATATATATAGGTGTGATCAAGGCAGGTGTGCCGAAACGCGTAACAGCGGATATTTGAATAAAGCGTAAGACGGAATTGCAAACGCTACCCCTGTGTCGGTGTCCGATTCTTGAGATGGATTCGGAAGTGGTGTCTATATATATATATATATAAATAGATAGATAGATATAGATATGTATATATATATATATATATATATATAAATATATATATATATATATATATATATAAATATATATATATATATATATATATATATATATATATATATATATATATATATATATATATATATATATCGTATCCGCTATCACTATGACAGATCCCGGCACCAACAAGTACAATATACATAACATGTATTCCATCGACATTTTAATGTCCCTTCATTGCATGGCATGTAAATTGATCACCCATGGCCACTCTCTCCTGCCCCCTCCTATGTCTATTTTGTCCCCTGTATGATATAATGCATATTTATATTTATTAAAAATGATTTTGCGGTTGGCCTTATGATGTAATTTAACCGTGCGAGGGGCGGGGCCTGCTGTAGATCACAGGTGTGGTGAACTCTGCCTAGCAGTGGGCCTCAGAGACCACCGAGAAGTAGCCGGACAGTCCACCCACCACAAGAGGCCGAGAAGAGTGCTTGGAAGAGCTACCGCGTCCCCAGCGTCCATGTGGTTATCCAAGGGGTTGTGGACATATGAGCTAGTTTCATTTTGGAATCCACAAGCTGGAAACAGACACCCTTCTCTAAAAATACTAATAATATCAATACTAGCAATAACATTAATAATTTGAACGTTGCAATCTCATTACTTAATATCTATTCACATCGTCGTGTATCTTGTTCTGAGTTTGTCCTGAGGCTGTGGGGTGTGTCTTATAAATACCTCAATATAAATATAAAACGATAAAACCTAGCTGGATAAGTAAAAGCCGGAGAATGATCCATGTCCCGGCCGTCACCTCATGGGCTGCTTCCCCTCCAGTGCTGTTTTGACAGGAAGGAAGGGGGCTGCCTGCTGAGAGTATCCGGTGTTTGACGCCTTAGACAAGGGTGCCGCTTGTAGGGCGGGCAGACAGCATGTTAGCAATGAGCTGAGTTTGACCTTCTCCTACTTGACCTCCACGTCCGCATCCTACATGTGCGCATGCGCGGAGTAGCAGAGTATGGTGGAAAAATAATGTGCTACAAAATGTTTGTAGCAAAAACACAGACTACTAAAGGAGAGTCTAGGTTAGTATAGGTTTACTACACCTAACTCCATGTCTACATACCATGAAGGAATGTAAATATATCTTGAAGGTATACTGATTTGGAGTTAAGAATAGTAAATCTGTACTTACATGTATATACTTAGCTCAACTATATTTTGGTAGTCGATACAGAATTTTTGTATAACAATATAGAAATATCCACAACTTTTTGACATATAACCGCGTGCTAGTCTTACCTTCGTTTATTGCTGTCCCACAGAGTGTAGTCATGTTGCTTAGCAGGGAGTCCGCTAACGTGGATTAACCAATTACCAAGTGATCTCCTCACCTGGGATATAATAGTGATGCCAGTGGACGTATAATACCCACAGACTATTCTATGTTGTCTTATCAATCCTTAAACTCCTCACACTAACCCCTCTTGAAGGAACACACCCAACTTCTGTTCCATGGGTATTTTTAATTTTCTTGTCGCCGTACCACGCCTAAAGTAGACAAACCAAGCACACTCTCTACCTATAAATACCAGAAATCGCAATGGCAGCACTACACAAAAAGCATCTTAACTGTTGAAACGTGATGACGTCATTGCTTAAAGGGACACTGTAAAAGGTGAAGTTATCAATTGTGAGTCTGTGTGGAATATCATTGACTTTCATTAATCAAACATATGCCTTGGCTCGGTGAATCACAGCCTCTGCTGAGGCCTTTTGCATCTACATGCATTGGAAAGACCAGAAAGGAGCCACTATTCTTAGTGATGCTATAGAAGAGGACAGCTGGCAATCAAACAGGCAGGATTAGTTTTTCAAACAGGAAACCAGTCATAAAGTGACCGAGATTTTGGAAAAGGAGAGGAAAGGAGACACTCACAGGACAACTCTCCAGCCAGGAGGGTTCCTGAGCAATATTTTTACATTGAAAAGCAGGACAAAGGACATTGGCCTGTAATAAACGTTCGAGAGTTCAACAAATGACTTGTTTATCAGCATTTAAATATGGAGGGCATTCATCTGCTGAGAGACATCTTTAGTGGCGGCTTCTACGTTTTTAAAAGTGGTGGATCACATCAAACATTAAATAGAACCCTTTAAAAAATAAACTTACCTTTGATGAATTTCTGCAGCACACGTTCGGCTCAGCTGCAAATACTCACAAAGTTCCTCCTGCCTCGTGCTGCTTCCTTGCTAGATAATAGCATCCAAGCCAATCCAAGCGCTGCTCTCTTGCTGCTTACAATGCTAAACAGCATAAGAGCAGTGCTAGGGTTGGCTGGAGCAGGCAAACACAGCGCTCCATCGGAAACCTATGCTTCTCAGCTGCCTTTCAGCTGTTGATTGCAGATGCCTGAACTGAGCATGTCAGGCTGGCCACAGTGAAAACATCGGCCAACCTGACATGCGCAGTTCAGATGACAACCTCAGGGTGTCCCATTGAACTGCTGGGATGCAGTGGGAAGGTAAGGGGGTCAACATCCCCACGTCCATATGGGTGAACCGCCCGTGGACATCCTATTCTCAGGGGACTGGATGGCCAAGCTAGACCGTAAGCACACACACCTGAAGGTCCCCATATTTGCTCCAGACAAGCAGTTCCTTCAGTTCTGCTGAGTGAGCAGATCTACGAATCTGTGGTGCTTCCTTCCAGGCAGTCCTCAACCTCTTGGCTTCACCAAGCTACTTTGACCTGCGGTGGAGTATCTGAGGTTCAGGGGAATCAGGATGAACATTTACCTGGGAGATATCTTATTGATGGATCAGTGACTACAGCAGTTGCAGTACACCTCAAGCACAACTACTGCTCTTCTCCAGTACTTGGGCTTCATGATTAGCAAAGAGATGTCACAACAGACTCCCTAACACACAATGAGTTTCCTGAGGCTTGCCATAAACTCGGTTGAAGCTGCTCGGTTTATTGATGAAAAAAAGTGTTGAGGATGAAGAATGGAGCTCAGGAGGGGCTTTCTGAGAGATAGGCTTTCAATTCACTAGACAGAAATCTGGGATTGCTTTCATCCTCCATACAAGCTATATTTTCAGGGTCCTTGCATCACAGGGCTATTGAGAGGTTGAAGGCCCTCTTCGGAGGAAGGGCCTCATGTATTTAGATTTGATCACTGTAGCGAGTAGCCAGGAGAGAGATCCAGTGGTTACTGGATCACATGGAGGCCTGGAAAGAAAAGACCTGGTAGTACAATGAAACACCAGCTGATGGAATGTGGAGAGATATCCATGGGAAGAAAATGTCCAGAGGCCATATTGGATTTCCACATCAACTGTCTATAACTTTTTTGCAGAATCGTTGACGATCAATACAATGACAAGAGCCAGACTGCCTGATTTAGAGTTTGGTGGATGGAATACTCCATAACAAAAGTGAATGCTATCCTTTCTGTCGTATTACAGCACATATCCTATGGCACTTGTAATTCAGCAGACGTGATATCCGTCACGTCTGTGATGGAGTACTCATCCACCAAACTCTAAATCAGGCCCAGAGTCTCTTGCTGCATCCTAATGAAGATTGCTAATATGTCAACAGTCAGGTACATAAACCCACAGGGGGCACTCAGTCCTAAAGCTTAATAGAGGTGGCAAAGGACTTCTGGTGCTTCTGTCTAAAACATCAGATTTCTGTAAAGGTGGACTACTTTCATACTCACCAGAATGTGGCAGTGGACTGGAACGTCAGATTTATTCAGGACACCAGTGATTGAATGCCAAATCACAGAAATGTCACTGCTTTTATGCAGATATGGGGACTTTGCCAGCTGGACCTGTTTGCTTCCAGGCTTAACGATCAGCTTTTAGAATACTTCACTTGGTGCCCGGAAGCCGGGCAAAAGCAGTTGATGTTTTAATTCAGAACTGGGCGGTGGCTTGGAGATATCCATGTCCCCCATATGCGATGGGAGCCAGAGTATCGGCTCAAATGAGACACCAATGAGCCGATCTGATCCTGGCAACTCCGTCCTGGAGATTGCAGGTGTGTTTACCATTGCTGCTGGAGCTGTTGTGGGATTACCCAGGTACCATACCTTAGTTTTAATCGATCATGACGGACCGTCTGGGGAAGTCACTCCATGACACACAGCCCCTGGGATTGAAGGTATTCCTGGTATTAATGCCATTGAAGATTGCAAGGGATGCTCGTCAATCCTAGGGCGATGCTAAGCCTTTCAGAAATTGCTTTTAACCTTGTCCAACATGCATAGGCAGCGGGTACTATTGATGTTCTGCTCTGCTTGGAGAATTTGGCTATGCTGGTGTGCGGCAAGGATTTTGGATCCAGTGAGAACAGGTGTTTGCATGTCAGAACTGGTGGAGGCAAGTCTAGCCTACAGGATGGTCCATATGTTCTGGTCAGCTATTTCTGAGGGACATTTGCCAGTGAATATCTCTAGTGGAAGAATATCCTTAAATATTCAAGGTCATGATGGGGGATTAAAACTGTCTAGAAATATGGAACCGCATTATTCTTGCTTCTGGGATATCAACTTGGTGCTACATCATTTCCTGTCTTAGCAGGACAACAAGTTTCTGTCCAGAGAGGAGTTATCGGCAACATTTGCCGTGCTCCAGTGATTTGTAGCTTACAGTAGAGTTTTGGATGTGCGGGCTTTGGATGTTACTGGCAGAAGGTTTATTTGTGAGGGAGTAGCATTCAGCACTGCCAGGACAAACACCAATACTCCTTCAATCTCTTCCCAGGCCTTTCCAGAGGATCACAAGTTGTGCGTGATGCGATGCGTCAAAACTAATTAAGAAATAAATGCTGATCGAAGACTAGCAGGGGTGTACCAACTTCTAATTGCACTCAAGAAGCCATGCAAGGTAACGTCTTCCCTGTCCATCACTAAGTGAGTGTGGTGGGTCATGCAGGAGGCTGGTATTAATGTCTCTGGTTTTGGGGTGTATTCAGCCAGGGCAGCAATGGCATTCAAAGCCTTTTCTTTAGGGGGGTATCTATAAGACAAAGAATGCAGCATATTGGTTTTCAGAATTGACCTTCAAGAAACTTTACTTCAAACTGACTTCGTTAGGAATTAGAAACCTTTAAACATGCATAATCCTCCACTCTGGTCCCGATATAGAATGAGAAAAAAATCCTAACTATCAAAAATGAAAATGTGATTTCTATTAAGGACATGAAGGCGAGGATTACTCCACCCAATGACCACTATCATAGGTGATCGGAACCCACTCATGAAGAGCTTCCTTGGTTGAGTAAGTAACAATAGTCTTGATTATCATGTTGGGTTCAGTTAATGATGATTTCAATATCAACAGTTTAGATGTGAGCTAAGAAAGTATTGAAGGAATCTTAAGGGTGATAAGGGGACTGTATTGATCTTATTTTGACACAGGCATGGAGCAGAAGCACAAGTAAAATTGGGCAAATCCACTTTCATTGAACTTTTGCACGAAGAAAGGGTGGGAGCAAGGATCAGGAATTTATGGACTGTAATGGATAATGATCGGTGGACTCATTTTGGAATTTTACCTCAGTGTCATGGGAAATGTGGTTTAATCTTGGTGTTTACATTTTGTCTTGGTAACTGGCTGTTGAGCAATAAAGTGGAGAATGTAATACATACGTGTCTTTAAAAGAAGTGACAGTTTCCTAGAAGATGGCTAGGAAAGTTTGCATTGAGAAGAAACTTGAAGATCTTGCAACACTAGAAAACAACTTCCCGTTCATAAAAGGCCGAGAGACCTGATATCACTACACCATCAATTCTGGCTCAGTATTCTAAAAGGACATTCTGTTAACCAGGCAGTTACTCGTTCCCCTGGCATTGCATCCTTGTATATCAACTGTATATGTTTATTTTTATATACATCTATTACTAATTCCTGGTTTTATGTGCGTAAAATAATATTATTTGAGTTTGCCATGCTGTCTGCACACCTTGTAAGTCAGTGTCCTTAAGAGCTATGTCTTTAGCTGGTTCACATTTCTGTTTAGTAGCCGGGGTCTAAGACGCTGGAGAGGGAACTAAAGGATGAACAAAACACAAGAGTCACTGCAGATAATAACAAGCATTGGCAAAGCCAATCGGTCTTGCCTACAAGAGCTATTAGCTTTGTCAGTGTTTTGTAGCCGTGTTGCACACCAGCACGGTTGCTGTGAAGCATTGCAGAAAATTAAAAAAAGCGCTATAATGCGGTCAGTGCTGGTGCCATCATAGCTCTTTTTTTTATTGTTAACAGGACAGTTTGGAGGGTGTGTGGGGGGCAACATGGACAACCTAGGATGCAGCCAGTACTGGCTGCGTCATACCACTTTTTTTTTTGTATTGCACGGCGAGAGGCAACATAAAGCAAGGGAAGGAGGTGGAGAAGGAAGCCACAGAGGGGGAGTCAGGGGGAAGGAAGGCACCATAGTGGGCAGGAGTGAGGAAGGAGGGCAGGAGGGAACATGGAGGGCGGGGCTTGAGATAGCACAGCGAAGGGAGAAGTACACAAGGGAGACAGCTGGAAAACATGAAACACAATGAAAAAAGTAGCACCCAATAGAAATGAGCAGTGGAAGGACACAAGAAATGACTCCATGCTCCAGGGGAGGGACAACCCCGTGAATAGAAAAGAAGTCTATGGCAGCTAACCACAGAAAAGCAAGTAAATGTGTGTGACAATGAAACCAAGCAATGGTAAGCAATGGGCAGCCTCTAAGCCTTCTGTTAGAAAAAAAAGATCTCGCAAGCGACAGCGCATGTGCAGTCTTGGGCGAGACCTAAACAATGAATGAAGAATAACAGAAATACGATTTTTACTGATTGGGCACAAACACTGTATGGATTGATGAAAAATATGAAGTAATGTATGGGTAACTATAATGATCGCAATATGGGTGAACTATAATTTAGTCTATTGAAACATGCAATTGTTAGGTCATGAACAACGAGCCAAGGTGGATGCTGGAGTGTGTCGGTGATCTGACATATCCCTTCTGCAGACCAGGGTGTCTGTTCTGTAGGGCCCGGTGCTCTTCAGACGGGGAAGAGGACAGCACCTGCCGGGACAGACCAGAGCCCTTTCGGACTATAAAACGAACGGGTCAGATAAACATGCACTGAATTACTAACGATGATTGCTGCCACATGTTTAGCAACTATTTTGTTATATTTTATGTCAAGGGGTGAAATACAATGAATTACACTTTATGTTTCCAGCGTGGGCCCAAGCATAATTTGGAATCTAGAACATGTCCCTGTAACACTGTGTCCAAGCAATCAATGATTCATTTTCTTTTCTTCTGTGGTTATTATAAATGTTATACTAAAAGTACATTGCGCCTCTTCTGCAGCTTAGGAACTATCAAAAATGTTTGCAGGCCTTTTCTCATTTGCGAGAATGATCTGATAATGAAATCTGCCATTGTGTAAGTCTGTTCCTCCGAGCAGCTGTGTGGTCCAGAAGCACTATGCACTTTGACTATGTGTGTCTGATTTTTAGCTAATTTGTTTTACTCATGTTTTATGTTTTCATCTGTGTTTTTATGGAAATGTTGGGCGTCTGATCAATTGTATTCATATATAAATCCATGTTCTTTTATGGCTGTTTGTCATCCGAGTAGAGCTGATTCTGAAGTCAGGGGGTGTCTAATTTAACATAATATGGTTACATGTGTAGTTTATGCAATTCATTTTACATGATACATAAATTGTAACAATACTTCATACATTTAATGTACTGCTGTGGAAGGTACATACAGGGATCATACAGGGCTCCTGTCTTGGTTTCCAAGTATTGATTGCACAACAGTGCGGTGGTGTGCAGCATCACATGCCTCTAACAAATTTAGACCTTAAAGATCTAAAAAAAAGACTCCACCCACTAAATATCTGAAACCCTGCATGCAAAATTCACCTTGACTTAAACTTTAAAATATTCCCAACTTTATTTCTTTAAAATTGCCTTCTCCTTCCCTTCCACTCTCTGCGTGCCATGAGTAATATGACATGCCTCTCTGCCTATATCTCTTTCTTTGAAACCACATCCCTGCAACCTAACACTATATCCATTTACTCCATCATCTATTTGCTTCTTACATAGCCCCCACTAATGATCACACCTAACTCAGTAAAGTACCACAAAGAAACTGGCGTAAATGCATGGAATCATGTCCTTCAGCTCACAAGACTAATTCCAATAATCGGCGGACTAACCACTAACTGTGGGTTCTGGAGTAGCGTGCTGCTCATTGTAAAGTGCTTCAATGGTTCATCAGGGGTAGTAAGTGCTATATAAATCCAAGTGAAATTCAGTTCAATCAAAAAAAGGCTCACACCCGAGAGACCATAATAAAAGGTTTGGTAACATTAACAAAGCATCGAAGGCCATAGGTTTTCTCATTGCTTAGCCAAGTGTTGATATCTTTGCTTCGGAGATCGCGATGACGTGTCCAAATCAGAAGCCAATGATAAGGCAGGGTGACGATGAATCATCGCTTGAACATGAGCTGCAGCAGCACCAGATAGGAAGCCCGTATCCGATGGTGACTGATAGCGGAACTACTGTCAGATGAGGTGCCAGCGAAGAACCATCGTCAGACAGCAACACGATGATCATGTGACCGGACCACAAACTCTGTTTCCTGACTTTGACAGTCGGACTGATTACACCACTTGTTAAAAAAGCCCCTGTTGACCCAAGTGTTGATCTATGACCAATCCACCCTACACCTAAGCTGACAGAGGGTTGGGTAGTGACTTTGAAAGTGATCTGCTTGCCCAGTCTGTCTAACGTGAGCTGTAAGTGCAACTACAAGTAAGTTCCTGGTGCACAAAATGCGCATGTGCCTCTTAGTATAGGTACATTTTTGTGCACTGCTGTAATGCAGTGCAAGTAGTGGTTAAAAGTAAGTCAAATGCTATATGGCCGCATTTTGCACATTATTTATGGCCTTATTAGGAGTGTCCAGTATTTTGACCAATTATCTCCCAACCCCTAGAATTACCAATACCAGGGACATCGATGGTACAGATCGAAGAGGGGAAGGACTTACTAGTAACTCCTCATTACTCTACTGAATTTCATTTGGATATTATGGTTGTTTACAGGCCAAAGCTTGGTCAATAACATGGGGAATGACCGGCCCGCTGCTTTCCATACAGTAAAGTCGCTCAACAAGGAGTGTTTCCTCCGAAGTATGTGCATTAACCCAGAGGTTGTAGTAGGTGAAATGCTCTAAGCAGAATATCTGCCGATTTACTTTACCTTTTCTACTGCATTCTCCCCGACCCGCCTTCGTTAAGAGCTCGGCCACCATATTCCACTTCTTCTCCTGACTACTCAACTGGACAGGAGATAGGCTGAGACAGAGGCAACAGGCAAACTGCTGGTAAAGGGCATGTCCAGCCAGGAAAACCGTGCTGCCAGATTAGGAGAAAGTAGAAAGTAGAGCTGATAAAAAGAATGACCAGAAAGGAAAACAATGATGCCAGTTTTTGAGAAGGTAAAAAAATTGAGCTGATCAAGCATCTTTGACCTGATGGCTGGAGCAAAAGGACATCTCCAACTTCAGAAACCAATGCTCCACTTAGGCTGGAGGTGGGCTGTTGTGTTGGGCCAGAAACTTGTGGCAGGCATTAGTTGTGATCTCCTGAGAGCACCCCCTCTGTTTTGGTTGGACCCCAATTCTGGCCAACCAGATTGTATTTATACCATACAAGTCTGGAAGAGGGAGCTTAACGTGGAAGCTACTGGGTCCTAGCTATATTTTTGGTGTTGGCGCTGGCTGTCTATTGTGTGCAGGTAAACAGAATACCCAAAGGGCTGAAGGAGGGCATTGAGACTGAGAGGAACAGGAATCCGAGATGAGGCAAGTGTGACTGTATAAGCAAGTTATATCCTTGGAAGTGAAAAAGGTGTAGCGCAGTGGCGTAACATTAACCCCCACGGTGCAGGAGGGCCCTCGAGCTCCAGGGGCCCCCTCTGGCACTTTGCACGGGCAGCGGACCCCTGGCCTGAGAGCTCCTGACTGAGTCCGGGGGGTCCTCCATGTACTTTGCAGTGGTGTCCCCTCAAGTTTCTTTATGCCACTGGGGTAGCCATCTATAAGGCCAGATCCGAACCAGATGAGGACTGTGCCAATGATCCTCCTGCAGTGGCCCAATGATTCTTTGTGCTCAAATGCCCCTTTTAGGTGAAGACTGTCTGACACTTTCACCATCGGCTACCTCCACAGGCCGCTGTGTTGAGCTCTCGTCCTGGCCCAGAACAGAGCCATAGATCAGTTTGTGGCACTCGCTTCAGTAATTAAGCCACAAAAAACAGGTGACAGGTGTGATGTTTTTGTTAGAGGTAGGGCAGGATGGGTTTTTGACAAACAAGATAACTGATGCTTTTTTGGAATGAGAGTGACCGCATATCATGGCTTGTAGATGGTGACCGGCAGAACCAATTAGCTTCTGGGCAAAAGCCAGACCACCTGTTTCTGACTAGCAGAACATTTTATCTTGATATGTCGTGTAGAGCGGCTGACAATCTATCATCTGTAGGTGAAAGACTGTGAAGGGAAGAGTGAGGTTGTAGGATGGTCATGAGAGGAAGTCTGATGGAGCACAAATGGTAGAGCTTTGGATAACGATGTCGCACTGTGCCAGACTGTGACCTCAAAAGCTTCCTCCAAATGATCAACAAATTACATTTACCCCAACATAGATGGATAGAGAGTAGGTTAACCAAACAAAAGGAACGAGTTCGCTACCAACCTAACTAATGTTACTCAGGGGTCTCATGCTCAAAAAAGGACTCAAGTCCACCCACCCGCTAAGGTATTTTAATAATGGGGGTCTTGGTCAAGTTTTAAAAGCAGTGGTGGATATCTTAGAGAAATAAGTGGTCTTGTGTATCCATACCTATGGTCAACATGATTCAACCATCTTTACTACGAGCTATTTGGGTCAATATGGCTTTCGTCAGGACCGGAAAATGACGCATGCACGCTAAGACATGCGGCGTAATCTTGAATTCAAACCTACAATGAAGGAATCACCTCTTGCAACAATTTTTGTTGTATAGGAGTTGGCTTTCATCAGGACCGTTTTGTAGAGTAGGAATTCTTCACAACACGATGGCTCCAAGGGGGTGGACCTCAAGATGCAGGGCTCAAGAGAAGTGTGGCGACAGGGCCAACACCCTCGGAACCACCATGTTGTGAAGAAATCCTACACAACAAAAGGGTCCTCACAAAAGCCATATTGTCCCACATGAGCACAGAGTAAAGATGGCTGAAATATGTTGACCATAAATATGGATACATGAGACCACTTAAGTCTTAAAGACATCCACCACTGCTTTTAAAACTTGCCCAAGGATCTCATTATTAAAATACCTTAATGGATGGGGGCCTTAAGTCAATTTTAAAATCACTTGCATTTTCACTTTCGCAAAAATAAACAGCTTCACTGTAACTCAGGCGTTGAAGCACACCCTGGAGGCATTCAGCACCTAGGGTGGGAACCCAATGATAAAGCATGTCACCAACTAAGTTGGTGAGTGAGGGTTCTTTAAAAAAAACTAGGTTTACCCCACTTTCCTTTTTTGAGCAAAAGAGCCCTCAGTAACATTTGTTAGGTTGGTAGCAAACTTGTTCCTTTTGTTTGGTTGATATATAGTTCAGGGAAGATAGTTCCCTTCTCATTCCTGTTTAGTATTTAATAGAGTAGGTTAGACAACACTCATGAATTTTCACCCCTCTGGTTATATTGCTCAAAAACAGTATTGAGCTGTGCTGTGGTGCTTGGTTGTGAAGAGAACTCAGGCCCTTTGGGAGCACAACAAAGGCTTTTCACATCGGCCATTGAACAACCACCAGGTGACCATTCATTACCCAAAATGATTTTAATAATACAATTCCTAGTTTGTTCTTCCCATGTATAGAACTGAATATGCCTTATCTAGGTTGATCAGCTTTAAGATATTTTATCAATTTCATAATGAGAATGATGTTCAATGGTAGTTCCTGCGTGTTGATTACCAAGACAAACACAGAGCCCGAGCCAAAGTCTCTAAGCAGAGTGTATGTTGCTGCGATAGGCAGAGATGTATTCAAATACCATCCCAAAAATGTTATCTTTGAAATAATTTCTTAGGTGACACTTGGAAAAAAATCAGAGGCAAGTTGCTGGCGCAACCAATACCTGCGCTGTGCTTTTTAAAAAAAAAAAATGTATTGCTGGCTCCTTCAAAGTGCAATGGGGCCTATTTACAAGCCCCTTGCGCTACCCCTACGTCACTTTTCCCAAAAATGACGCAAAGTGGCACAAGGGACTTGTAAATAAGCCCCAATGTACTGTTTTCTGGCGGAGGCAGAGACCACGTGCCAAGAAGTGGCCCATAATAGACAGAAGTAGGTAGCGGGGCTTGTTGGAGCCCTCATCTTCAAAAGGTCGCCCTCATCAAAGACCTCAAGCTCTCTTTAAACCGAACCTATAAGCATTCCTTATTTCCATGCTTAAATGGAGATGCAATTACGCGCTGTTAAGCAGGAGGGCGCTCCCTTAGGTACCAAACAGCATGTTAGCAACTCACGGACTTCATAAAATACATTCTGAATTGTTTCCAGCCACGTGGGGCTTGCCCAATCCATTCCCCGTTAGCGGATTCCCCTGCGGCGTATTTTAATTCATCGTTTGCCTAATGATGTCTTGAGTCGTCACGAGGCCCGTTAATTACTCAGCTCTGAAGAAGTCTGTTTGTGGTTTATTCCTGCGCCTGAGCTGGGGGAGGCGTATCATGTGCTTAACAACTCTTTGCCCGCCGTAGGATTGCCACAGACTGTTGGCCAACATTTTGTGAAAGTTGTGACTTTACAAAGAAGGATGACGGGGAATCATAGAGTGCTTGTAAATTTTACCAAGAACTCCAACCCTTTTGTTTCAATACCCGCTGCAAATGTTAAAAAATATATAATTAGAAATTAAAAAAGTCATATTTAGACGTTTGCTCTGTGTGGTATCCAGGGGACATTTTCCAACATAAGCAGTATGACATTCTGCAAAGGATTGGCAAAGACAATAAATCTTTCTATGGCAAGCTGGTGTGATATTATTTTAAACATGTTTTATTGAAATATGTGCCACAAATAAATAAAAAGGTAAAAGTATAGGCAGGCTGCCATCTAAACGTGGGTGCCTATGTTTCCAATAACAAAACTTAATTTTAAAAATATCTTTCACTGATGTAGCAATCTTACTGGTGATACTTTTAATAACAATGCTGCCAGTTTAGACATGCAGTTTATTATTTGTGAAGGAGACAAGAAACCAAACCCAAATTTTACCAAAAAAGCATTTGTTTGTCAACTTGACAAACAAATGCTTTTTTGGGTAAAAGCGCCCCTTACCGCGCTTTCACTTAAATAGCAGCCGCGGACCTTTCTTTAGGCACAGCTCGTCTACAAAAAGGGGCGTGGCCTCTATTAATGTGAAAGAACAGCATGGGGCACTTGTAAACAAAAAATATTTGCAATGCAATAGGTCACGAATTTGCAAAAATGTAAGCTATTGCCATTTACAATGCCAATAGCTTAAACTCTCGTAAATGTGAGCCCTATTGCATTTCAAATGCTTGTTAATGTATATTAAAAGTCTGAATCGTCACACTTGTATGAGTGTGATGTTTAGTTGTGTTGGTACAGTCATTGACGACACTAGTGGGAGCAATGGGTGGTGCAAGCTGCAATGGCCTTCTGACAAGGGCGCTGGCACTTATTTCTTTTTAGATTATTCACCGGCGGGCGATAATGATAATGCCTGCCCAAGGTGTGTCCTATGACATGTTTGGCCTTCTTCAGGCGATCTCTACAGTGTGAGAAAAAAGTGCCTTCCAACAGCGCCTCGGATGGCCATAGACAACAAAACCAATCTGGTTAAAACAATGATTTCTGTTTGGGTGTGCTCTTTGCAGATTCACATGCCAAAAACGGTTCTTTTATCTCAACAGAGATGTTCTATATCCACATCTGTGCGTTGTGAACTGCTATGGATTACTGAAAAATACCAAATCTGATTTTTCTTGAAAAATTAGTGCTTTTTAAAAACTGAATAAAAAACTAGCAATGTAAAACAGAGACCAGGAAACAAGTTATTCAAGACCAATTGGGTGTAAACCCCACAATGAAATGCAAAATCCACTCAGGTCCAGCGTGTGTGTGTGCGTGCATGCGTGCGTGAGTGTGTATAGATCAAAATTGTAGTTCCACACAGCATAACCCATGGGAATTTATAACCCTCTTCGGTGACCCTGACACAAAAAATACATAGTCCCTTCCTGCCAAAACCCATAAACTTCCTATCATTGACTCTATGAAATATGAACTCATACAATATACTGTCTTGCTTCTGGCGTTTTTCTGGCTTTTGGCTCCACACACAATTATTTTGAATGAGGGGCGTCTTTCTGATAAGAGGTGGAACTTACTGATCGGGCAGAATTTTCAGGTATAATTGGAGGTCTGCACTCGATTGTAGCACTTGGGTTGGGTGAGTGTTGTACAACAATGCCCCATCAGATATTTTACAGTTTAACATAAGTTCGGATGTCAACCAAAATAAATGCTGCACCTTAAATACTACACTTAACAAAAGAAACTCAGATCTTATCCCTATTTACTCATCAAAGTCAACCTCCAACTTGGGCATAGGAGCTCTCACTTCCCATTCTGTGCCCCACTCTTCATTCTTCCCGTTCATACACCGCCCTGATGCTTTCTATATTGTCCTGGATAGACCAGTCCTAACCCACTTCCTTTACCTGCCCGCTGCTCCCTATTATCTTCCTGGACCTACCAGTGAAACCTTAATTTGTCAGACTTCTCAATTCCCATCCTGACCCCCTCCAGAGCTTCTCTGCCTCCAGCCACCTGAATTAGACTGCCCATCTAGTGATCATGGCCCAAAAAATCTGTACCTTCCTTACCTGATAAACTTTCGCTCAAGAAAGCTTCAAGCAGCAACCCTCGCATAAGCCCCGCTCATGTATGTAGACCTTAGCAACACCGTATCCTGGAGGTAGGAATGAATGAGATTCGTTCCTCCTTCAACCTAGCAATATCCTGGATGACAAAAATGGCGCCAACACCACAGGTCAGCTCTATGGAAAGTCGCCGTGCCTAACAAACTCGGGTAAAAGAAGAGTGATCTAAAATGGGTGACACATGGAACACCTCCCACACCGCATCCCGGACCACTCTCCAACCACTCCTGCTCACTGACCACTGCAGACTGCTCCATCTGCCCCAAACCCCCAGGGCATGAGAGTTGTCTGCCTCCCTTCTCCAGGTACCTATTCCCTGGGGGTTTGTTGACCTGGTCGTGCATATGTGAAACTAAATAACTTCAAAATCTCATAGAAGTAGGCAATAGAGTGGTGCAGATATTGGAAGAGGGACATTTCAGGGTCAAAGCTGAAATGTAAGTATATATGTATGTTATGCTGTTTCGAAAGTGCAAAAACTGACTGAGCCATAACCGAGTACTGTACACGGGGCAAGACCCAGTAGGGATACAAGGTAAGGTATGAGGGGACAGAGGGAGGAGCTAGAGCTAGTGGAAGGGGTGAGAAGTCAGTCTGAGTTAGTGTTCAATGAAGTGAGTTTTCAGTTTCTTCCTGAATTGTAGGAGGATTGGTGCTGTTCTGATTATGAGGTAGATGTTGTTTCAGGGTTCCGGATGAGAAGATTTGTTTTCTTATTTTCTCTCATATCTTTGCAAAATTTTTCTTTTTCTCTTCCTTCTATTTTCCGACCCTTTATCCCCATCTTTCCTTATCACAAGAGTTTAACTATTTAATTCCTGTTTTTTTGCGAATCCTTTTGTCTTTGTTGTTGTGGCTGAGTGCTCCAGGACTTGTGGAGGGTTTCCAGGTAGGTCTGGAGTCTGCCAATGAACATTATAACAAGCACAGGCAGAGCCAATAAGTCTTGTCTTTGGGACCTATTGGCTATATCAGTGGTTTTTGGTGATGCTGTACAGCATGGCTAAAGAAGAATACAAAAAAGCCTATGACCCAGCTGCCTGCGTCATTTTGTATGCATGCGCACCACACATTTTTTGAAGCAGATGAAAGAAAAGCAATGCAGAGAGATAGAAGAAGCAACAAGGGAAGGTGGAAGAACCACTGGGGTGAAGGGTCAGAAGCAACACCAGAGTACAGTTGGGGGAAGCAACATGAGGGCACAGGTGGGGGAAGCAAGACAGAGTGCATGGGTGGGCGGAAGTCGCATGGAGGGTGCGGGTAGGGGAAGAAAAAAGCAAACGGTAGAGAGATAGTGCAACATGGAGAGCGGGGGAGACAAGAAAATGGGTGAGAGACAGAGCAACGTGGAGCTGGGTGGAGAAGAACACAGGCGAGATATAGCAACATGAAACACGAGGAGGACGAGAAGCACACTAGGGAGAAAACTGGAAAACACATGCAGTCTTGTGGAGTGCTTAAGGCACAGAAAAATAGTAGTCCCCTAAATGTGAGCAGACACAAGTAAATTAGCAATGCTCCAGGGGAGAGCGAAACACACGATGAACTAGGCAAGCCACTGAATAAGAAGCAAGCAAATGAGAATTACCTCAGTTCTAACCAATAAACAATGGAAAGGTCCCTATGTATTCTTTGCAAGCGCAAAATATGTATTTTGCAACCAGACAGCTTGCACTGTCTGGTAAGCTCAACCTAAAGAACATCCTGTATGATCTATGGAAGGGATTATATAGGGGAAGAGAATGTAATATGTATTGTTTCAAGCCCTTCTGATGCAGATACACATGTGAACTGCTTTTAGGCTGTGACAGTAGAACTGATGTGTGACCCGAGATGTATTGTTTACCTGCTTCCCCTCTATTTCCCCTAGAGGGCTGTGTGGATTACTACATACTGGTCCTGCAGTGCGGGCGAGTGGTGGATTGTCACTCTAGTCCTTGCATAGCTCGCACTTTCTACTCCATTGGTTCATGAGAGTACTGAAGAAGGATGACTGTATCTCCACTCTCTTGGATGGTATGCACTCAAGCCACATCCTGTCTGAATGATTGATTTCGAAAGTGTATGGGATTACTTTGAAAACAACCATGGTCATCAATACCAAGAAAACCTGGGACCCAGGTTCCTGCAATCCTTGCTGCCAAGAACACCACTATACTACACAGAAGCACCTTTCAAGCTTTGGGTCTCTGGAGACCCTGGACTTTGGTAGCTCTTTACTAGCTAACATTGCTTATGCTCACCTGGTTCCAATCAGTAGCATCCTTCCTGCTACCACCTGAATCACCAAAGGCATAAAAGCATAGGAGCCCATCATAACTCATCTTGGTGGCAGAACATCAGCTACCCAAGAGACCTGCATCATCTCTGAACCTTGCTGTGTCATTTACATGACAGTAACACCCCCCCGATACTGCACTAGGCAATAAGAAGCACCGATTCTAGAGCCAAACACAAAAGCCATGAGGTCACCAAATGAAAAATCGAGAGGTGTTGTGAGAAGCTGGCCTGGTATATGCTGTCCACTAATTAAAGTGGGCACCTTGCACCAGTCCAAACAACCCTTATGGTGATTTAAGAGGTCTCAGACAACCTTAGAAAGCTATCAAAGTGGTAGCTGTGGAGAGCAGCCTTCAGGCTTAGTCTTGAAGGAATGTTAAGCAGCTTGTTTTACCAGAATGCAATCTTATAGTATTGGTCAAATGAAAGGAGAACCACACAGTAGTTATAAAAATATGTATTTATTAATATAACACTCTCTAGTATGACACAGTATCTCCTACACGGAGATAGTCACAAAGCACACAATACTGAAGCACAGAAATGACAGTAAATAGCACTAATACACAGTGGGCCCCAGTGGGGGACCAAAACATATACTAAAATAGTGGTATAAGAACCACAACTCGAGTCAAGACAGTGTCTAGAGGTTGTAGAATCGCTGGGACCCCAAGGAACCACCCAAGGTGAGTAAGTAGGGACCCCACGGAGGACGGGTGCAGTGTGGGAACACGACCCCGTGCTCCGTACAATTCTATGGGAAAGTCGCGGTTGAAGTTTTAGAGTTTAAGGACCCTTCCCAGTGGACTTCTAAGAAACCCCGTGGAAGTTAGGAGGTTGGAGAGCCACCCCACCCGTGGATACCGAGGTACCCAAGTTACCTATCCCAGGGAAGCCGGGTGCATAGGTCTGGAGTGGCGTCGGAAACCGCTGTCGATCCCAATGGAGGACTTGGAAGAGGAGCCGCTGCTGGAAGGAGAAAAGTGTCAGTTGGAATCCAAAGGTGGATTCTTGTTGAAGAGTACCTGAAAGCAGAGGGGACAGAGTCTGGGTCACTCAGGAGTGACGAGGGGCTCGGTAGACGAATGCCCACCGATGTCGGGTGCTTCAGGTGCGTTGCTGGAGTTCTTGACTCTGCAGCCACGGGGACCAGGAGACGTCGAGGATGACCAGGAGCCGGATACGAGCTGTCCCACGAAGGATGTCGAGTGCTGAGGGGTAGGTGTCTGGCGGAGACACCAACAAGCCTTGGCAACAGCAATAAACGCAGAAGGTCAAGGATGGTTACGGTTCGGACCAGCAAGGTGCAGGAGACTCACCAAACACAGAGGAGTCAGGGCAAGCCTGGAGCAACCAGGGGAGCCCAAGAAAAGCAGAGTTGACCCTCAATTGGACCCACAGGCCAGAGGCATAGGAGTCGCGAGAGGACCTCAAGCGATGTCACCAAACTGCAGCCCACGGAGCACTCAGTGCGAGGAGGCCCGAGTTCTTGGTAGGAAATGGTGCCAGAGGTTGGGGCTACTCGGAGCCCAATGCACTTGTTCGGGAAACGCCAACAAGCATATGCACTTGCAAATGTACGCGGTGCACAGGGGTTCGGGTAATGCAGCCCCCACGGGGGATTCTGACCTCAAACTTGGTGAGAGGGAAGCTCGGACCTCGAGGGATGTAGAAACGCACCTCCTGTGTTGCTGACTCCTTCGGAGTCCGTAGGAGCTCAGGGTCAGACCGGACAGCAGTGTTGTGGTGCCTGCGAATGCAGACGAGTGACTCCTTCACTCCAAGGGAGATATCTTCGGTTGTCCTTGATGCTCCACAGGTCCTGCACCGATCCTGCGTGGTGCACAGGCACAGACGATGCTTCAGACTGAGAGGGAGACGAACTCGGGCCCAAACGAAGTCCAGCGAAGTCCAGAGTGTCCAGGCGGTCGAAGTTCAGTGGTTTCTGGTTCAGAATCTTGTCCACGTCGAATCTAGGGTCCTACAGCCCGGTAAGCCCTTTTGTACCCACGGGAGAGGGTTGGACAGATTCAGGGGACCCTCCCAGGGAAGGGTCTGGCCAGTGTGAAGGTTACTCCCATGTCCTTTGTCCAGTTTCGCGCCAGAGCAGGAGCCAACGGCTCCCAGGACTGGTTTGAACTGGACTATGCACAGGGACACCAAATGTGCCCCTCGTGCAGACTTTCGGTCGATGGCAAGCGCACCCACCCAGCCCTAATACACTAAATCCTGTCTGGGAGGTGGTCACACCTCCCTGTGACAGGATGCCTATTGCTCTGTCTTCCCCTGCTCGAGCTTGGCTCAGCAGCAGGAGGGCAGAAATATGTCTCTGGTCGGCAGCAACCATTTTGTGCTGCCCGGGACTAGAAGGCTGGTACCGGGAACACCAGGGACCCAACGAAGCTTGCTTCTGAGGGGTGGAATCATACCTCCCACACCGATTACCGGTGTGGGGGGTATGATTCAAACATGTTTGATACCAAACACGATAGGGTTAGTTTCAGACGTTTTAGAGTTGGTCATCACGCGGTCGCTTAATGCCACTCTATATGTTGTAAATGGCTGTCTCACTGACAACCCGGGAGAATGGACTCCGTAGGCTGCAGGAGTGTTCTGCTCATGCAGTGGCACCCTCTCACTTAGAACCAAGCACCCTGCCCTCAGGATTGTAAAGGCCTGCTAGAGAGGTGACTTATAGGTTTTAAGTGCAGTGACCCTTACATATAATAAACCTATATCTTAAGTAAGTGGTGCATGCACCAACTTACACAAGTTGCAATGGCAGGCATGTGGGTTCCATTTTGCATGGCTTCTCATGGGTGGCATAATACATGCTTCAGCCCATGGCAGGCCTCTGGGGTACCTATGCCCTGGGTACATGGGTACCATATACTAGGGACTGACAAGGGTACCCCAGTATCCAATTTGGAGTGTGCCTAAGTACATAACATAACAGTTTAGGGAGAGAGCAGATAGACTGGGGTCCTGATTAGCAGGATCCCAGTGAGACTAGTCAAAAACCGTATCACATTTAGCAAAAAGTGGGGGTAACCATAAGAGGCAGATCCTACTTTCCTACAGGTGTGATCCCATAGGTACTAATATGAGGGTATGTATATACAACTGCAATCCGACAAATGTCATCCATTTTTAACTTGCCCTGTGCTTGCCCCACTCCCTCGCCATCAAAAGGATGGTGGTCTTTGTCACAAAACCCATGAAAAATCCCTGGGATTCCCTAAGTGTAATAATTACTAAAGGGTGTCAGGAAGGGGTTTTGGTCCAGCACACATCCTCTCTAAATAAACTATCCAAACAACAAAGGTGTGCAATTCCGTGAAAAAAGGGGGTTCCAAAGCCCACAGTGGGGGTCTGGGCCCATCAGATAATCAGAGGCGGCTCTTTTTAGGAGCACAAGCCCTCGCCAACAAATGGTGGCATGCGTCATCATCTGGCTGTGCGCCTTGTTGGGCTGGCGCTGCAATGCCCAACAGGCCCCAAGTGGGTGCACTTTGCTGGGGAACTTTTAGTATTGCCTAAAGGTCAGGAGTGTACGACCGGTAATCCCTTCAAGGAGTGATTCAAGAAAAATTTCAGTTGCTACGTAGATAAGTCTGAATATTAAAATTGATTAAAAGTCCCCTCTGTATCCACTTTAGGACAAATTAGGCATGAAACATGTCGACCAAGAGAAAAGATCTATGGATCATAAACACTCCTACGATCCATTGATTAGTGTTATCCTTTAACAGAGGCCACATGAATAAAATAGATACAAAGGGGACCTTAAGTTAATTTTATTTTATAATAATTAGACCAATCTATGTTTCACCTGAAACTCTTCTTGAATCACTCCTTGAAGGGATTATAGGTCATACACTCCTACCCATTAGGCGATACTAAGAGATCTAAGGCAAAGCGCCCCCACGTGGGGCCCATTGGGCATTGCAGCGCCAGCCCAAAGAAGAGCCCAGCCCGATGATGAAGCATGCCACCATTGGTGGGTGAGGGCTTGTGCTCCTAAAAGGAGCCACCTTTGATGATCTCGCAGGCCCAGACCCCCACTGTGGGCTTTCGGAACTCCCTTTTTTTCACTGAACTGCACACCTTTGTTGATTCCCTGGGTGTAGACAGCAGCCCGGTCGCTGTGTCCAATAAATTAATAGTCAGTAGCTGTGTTGGAGCTAAGGCTCTGGCCATCTCCAGAATAATGCATCTGGTAATGCACAAACAACACTGCACTCTGATCGTGCTGCACTGCCATTTGCACCTATGATCAACTCCTAGATGCCTCGAAGAGCACAGGAAACCGCTGAAGGTAAAGAGGTAGTTTATCTGTGTCACTGCTTACACTAGTACAAATTGATAGCTCTGTGATAATGCTATCAGACACAGTGAAACATGAGGTCAGTTGGTCTTGAATATAGCTATACCAAACCACTACATTTCTGTAAAAAAAAAGTAAGTAAGCAAAAATCCATTTGTGAAACGCCCTCACATCTACAAATATTTCTTAAATAGCGGATTTCCTCTCATTCTTTTCTGGGGACTTTGCACAGCTGTGTGTTTTGTTTGTTATGAGCTGTTTGAAGTAATATTTACATTGTTTTTTTTCCCCCATTTATTTTCCCAGTGAATCAGTGACAAAGGGCTATCAGCACATAGAGTTTTGAAAATATACAGTAAATATAAAGTTATATGTTCATAAAACTGTAATGTCCATTCCTACCTTTGTTCTCCCTAAAGCTCGTGCCAAATGTTGGTGTGTGGAACCAGCCTATGGCGACTCCAAGCCGTGCGTCTCTAACACTGGCGCCACACACTCGCGTGTGGACATGGCCTGTGGTCACACCACAGCACAGTTTCTCTTCTCCACCTCTCACCACCAGTGCTCACGAGTTCCTCACGCTTCCCAGGCCGACATCTCTAGGCCTTGTAATTCTGGGTACTTCCGTAGCATCTAACCGCAACACCGAATGACCCCATTCTCTGTCTTTCCTCTTACACTATGATTATTGTCTTTTGCCTATCAGGAGGCCATTTTCAATAACGATTTTGTACCCATCACTCCAGTTGGAAGGAGTGTCTGTCATTTAACAAGCTTCTGTGGAAAAACTGTTTCCTCATTTCACTTCTGACCCCTGTTTTTAAAATCATCAATCTACAGGAGTTTGCTCACCTCCACCTCAACCTATCCCCTGCAGGATGGAAATATAAAAAAAAATATTTTGTAGAGCGCCTCCGGACAGTCTGTTGTTCATGTCTATCAAGTACTTGGCCACTGGATGGAACGGAAATGGAAGGTGGTCGAAGCAAGGTCGGTTGGGCTCTGATTAGTTGAGGTCCAGCATTGTCTCTGATTGGCCTCTGTCCAGGGGCGTAACACAGGCCCCCGCAGCCCCTGCAGTGCGGGGGGGGCCAAAGCTCCAGGGGGCCCCCTCAGCACAGCACTCTGGCTGCAGAGCTCCTGATTGAGCCCGGAGGGGGCCCCTCCACGTGTATTGCAGGGAGGCCCCCTCAAGTTTCGTTACGCCAGTGCCTCTGTCCATTGTGGCAAGGGGACCACTCCACCATAATGGTCTAAAATGTGTCAATTGAATCCATTCAAATATGCCTGCAATACAAACACAGCTGACCGAGGCAGCCACATGACTTTCAACAGTCATTTTGTTGCCTGCCGCTTGCTGCTTTCCAAAATATCAGGATTTGAAGAGAAACTTTTGTAATAAGAGGGCTGGGCAGGGAAGTGTGTCTGTTGGAGAAACTCAGTGGTTACCTGGACCGTCCGTGACACTGAAAGATTGGTGGGGTTGGGACAAATTGCATCACATTTCTGGCGTTTGGCTGACTGTCGCAGGCCATCTGGCCTTTCAGTGGCATCATCAGCCAGCCAGTTGTTCCCATTTCTTTATAGGCTTATTCGTCTGTGAGCATGGTGAGGCATGTCTGACTCTGAAAGACGCAGGTGGGAGCCAGACAAAATACCCCCATCCAGTGGTAGTGAGATAAAGCAGAAATATGCGAGGCACCCCACTCTGAGGTGTGCTCTACAGCTAAGTCACTGTTTCAACGGGAAGGGACTAGCGGGCATGCAGGTGCGTTTGTTGTATCCGGGCTCAGGGGTGCAACCGAGGGGCAGGATACATGCCAAAAGACCAGATTCAGGAAAAAAGGCTACCGATTTCTGAAGCCAAAAATGGCTTTGTTTTAACTGTCTCCTCTCTAAAATTGCCTCTTGTTCAATAGAATGAGGCAAATTCATTCCACCATTTTTTTTCCAAAATCTCCCAGTTTCTAGTTCTAAAATGTGGCCATGTATGGGACACTATATTGGAGGCAGAAAGTAAATGTCCTGGTCCATGATGAACAATACAAGCTTCCAAACAAACTATAGTACTGGGGAGGTGTTAGAAATGGGGGTCTCTAGTTGGCAATGGCTGGCCACTGTCCAAGTAGGGACCCTTCTTCCTAAGTCAGAGTGAGAGGGCTACTCTCCTTGATACCCCCGCTCAACCCTGTGGTAACGTAGCACGAGCAGGTAGGCTTATCTCAGAGGCAGTGTGTGAAGCATTTATGACCATACACAGTAACACAGTGAGGAACACTACAAAGGGACACCACACAAGTAGTTATAAAACATAAGTATCTTTATATATATATATGCAGACTTATCACAAGACCAATAACTGTAAAAGCCACAATACTGTCAAAAATAGGATTACTGTTGCAGGACTGTCAAAAATAGTTCAATGGTTGCAGAAATACGGTTCAAATTCAAAGCAGTGGTCTCTGCGACCCTTTCTCCCACAAAGTACCTGGATTTAGTAGCAAAACCAACAAAAATGTCGCAAAGAAGTGTTAGCGATGAGTTTCCTCACGCGAGGCCGGCGATGCGTTAAAATCCTTGCCGCAAGGGAGGATGATGCGCCGATCTGCTGATGCGTGCGGAGACGATGCGACAAACTTCTTCACGCTAGGCCGCCGATGCGCTGAGGCCTTGCCGCGAGGGCGAAGACGATGCGACGATCCTGTTGCGTGTGCGATTGTATTGCGATGCGAAGAAATGGCGCTCCGCGAGGGAGCGACGAAATCCGGTGCGATGCGATCAAAATGGCGGACGCACGGCGTCCGCAAAGCGATGTCTTGAAGCGATGATTTCTTTGGGGGTTGCGAGCGCTCGGCGACAGCGCGCGATGATTTTTCCAGCGCGTTTCAGCTGCAGCGGCTCGCAAAGGGGCGTTAGCGAGGGTTTCGTGTTGCGAGCACCCAGCGGCAGCAGCGCGATGATTTTTCCAGCGCTCTCGGCTGCAGCGGCTCGCAAACGTGCGTTAGCGACGATTTCCAGCACTCTTTTCTCTGAAGCAAACTAGAGGCCCTGGAACTCACAGGAGCCTCATCAGCAGATAGCAATCCTCGCAGGGAGGAAGCAGGAGGTTGGTGGTGGAGTCTGATGTGCCTGAGACTCCAGCAGGAGGCTAGCTCTTTTCCTAGCCCTTGGGTAATTGCAGTTTCAAGATTAAAAAGTTCTCTTACAGCTCCTTTTCCCTCTTCTTCCAAGTCCAATGGTAACTACTGCAGGCCAATCCAGGAAACAGCACACAACACAAGGACAGTCCCCTCCTGCAGATTCCTTCAGTTACACGGACAGAGGTTCGTCTTGACATCCAGGGGCAATACAAATTGTAGGGGTTTGAGCACAGATATTTATACCCCAAAAGTCTTTGTTCTCAGAAGCTACAAGTCACTGAACCCAGCCAGAACCAGTTCTGCTCAGTCATGGAGCACTTTGTTTACCAGGCTGCATCCTTCCTTTCAGAAAGAGGGGGTCTGCTATCAGACACACAGTAGGAGGTGGAGCCAGCATTCACCTTGCCAGGCACAGCCCTATTCAGGTCAAGGAGCTACCCCTCCCCATACTCTAAATGCAGATCTCTCTATTCAACCCAGGGCTGACTCAGCCTGCCCTGTCCCTCCAAAACCAGACAGCCAATACACATAACAGCAGAGCACACTGGAAGGCTTAGGCAAGAAAATACCTACTTTCTAAAAGTGGTATTTTCAAACACAGGATATAAAAATAAACTTCACTAAAAGATGTATTTTAATATTCTGAGCTCAGGCATACTAAATTCGTTTTTCTACCATGTTCCTGGGGTCAGTTAGGACTATAGGATGTAATAGTCAAACTGCCCATTCTTGCCTATGGGGAACAGGTAGCCTTACAGTAGTGAAAAACGAAATTGGGTGTAATTCACTACCAGGACATGCTACACACACCAAGGCATGTCCTACCTTACACATACAATGCACCCTACCATAGGGGTGACTTACATGATGCCAAGGGAAGGTTCAGGGGCTGGGAAGTGGGTGCACTTCACAGCCAAGATGGCAGTTCTGGACTGCACACAGACACTGCAGTGGCAGGTCTGAGACACACTTTACAAGCTGCTTCTGTGGGTGGCACAAATCAGTGCTGCAGGCCCACCAGCAGCAGTTGGTTTACCAGCCCTGGGCACACACAGGCCACACTACTAGGGACTAACAGATAAACCAAATAAGCCAATCAGGGATATACCAATTCACATAGACATATTTACAAAGGGAGAGCATATGCACTTTAGCACTGAACAGCAGTGGTAAAGTGCCCAGAGTCATAAAACCAACAAAAACAGGTCAGCAAAAATACAGGAGGTAGGCAAAAAGTTTGGGGGTGACCCTGCAAAAAGGGCCATTTCCAACACAACCCCCTTCCAGCCAAAACGCAGGGTAGACCAATCACTACCTTGATGGGCTTCCCTGCTTCGGGCGATAGAACACGGAACTGGCCCACACTGCAGGGGCATATGTCAGCTCTACTCCAATCTGAACCCTGGTGGATTCCTCTGTCCACACTCTCAGGGCCCACTAAGATAACCAATGGGGAATTCTTCCCCTCTCCTGTGGACACCACCTGTGCAGCACCTAACCTTAACTGGCCCCCAGGTGTGTCCCACCAGATAGACAACAAGTCACAGTAGCCACTGACAATAGAAAGTGATGAGACCCAGGCCTTATACCTCTCAGGCTCCTCAAGCATTTGTGGCATCAGAGAGTGGGGGGCAGTAACCCCAGGTGCTGGGCACCTTTTGTCCACTCTCCCTCCTGTCAGGTCAGGCAAGGCACTCTGACACTGACCCACCAGCCCCGGGCCTGTACCCAGCGGCTGGGCCAGAGGCTGGGGTGGGCTCTCCCACACCCGGTCTTCCTCTTTGGTGCTCGGTACCCTCCCACCTGGAGCGGTACCCTTTTCCAGAATTGTCAGGGCACCTGTGGCAGGTGTCCTGCACAACTTGCCCACCAGTTCAGGGGTTCTATCCTGCAACTGGTATCCCAGCATAGGGTCTGTACCCTTAGACTGGGCGGAGGTCAGGGGTGAGGCTGCCCTCTCCCCGCCCCCTTTACTGGGGCCTGGCACCCTCCCACCTGGAGAGGTACCCCCATAACACAAACTGGTAGGGGCACTGTTAGCAGTTGCCCCTTCCTCCAGGTCAGGGGGGACACCCTGAACCTGGCACCCTAACCCAGGGTCTGTACCCTTAGGCTGGACCTGTGCCTGGCAACCCAGGACTTCTGGGGGAGTACACCAATTCCACCCAAGGAAAGCACACTCCTCCACCAGTTCAGGGCTTGGACCCTGCAACTGATCTACCAACCTGAAAAAACCCTCAAGTTGCACCGGGGTCAGAGGCGAGGACTCCCTCCCTCTGCACCCCCTTCCAGCATACTGCACCCTCCCACCTGGAGTGGTGCTCTTAGAAAAAAAAATGGCCGGGACACTGCTTACAGTTGTCCCTCCCTCCAGGTCAGACAACACCTGGACCTGACTTACCATCCCAGGGACCAACCCCTGCGGTTGAACAACTGCCTGGCCAACCAGGACTTCCTGAGGGTGACACATACCTAGCGTGTCGTGTGACAGTCTGCCTGGCACAGAGCTCACGACCTCCTGTCCCTCTGACAGTGCGTGAAGATGCCCCAGGACAGAAGTGGCGTCCCCATGGCCAATCCTATGAGGCTCAGCCCTTCTGGCTGGCCCCTGACCCACTGGTTCTTCCACTGGGGACTCTTTCCCCCTCTCACCCCTCATTCTGGACTCCTGCACCCTCCCAACTGGAGTGGTACTGCCAGACACTAGAACTGCTGGAGGTCTGATTACAGGCACTCCCAGCTCACCTAACACGGGGAGACCCCTCACAATGGACGGTCCATCCGGACAGACTAGGTTCCCTACCTGGTGTTCCCTCATGGAACCATCCAGTCCTGGAGACTGAGGTTGGGGCACTTCGGGACCTATCCCAGTCTCACTCCTGCTCCCACGAGACAGGATGTGAGGCCCTACAACCTCCTCACAACAAGGGGACCCAGCTGTAACACTCTTAACCTCTCCCACCACTCTGGGTTGGGAGACATCTGAACCACTCCTCCTAGGGTCATTCCCCAATACCTCTACAGAGCCTCTGGTACTCACCCAGAGGTCTGCCTCCTGCGCAAGTTCCCTAGGATCAGAGAACTCGCACTCTAACACATGTTGGTTTAGCTCTGGAAAATAGGAACTCACAAAATGCTCTCCCACAATTGGATTACACAGTTCCACGCAGGTGCTAACCTTTACCTCACAATCCAGTGTCTCACACACGTACCCCACACCACTCTCCTGAAATGGGCGAGACATTAACTGACTGTCTCTATCACTCAACCCACACTCTTCTGGGCGGTCCTCACACTCATCCACCAGGACTTCAACCACGGGGGAACCCCTCTCCCTGCACCTCTCATCCAGAGTCGGTAGAGTGTCCCTCCCTTCACTAGGACTATGGGCCCCTGCCCTAGTTCCCCAATCCACCTCAGGGACACTGCACATCAATGGAGCTACCTCATATCCTTGAATCCCCTGGTGTAGATCAACCTCCTCCTTCAAGTCAGGTACCACATCTCTGGGTGGGTGTACTACACTGTCATCACTATATACCTCAATTTTGCTGCCACCACTGGACCCCACCCTCACTGGTGAATCCAGACAATAAAAACTGCGCTCAGGGGATAACCTACCCTCCCGAGCTAACTTCTCCTCTTCTGCTATCTGCGCTAGGTGCGCCTCCAGCTGGGCAATCTCTATTTGGAGCCTCTCTAATTTCAGCTGGTTCTCCCTCTCCCTCTGTCTGTCCAACTCCTCTGGGGACCATGAAGGGGATTGGGCACTACCCTGTGCACTAGGCTCCGCAAGGGACTCCCCACCTATGGGACCCTCCCGCCTGTCCACCAACTCCTCGGGGGACCACGAGGGGAATTGGGCACTACCATAGGCACTATACTCAGTGAGGGACTCCCCCCATATGAGATGTTCCAGACCAGTTTTTTCCTCCCCTTCAGACTCTCCAGAGCCACCCTCAGACCAACTACCCACTTGGTAGGTGTACTGGGACTCCAAGAATCTCCATCTGTCTTGTTGCCAAAGTCTCAGGGATGTCTGCAGGGATAGCTGAGTCTCCTTCCTACTCACTGCTAAGCCCCTCTCCTCACAGAACATCCTTAGCTCCTCTAGACTGTAGGTCAACAGATCATCTATATAAAAGGTAGGTCTCATTTCAGCAAGACCCATTGTAGCAATAGCTGGCAATATCAATCAAAAAAATAGGCTTGCCCGTTGTAACAATCACGGGAAATATCAATAAAAGATAGAAGAAAACTTCTCAAGAAAATGTATGCGGGTAAAAAATCACCGGCAATATCAATCACAATATAGGATCCAAAAACTCTCAAATGTATGCGGGTACTATCACCGGCAATATCAATAAAAAATAGGCTTGCCCATTGTAACAATCACGGGCAATATCAATAACAAATAGGCTTGCCCATTGTAACAATCACGGGCAATATCAATCAAAAATAGAATTAAAACTCTCAAAAATGTATGCGGTACGTTATGGTCTGCACTCACTAGTAGTGTACACTATAATTACTGTATGCGATCATAAATGCAAGTCCAGATCCTCACCGCTGACCACCAATGTTAGAAATGGGGGTCTCTAGTTGGCAATGGCTGGCCACTGTCCAAGTAGGGACCCTTCTTCCTAAGTCAGAGTGAGAGGGCTACTCTCCTTGATACCCCCGCTCAACCCTGTGGTAACGTAGCACGAGCAGGTAGTCTTATCTCAGAGGCAGTGTGTGAAGCATTTATGACCATACACAGTAACACAGTGAGGAACACTACAAAGGGACACCACACAAGTAGTTATAAAACATAAGTATCTTTATATATATATATGCAGACTTATCACAAGACCAATAACTGTAAAAGCCAAAATACTGTCAAAAATAGGATTACTGTTGCAGGACTGTCAAAAATAGTTCAATGGTTGCAGAAATACGGTTCAAATTCAAAGCAGTGGTCTCTGCGACCCTTTCTCCCACAAAGTACCTGGATTTAGTAGCAAAACCAACAAAAATGTCGCAAAGAAGTGTTAGCGATGAGTTTCCTCACGCGAGGCCGGCGATGCGTTAAAATCCTTGCCGCAAGGGAGGATGATGCGCCGATCTGCTGATGCGTGCGGAGACGATGCGACAAACTTCTTCACGCTAGGCCGCCGATGCGCTGAGGCCTTGCCGCGAGGGCGAAGACGATGCGACGATCCTGTTGCGTGTGCGATTGTGTTGCGATGCGAAGAAATGGCGCTCCGCGATGGAGCGACGAAATCCGGTGCGATGCGATCAAAATGGCGGACGCACGGCGTCCGCAAAGCGATGTCTTGAAGCGATGATTTCTTTGGGGGTTGCGAGCGCTCGGCGACAGCAGCGCGATGATTTTTCCAGCGCGTCTCAGCTGCAGCGGCTCACAAAGGGGCGTTAGCGAGGGTTTCGTGTTGCGAGCACCCAGCGGCAGCAGCGCGATGATTTTTCCAGCGCTCTCGGCTGCAGCGGCTCGCAAACGTGCGTTAGCGACGATTTCCAGCACTCTTTTCTCTGAAGCAAACTAGAGGCCCTGGAACTCACAGGAGCCTCATCAGCAGATAGCAATCCTCGCAGGGAGGAAGCAGGAGGTTGGTGGTGGAGTCTGATGTGCCTGAGACTCCAGCAGGAGGCTAGCTCTTTTCCTAGCCCTTGGGTAATTGCAGTTTCAAGATTAAAAGTTCTCTTACAGCTCCTTTTCCCTCTTCTTCCAAGTCCAATGGTAACTACTGCAGGCCAATCCAGGAAACAGCACACAACACAAGGACAGTCCCCTCCTTCAGATTCCTTCAGTTACACGGACAGAGGTTCGTCTTGACATCCAGGGGCAATACAAATTGTAGGGGTTTGAGCACAGATATTTATACCCCAAAAGTCTTTGTTCTCAGAAGCTACAAGTCACTGAACCCAGCCAGAACCAGTTCTGCTCAGTCATGGACAGGCTGCATCCTTCCTTTCAGAAAGAGGGGGTCTGCTATCAGACACACAGTAGGAGGTGGAGCCAGCATTCACCTTGCCAGGCACAGCCCTATTCAGGTCAAGGAGCCACCCCTCCCCATACTCTAAATGCAGATCTCTCTATTCAACCCAGGGCTGACTCAGCCTGCCCTGTCCCTCCAAAACCAGACAGCCAATACACATAAAAGCAGAGCACACTGGAAGGCTTAGGCAAGAAAATACCTACTTTCTAAAAGTGGTATTTTCAAACACAGGATATAAAAATAAACTTCACTAAAAGATGTATTTTAATATTCTGAGCTCAGGCATACTAAATTCGTTTTTCTACCATGTTCCTGGGGTCAGTTAGGACTATAGGATGTAATAGTCAAACTGCCCATTCTAGCCTATGGGGAACAGGTAGCCTTACAGTAGTGAAAAACGAAATTGGGTGTAATTCACTACCAGGACATGCTACACACACCAAGGCATGTCCTACCTTACACATACAATGCACCCTACCATAGCGGTGACTTACATGATGCCAAGGGAAGGTTCAGGGGCTGGGAAGTGGGTGCACTTCACAGCCAAGATGGCAGTTCTGGACTGCACACAGACACTGCACTGGCAGGTCTGAGACACACTTTACAAGCTGCTTCTGTGGGTGGCACAAATCAGTGCTGCAGGCCCACCAGCAGCAGTTGGTTTACCAGCCCTGGGCACACACAGGCCACACTACTAGGGACTAACAGATAAACCAAATAAGCCAATCAGGGATATACCAATTCACATAGACATATTTACAAAGGGAGAGCATATGCACTTTAGCACTGAACAGCAGTGGTAAAGTGCCCAGAGTCATAAAACCAACAAAAACAGGTCAGCAAAAATACAGGAGGTAGGCAAAAAGTTTGGGGGTGACCCTGCAAAAAGGGCCATTTCCAACAGGAGGCAGGTGGGCCTATCGGGAAACCAGAATTTCACTGAGAGGCCGATGCTAGGCCAGAGTGCAGCCTTTGACACATACTGCGGCTGGGTGCTTGAGCTGGCCAGGCTGAGAAATAGCCTAGAACATGGAAGACTGCAACGAGTATACATGAATGGTACAAAATATCCCAGGTTGTCGATGAAAATGTAATATGCGCGGGAAAATGGCAACTACTGAGGAAAGGATTCTCAAGTGGAGATCAATCCTGGTTTTATGAATTTTCTCAAAGCCACGCAATTGTACGGCATAAAATAAGGAATCCGGGAATTAGGAATATCACGACGTAACACGAATATATGTGAATGTCATCCAATTAAACACGTGTTCTAAATCTGTACATTACTCAAATGTTTTTAAAATGTGTCTACATTGCGATTTTACCCCCTTCTTTTGTGAATCTGCCCCGAGCACCTTCTCTAATCGCCGTAAAGAGTGCTGAAGATACTTTTTTTCGGTTAAATGTCCTTGAAAACTTTTAATCTGATGGCCAATGCTGTAAATGGGAAAAAAAAACTATGGGATCCCATAAATTGGGGTGAAGGTGCGGCATTAGAAAGGGGGTGGAGTTACGGGGGGCGGAGTCATGAAAAGCAAAGTCTGAGAGTCAACATATACATTTATATATATTTTTTAAACTATGGGGCAAAGAAATTGGCAGCAAGGACATTTGACAGTAAATCTGTTCTGGCTTACCTAATTGATCACGGCAGGCTGCATTAAAAAAAAACTTCCAGAGTTAAAGCGCCTCCTACAGGGGCCTTTGTGTGTGCATCAATTTTCAGGGGAGAATAATAATAGTAAAATAACTCTGGTGGTTAATGTACTTGCTGGAATGATCTGTGTTTTGGCTAGTCACAGTTTTGACTCATCATAAAGTAACACAGAGGGCCAATGTGCCTGCTGCAAAGCACAGAGTGTGACATGTAGATCACTGATTTGTATTTTAGGCAGACAGCTCAGTGGGTTACTGCCTTTGTCAGAGATTATTTTGTTACTTGCAGTTCGTAAGTTACAATCCTCCTAACATAGCACAGACGGCTATGTACCTTCATCAAGGAGCAGCATGCAAACTGAAAGACATAGGTTTAGTATCTTGTATATTTTATAATCTTCGTTATCCCAAAGTTGCTAAAAAGGGTGCGTTTGGGCAGTAATAAAGTCTTACTAATGCACACAACTCCAACCATTGTGTTACGTTTTAAATCCTGACTTTATGTTTCTCCAGACCAAGCGCTCTTAAAATATAATGCGTAAAAGTATGGACTCCAACAGTCTGTAACCCTCAGTGTCTTATGTAACATTTCCAGTATGCTGATTTGCACAGTTGCATGATCCATTGTCTCTGTATAATGTGTGTGTGATGTAAAATGCTCTGACACCAACACTAGGATGAGTTACACTGTCAATTAAATCAAATAAAAATAAATGAGTACGTACTATTTAAACTAATATTCGTGTAATTACACATACGTATACATCTGACATTCTTACAGTGCATGCCTATCTCTTACATACAGGGGTTGAACAAAGACAAAAACTTGTCTCCTATTAATAGTTTCTCTTTGGCCCCTGTGAAGTGATAATAAGCTGAGTGCCTATGCTTGCCTCCTCTGAATTTCCATATAAATGTTAGGCTCCAGATAGCTTCCAGACAAAATGAAATTCCAACAAAAGGAGAGCTGATGGCCCTTTAAGGGAAGCCTTTGTGTACAGCTGGATGTAAAAATAAGAACCCCACCCTCACTGCCTGTAGGTTGCTGCTCCCAACTGAAAGCCGACAATGTGAAGGCGCTGCTGACTGAGACCCGGTGTCAGCGAATTACAGCAGGGCAAATTCAGCATAATCCACTGAGGCCAACCTGGATCCAGCTTAGTATTAGCCACCAGATCTGGCAGCCAATTGGAACCCCCTCATTTTCTGTAGTGGTGACGGCAGACAGAGGCTGGCCTAGTTGTCCAATCTAATTCTCTCCCTTGTTATACCGACTCCGCCCAGCTTCTAGCAGTACCCTAGCTTACTCGGAGCACTTCAGTTTTGGTTGTCAATGTGCTTCTTCTGGCTGTCTTGACTCGGTTTATGCAGTGTTAGGAGGTAATCATTGTAACCTGCAGGAAGCACCTAGAAGCAGCTGCGTTCACACTATGCACTTAATTATGTCCTCTTAACTTGACAGCCAAGACAGCAGTCAAAGCCAGAAATAAAAGCTGGTGGAACCCCTTTCAGGAGTGCTTGAAATTTTCCTGGAATTGTACAAGATGGAGGTCACACAAGGGTAGCAGCTGCGGCTTCTGATTTGCTCTTTGAAACCTCTGGCACTGTCCTTGCTACCCCATTTCTCATTGGTCTGGAAGGCAATAGTACACCTTAGAAGAAGCAAGACTCTTAGAGCAGTGTTTAGTTTATGTAGCTTTTACTCCATGCTCTTCCCTATACGTACAGATGCAAAGTAGGGGGCTGCTAAGGAATTACGGGTGTGACAACGAGTGAACAATGTGACCCTTTCGAGTTGGAAGGGCGGTGATGACACTGCCAGTAATTGTGCAACGTTTTGCGTTTCCCTATGAGATGCTGCCTGGTTTTCGCCTTTTTTCCATTAAAACGTGGAGCAGCAGAATTTGCAGATTTTCGTTGTTTCTCTTTTGCCAGCCCTAGTGGTCAATAAGAAGGTGCAGATTTAGGAATTGTTTCACGCAGCACAGCAACTACATTTACTATGCTGCTTTCTGAATGGTGGAAAACACTTTTCCACCACATCTACTATGACTGGCCTGATGATACTGTCTGTCGTCCCATGCATTGGCGCTCTTAAAGGCTGCCTTGCGAGCCACTCAGCCTTGCAGAGGTCAGTGTGCATTCTCGAGCTTAGGATGTTTAGTGGAAGCATACCCTTCAGTAACAAGCATTGGCATAGCCAATAGGTCTCGCCTTTGGGACCTTATAAGTGTTTAGTTATCCAGCACAATATCCTTGGTGCAACAACATCAACTGTTGCATGGCTAAACACTTATAAGGTCCCAAAGGAGAGACCTATTGGCCACTGCCACTGAACATTTGGGCGTGGAGAGAGGGTGAGAGTAGTAAAAGAAAAATCACTAGCACCATCCATGAGAAATGGTTATCTGTAGGTGCGGAAAGAATTTCAAACGCATGGTAATACTAGGATTTCTGGAAAAGTTCACAGAGAGGAGAGGGAAAAAACAGTTTTTGACTTATGTGATATGGTTAGGAATACCCGCAGCACTGAGAAGTGACCAGTTAACCCTGTGACAACAGACAAGGCAGCGTGAGTAACACTTGATACATGGGAGCTTGAAATAATTGTGTTAGAAACTTTAAAAAATACAGAATTGCACAATTCTAGTGGCTCCAGTTGTAGCTGAATATAAATACCAGTATACGGAGGGTTGTAGCGTGACGGCACAGCAGCCAAGTATGCTCACATCATGCGACACAGTTATCCAAATTTGCCTTTTTATCTAGGTGTTGAGGTACTTTAAAGTTCCGTGGTTCATCCACATTTTAAAAAGGCATAGACCTGAAATTCCCAACAGGCAAAGTGATGTTGGTTAAAAGCCACAGCTGGCTGAATAGCACGTGATCTGGCAGCTTTGGAAAGGGCTGGCCAGCAGTAGACATCTCAAGAATACATGTTCCTCCTCTAGAGTAATAAACACATCTGGGCCAGTTTTCTGATGTACATTTTTTTAGAGGCGGGCCTTCTCAGTTGGCTAGTTGATAAAATGCATGCTAACTTTAAAATACAAAAAAAAATGCACCAAAAAAAATGCACACGAGACTTGGCAAACTGATGGGTTACACTTACGATCTCCAAATCAGATAAACTGAAACACAAATCTTACACACCACAGGCCAGCCACCAGCTTGGCAGGGACGAAATGTATTTTTGTATTGTTTAATCTGCAGGAAAACATAGTGAAGAGCTTTAAGATTTCCACTGGCACCAGTTAATTAACGCAACGCCATAATGTTGGCTATCCCAGCCAACACAACTAAGCATGCTGGGAATAATAGGCCCAAACCTTGAAAGGTAAGTGGAACTAAACGCCTCCATATGGTAATAGGAATACTGTTAAAAGATCCGGGAATGCCCAAGACCAAAAGTACTGACGTTGTCATGCCCATCCCCAAATGGCAGCCAGTTACGTGCAGGAGACATCCAGTGTTCTGAGAAAACCAACATGTGAAGCCTGCATTTTTTAAAACTATGGCCGGGTGGAGAGCGCTTTAAAAACCAATTTTACCGCAAAGTCTGCTCAAGGGAGGACTATGCAATTGCTTTGTTCGATAACTTGCTATAATTTTATCATGCTAATTTGAACTATGCACCTTTTGCTTTACGTCACAAATCCCATTTAAAGCACAAGTGCACACAACGAAAATGTAGTTTCCCTAACTAAGAAACTGCAGAACTTCAGAGGAGCGTTTTTTCCAGCAATCCTTCTGCATTTCATTTTTAAAAGACTAGCGGTTCCCCGGCAAAGTGCTGGTAGAACACATGGGCAATGCTCAGTCCCAGAATGTTTAAAAATTATACCGAAATGTGGAGAGAAACCTCGCAAGCGCAAATCATTCAGCTGCACCAGTCTTCCTTCAACGACTGCTCCACAGCAACACAAACAAGCGACGGGGAAGGCGAACGGCTGAACCTGCATTTGCGGCGGGAGGAAGAGAGGAGGTTTAGCGACTGACTATTGGTGGAAAGAACAGGGACTAGTCTGCAGCGTCCCGCGAGTGGTGCACGCGCGCGCACGTGTGAAATCTGACACAACAGATGGCACACTGCGCGCGCACCGCTGCGGGTAACCGCAAGCAATAGGCCATCACGCACGAGCGTGTGGTCAGCTTTTAAAAACCCCTCACTATAAGTCTCGCAGAACAGCGCATGCGCGCTGCTCTAGGCTTGACCTAAAAACTGCTGTGTCTAGGCATACCTAGAACGATCCCACACGCTGGATGTTTGCTATGCACTTCAGCACACATTCAATGCATGTTTTTTTTTTTTTTTTAAATGAAAACACTTTTTTCTTTGTTAGTGCCTTCTTCAAGCAGGTATTAATTTTTTTCATAAGACACTCAGTCTGGCTATGTTAGGCGGCTCTTTGTGTTAAAATATATGGGTGCTTGCACTGATGTGCCCCAGTAACACCCCAATTGTGCACAGGTGCTATTGGAAAAGGAGAGTATGTTGGAGATGCTGCAGGCATGCGTAGCACCCAGGTTGAATATGGAGCATGCTTCTTGTTAACTCTTGTGCCAAAGTGGTGTGAGCATTTATTGTGCAAGCTCAGAGATCAAGCTGAGGGGGCACAGGCCTGCACAGCAATGGGAGGGAATTTTAGATAGTCTCTAGGAACCTCAGACGTAGGCACAATAGGGGTGGATCAGGACAGATTTTGAGGATATTCACAACAGGTGAATTTACATCCACTGAATCCAAACAAAACTCATTTGCACGGTCAGCGGTTATACTAAACTTATGCCATTTATCCGGCCCGCTCTGCACGAATGGGGCCAAGAAAAGGGCCTTATCTGCTGTCAATGTTAATTTAGTCATGTTCTATGGAGAAACATTCTATTGGTCTCTTGCAAACTTTGCATAAAATGGCAGGTGTCCTACATCATTTAAAAAGATACGACTCAGAAATACTATCCCTCTAAATCACCATGCCATGTACTGTTGTTTTGCGACCGCATTTGCGGTCGCAAAACACTCGCAGTTTACCACCCTTTCAAAAGGGTGGTAAGCCACTCGCAAACGGGAAGGGGTCCTCAGGGGACCCCTTCCCCTTTGTGAATGGGTTTGTAAATATTTTTTAGAAGCAGGCATTGGTCCCAGTGACCACTGCCTGCCCTTAAAAAATGAAACTGAAAAGTTTCATTGTTCTTTTTTAAATGCATCCCGTTTTCCTTTAAGGAAAATGGGCTGCATTTTAAAAAAAAAAACTGCTTTATTAAAAAAGCAGTCACAGACATGGTGGTCAACTGACCCCAGCAGGCCACCATCCCTGGGAGTGCTAACCATTCCCAATGGGGTCGCAAATTGCGACAGCCTCATTAATATTCATAAGGGAAGGAATTTGCGACCCCATTGGGAATCGCAAACAGTGTCTGAGACACTGTTATACATTAAATTTAGCGAGTCGCAAATTGCGAGTCGCAATTTTGCGCAATTTGCGACTCGCTAAACTTAATGGTCGTACATCTGGCCCTAAATATATTCAATGTAAAACACAGCAAGCAGGCCCAACATTTCAAGTGAGATCGCTGGACAGGGGGGTATATTAAAAGAATTTTCCAAAAGCAATCTATTAACTTAGTATTTTCTTACAATCGATCCCATTGTTGTGTTGTGGGCCCTAGGCCCACATGCTAATAAATGACGCACACAGAGAGTGGGGGTACTACAACTGGCCACGAGCACGTGCACCCGGGCCCTTTTATTGACAGGCTCACGTCACTCGTGACGCCTGTGAGGGATGCGTGTGGGGGTGCAGTGTGCCCACTCCCATAGGGGAGTGGCTACTAACTCTGTGCCTGTCGAGACACTAGAACGTGTCTCGCAGGACACAACATTCCTCCAAGATTTTAATAAAACAAAAGATCTATAGTTCACCCTGTAGGGATAAACAGTAACCAAATATACACCACAGGGTCCATCAGTTTCTCGGATCCGGCATCACGAAGACGGCAGACAAAGACCGGTGAAGTTGACTGGGGCAGGACACTCTCAGCAGGTATTCATCATTTAACCTGATCGGTTCAGGACACGAACTCTTGCTTGAAGATGTCATCTGAAAACTAGGAATGTGCCGGTGTAAGTATGTATATAGTCTCACGTGGCTTCCGTCCGCTGACCTGGATGATGGTATGTGGTGTGTAACAATAGTTCATTTATTGGGTGCATCAAGATCATGGTGGGAGTCCACGGTGACAGTTCACTGGATTATTTCCGTATCGCCTGAAGTCTCTATGAGGCTGTCTTGCTGTGTCCGGCGACCTGGCGGTGGGGCAATGTCTCTTCCAGCTCTCCCGCCTGGGGAGGCCCTTCGTCAGGCTTGCCACAGGACTGCTGGTAGGCTGCGATGGGGCTGCGTGTGTGCCGGCTGGGGGCAGCTGCAAACCACCGAGGAGCCAGTAGCCAATCTCTAGCACAAACCTCAAGGGTGTATGGATCTTGGTCAGGACATGCTCTCGCTGCCGCAGTTCAGGTGCAGACCAGGTTAGCAGGTAGCCTTTGAGTTTTCTTGTTGGCTCGTTTGGCAATAGTGTAGGACTCCACTCCATGTGTATTCAAGATAGTGTCGGTTGACGCACGTGATGAGGACTGGCATGGTGGCATTGCCAGCTGTGTGGGGAATCTGGACGACGGCGGGTGACGACTTGCCTTGATGGATACAGGCGTCTGGTCTGGAGTCGATCACCTGAGGTAGAGATTGGCCAGGTACCTCCATGTTCTCTGGGGAGGTACTTGCATTCGTGTACTTGGACTTCTTGGGCTGTTGGGACTTTGATGACGGAGGAGTGATGAACACGCTGAGAAACGTACGACTTGAGACTCGGTTCGCGCAGGCTGTGCGGCTTACTCTCGGACTCCCGCTGTGCGGTTGCCAGTTCCTTCTCGGGTTATCCCCCTCTTCCCTTGCTGTCGCTGTGTCAAGATTCACTCCTGTTGTAGCTTGGGTTTTCTTCATCGTCCGGCCCTGCTACTCACGACTTCCTCTTCTGACCTCAGCTGGTTGTCCGATTCTTGGTGTGGACCCTCCGGTCACACTTCCACGTGTCTTGCTGAGTGCGGTGTCATGCACATGGCACTGATGACGTAGCTGCCATTGGGCCTGGACGACAGGTGGCAATGATTAACTAGGAGAGGAAGTTTCTGGATGGATGTCGTAGCCACGTGACTGCCTCTTCTGAATCTTGTCTTGCACCTCTGGCATTTGCGGTCAGGAGCAGGGATGCCACTCGACTCCAACTGCCGACACTCGGGGCTGGACGGTCTAACTGTGAAGCGATGGGAGCACCGCGGTTTGCGCTTGCTGCGGCTTACGTGTGGTTCTCCCTTGGTGCTGTCGCCAGGGCCGTCGGTCCGCCTTGGTGGCTGTCTGGTGTCTTTGGAGGTGTTCTTGGCTTGTGGTGCTACGAGTCCTCTTGCTTTTCCTCTCGTTGTCTTTGACACACCTGCGTTTGTCCAGCTCTTCTGGGTGACACGACTTCCACTCTTCTTCTGCTTCTTCTCCGGGTGCAGTGACATGCACCATGTTCTAACAAGGCCAACGGGCCTATTAACTTCAATGGTCTCCGGACCATACAGGCGAAACTTCAGTCGCTCTTCTCTGCTGCGTGGCGAGCAGCCACTCACTTCGGGTGCTCCTTCTTCAGGCCGCTTCTTGACGCTCCTACTCCGGGTGTTCCCTCTCCAGGGAATGGCTTCCACGGGCCGTAGGGAGCGAAACTCCTACTCCGGGTGTTTCCTCTCCAGGGAATGGCTTCCCCGGGCAGTGGTGAGCTGTGGTGGCGGCTGGCCACTTGTGGTGTACGACTCCCCTCTCGTCAGCCTTGGGTCACTGACGACTCCTGCTTGCGGCAGTGTGAGGGAGGACACTGTGCTGCATTTTGGCCTCTTCCGGGCTCCATTGCTGTTGCTTCTGCGGAGATGTATGGGATCTCCCTGCTGATTCCAGCAGTGCTTCTTTGCTTTTGGAGAGGTCTCTCTTCCTCCTGGGCATGCACCTGTGCTGGCGCGCTTCTGGGTGCATGCGGCGCGTGCCTCAGACTGCGTGCTCTTCTTTGCTAGGGCACCCTCTTCTGGCACCGGCCGTGCCTGCTCTTTCTCCTTGCGGTGATGGTCGTTCACCGCCAGGGGCGTGTGGTGCACCCTTCTCACTTGCTGTGGCGTCAGACAGGCACTGAGGTTGCGCTCTCCATCAGTCTTTCCTGAGGCTCCTTGTGGGGTTTAACAGTCTCACCCCTCCAATGCGACAGACCTGAGTGGGTGCCCCGTCATGCAGTGCTGGGGCTACTATTCAGTGTCTGCTGGTGCCTTGCGTTCTCACTTGCCTCTAGTAGTGGTGGGCGTTTGCATGTTGGGGGCGTGCTGCGCTGTCTTCTTTTTCAGGGATGTTGCTTGTCCGCCTGCAGCCTCTTTTCTCTGGCCAGCATACATGCAGTGCTAGACCTTTACATAGACTTGCTTCTGTGGCGGAGTGCTAGTGGCGCTTGACACTGTGCATGGACATTTTCCTTGGGTGACTGCCGGCAATCGGGCTTGGTTAAGGTGCTGTCCTTGTAACTAGGGCTATTGTTAGAGGCAGAGTCTCCTGCTGGGGACATTACAGGGTGCATGCAGTCAGTGTTGGCAGTGTATTTTATTTAGCGGGTGCAGAACCGCTAATCGGCCACACGATGGCAGTGTTGCTTTAATCCTAGGCCACGGCAGCTTCGTTCATGCTGCGTCTTCGTGCCGGCGTCTACAGCGCTGTCCCTCTTTTCCCCCTTTTGCGGGGACACTACAGCCAGCAACAGGTTCACTTCGGTGACCGCACTCACCTCCTAGGCGTGGCACCTTCTCTTATAGCTGCCACCCGGGACACATACACACCGCCGGACTCCGCAGGAGGAGGACTTCCCCTTCACCTCGGTGAGTGTGTCTTTCTTTTCTCATTGGGGGCCAAGCAGTCGTGCCACGTTCACTTTCAGTGTTGTTGAGGGTTTCTTTAGTTTATTTTTCAGCAGCGCTGGCCGCACACCGTCACTCGCTGTACTCCGCTCCTCGCGGCAGCAGTCGTTCACCCGCCCTGCAGCTCTTGTGCGCCTTGGCCCATTCACTTGTAGGCCTTCTGGGCCAAGGTGGCGCCTTTTGTGTTCCGATCGGCCTCAGCAGCTGATGCACGCTGCGGGCCTTAGTTTATTGCTGGCCCCTCGGATCGGCCTCGGGCTGTGCCTTCCTTGCTCCACCCGCCCGCAGCAGCCTCACTCAGTTCTCACGCTGCGCGGGGCGGGGTGGTGGTTAGTGCTGCTCCCGGAGACTGGCTATTTCTTCCCGGGTCCCGATGTCCCGCAGTCAAGGCTCACCTTCTGCATGGCATGTCGCCGCGACCGATGCGGGTGGGCTCCGCTTCAGCTCCTTACTCGGGCCTCAGTAGGCTGGTGGCAGGGGCATACCACCGGCTCCCGGACACGCCACGTGGTCGCCGTTCTCACGGGGGCTTACTCCGTGCCGGCCAGCTCAGCAACAGGCTCTTCAATGTGGCGTGGGCTCCCGCTTCAGATGGAGCCTCGACAAGTTGGTGGCCAGGGTCCCGCCACCGGCTCCTCTCGTCCTCGCAGGGCACCAGGCACGTATTGCGCCGACTCGCAGGGGCTGCCCTCTACACGGGCAGCATTCCCCCCAACCACGTTTAGAAGGGCGGCTGCACACACGCAGGCACGACCCGCTCGTCGCCAATGTTGTGTTGTGGGCCCTAGGCCCACATGCTAATAAATGACGCACACGGAGAGTGGGGGTACTACAACTGGCCACGAGCACGTGCACCCGGGCCCTTTTATTGACAGGCTCACGTCACTCGTGACGCCTGTGAGGGATGCGAGTGGGGGTGCAGTGTGCCCACTCCCATAGGGGAGTGGCTACTAACTCTGTGCCTGTCGAGACACTAGAACGTGTCTCGCAGGACACAACACCCATTGAGAAAATTTTAATATAGTGCAAGCAAAATCGCCAAAATGAGTGAGGGTGGTTCGTGGGGGCGACGGGGTGTCGGACTGCTTAGGATAGTGACGGTGGGTGGGAGAGCGAGGATCCAGTGCCTGGGAGAGTAGGGACGTGGTAGGGGGAGGCTTAATGCGCGGGGGTCATGCCAGGAACGGCAAGAGGTCACGTAACAGGTGCCGGGCGGCGCCCGTCTACCGGCTCCCCGTTGCCTCCCCTCGCACGGGTGTCAAGATTTCTAGCTCCTGCGAACAGCCATTCCAGTTGCCTCTCTGGTGACCTTTTTTAACGTTACTAAAAAACATTGCAGAGAAGCCGGTCATTTTGCCTTTGCAACTGAACATAACTCTAATCTTCGTTCTCTCGCACGTGAACCTGTGTCACAGCCCGCGAACAGCCAAACTGCAACAAATCTCTTGTGCTTGTGTACACGAATATAATAATAATAATAAAATCCTCCAGGTAAAATGTCCGCGAAACCTTATTATGTCTTCACGATAAAGAAGGACGAAAAAGTATGAGGTCACTTGGGATGAGGGCGTAGCAATCAATAGGGAAACAGGAGAAGGCCTATCCCACCCCATTCAATGGCACTTTGTACCACCAAACCACGGATGGGGTATCACAATTTCCTCCCTTGCATTCGGGTCCATGGTGCACGTGCTGCACAAATGATTGCCTTTTCCACCAGGAACGTGCAAAATGTACATCAATTCTACCTTTAATTATCCGCGGTTCTCGCTAAGCGGTTCCTGGCCAGTCTGCATATGAGATCTCTCACACCCACGGGCTATCTTCCCAACCCTGTAAATTCTAACAGTAGCCTCAGTATTCAATGAAAACCTAAAATAACGTGCTGTAAAGGACACCCTCTCTGTAATCAAAGATGGCCTTCTCCAAAAACTGTTGCACAACGCAGGAAAAGTGCAAGCATGTTTGGCCCTCCAGACAAATTATGGGGCATAAACGGCGATTATGGGCTTGATAATATGCGTTATAGAATTCCAATAGAAGCCCAGGTTAGATGTGCAGGACATCAAACCTGGGCTTCAATTGGAATTCTATAACGCATATTATCAAGTCCATTATCGCTGTTTTAGCGGCAGTTTCCTGCCGCTAAAACGGCGATAATTTTATCGCCGGTCTTGCTAATATACCCCTATATTTTTGCTGTTGAAGCCTGCCTTATTCACTAAAACTATTATTTGTTTTCCAGCTTTCCCTTTCAATGTGGCACCACTCTGGGCCTCCCTTCATTAAAGTGGAGGCTATGATCCCTAAACTTCGTAGCACTATATATTCAAAACGTTCAAATAAATATATACAAACACATCTGGGATGACTGTTTGATACGTTTATCTCTTTTCTAAGTCCGCCAGAATGTGTGTCTAAATAAAGAGGCCAGTCCTTCTGCCCGAGATGCATAAATGCTAGTAACAAAGTAACGGCAATGCAAAGGTGTGCTCTGAAGCTGGCCTGGAACTAAACCAGTGGCAGCGACAGAGGTAAGTGAGGGGTAACACAGGAGACAACTGTGGGGATTGCACGGGGAAGGGAAAATAACAGCCCACAAATTTTGCCCTCTCCTCCCCTGTCCTCTTCCCCTCCCTTCTCTTCCCTGTAGACGGTTCAGAAAACGATTATCTTCTCACGGGCACCCATAAGGCATAATATAATGTCCGCCATGTTGGTGCCCAAAGTTTCCCTAAGAAGGCTGCACGAATGGCAGATTTGCGGGATAACCACTACGCAAATTCTTCTCACTTAGATTTATAATTTATATATTTTTCTTTGGTGAATATCCTGAAACTTTGCAATGGATCGAGTCCTCCTTGACCTAGAATGGACACTGCAGCTCCATATTATATGCGGTACACACTTCCGGGTTGTATTTTTCCTTTGCTCCTCAATATTTTCCCGTGTCACCAACATGTCGGAAATCTTCCCGTTTTCTCTGTAAGCAACTCACCCACATATTAATAGATAGAGGAAAAAGAAGAAAATGTCCTTGTAGAGGGTCTTTGGACAAGAACACCGTATGAAGAGGCAGATACACAAACAACCAAGAATCAGGGGAAATGCGCAGATTGGGTAACCCAGAGCAAAGCCAACAGATCTGGCATTGACAAGCGTGCATTTTCCTATTTGCTAACCAATGCAAACAAGCATTGGCAAAGCCAGTATGTTACACCTAAGCGAGCGCTATCAGCTTTGAAATGTCTTTTAGCCACGCTGTACAGCAGCGTGGAGTGGAGTAGATATGAGTGGAGTACCATGGATTACAGTGGTGTGGAGTAGAGTGGAGAGGAACAGAGTGGCTTGGAGTGGCATAAAATAGAGTGGAGTGGCATAGGGTAAAGTGGTGTGGAGTGGCATACAGTGGCTTACAGCGGAATGGCGTAGAGTGAAGTGGCATTGAGTAGACTGAAGTGGACTGGCGAAGAGTAGACAGGCGTAGACTGGCCTATAGTAGAGTGGAGTAGAGTGCAGTGGGATAGAGTGAAGTGTGGTAGAGTAGAGGGCCTAAAGTAGAGTGGGGTAGAAAAGAGCGGCATAGAGTAGAGTGGCGTAGAGAAGAGTGGCACTGTGTGGAGTGGAGTGGGGTAGAGTGGTGACGAATGGCACTGTGTGGAGTGGAGACACGTGGCTTAGAGTAGAGTGGCATAGAGTGGAGAAGCATAGAGTGGAGTGGAGTAGAGTGAAGTGGCGTAAAGTAGAGTGGACTGGTGTAGAGTGCAGTGGTGTAGAGTATAGTGCACTGCAGTATAGTGCAGTGGAGTAGAGTGGTGCAGAGTTGAGTAGAGTGGCAGAGAGTGCAGTGGCATAGAATAGAGTGATGTACAGTGCAGTGGCATAGAGTGCAGTGGCACAGAGAAGAATGGTGCAAAGTAGAGTAGAGTGCATGGGCGTCAATTCATCAAAATGCCAGGGGTAACAGAAGTGACATCATGTGCCCTTTGACCTAAATGAAATCACAGAAAGTGATATCATATGACCCGTGATCCTGTTTTTTCCCTAAGGAACTCATGTCATATGACCTTAACCATAATGAAATCACAAACATCTATTTTAGATGCCACCTATGCTGATTTGATGTTTGAAATTTCTGGGAAGTAAATCTTACCCTGTATTGCAGTGAGCAAGCGAAGTCAAAAAGCCCAGCCTCTACTAACGGGTTCTCTCCTTGCCCAAGAAAATTGTGATAAGAATGTGGTCATTTAATGCATTTTAAAGCACAATTTTCAAATTTGCAAAATGGCATTCATTACATTTTCAAATCTTTTCATGGTGTGCCAAGCTAATGAAACCTGATGCTCCCTAGGAATAGACCCAATTTTTTCAAAATGTGCTATGGATACCACCATATGTTATAAATTAACTCCACTGTACCAGAGGAAGCATTTTGTCATGGATGCACCATATGCCATGGGTGCCCCCAATATTCCAGTGCCAGAATGTTTCCATTTATGCCATCTAAATATGATAGGTGATCCTTATTCTCAAAAATTACCTCAGTATATCATGGTGGCATTTTGTCATGGTGGCCCTCCTCCCATATGTGAGGCTGTCAAGAAATACCTCCAATGTTCTAGTACCGGCATTACCTCTAACATGCCACTAACAGTATTTTGAGAAATGGGGCGAGATAACGCCCCAATGCCGGACGCACAGCGTTGCTTCATCCATAACAAAAATGCCACCATTAATCCAATTTCTCAAAATTTTATTCCATTTTCATCCACTTCTTTTATATTCATTGCTTGTACTCCAGTCACATGAGAGGCTCTTATTCACTGTATCCTAAATGCTATCAAATTGCCCATCCAGGCTTTATTCTGAAGCACGGAGTGTGCGTAAGTAATCCTCAAAGGTTAATCTGTGTTACCCAATGCATTTCGGGCCGTTCCTGGCCCTTCGTCAGGGGTTATCTACAAATTCAAAACATTCCTGTTAGACTGTATTTTTGATCTGCCTAAACATATTAAAACGGTATTTCAATTATTAAAATGACATGCCTTAAACTGCGACTCACCCCGCAATCAACGTCTGCCCACTGAATTCATTAACAACCTTTTTCCCGGAACAACCTCTCCCCAACTGCCACAAATGCACGTTACCCTTCCACTATTCAAAATATCACTCCTTGATACCCGTTCGTGTCTAGAAAGAACCTTTTTCAAAACAGATCGTCCCTCCCGCAAAACTTTATCCAAACGAGCCCATACCTTAACAAACTGTTTTCTATAATGTTCGGAATCCTTCTGATGCCCCGCTTCCTCCTCACTCTACTAAAACACCTGTGGCGAATCCCCACCCCTTCGTGCTTTACCAATTGACATCCACCATTACTCCAACCGCCAGAGCCCAAAGTGCACCACGAAAACTATCAAGTTAATCCCTGTTTAATAGTTGTACCCGATCGTGTTCTTACGCTAACACATTTCAAACCTTATTGCTCATATACACTAAACATATCTTGGTGACTTATTTGTGCCTAAAGTTAATGTGTCAACCCTATCAGTACCCCTATTAATCTATAGTTCTCATGCGCCTCCCCAACTTGTTCCTAAACTTATTTGATTTGTAGAAACTTTTCTTTTTAGCGAGACCCCTCCCTTCCGAATCGCCCTCTCACAAAAGCTAACACAACTCTTTATCCTTCAAGTTCCATAATGCATTGCGTATACCATCATCTCCTATTTCAATCTAGTTCTTATCCACCATTTCTGTGTACTCTAACCACACAATATATCATGACTGTCCCGATCTTTATACTTGAATTCCCCGCCCACCCGCAGTTGTCATTTGTGACGTTGATTTAAAACTATTCAGCGAGTCTTTTTAACATGAATTTACGCATTAACCATTGGCAACATGAATACACCAAGAGTTCATCAAACAATCCTCCATTATATGTCTCGAAAGTAGTTCATGAAAATCCCTTTGGGGAAAATGTTTTGGCAATAGTCTCTCATGTGACAAAATAATTTTTATATGAGGTTCTTCATTGTAATCCATGGGTGCAACTCGTCGAATCGGCAAAAAGTAATACTTCAAAAGAGGGGGTGACAGAGTGCACACCGGTTTCTTCCATTTTTCATCCTTTAGTATTTTCAACATTTGATCTGTTTGCGTGCTGGCCCGGTTTTTAACGTGATCTGCCCAAACACGTTCTTATGAAACATTTGAGAAATGGGGCGAGATAACGCTCCAATGCCGGACGCACAGCGTTGCTTCATCCATAACAAAAATGCCACCATTAATCCAATTTCTCAAAATTTTATTCCATTTTCATCCACTTCTTTTATATTCATTGCTTGTACTCCAGTCACATGAGAGGCTCTTATTCACTGTATCCTGAATGCTATCAAATTGCCCATCCAGGCTTTATTCTGAAGCACGGACTGTGCGTAAGTAATCCTCAAAGGTTAATCTGTGTTACCCAATGCATTTCGGGCCGTTCCTGGCCCTTCGTCAGGGGTTATCTACAAATTCAAAACGTTCCTGTTAGACTGTATTTTTGATCTGCCTAAACATATTAAAACGGTATTTCAATTATTAAAATTACATGCCTTAAACTGCGACTCTCCCCGCAATCAACGTCTGCCCACTGAATTCATTAACAACCTTTTTCCCGGAACATCCTCTCCCCAACTGCCACAAATGCACGTTACCCTTCCACTATTCAAAATATCACTCCTTGATACCCGTTTGTGTCTAGAAAGAACCTTTTTCAAAACAGATCGTCCCTCCCGCAAAACTTTATCCAAACGAGCCCATACCTTAACAAACTGTTTTCTATAATGTTCTGAATCCTTCTGATGCCCAGCTTCCTCCTCACTCTACTAAAACACCTGTGGCGAATCCCCACCCCTTCGTGCTTTACCAATTGACATCCACCATTACTCCAACCGCCAGAGCCCAAAGTGCACCACGAAAACTATCAAGTTAATCCCTGTTTAATAGTTGTACCCGATCGTGTTCTTACGCTAACACATTTCAAACCTTATTGCTCATATACACTAAACATATCTTGGTGACTTATTTGTGCCTAAAGTTAATGTGTCAACCCTATCAGTACCCCTATTAATCTATAGTTCTCATGCGCCTCCCCAACTTGTTCCTAAACTTATTTGATTTGTAGAAACTTTTCTTTTTAGCGAGACCCCTCCCTTCCGAATCGCCCTCTCACAAAAGCTAACACAACTCTTTATCCTTCAAGTTCCATAATGCATTGCGTATACCATCATCTCCTATTTCAATCTAGTTCTTATCCACCATTTCTGTGTACTCTAACCACACAATATATCATGACTGTCCCGATCTTTATACTTGAATTCCCCGCCCACCCGCAGTTGTCATTTGTGACGTTGATTTAAAACTATTCAGCTAGTCTTTTTAACATGAATTTACGCATTAACCATTGGCAACATGAATACACCATGAGCTTGAAGGATAAAGAGTTGTGTTAGCTTTTGTGAGAGGGCGATTCGGAAGGGAGGGGTCTCGCTAAAAGAAAAGTTTCTACAAATCAAATAAGTTTAGGAACAAGTTGGGGAGGCGCATGAGAACTATAGATTAATAGGGGTACTGATAGGGTTGACACATTAACTTTAGGCACAAATAAGTCACCAAGATATGTTTAGTGTATATGAGCAATAAGGTTTGAAATGTGTTAGCGTAAGAACACGATCGGGTACAACTATTAAACAGGGATTAACTTGATAGTTTTCGTGGTGCACTTTGGGCTCTGGCGGTTGGAGTAATGGTGGATGTCAATTGGTAAAGCACGAAGGGGTGGGGATTCGCCACAGGTGTTTTAGTAGAGTGAGGAGGAAGCGGGCATCAGAAGGATTCCGAACATTATAGAAAACAGTTTGTTAAGGTATGGGCTCGTTTGGATAAAGTTTTGCGGGAGGGACGATCTGTTTTGAAAAAGGTTCTTTCTAGACACGAACAGGTATCAAGGAGTGATATTTTGAATAGTGGAAGGGTAACGTGCATTTGTGGCAGTTGGGGAGAGGTTGTTCCGGGAAAAAGGTTGTTAATGAATTCAGTGGGCAGACGTTGATTGCGGGGTGAGTCGCAGTTTAAGGCATGTCATTTTAATAATTGAAATACCGTTTTAATATGTTTAGGCAGATCAAAAATACAGTCTAACAGGAATGTTTTGAATTTGTAGATAACCCCTGACGAAGGGCCAGGAACGGCCCGAAATGCATTGGGTAACACAGATAAACCTTTGAGGATTACTTACGCACACTCCGTGCTTCAGAATAAAGCCTGGATGGGCAATTTGATAGCATTTAGGATACAGTGAATAAGAGCCTCTCATGTGACTGGAGTACAAGCAATGAATATAAAAGAAGTGGATGAAAATGGAATAAAATTTTGAGAAATTGGATTAATGGTGGCATTTTTGTTATGGATGAAGCAACGCTGTGCGTCCGGCATTGGGGCGTTATCTCGCCCCATTTCTCAAATGTTTCATAAGTACGTGTTTGGGCAGATCACGTTAAAAATAGGGCCAGCACGCAAACAGATCAAATGTTGAAAATACTAAAGGATGAAAAATGGAAGAAACAGTATTTTACCATGGGTGCTCATGATTCAAAGAATTACCTCCAATATGCTGCTTGTATTTTGTCAAATGTGTCTGTCAGGCTACGAATTGCCTCAACTATCCAGCATCATTATTTTACCACAGGCTGTCTCTATAACACAAGAGCTACCTTTAGTATGCCAGAACCTAAGACAGATATGCAAGCATAACACCACGTTCGCACATTCAATTAAATGCACTCACTCATAAATACTGTCACTCACTTAAATACACTCTCACCCACAAGCACACACACAACATACATTTAAATGCATTTTTACTTACGGTAGCTGCAATCAAAGGTCCATTACAGGTAAATGTGCTCCATTTTTGATTACACTAATTGTGAATAATGGAATATTATTCACTATTAGTATAGCGGAAAATGCACAGAAAATAAAGAGTGCAGAGTCATCCCTGTGCTCCTGGCACAGATTTTGCCACCTTTGAGACCAGGGGTCACAAAGGCAGGGCCAGGGGTCGCACAGGGCAAGCTAAGGGTGCAGTTGCGACCCCTAAATGACATCCATGGTAGAGTGGCGTAGAGTAGAGTGCAATGGCATAAAGTGCAGTAGCGTGGAATGGTGCAGAGAAGAGAGGCGCTTCATGCAGTGGCGTAGAGTGCAGTGGCCTAGAGTATGGTGGCGCAGAGTAGAGTACAGTGGTGTTGGGTAGAGTGGTGGAGAGTAGAGTGTCGTAGAGTGCAGTGGCATAAAATGCAGTGGAGTAGAGTGCTGTGGTGTAGAGTGGTGCAGATGGGCATAGAGCGCAATGGGGCAGAATGCAGTGGTGTAGAGTAGAGTGGTGCAGAGAAGAGCAGAGTGCAGTGGCATAGAGTGCAGTGGCGTAGAATGGTGTGGAGTGGTGTAGAGTAGAGTGGCATAGAGTGCATTCGCATAGAGTAGAAGTAGAGTGGTGCAGAGTAGAGTTCAGAGGCATAGAGTGCAGTGGCGTATAGTATAGTAGTGAAGTGCAGTTGCATACAGTGCAGTGTTGCAGAGTAGAGTGCAAGGGCGTAGAGTGCAGTGGCATAGAGTGGTGCAGAGTAGAGTGCAGTGGTGTACAGTGTAGTGGCGTAGAGCAGAGTGCAGTGGCATAGTGTAGAGTACAAAGAGGACAGAGCAGTGGGTGTGAGGGAAAAGAAGCAACATGGAAGGGGGACTGGTAGGGGGAATGGAAGCTACATGGACGGGGATGTGGGAGATGGACTTAAAACACAAGCAGTCATATGGAATGCTTGAACACAAAGAAAAGAGTAGCTCCAAAAACAGGAGCCGTGGATGGACACAAGCACTTGGTCTATGCTCCTGGGGCGGGCCAACCACAAGAAGAGATAAAGACAAAAGAGGGCCCATGACAATGTGAATAAGGAGAAGCAACCCAGGGGAAAACAAACAATCAAAGTGTAGCAAACAAATGCTTCTCCATTTAACTTAAAGCAAGAATAAATCTCTAAATATTAAAAGTCATAAGTCAGACCAATTCAACCACAAGAAGAGGACATGACACCTGCATTCTGTGATAAACGTTGACGAAGGAAATGAGACCGACGCTCAGGCTAACAAATGATAAATTATTGGTGGGCTGTGAGCCCACTGTATGTAAACAACATGTCTCGCAGAGACAGCATATGCACTGTCTGGGCGAAACCTAAAAATGGCATATAAATATATAAAACCTTTAAAATTCAGGACTGTTCCATCAGCCAAGGCACACTCGCCCTGGTCTTGCAATGCACTCATTTTCAGGCAGATGGGCACATGTGATGAGGGGAAGGCCGTCACATACAGTGCAAGACAGCCAATGAATGAAATGGGCTGCCCCAGGCAGTATGCTGTGGTAGGCAGAAGCAAAATGTGAATGACAGTTTAACAGACCAACTGATGAAGAGCGATGACAGAAAGCCCCTGTATGTATATGTATTTTTGGGAAAACGTGAGTCCTGTGACATTTCTAGACCACACCCAAAAATAAGTGCCTTGCACTTTAAAAGACAGTCATACATTCTGATCTGGAAACATGTGATGCCCATTAGAAGGCCATTGTGACCAGAAGATGTGATTTAAGTGCTAAAATGAGAACCCTGCGTGCAATAACTCAATAACATCATATTTACAGTGTTTAAAAACACTCATGCCTTGGGGGCAAGGAAGGAGACATGATTAATTTGCCGGGGCTCGGATATCTTTGGGGGCTGGAATCCAGTTGGCATGTACAGGCTCTTACTTGAAGTTACCGACCCCGGACACATGATATGTTCTGCGCTGAAACAAGCAATAGATGTATTCAATGGCTGCCAAAAATGAAGAAAGATGACTGTTGTGTTGTTGTGGTTGTTGCAGCGCAACAAATCCTGCCATTCTGCGATATGGGGGAAGGGGGTCTCAGCCTCTAGCAATTTTCAGCATCCCACCCACACCTTGTCCTCTGGTCCTTCCGTGCTGTTCGTAATTTAATGGAGCTATGGTAGGCCATATTTTCTTGAAAACCGATGCAGTTTCAAAACGTAATCACAGATATGGGTTTCCAAAGGCACCGACTCAGGTCATTCCCTCTCACAAATCCTAGATACACAAACCCTACATGGTCCCGTTGCCACCACACTGTTCCTTGCCTGTCCTCTTGTGAGTCTTGACAGGTAACGTACATGGTCTCCAGCCATCACTCTGCACATTTCCCCTAGCTTCAATTGTCAGGCAATGCCCCTGTGGTCTCCAGCATCCACTGTGCTCAATTCTCGTGACAGACAGTACCTAGGTGGCCCCCAGGCTCCACTCTGCTTATTTTGCCCGCTGCTGCAGACAGGAGATACCTATGTTGTCTCAACTCTTCCCGATTCTCCCTGGTGCAAGAGCAGACAACCCTCATATGGCCTCCAGGCTTCATCTGCTTATTCTGCATAGAGACTATCGACAGGCAATGCCTATGCGGTATCCAGCTCGCACTCTCCTCATTCCACATGGCTACTCCTGATTGGAAATGCCTACCTGGTCTCCACATCCCACTTAGCTACTCTTGCCTGTCAATGCCTGCATGGCCCCCCTCAACGCTGTTCATTTCCTTTATCCATCCCTACAGGCAATACTCATGAGGTCTCCAGCATCCACTCTCCTAATTTCCTCAGCTACTGTTTGCAGGCAAAGTCTATGTGGTCTCCAGACTCAACTCAGTGCAGCTGCCTTTGCTAGTCTTGACAAGCGAAGCTTTCACGGTCTCCAGCATTCATCTACTCATTCTCCTTTACTACTACTGTCAGGCCATGCCTTTGTAGTCTCTAGCTACCGCTCTGCTCATTGCGCCCACATATGCCCTTGACAGGTTACGGATACGGGGCGCGCCACCTCCATTCTGTTCATTCCCACTACCTACTCTTGCCTGTCAGTTTCCGCGAGGTACTCTGGATGGGTAATGTCTACATGGCCTTCAGCTTCCACTCTGCTGCTTCTTTTCTGGCTGCTCTCGCAGGCAATGCCTACAGCCTGTGCCCAACTCACCCCCCCAGTAACTTTGAGATGCCAATGCCTAAACCTCCACTCCACTAACCGCCCCTAGCCGTTCTTGACAAGCAGTGCCTACATGGACTCCACTCTCTGATGTGCTCATCTTGTCTGCCTAGTTCCACCCCACTAGGAGCAAGTTAAAGAAAACACTACCAGTTCATGCCATTAATACCACTACTTAATGGTTATCTAGAAATACAATCTTAGCAGAAGGATTAAAGCCCATAAACAAGCATGTTTGCATGTTAAAAAGACCCGAACTCCAGCTTCACTAACTCCTACTCAGTGCTACCGCAACCAGAATAATTCCCAGAAGTTCAAATTAAGTCAAGCAAGTCAATGTATCACTTTTTTGCTGCAAGAGGTGTCTCATGGCAAAGATATCCCTAGACGTGGGCGCCTTGGGCTCCTTGCTTGCTCCGGAGGCACGAGCCGCCCCTCACTGACGAGGTCCAGCAAGGCTGAGACCAGCCTGCACTGCTTGCATTCTCGTTCAGTAGGGTCTCTCTAGCAGACTCGGGCTGGACTGCCCCTATGGGTAATTCCAAGACTGATTTGCACATGATTGGCCAATTTCTGTGATGACCCGAACCAGCTAAAAACGGTGGAATTGAATGCTCTTAGGAGAATGACTAGTTTTTCAGGTTAATTGAAGAACTCTGTCCCATCATTCAAGTGCCGTGCTCACTGAGCAGCACTGGCTCCGGCAGTTTAGCACACCTCTGTTTTTCTATTGTAACGTTAAGACTCCACTTCCCTTCTTTGGGAATATTTTAAAGCAATATTCTGATTTCAGAAGCAAGCTGTAACAAACCAAATGATCTTTCAGCTCTCAGCGCTCTCCTCTCCTACAACAGCTATGTGTAGGCGAGTTAATCAAAAATCTGCTTTCAGTGCAGTCGCTTCCTGTCCCTTGGTACTCTGTCCCTGGCTGATGTATTGGAGGAAGCCTGGCCTTGAGGAATGGCCACTGTAATTATGTGGCAGGGGAGGTCCAATTTATGCGGCAGGGCTGACTAAATTATACGATATGGAAAGGAAAATTATGCAGCATAATATGCAACACATTTTGGGATAGTATTACCTCATTATATTGTCATTTTTACACATGTTTACACTATCTGGGCAAAGCTTTCACTTCATTACTATCAGTTTGACAGTTAAAACAAGCATTTGCAATGCAATAGGTCTCACATTTACCAGAGTTTGAGCTATTGGCATTATAAATGACAATAGCTTAAAGTCTCGCAAATGCGAGACCTATTGCATTGCAAATACTTTTTTTTTTTTTAAAGTGCCACATGCCGCTCTTTCACGTTAATGGCGGCTGCACCCCTTTCTTTAGACGAGCTGCATCTAAAGAAAGGGGCGCGGCCACCGTTAAAGGGAAAGCGCGGTATGGGGCGCTTTTACAAAAAAAGCATTTGTGTGTCAAGTTGAAAAAGAAAAAAGTTAATAAATAGAGGAAATAAAAATGTGGCCATGTTCGGCACCCCAAATAAACCAAAGGTGCCTGCCGTCACTGTGGCGTGCCGTGCTATAAAAAAAAGAATAAAGCATTAGGAGAGAGCGTGTCTTGCCTGTAGCAACAGGCAGGCGAAAACCATTTAACGAAATAGTGCTCGGAGGCTGTAATTAAAGCCTACAGAGTAACAACACACGTAAGAGGGCCAATCCTTATGGGAGGTTGCAAGATGAGACAAGGTGATACTAAGGAGGGACTACTAAGCCTATTGACCGATGAAAAGCCACCGTTTACAAAGGACAATGACACGAGCCAATAAAAAATATGGGCGGAGAGTGGGCGGAGCTTCAAGTCCATAGCTGAGTACAGCATCCCTCGCAGAGCAGCGCATGCGCTGCCCAGGCTCGACCTAAAAAGCAATGACAACAGAAAGATGGCCAGTAACCTTGTGAAGGTCCTTCCACTGCCCGGCAACACAAGTCCCTGCCTTTTTAGTAACTTTTGATCTGTTTGAGCTAGACACACATTTTTTGTTAAAATCTGTAGATTATGCAGCAGATGATAGATAATGTGGCAAATGCGTCAAATCCATAACTTTGCAGAAAACGTCACAGCCGCAAAATTGCCTAATTCCTGTGGCCCTGACTACAAGGATAGCAACAGCAGTCTATAGCTCTGAGAGACAGCGGAGCTGCAGAGTCACTCATATGAGGTATGGCATGATCTCCAACCATGACTGGTCCTATGTTGCCCACTCATATGTAAATTAAAAATGGCACCGAAAGACACCCTTAAACTTGCTGCCCTCTACCTGGGCTGAACACCCCGGAAGGTGTGATTAAATAGTGGGTAGTGACAGTGGTAAACTGTGTCAGGAGAGAGGGGCGAGTCACATCACTGGCCATACGGTTCAATGAGCTACCAGTCAAGGTCATTGGCAGAAAGAATGGTGCAGAACCCACTGCCTAATGGGGAAAAACCTCACTAAATGAGAGGAGCCAGTGGAGGGATCAGGCCTGCCGATATAAACAAGCATGAATGAGTCTAACCGATCCAAGATGGCTACCCACATAAAGGCAGCATATCAATTTAATCTGTGAGCAACTGCTGAAAGGTATCGTCAAGCAATACAGCAATGCCACAGTAAATGTATAAATATCTCACAACATTATGCAATGTTGCAGGAGGCACTACTGAGAGAGTGGGAAGTGGAAAAAAGGCCTAATGCTGTCAGGAGACAGCTACTTGTCGAATAAAATTAGTTCCCTAGTTGTGGATGTGGTACAAGCCTTGTATGTAAGGTCTGCTGATTCCTCCTTTGATGAGGCTGTGCTATGCCGCAGTAACAAATGTTACGCAGGGGCCTTGTCATCAGACATTCTGGTAGAAATGCTTCCAGGGCGGTCAGGGGGTTGCAGATAGGGTACTTCGCAATGGAAATAAGATAGGGGTAAAAGAGTCACAAGTCATGTTATATCATGCTAACTCCTTGTATAGAGTTTACACCACCCAAATCCACGTCAAAGCACTAATATTCACACGTTCCACCTGAGCCACTGCACTAATGCCAGTCTGTCCTTTTTCTATGTCAATGAAATAAGGAGCCTCGATTTGATTGGAGAACCAGAAGGAAGTGCCCACAGGTTAAACCCCAATGTTGTGCTACTAGAATCTCATTATGAGAATGTCTTCCCACATATTGTGTCCTATACATGAGCTACAAAAAAATATGTACGCCCAATGGAATGATATTTTCGTAAACAACATTTAGATCGATATTTCTGTGCATGACATTCTGTAGAAGGAGCAGATAAAACTAGGGAAAGTAATGCCAGCGTACACTTTGTGAAGGCTGCAAAGGCCAGTGTGTACCTGAGACGGAGAGCATACACCACACATAACTGGGGGCCGTACGTGTCATCAGAGTCGTGGAGTGGACAGTACAGGCTAGCCCGTACCTCGTAGGGGCATCACAGGCCATCACATCCCACAACCCAGTGGAGAACTGTGAGAGGCAGTGCAGCCCAGCACACACCTGGCTGGTAGAGAAAAGGGAACAGGGCAGTGTTTAAATGGGCAGGTGGTGTCTGGTACATTTGAAGGGAGCGCACCTGCACTTCTCAGCACTGCTGCAACACTTAATATGAAAGCACCAGCACTTCTCAGCACTGCTGCAACACACTTAATAGGAGAGCACCGGCACTTCTCAGGAGCAAACAGTTACTCTAGATAGTGAGTACCTACACTTCTACATTTCCATGTAAAGCGCTGGAACAGGGCATGAACTCCCCCAGTCTGAAGGGGAGTCTGTCCCAGGGTAAATACCACATCTTAGGTAATTATCAGCCCAATCTTTTGAGACTTTGGCCAGGGCGTGAAGCTGAGCCGGACAAAAAGCAGATAGGACTGCACAAACAAACACCAGCGGCCAAGCGTGCTTTTAGGGGCTTTCAGGACATTCCTCCAGACAAGTTTATTTAACTTGGAAAACTTCTCTCCACACAAGGGGGTTCTCTGTTTACCAGCAAGCATTGAAAAAGCAATCTGTCAAATGTTGCGGAGAGGAGGGGGCAGGGAGGCACAAAGGCAAATAAAGCTCGGTTTCAATTTCCCAGCAAAGAGCCAGACTTCGGGGAAAACTGAAATGGCCCCGGCTGGCAGATTAGAAATCGCTGCTTCATCCTCCCACCTGGCAGGGAAAACAAGGCTTGAAGCCCAAACAGGTACTGTTACAGCTGCTTGCAAGGCAACATTTCCACCGAGCTCAATTTCTTTAGACAAAACTATTTCATAAGGAGCGCTGGAAAGAAGCCACTCTGTTCTCCAGCACTGTGTTTTTGCAGGGTTTCTAGACTAAAATCGTGACTCTCTGACGAAGCCTCACGCAAAGGAATATTCAGTACTGGGATTCAATGGCCAATGGGGATTCCCTTCAAAGGAGTTTTTGGTCTATGGTCGCCCGTTGGCCAGAAATAACAAATAACTCTCAGGGGCATATTTACAAGCCCCTTGTGCCACCATTGCGTCACTTTTTTTGAAACACCGGCGGGGCAGTGAGTGCTCCATATTTACAAGGCCACGTAAAGTCAACCTGCGTGGCTTTTCGTGGTCTTGTAAATAGGACCCCTTTTCAAGCAGCACTTTGCCTTGAAAGGGGCGTGCCATGGGTGTTGCTCTGGGTGTTCCCACGCAACACCTACGGATTATGCCATATTCCCAGATTTACAACATTTCGTGAAGCTGGGAATGTGTCAGAATCCTACGCCTCCCCAGGGGAGACGTGAGGAGGTGCAACGAGGAGAAATACTTATATTTCTCTTTCTTTTTTCCTCTTTCCGTGCATACTGCATTCTGCAGCACGCATAGAAAGAGGAAAACACCTCACATGATTGTTTTTATGCACGAAGGGACGCCCCTAAAATGCAGACACCCTTGCACCATGACGCAAGGGTGCCTGCGATGGTACATGGCGTCCAATTGTGTGCCAGCGCAGGGGAAAGCACAGGGATGCGACATATTGTTGTAAATATGATGTATCCCTGTGCTTTGAAAGTGGCACAGCGCTGCACAGCCAAATGGCTTGTGGTGCCGCGCTGCGTCACTTTCTTGTAAATATGGCCCCTTAGTACCTTGGTGTCCGTCGGTCGTTGTTAGAACAAGACCATCTCTAACACAGGGGTGTGCAAAGCACTTTACCCCCTGGCTAAGTTTTTGACAAGATCCCGATTTTTTCCCAGGTTTCCCTAGTTTTCGCAAACCTGGTAAAGTTAGACAGTGCTTAATTTGAGCAGGTAGTTGCCGGTGGGGGCCACCAGCACTTGTTTTGGAGAACCAGGACTTTTTTTTCCTGCATTAGATATTTGCAAGAGAAGGAAAACACACAAGTTGGAAAGACGAAGATAGAGAAACCGAAAACTTGCCACAAAGGGAGAAAGCAGGAACCTTCCATAGTGAGATAAAGGGGAATGGAGTGTCTGGTAGTGGATTAAGGAGGGGTGAAATGGATTTAAGACTAACAGCCTTACTTGGCATTCCGCCTGCCGACGTTTAATGGAATCGGTTGCAATCTTCTGAAGAAAGTTTTGGCACTGGCACTCTTCCTTTTACAAATTAGGCATGGTACACCTTTGACTGAGCAAAGTTTTCTTTCCCATTTTGACATCAACTCCTCCGCACCTGTAACATAATAAAAATCTCAGTTGTACAACCCAGTGCAGTAACCACTTAAGCAGGTTATATCACAAGAAATACTATAAAGGGGCCTACAGACCTGCTCAAAGCGGCCAGCTTACTGAAAACCATAAACTGTGCGCCTCGCTCACACTTCTTCATCCATCACACTGCTAAGCGCTGCGTCCCATAACACGATAACCGCAGCTCGGCGGTCGTCATGCACCACATGGAAACACTTCACACATAGGATCAAAAACAAAGACAACACACTTCCAACCACACAACCTACACCGTGGAGTGTGCTACCCACGTAGGCCAGCGCATCCGCGCCCTACATAGGGGTAGTAAGCGCTATGTAAATGCTGCAGTACAATACAATAATTTTCTATCTAATTGAAACCAGCTAAGCTGGGAATCATATGCATACTTTTTCTCTCTCACAACCTTTCCCTTTGTAGAGCTTTTCTGCGTACAACACACAGAACCATTCTGTTACTAAGGTTTTCCCTGTCGGAAGCGACTTTGCGTCATGTATGTGTCAACAAACAAATGGCACCTGGTTCCTGTTTCAGGTGAATGAATGACAGCATAAACACTGCCCTCTTCCCTTTCACACCTGTAAAATAGTTTGAATAACTTGTTTCTACAGGGAAATATTTGTCTTGTTATTGCGGGTAGGCCTGCGCTAGAATAGAAATACCACATTTGTACCTCTAAATGTATCTTTCTGTTAGTCATAAATGTCTTTGCTGTGTGCGACCTTCGTAGCTAGCACTGCAGGTCTTCAAGGCGGGGGAGGAGGGCGGGAGGTCAAAAATAGGCACCCATACCAAACATGGCTCCCCTCCCCGCGGGGATGAAGGTCAGCTGGCGTCGTCGCATAACTCACATTACCGGTTCTGTGCACTGCAGTGAGACAGGCCTCTGGCTTCCCCTGCGAGAAATGCCTGCAGTTGGCGGCCCAGAGGGTTCCAGAAAAACAAGGCTTGTAGGGGAGGACTGCCACTACCACTGCCACGGCCCCGTCAGGGGAGGGTATCCCTATCTTGAAACAGGAAGACTTTCAAAGAGTCTGGTAAGTCGGAAAGGCTGGCTGGGCTGGGACAGGGTCAGCCACATCTGTCAGCCTTTCAGGGGTAAACTCCCAGTTCTCCGTCCTTTGGCAGTGAACTCTCACTCCAGTACTCAATGCTACGTTTTAATGTGTCCCAGAGGTACGTCTCATTTCGTACTTGTCAGCACCAGGCTTAGAATAATTATTTTTCTTTGGCCTATTCTGCGTCTTCTCCTTAATTTCTGGATATTGACGTCAGTTTCCCCAGAGGCCCATTCTTGAGCAAAGGTTCCTACGTCTTTATGTTTCCTAAATGATCCTACACTCCCCTGAGTTCCACTTGACAGAGCCCTCACCTGTTGCTTTGGTGTTTGCACCCGCAAGGTTGGCATATCACCAATCTGATGCCAAGCTACATGGAGTTAGAGGGCGACAATAGTGCGCAGGGTGCCCTCTCCCCAATCAATCTTAAACAAAGTAGCCTTTGCAGAAAGCAACGTAATATTCTCAAAATTATAATCATTTAGTTAGACCACCTAACCTCGGAGGTGTACAATCTAGAGTTGGGCTATCACTCACACGTTGCTACAATGTCAATACATTAAAAACATTACCCAGAGGACACTCTCAATATACAAGCGAACATGCAAAATAGAGAACATATTTAAAATAATATCAGAAAAGGGGAAAACACTGCGCAGGAGCACCAATGTTGCACCTATCCAGCCACCCGGACTTCTCATCAGTGTGAAACTCACTGATAATGGCATGTGACCTTGAAACCTGGTGGTGTAGCTATCCCTGCCCTCAAGCTGCCTCCTCGCTCTGCCCCTGCGACATGAGTGATGGGGGGTATTGCCGCCTCTTGCTAGAGATCCCTAATTAGACATCCTTACGCTTAGTGAGAACTAAGTAAGAGCGCTGTTGTGTCACCCACTACCATGCAATTCAAAATGGTGCGTCCGGACGTTACTTAACAAGCTTTATTCATGCTGCACCAGCTTCAAAAATGGGGACACAGCAGGCACCTGGGAACACTAGATGATGGCTGGAGATGGAAGGGAGTATCAGATGGTACATCGACTTGGAAATATAATTTTCATTGAACTGCTTGCCTGGATAATGTCCCCTTTGTACTGATTATAGACAGCAGTGTCCTTCTCTAACTCTGATTGATGTATGAGAAACTATACAGAACGTGTGCCACATCCCCAACCCACACGTGTCTAATCCATACCCTAGCGCAGCTCAACGCCCTGCCTATACTGTAGACCCAAGTTAAAGATCGGCGATTCAACACCCTCTTCCACCCTCACACTAGCATATGCTCAAAGCCCACCAACTACTGCCACTCAGGAAGAGCCTCCTGGCTGATCCCCTCTGCTTTAGCCAAACCAAGTTCAGACGGTCCACAGCAACATCCTGGAGTTCAGAGATCCGAAAGAAGATGAAAAAGCTACAGACCTTTCAAAACCAGCTGAAGGGGGGGGGGGGGTTAAAGAGAAAGTTATACCAACCCCACCGCCACTCAGAGAGTGGACTAGGTGCCTTCTGCGCAGAAGTTCGCATTGCAAACACAACCAAAGGTGCCTTTCCTTTACCTTTGCACGTGTCGCCCCCCTGCCCTGTGACCTCCCAGACTTTGCTAGACATCACCCGTCCAATCAGTTACCTTCCCCCTCCCGTTTTTGGTGGCCAGCCTCCCACGTGCTCCCTTTCCTCTTTTGCTGTAAGTGTGTGCACAGCACAGGCTGTGTCACGGCTTCTGGTATCTTTCTTCACTGATCCGAGTTCTGTGCTACATGTTACTGCAGCCTATAATGTTGCAGTAAAACACAAGCGCTTGCAGAGAGCACACTTAGGAGTGGGTTGTGATTTGGCGCTACCTCGTAGACGTGAGCTTGGCCTCTGAAACAGCAGCGCAGTGATTTTGTAGGAAGGTGTAACTTGCATATCCCAATGTTCAACCCTCATCCTCAACACGTGTGAGAGTCACTGATCTGTCATACCACGTGCAAGGCTCGGATTTAGAACTCCCCGCCAACTCCCCGCCAAATGCGGTGTTTTGCAGGTCATGAGTTCTTGTCCTGAAAAAGCCGGAAGGCTCAACCTTCCATCCTTCCGAGGCTGGTTAACTGGGGAGTAGCAGCATTTATTGTTTACACGACTTTGAAACGACAAAAGTATTGTATAAATCTCTATATAGAAAAAAAATAACGCATTACTGTGAAACCGTTGAAGAAAGTACCTGGCAATGTTTGGCGGGAACAATCGCTGCCGCCCTCGAGGTTCATTTTTTGGCCGCACTTCTTTTAGTCAAAACATTAGGCAGCGAATGAATGAAAGGCGGCCCTGCCTCTGACAGCAGATGTTTTGTGGTTTCTGTTCCCAACTTCAAACCCAGAGTAACAATGGGAATGTGTTTCAGCAGCCTGCAAGGCGCACACGGGATAAGGTTCTGAGGCACCTCCTGGGCCTATGACCCCTCCAAAGATTGTTATCAGGGCTACAGGGGTGAAGGTCTCCATATCTCCAGAAATTGGCATCGAGGGCTACCGAGGCAAAAGCCCAGAGAACCCTCTAGAAAGTGATGCCAAGGTCTACATGGGGTAAGGCCCAAAGATACCTCCAGAAAAGGCAGTGAGGCATGCATGGGCACATAGACCCAGAGATAACTCTAGGAACTGGTAGCGAGGGCTACATGGCGAATCCCCAGAGGTAACGCCACAAGCTGACAGCAAAGCCTCCATGGGCAAAAGACCAGAGATACCTTTAGAAACTGACATCAAGACCTGCATGAGCAAATGTCCAGGAAGGCCTCTACAAACAGCCAGCAAGGCTACAACGATTCCTCCAGAAAGTGGCAGAAAGAGGTACAAGACCGAAGGCCTGCAGGTACTTCCAGAATCTGGCAACAAGGCCTGCAGGGACGAAGGTGAAGAAATACCTCTAGAAACTGGCAGAGAGGCTTATAGTGGCAATGGCCAAAGATACCAGCAAAAGCTCGGCCAAGATAATCCTCAAAAATGTCACTGTACCTACCAGGGAGATGAGCTCAGATCATGTGGAAAAAAAACTCCCCAACTAGAGACCTGAAACAGTGGGGGCTTAGAATCGAGCATGTTAGATCAAACTCCAAAACGGCAAAACTGCTCATGCTTCTGCAGAAATCAAGCAAAGCCCATCGATTCAAGAGGCCTTCAACAGCTAATACCGCCAAAGCACAAACATTCTTTGGAAACTCTGATCAGTGGATCAGCCAGACTATTTCATCTTGAACCATTACCTAAGCTTGCTCTTGTTAATTCTAGCCTACAAATACCTTTTTTCCTTCTTTTCAGAAGTGTGGAATTGCTACACTAATTTTCAGCTTTTAACACTGAAATGAGTGGGTTATCACTGAGCCCACTGGTACTCACGTATGGGACCTTGGAAGGAGGAAAGTGAGAATTTATTCTACTAGAATTCCTGCAGGTTGACCACAGATCTCAGCATCGAGATACCGTCCCACCCTCACCCTGCACCCAAAGTCTCAACCATTAAATCCATGCACTTTTACAGGCCCATCTCAGCCCTTGGAAGCAAAACCTTCCAGTTCATATCACTATTTTATGGAAGAGAAGCAGAAAGAGCCCAACAAACAAAGCCAATGGGATCTACATTGCAAGAAAGCCTGTGTAGCTCATTGAATTTAAGCAATGTGATCTCTGTTGGTGTGGTTCCTATACTTAATGTGATTTGCCATGCTCTGTGCCAGGGCTGAGGATAATGGATAGCGGTCGGCATGACTGGAGTAACCAGTGTGTGGTTTAATGATGGATTCAATTTGGCGGTGGCCACCAGCATCTTTTTAAGTATCTGTGTGGAGTCTTACGTGCATGCATGCACATGCCCAATGACATTGTTATTTGTTTTGTTCTGCTGGGGTGTACGGCTGTCCATTGTTCGGCTTCCTGTAGTCATTAAATGTCTGGTCATTGTTGCTAATTTTGTGGTTCTGCTGCCATTCTATATTTATATGGGTCCGTTTTGTTTAAGTTCAGTATAATTTGACATGGATGTGGGGTTGTGACAGCAAATGCTTAGCAAGTTACATGTCATAGAGCCAGATTTCACATGTGATGATGTCAAGAGTTGTTTCCAGCAACGGACCGTGCAGGTAAGAGCGGTGGGGCCAGGTGGGGAGAATTTCGACATGCGGCGACGACAGAAAATTATTTATTTAATTTTTCCTCGTGGTTGTCTGTCGAATCCCCCAACCCGGCCCCACTGCTCTTACCTGCGCAGGCCGCGGCTGGTTGTTCCTAACTTGGTCTGTGGTTGTAGGGTTTGCTATTCGTATGAGATGATTGAATGTGCCTTTGAGGCATCAAACATTTAGCCAACTCTATGGCTTGCAGCCTTGTAGAGCACATGATGATACACAACAGGAGCAGTTGTGTTTAGAGTAAGCTGTTGTAGGCTGAGCGTGTGGAGCGAGCTTGGAGCAAGGTGCAACAGATACATTGGGCAAGATAACTTAATGAGTGCAGGGGCTGATGGCGCTGAGATCTGTGTGTAACCTGCAGGCCACCGGTTCCAATCCCAGCAGGCTGACTGAGCCTTCCACCCTGCAGAGGTCGATAACAGGAGTAGCTGACATGCTTTAACCCTTTCTCAAAAGTTGACTCTCGTGTGCTCAACTGCCCTACCAGAAGCATTGGCCTTCCAGGAAATCTGCTTTGAGTTCATTTAAGCTGCTCTTTGAGGGGTATTTGTTTTTTCGTCGCCAGCAGCTATAAACGCATGCCTTTATAGGGCGATCATCTGACTTAAGCACAAAGACCTTGTCTAGTAAATGCCAGCATCAGAGTTCCATTACAGGGAGCCCGCTCTGTTTATTGGGAACGCCTTGTGTATTTTGTTCTCCGAGGCAGCCAGAGCTGCTCACTGCAAGCACTAGCACGGCCCGGCTGGACAGAAGACGAGCCGTGTATACGGCTATCCTGAAGCAAAGCACAGGCCTGCCGTACAGCTACGTACCTTGTACCAACAAAAACAAGCGTTTCCAACCACGTTACGCAGCACAGGTATGCGGCGTACATGTAACTGGCCGTCACCGTGTTTACTCCAGCATTTTCAATTCAGCGCACGCCACATCGCACCATATATGGTACAAGCGAACACATTGAGGGAGACGTCATAACACACGTCACACTGCTGAGATGACTTGTGCAGAGTCTGATCTTCGGTTCAAATCTCGGGACAGCCTGCAAGGTCACCCTAGGACTACAAAAAATCGCTGCTACACCTTACCAAAGCCACACTGTATGCTATACTAATGTAAACGACATGACGTAACTAAATATGGCTTTGATCTGGCCCTCATGGACCCAGTGACGTGGCAAGGGTGCCATGGACACTAATGCAAGCAAGGGACTCAGACCCTTTGTCCTATGGCTGGGTATGAAAATAAAGCCATGACTGGAGTTCAGAAGGCCGCTTAGATTACATTGGCCCCGGTGCAACTGCACCTACAGCACTATTCATAGCCACGCCCCTGCAGGGACCCATGCTGGACAAGTCTCGTACATGGGGCGCGGATTCTAAGATAGCTAAGTGCATGCTGAATCAGTCTGTCATCATTTCGAGGTCGATTATAAAAAGCATCACTGAATGTAGTATTAAAATGCCTTTACGAGCTCACAAAACGATTCAGTTTATGATGTGCAATTTTATAATCTACAGTCCAGAAGAGGAAGGCAGCCGCATGAAATTGGCCCACACCTTTCTGGTGATGGCACCATGTCCCCAGGATCACAAGGCTCTGGCCCCAGAGGCCTGAAGTGCTCCCCACGTGTGAAGGGGTTCGCAGGTAAAATGGCACCCTGCAATTCCAAATATTGTGTTAGAAGTCAGCATTCCAGCTATTGCACGTAAAAAGAGGTAGCTAATCTGTGAAACCCTTCAGAAGCACGTCAACATGTCACTTGGAAAGTAATCCCAAGGCACTGGGATACCACACTAACGGCAGTGCTATTAACAGCAATTCATTTGGAGAAACCATAGTTAATCCCTCCGTTATACTCCGATACTAAAATATGCGTTTAAGTGAGGATTGCCCTGTTTCTAAGCGCTCCCAGTTTCGACAGTCGAGGTAAATGAAGTCTATTTTGATTAACATGCTATGCAAAGAAATCAGGCTGTAAGTCCTGCCATAGAGTTCTGGGGAATACACTGCAGAGAACAGCCCATCGTGGGGACTAGCCCTCACCAAGTAGCAGAGCGTTTTAAGTGAATGGGAGGTGATTTTGTTGAAAGGCTTCGGTTCCACATGAACCCTTCTTCAGAGAAAAGATGCACTTTGCATTACAGTAGCAGTGTTAATCCTGCTGTCCTGTTAAATCCCACATATTCACTCCCTTGAATTAATGGCACTTGCCAAAGAACATTCAACACAAATAGGTTTCTCTGTACTAACAGAAGAAAGCTCTTTGTTGACATTGCACTGTGATAGATTCTAAAAGCATATTTTATTTATTTATGCTAAGACATATGTTTACATCCTTACACATGCTTCTCAGACTACAGTCCTGCATCTGCAGTGGTAACTACAGTGCTTGCGTCCCTCTATCAAGAATTGCACCCCAGGGCAGACTAGACATTGGGATACAATCCGCCATGTCTCTCAAAAAATGATATGTGTAGATTCAGAACACATTTGCTAGCCCCAGCTTCTTTGGGTTTCCACAGTATACCTGCTTATAAGGAATTAAAACTCAAATCCCAAATTCAGAAGTCCCTTAAATAGACATGTGAGGGAGGCAAAGTCATATTGTCACAATTTATGACACCTTTCATTTTACCTGTAAATAACTGGTGAAGTGCATGAAAAAAAAAGCACCCCGAATCGGAGGAGTGAGGTTTTCTGTTACAACTCCTACTCTGCCCTGCATCGGTCACAATGCCAATTTAGCGAGCACACCATGCTCTCCCAAATTCTTCCCGCTGGATGCCACAACACAAACCGACTGCAACAACAACAAAATGATGGATAGGATGCTTGAATGAGTAAAATACTTGAATTAATCTCAGCCCTTGGCAATCGCTCGGGCCTCATCCCAATCCATGTTTTTCGCCCATTATGCCACATGGCAGTTTGGGCTGGACTGTTCCCATGAGGATCAGTTTCAAGACTGATTTGCATATGGCTGGGTCCAAACTGAGGGGGCATAGATGGGCGAAAAACGATGGCTTGGGATGCGGCCCCCACCGATTGCCAGTGGCTGAGATTAATTCAAGCATTCCATCCATCACCTTGTTGTTTTCGCACGACACAAACCGTAAAAGGTGAGGAATCAAGCCTTCTACACAGCCTCTTTAAGAGTATGGAACTGCAGTCTATGACGCAGCAATATTCAGAAAAGTCTATTTAACATCTTTTCTTGCAATTGCAGTCGCCTCACCCACCGCATCACTTCCAAGGGGCCACTTCACCTTAATTCGTCCACAAGTAACCCTTTGCGTCCCTAGCTATACTTCATCACTGTATCTGACAGAAATAATTCAATGCGACACACTCCCACACCTCCGACTGCCAAGATTTTGCTGTAAAAAATACATAAAGTTGCATGTCTGCCACACACCGCACTGTTATTGCACTTTGTCCATGCAACCTCGCCCAGTAGCGGCTGCTACCGATCGAGAGTGGTAGGGCGGGGGCTGTGGGATACGTTATTATCATTTTATTTTTCCTATTGAAGTCAGTGGGGCGACGCTCCTCCGCCTTAGCAGAGGAGCCGCCACTGGCCTCGCCCCAGCACACTGACAGATGCTTTAAATGAGTAGGAGCTCACAGCTAACATCTGTAAAAAGAGTTCCTCTCTAAAAACTGGATTTTCGATATGGAAGATGTGTGGAAATTTTCCCAGGGCCCTTCCGCCAGATATTTGTTCATCAAACAAAAGAGCTTCATCATCTGGGGGTGTGCTCGGCTGACCTGCTTGATTAAAAAAAAAAATTCTGCGTGTTCCGTGTGTCCGCTTTCTATATCAAACAACTGGACATAGTCCAGGGTGTACAATAGATTCCCCTCCAGTGGTGTGTGACACTGGGAGGCGTTTCCAACTCTGGACTCACGCATACAACGTCATGGGAATCTTGCTCAAAGTATAGGATGGTTGCTGGGCGCTCCCTGTGGCCCCCTGAACCACCCCGACCCCAACACTTCCAGCGCTTGGCTTGTTTTGACTCTCAACTCCCCTCACTTTTAGGTCTGGATAGATTGACGGCCTCAGGTTATTGGTAACCTGAGAAAGCAGGGTGACCGAAGGGAACTGCTGAGACGCTCACATTCTCAGACCCCGGATCATACTAAATTACTTCGCAACACAAAAGACAACATTTCACATACAAGAAGTCCTCGGTTGTAGCACTCCTTCCTATCTGTGTGACTACTCAGATCGAGTATATGATGCAAACAGCGCAGTGTTTCTACTCTGTGCTTCTGCCTACGCCAAGGAGTCTCCAAAAAGAGTAGTAAGTACAGTCCGGTGTCTGTCCACCCTGAAGTACATGACTAAAAGTGTAGTTTTTACAGCCTGTGTACCTATCACCTAAGCACATGGTGTAACAGATGCCGTGTTTCCACAGTCCGTGTATCCGACCACACTATGCCAATGGTTAAGAAAGTGCAGAGTGTAAAGAGTGCCACTATACTGAATAGATGCTGCAAATAGTAGTGTTTGCATTCAGTGTGTGTTTGTCTACACCAGTGATACTCAAAATAGGGCCCCTGGGCCGCATGTGGCCCTCCTGACCTTCACATGCGGCCCCCAGTTGAACGACCGCACTGGGTGGCTGAGAGCACTAACAGTTCATAAAGAGGTTAATTAAACTAACTAAAAAAATAGAGAAGAAGCAGATAAGGTGTCCTGCATCATTTAACTTTAGGAACACATTCATTTTTAAGACATCTTTCAACAAAAGTGCAAAAATAAAATCTCTTCAAAATGTAAAAAAAGGTGTATTTTATTAACATTTCACCTTAGTACATCAGACTGTGTTAGTGCTTTGAGATTTTTTTTTAAAGTGACAGTTTGCAAAGTGTACATAGAAACAGTCATGCCTCCTCAATACTGAACCAAGAGAAAAGCCAGTGATTCCGAGGAACCCTCTGGGTGGTCTGGGTTGTTATTATAGGTGGACAACATTATAGTTTAATAACACAAACACACGAGAAGTTTTATACAGCGTATATCTTGACATGTATGTATTTCAAGGTGCTCTTGTACCTCAAAATGAAGAAAAAGGAGGCAAAGTGAAATTAGACAATTGCTTAGGATCACACAATTTGGTCACATGGGGATTAATCCCACATTTTAAGGTTTCAAATTGTGCAATTCAATTTCATTCAAGTTCTATAATAAAGACACTTCCTTGTTACACTTGACTCTCCCAAGGCAGTGATAGCACGGTAGAGGGATTGCGACTCGGATACAGCATAACAAAAAGCCCCACTGCCACCATGCTGGCATCAATTCAGCCCTCAGGCACACCACAGGCCTTACTTTGTGGCCCCTGGGAAAATGTTTGTGAGTACCCATGCTCTACACTAATCAAATAATACAAACAGTTCGGTGCTACATATTATATATACATATATATGATTATTTTGTATTAATTTATATATATATATATATGTGTGTGTGTGTGTGTATATATATATATATGTATACACACACACACACATATATATATATATATATATATCTCGCAATGTGTACAGACTGCTTCTGTGCGCAAGTGCAAATAGTGAGGTGTTCTTACAGTGTTCTTACTTCCTGACTATGTACCCGGGTGCACTGACCCCCTGATACAAACAGTGCAGTGTTCAGTCTGTGTCGGAACATATATAATTACACTTTAAAAAGATAGTTAAAAATAGCTGCAACTATTGGCACGGTCATTGCTACTTTATTTGTGCTACATGTCTCATTGTTTATGACTGGTCGTGTACAAGAGGTGTGCGTTGTGTCATTCGAGGCTTTCGTCATGCTGGAAAGAATGTGTAAGTAATATGATACGGTTTTACGTAGGGCACTGCTAAGTCTGTGGGCAATGTGGCTTTTACTGTTTCTCCCACTGGCTGGCACTGCAGCCTAAGCTCCTCGCACTGTCCGTCCATATGCCTCCAAACTCTTCCTACAGTCTGTCCATGTGCCCCAGGCTTCCCACACTGTATATATGCGCCAAGAACTTCGCACACTGTCCATGCGTCCAGTGACGTCTCCTCCGCTAAGGCGGAGGAGCGTTGCCCCAATGCTTTTAAGCAGTGTAACAAAGGAAAAATAAAATGATAATAACAGAACCTTATTATCATTTTATGTGTACCTGCTGCTGGGGCGGGCGGGGCTGTTCCCATGAAAGAGCAGGGCAGAGGAGGAGTGGTTTGCCCATTCCTAAGTGTAAATGACTGTTTGGCCGGCCCTCTCAGGCCGGACAAACAGTCATGTGCACTTTTCCTGTTCTCTGTGCTTCCTGGTTCCTGAAATCTGACGGAGGAGAGACGCGGCAGCGATAAGGTACACTTTTTTTCCTTTTTTTTTTACACCCCGCCCCACCACCTCCAATCCGTGCCGGCCACCACTGCATGCGTCCCAAGCACCTTATTGTGTCTGCGAACAATCTTTTCGCATTGTGGGCCATATTCCCAAGTCCCACTCCTCAAATGTGCTGTCTATGTGGCCCTGTCTCCATACCCAATGTCCTGACACTACGCATGCATCCCAAGGTTCTGTAAGTTGGGTGAAATTCTTGACATGTTGAGAGAAAAAAAGCATTCAGGAAGCCCCCAACTCCCTCTTTATCAGAAGACAGCAATGACAGCCATCCCGCACTTCCCCAGAGAACATTGGCAGCCATCCCACTCTCCTCCAATCAGAAGAGAACAGTGGCAGCCATCCCACACTTCTCCAATCAGAAGAGAGCAGAGGCAGCCATCCCACACTCCTGCAATAAGTAGAGAGCAGTGTCAGTCATCCCACTCTCCTCCAATCAGAAGAGAGTAGTGGCAGCCATTCAATTCTTCCACAATTACAGGAGAGTAGTAGATACTGATCCAGCGGAAGCATCATCAATACCATCATAATTTGCCACTATCGAGTCAGAATCATGGACGCCATCTCTCTCTGCTCCATGGGGAGACTACTAGTAGCATACCCACTCTCACCAATCCCATTTGTGTCAGAGTAGTGGATGCCATCTCTTTCTCACCCATAAAGGAGAGAGCAGTAGAGGCATTTTACTCACAGCCAATCAAAAGAGAGGTATGGAAACCATTCTACTCTCCCATTCCTATCGGAGTAGTAGTAGGCAACATTCTAAGCCAACATGCTCTTCCATTCCAAGAGACAGTAGTGTTTGCCAAGACGCTCATTTTCCAAAGAAGGACACAAGATGCCGCCTTATCCAAAACCTAGGTCTAGAGACAGCTCAATCAGGGGGAACTGGGAAAACTCTCAAATGGAGGGAGTCTGATCTGGCGGGCCGCAGGTATCAAGCGTGAGCACCGGCCACTAGGCAACTGTGAGTGCTTCTACAAGCCTCATGCTTAGAACGTGAAACGGTTCAGGCCACCTCTGCCTCGAAGTGTGATTTAGAACATGTTCATAAACCAGGATGAGCATAACATAGAACTAAACTGTGTAGTATTCTTTTGTTCTACAATTACTCAACCGAGCAGGTTAGACACTGTAGTGATCAGGGGACAGGCGGTGCTGATGCAGGTCTCTCTCTGGGGGTCTGACATCGGCGGGGGCAATTTGGAATGCCCCATTGATGCTCTGCATAAAAATGATTTGCCAACAAAAGATCCCTTGGACCAAAAATTTACTTTGATGCCTATGGACCCCTACTACAAACCAGTTGCTCTCCCAGTCCATCTCTATGTTACCTTGAAGGTGCAATGTAAATCCTCTAATTAGTACTTACTCCGTTGTTGCAACAACGTCTATTTTTGGAGCAGTAGGCAAGCACGCTTTCCCCTAAACTAAGCCCAAAGTATGTCCCAGACAATGGCATGTTTAAATTTGAGAGTGACTACACTGGTATACACCGGTTAAGAACTAGGTTGTATCCACAAATCAATAGGTATTCAAGATCAATCATAGCGCTCAGCAGAAGTGGTGGGATAAAAGTAGTGAATGTACTGGCACTGGCCTCACACAGACACAAGACAGCAAACGAGCTTGGTACTGACAAAGATGGATGGTGCATGGCCTTTGTGTCAAAAGGTGGCACCGACAGTGACTGAATAAAAGCTAGAAGACCAGGTGCTAATCATGCCAATGTATATGCTGTCTAAGATGTGGTGCTCAGCCTGTTGAAATATTTCATCTCTGCAGAAATGTGCAGGCATGGCCCCTTTCCAATAGAAGTGTAGGTGCTTGGAGTCTGTAATTGCCTGCCCATGTAAAGCGGTGCATGGGAGAACATGCAGCCTTGAACATTGCCTTTAAGGCGGTCTACCAGTGTATACATGCATAGATCGCTGAGTTGTTAGAACACTGGCTTTTTAAGTGTGCAGATGCATATGATTTTCTAGAAAATCATACGGAATTCATAAGTGTTTTTAGTTGGAAATGGATTGATTGTTCAAATTGAAGCGTGTTTGAATGTGAACAATGACTTTGTGCATACACCATCGCTCTGTTCCGAACTAGCAATCAGCTTTTGACTAAAAGGTTTTTTTATGCTTATGTTTTTTAAACATACCTTCATATGCTTTTAAAACGAATATATATCGTAAAACAACAAGGAGGCAATATAGTAAACTTTGAGTAAGTATTATTGTTACTTGATGAAAGTATTATCCTCATAGGAGGAATAACCTTTATATAGTTATGTATCTAAAATGCTTGTGATTATGTTTATTAGAGGGCATATGGGCACGCGGACTCCTAAATAGGCGCCACAGACACCCACGGGTTAAGAACCGCTGTAAGAAAAACTGGCTCACAGCTCCAGGCAACTCGGCCCAAACAAGGAACTACATCGAAGAAACCAGGCTTTCACAAAAAAGTTTTTGACATCAGCCCATTTCCTCTCTACGACTTTGTCCAGACTTGGCCGTTTTCAGGAACATATACAAACACCGTATTTGGTCATTTCCTGTGCTGTATGAATACACCAACCTAAATCTTCTCATGGCGTCTTTTCCAGTTTTGAAGGGCCGTGGCATAAAACAGAGCGTCTTCCCACTATTTCTGCCACTAAGTCAATAAAATATCAAGTGTCCTTGCCTGCACTTTCTAAACTCCCCTAAGTTTGAAAGATTAATATTATGCAAGACATGGCACCCATTCGCACCCCAAATGCTTGCATAATATGGGAACGAGACATAGACTCCCCATTACAGATGAGCAGTGGAGATTCTGGTGCGCACAAATGGCTGCTCTCTCTCCTAATTATAGACTGCGGCTTATCCATTTCAAATTTCTACACTAGTAATACCGTACGCCAATGCAATTGCAACGAATGGGGCTCACACCAGATGAGTGCTGCAAGAGATGCATGGCCCCACAAGCCACTTTTATACATCTGGCCTGGGCCTGCCCTGTGATCAGGGCCGGACTGGCCATAGCGGGCACCGGGCGTTTCCCCGGTGGGCCGCCAGGGTGGGGGACGGTGTAACAAAATCGGCCGAAAACGGCCCTAGCAAACAGCTCGGCCGCTCCCCCTGGGGGCCGGCCGAGCAGTTTGCCAGGGCCTGTATCGGTTCCCAGTCCGGCCCTGCCTGTGATTCGGGACTATTGGCAGACTGTACTCTACACTCTGGACCAAATTTTGGGGCACACAATTTCACACACACAGCTAACATGCCTTTTGGGCTATGTGCAGGACCTCCCGACAGGAACCCGCCGCTTGACGGCCATGCTCCTATTATTGGTGAAACACCGTGTCGCTATACACTGGGGGAGGAAACCGGCACCCAAAATTGAAACTTTGATACAAAATGTGACCGATTGTCAAGAACAACTGGCTTCTTACTGGGAACAGATGCACCCCCCGGCCCAAAGATATCTGGGAACCATTCCTATTATATATCCGCACACAGGAACCTACTCCTGGACAACCAAATACAACAAATTTCCCCACAGGCATTCCGACCTCTACCCCAAACTGATAGCCCCTCTATGAATACGATCATGTTGAATTATGATATGTCCCTGTATCCAAATACAAGTGTGCGCAAATGGTCCTATTTTCTTTATCATTACCTAACCTGCCCAATGGTGAATGTCGACTATTGCGTCATTACCCTTGATTTAGTTGTATAGCCTCGCTAGTCAGTTTTACTATCTGTGTAATATGGGATGACCAACTGTCATATTTTCTTTGTTTTGGATTTCCCCCTTTCTCTGCTTTTCCTGCTTCCCCACTTCTTTTCCCACTTTTTCCCTTTTCCTTACTATGATGTTTCACCTGATAGGAGGATATACAAACATGTATGGTATTATTATCTGCTGGATTTCCAATCTCTAATTCTGCTTGTCCTTTGTTACAAATGGCAATAAAGACAATTTAAAAAAAAGTTTGAAAGATTAGGGAACTGAGGCGCTGGGACATAAAAGAGATTTATCCAGGATCCTAAATGTATCCTTGGTAATGCCACACATTGATTCTATACACAGCATAGATTTTGGGGTTCCTGATTTTTTTCCACCAGCGCATCAAACGACTACCGAACACTACATCAAGAGTGAGCAACTAGGCCACAAGGGAAAAAGAGGGAAGTCCTCATTGGTGTACGCTCCCTTTCATTGCACTGCTCCTTTCTCAATTTAATCTTAAAAGCGTTCTCATCTGGTCCTAGGTAAGCAGGAAGTTGTGCTATGAGCTTTAGCTCCCAGAATAAGGAGGTCATTTGTGGCAGAAGCTATGGTCTGCACAAATTAACACAACATAACAAGCACTGACAAAGCCAATTGGTCTCGCCTTGGCTACCAGCCTTTTTGATTTGCCACTTTTTCTTGATTTTTCCAAAACTTTATTTTTGGGGAGGCTACTGGGCCCCATAAATCTGGAGAAAGAGTGACTGAAAGCAAAAGTATATTTTTGGTCTCATAAACCATACATTGCAGTAGTACAACCTGGCCCTTAAGGACACTACTTTGTGTTTGGATGTGCTCCTTGTGAATGGACAGTATACCATCACTCACAGTGAAGTCAGCCAATAACTGAAGTGGACTGAACCCCTGCCCAATGCTGTATGCTGAAGTTGGCAGGAGACAAATGTGAATGGCACAACAACAGGCCAATGGAAGAAGATTGCTGGCGGAAAGGCCCTGTAGGTGCTAAGTTTATTATGCAAATAATTTTAGTACACTCAAAAGGTCTTGGCTAACGCCAGACCTAAAAAGGGGGGAAATGCCGTTAGATCTCAGGTCACACTGCTACAGTCGGCTGCTGGACCACCAGACCACATACATGCTTGACCAAAAACTTTTGCAGAGATACATTTGGCAGCAGATGTTCTACCAGAAGTAATAAAAATCATAACTTGCTAAAACCATCAATGTTGAAGGATGGACACTAGTGAGATTACTACCCATGCTCATTCCCACATCAAACAGTGCAAGAGCAATAACCAAGAGTTCAATGCCTTGCAATAGTCAGGGACACACATGGATGTGTGTAGAGGCGACTGTGGTATACAACTGCTGACTTTGCTATAGCCTTCCGGCATTTTTGTATCTGCCAGCATGAAGAAGATTAAAAGTAGAACATTTGCTGCAAAGCGCACAGCAGCTCCCTACTAAAACTCAAAACACTTGGAAACTAAACAAAAACAATCCCTACTAAAGTGTAACAGGCACTTGCAAAGCCATTTGCCCTGGAAAAAGTGTGGTGGTTTTTATAAAATGTGGAAATAATTACAAAAATATAAAATACATAAAAATAAAGGTCTAGTCCAGTAGCCAAGACACATCACTGGCAACAATGTGCACTAATTTTCTGGCAGCTGTGCACATGTGATTGGTAAAATGAGAGCGAGCCAAAAGAGGAACTGGGCTGGCCCATGCTGCATGCTATGATGGGCAGAAGCAAACTGCAAATGACACTTGAACAGACCGGTGGATGAACAGGGCTGAACAAAAGCCCGTGTATGTATGCATCCAAGCATGTATTTTATTATATATTTTTTTAAAAACATGAGGCTGGCGAACAGCAACAGCTGTCTCTAGCACAGACCCAAAAAAGAAAAAGTTGTCGTGGACTAGGGCTCAAAAGGAAATAGTGTGACCTAGAAGATCTACTACCAACAGAGATTTCAATAACAAAACGGTATGTTTTTTTTTAATCAGAAAACTGATGAGTTCAGGTGTGAGACTTCATGAAAGTCAACGTGGCCAGTGCGATTCTTCAAGACTGAGACTTCACCCCAGGGTATGAGTCAAAGTTCCACCCAAGGATGGAGGCACTTAGAGCCGATTCATACTGTTATAGTAAAGTCTGTTCAGATTGGTAGCGGGTAGCTGATACCACCTTTAAAGACCAGTGGCCACAGAATCCACTCCACCTATGGCTTTTCTGAATGGGCATAAAGGAAAAGAATGTTCCTTGGTCTTAGAAGATCCTATCTGCCCAAATCATTTAAAACACAACTAAGGTCTAGCTTAATGGAGGAGCTCACGTGCCAACCTCACTAAATACACCAGAATGGTATAGGTTATTGAAAAAAAACTATGTGCTCTATTAAAGACACCACAATGGTGCAGGTTTCTGCAGGATCTTATCTGCTGAACTCATAAAAGGCACTACTACAGTGGTATTGCCTACAGGAAGATTTAAAGCGTCAATGACACAATAGTTAAAGCTACTGGGGTATCCTATATGCCCAACCCATTAACACCATTGCAATAATAGTAGGTATAATAAGATCTTTATGCCCAACATATTATAGACATCTCAACTGTACTTTTATTTAAAAGACCTCGCATCCCCAAAATATTACAGATCCAATGGCACTGATTTAATATCGAACTCACTATAGACACAACGGTACAGCTTATTTAAAGATAGTAAGTATCAAGTAAATATTTGGTATAAAAAGATCCTTAGGCCCAACACATTATAGACACCTCAACCGTACAGTTAGTTGGAAGACCCTACACCCCCAACTCATTAAAGACCGGATGATACTGTTTATTAAATGTACTAGGTACCCAACACATTAAAGGCACAACAAGGCACTGCTAATTGAAAAAGTAGCTAAGTCATTAAAGAAACATCAATGGTACTGGTTAATGAAAGATACTAAGTATCCAATTATTAAAGGTAGAATAGTCATACTTTTTATTTAAAAAGTACCTAAGTCATTAAAGCCAAAACAGAGGCAATAGCTACTAGAAGATCCCTTCTGTCAAACGCATTAAAACACCACAAGTGCACTATTTGCTGGAGGACTTCATGTACCCAACTCAACTCTAACACCACAGAGAAGGAAGACCCTACGTGCCCCATTGATGAAAGCTGCTGCAGCGGTCTGGGACGATCCTGTGTGCTTTGGGTGTAGCACGATACTGAATGTCCACCTGTCTGTCTCACTCATCTCCTCAGGAGAGCGGGTGGGGTCTTCTGTGAAACATACTATGAGGCTCTGTTAAGGAACGCACCCCTTAATTGTATTCCTTTATGGAAGAACCAGCATGAATGAATGAATGAATGAATGATAGAATTTATAGAGCGCACAGTTACACGAGTGAGTGCCCTGGCGATGAAACAGGTCTCCCACCTATCAACCCGCTGCCCTTTAGTTGCATCTATTTAGGAGTCTTCAATTATATTTGTGGGAGCCGGTGTTGTGCTTATTCTATCTGCATAATGTGTTTTTTCCGTGTTACCCGCTGGCATGTACCATATCAAGTTGGCACTTCTATTTTCCACAAGCTACCAGCTCTTCCAAGACACAGCCATTCCACAGTGGCCAGGCCTGGACATGTTCGTGGTCACGTGTCTCACCGTGTGAAAGGTTTGTGTTGTCCAAGGAGGGAAAAATGCACTTTCACAAACAAATATGGCCTTTGAATGATTTGTGCACGTACACACGGGTTCATGACCTTTAGGAGTGTGTGTGTGTTTAGTCTCATGCTTAACTGGACGATTCAACTCTGTGGCTGTACTCTGTAATACACATGCATAGTATACACAGACACACATGCATAGAGCTGAAGAAATTGCCCAGAGTCGTCAAATTTGGACAAGTGAAGGAGTAGTCGGGATAAGAACTCGGGTTTTTCTAGTTTCTCAGCTGACAACTTATCCACTAATCCACATCTCCCACTTAACCTAGGAGTAGAGGAGGGAGGCGGGGGAGGGGGAGTACGTGTTCTAGCTGAGTGGGGAAAGGGTCATGGCTCGCGGTGACGTGACTACATGTGATCCCGCTTGCTCGCGCAGTGTGTTAAATAGTACAATGTCGACTAGTGAATAAATAATGTAAAAATAGATTATTCGAGAAAACCCAGCAAAGGTTATGGAAGGATTAATTACATTTTTTTTTATATTTGTAGTGTTACCTTATTTTTGTACTATGACAGAAATGTATTGTATTATGTATGCCGTGATTTGTACAGAGCTTCACACCAATGTTGTGGCCCCGAAGCACATATCTGACATGCAATAATTATTGAATCACGGAGACGAGCTGCAAATTAGTGTTTGGTCTAGAATGGTCAATGTTTGTTTGCATTGTTTAACGGAGAACGCCAAACAAGGCTGACTCTACGCCAGCCCAATCAGCCATTTGAGAGCAAACGCCTTCCCAGGAAATGTCCAGATTTCATCCAAATTTCCTCCGCTGAGGATCACGGCATTTATATAGCTTCAGTGGGCGGTGGAACTTCTTTCATAAACCAATACAGAAACTAGTTTGAATCCTGAGAGGGTTGGCTCAGCCGCTCATCCTTCCAGGGCTGAACAAAGGACTGTCAAAGGGGAATGCTGAAATCCATTAGTGAAAGGAAAAGGCATTCCGGTCTGTGCTTCAAATTGTGTTACAAGCGTTTGTAGAGCACATTTCTACCTTTTGTTTGGACCCGCAGCATTTTGGGGGGTGATTTGTGCTTCTGCACTCTGCATTTTACAAAGGGCAGCTCCCTTTTACATTAAACCTCAAGGCAGACCTGGAAGCTGTCACTGAAGGCAGAGAGTACTCTGTTAACAAATGCATACTCTCCAGGAGAGATCTCCATTCTGGGGCATATGGAGAGGAAGTGCGGGGTGGGCTGATAAACATCATGTTTCCTGAATGAGCTATTTGTCTTTCAGAACATGGAAAGCAGATCTGGGGCACGAAAATGAGAGAGTTAATGAGTAGCCTTAATTAATAGAGCGACAGAAAACTTCTCAAGATTCCGTCAGGTTTGTAATTGGCCTGCCTATGAATGTATAAATAATTTTGCAAAGTGAAGGACTGCAAAATGACTCACCTCGAGGTGCTCCATCATGTGTTTCTTAGTTTTCTTGTACAGTATCCACCACCAAATGAATTGCCTTGCAGCGCTAGAACTTTTTGACTGGTAATGTGAGTGAGGACCTGGAAGCTAAAGAGATCTGCCCACGATCACGTGTGAAGTCATGTCACCCGATTCCCTAATTGAAAACGTAGACATTAGGTCACGTCTTCCAGTTCTTCTTCTTGACTTGAGTAGTGTCCGTCAGTTTGGATGGTGCCACAAGTGTTGCCATGTTATTGTTTTTTGGCAGCCAGCCAATACGTCTCGTCTCAAAGTGGGGCGTGCATTCCTGCGCTGACCTATTAGTAAAAATGATGCAATCCCATACTACAGAATGGACTATGGTGGCGTAACTCAAGATGCAGTGATTTTTATTAGAAAGCTCCCTCACTGTAACACAGGCCAGCCACAAACTATTGACTCCAACATGGATGAAGCAGACCTCTCAACTCAACTCAACTCATCTTCATTTTAGGGAGTCACCCTCATTGTACTCATCTCCACCCAAGTGAAGCACCTCCCATGACCTGAATGTGACCACCTCCTCAACCTTCATCATTTTTTTAATCTTCTCTGATTTCAATGAGATGACCCACCAAAGGCCCGTAAGAGGATGAGAGGTATGGATGAAGCGTGGTTTCTAAGGAATCATTTCCATTAATGATCATGCAGGCAAATTCTTCTTCAAATGTCAATGATATTTTTCCATGAGTGGGATTCCCTTCGTAGTGTAAGCAGGTGCTGGACTTACTAGGACTGTGAATAACAAGTAAATGCCAAGGATAACACTGAATCAGAACTGAGCGATAGCGCTACTCCCCACCCCCATCGCCAGGGTCTGTGGTTCAGCCCGCTTTGTACTTCAACCGCATGCCTCTGAGGGCTTCAAGGGGATCTCCTTGTTCAACAAACTTCTGGTATACCGCGGCACCACAAACTGAATTGGCTTCTTAGAAATAGGCATCAATTTTACTAAGAGATCCCTAGAATTTGATGGTCGAATGGGATAGGGCCAATCCATTGGGCATCCCTGGCCCTGACACCCAGAACCTCCAAGGTTTACCCATTCTTACTCAGTGCTCTTGCTTCCCTCCTTGTCTTGAGACTGCATAGCGCTCAGAGAAGGAACGTGCTATCTTAAGCAGCCTTTGTCGTCACTGAATTGTCGTCAGGTTGAATGGATGAGGTATATATTTTCCCCTAAAAGGAAATTCACGTTAACAACTGGCAGATGATGTTACTGTGAGTGTCAAATGTGCCAACAATGCCAACATCTCAATGCTCGAAGAGTGTGTGGTACCGCAGAGCAACTCATCTCTTGTTGATGAACATTTGTTGGCTGTACACAAAGCAACCAAATATAATATTATTGTTAAAGAGGCCAATTAAAAGGGCAAAAAATGAAAACATTCGGGCTGTAAAGATGGGGGACACTCACAAAAAGTACTAAGGCTGGTGGCAGTTTGCACACTTGGCCCAAAAAAGTATTGAACCACACAAAAAGAATGACCAGTTCAGCCATCTGGTTGGTAACTAGCTGCGGTCAAAATCTCAGAATGGTGTGGAAAGTCACTGCTGGACTACTAAAAGCGAAACGAAGCCAAACTAATGCCAGATTAAGTACCATACAAATGCCACAAACATAACAATGTAACGTGTTGCTGAGATGGGAACATAATAAAGAAATGCTGCAAATATTTTTCAGCCATAGGCTACCAAGTTCTCTCAAAGGTAAGTTTGTCTGGCGAATGAGTTATGTCTGTATTGTGTTACTTTCAAATGATTACTGGTGTTTTCATATATCACTAGGCTATTATCAAACCCGTCTCGATTGTATATGACGCATTCTCTGGTCCCGTAACACTCAAAAAATCTAAATAATTTACAGCGTTTAGAGTTGGACATGACTCAATAAACTCATACAAGCACGCACAGGCAAAGTCACAACCACAGCCAGAGAGCAGAGTAAGTCTTACCAACGTGTCTTTCCTTAAGTTCCTTTGCTCTTTTGCAGAGACAGCCGATTTTTAGTAAGAGGTTCCCTTGGCGAGACGAAGAAAATAAAAATCCAGGGAGAAAAATATAAAAAGGAAAGGAAACGGAGAAAGTTAGGGAAAGAGTAGCAATAACAAAATCAAAATAATTTAAGGAAACGTAAACTTTGAGAACAATAAATAAAAAAGGTTCAAAAAAATCCAGCTCCTTTTTGGAATTTCAGCCCGCGCCTGTTCCTTTTCACCATATAAAGTGGACTTTGATGAGGTCGAGATATTCCCTCTCCTTTATATTTGGTAGGTTTGTATGCCCTCGTGCCCATGCCTTTAGGGGGCAGCAGTCTGCACCCCGCGCGCAACAGGATTTCCCAGCCGTGGTGCTCGGACGTGGAACTCCCCTCGCGTTGTCCTCGCGTCCAGCCCTCCTTCAGCAGTTCCAGTCCACGCGCTCGCAGTCCGAGTCCAGGGGCTGCTCGCCTCGCGCTCGGACAATAAAATCGTGCTCGTTTGCCCTCTCACTTGGGGTCCAGTCTCCCCAGTGTTCCACCGGCGCGAGCCACCCGCAGCAAGCGCCGCGCGCCCTCTCTGTCTTCTGCTCGCGAGCCACAGCACTGGGAGTGTGCGGTAGACCAGACAGCAGCGCCCGCGCAGGCTGGCTGGGAATGTGTGCAGCCTCCTCCCCCCTCCTCCTGCCCTGCCTGGGTCCGCTCTGCCGTCACTGACCTAGCCGGCGCCCTTCTGTGCAGTGTGTGCGCCCCTTCACTGTACATCCGGCTCGCAGAGACGTTTTAAGGCATGGGCAAAGTGGGCTCTGGCCCAGGGCCCCAGCCTTTCATGGGGGCCCCCTGATACAGCCAGCTCTGTTCTGCAGAGAGTCTTGCCCTGATGACCTTAAATAATTCTTAAAGAGATTGTTTTAAATATCTTTTCCTATAATGCATTGTTAATGTGAGTGATGTGCGCGAGTCTATTACATTTTGCAGAGAAATGTTGTTTGTTTCATGCAACACCAAAAAAAAAAGTTTCTTATAGATCAAAACAGGACTCACATATGAGAAGTGTGAGGGTGTCATAGCGATTATTTGTAGCAATATTAGTGAGTTGCCGTTGTATTACAATATTGAAAAAAAAATTCACTAGGCATGAATATTATAAGTAAGCACATTTCAAATTTGGATGACTGCACATGTGCACTGTCAGTGACCTGGCCAAAGAGGGCATGAAAGAGCTGAAAATGGATCATAAATTCAAAGCTGTTCCAAAGAGGGGCCCCAAACTACGTTTGGCCCAGGGCCCCCAAAATCCTTAAGATGTCCCTGCCGGCTCGTGGCATGCCTTGCTGCACCCCTTTAACTACGCTTATTGCACCCAGCAGTCCCCTCAATATGCAATCCGTGGCAAACTGCGCACCCCGCTAAATCTTGCATAGACCCTTTCTCTGCATCTCCCTCGGTGCATGCAGTGTCATCTACACCTCTTCGCAACATACCCGAAGTTCCCCATGCAGCCTCTTCAGCGTGCAGCGACAGCCTTGCATATTATCCCTGAACCGTTTAGTACAAGCATGTCCCTTCCCTAACGCCCTCACATTGTGCAGACCAAGGCGTGCATCCTGCGTCCCCTGTGTGCATTCTCTTGGAAGCACAAATGAAGACTCTTGAAGGCGAAGTGGGTAAGTAGGAAGCTTTATTGTAGTAAAGCGTAACCTGCGGTGAAAGCGTGGCTCATCCCCAGCCAGCCTGTCACCAACTGTCTAACAAAGAACCCCCGCAACAGTAAGTGGAAAGTGGAACGCACTAGGCACAGTGCTCCACACTCCACGCACACAGAGAGTTGTAGATACAACACATCCCCTTCCCTTATAACAATAAATAAAAGAAAAGGAAAAGGACAGAAGAAGGAAGAGGAAAGAAAAAGCAAGGAAACGGCAAGAGCGAAGTAAAAAAAAAAACAAAGGTTAAAAACAAAAGGTAAAGAGAACTAAAATTGCAAATGTAATCGTTGAGAAGAAAGCACCAAAGAGAACTTTAATCACAAAAATAATCGTTGAGGTATCCCGGAGGATGTCGTCCTCTTCTAGGTCTCACTTCCCTCCCAACAGGAACACAAAGATCAAAGTTAGTGGAATCATCCCCACTGCCTTGGGTAAAACCACGAACACCAGAACTGGCACGTGAGGGATTGGTCAATTCACAGTCTGACATTGACACAAAAACATTGTTGGCGCTTTGATCATTGTGTTTAAAGACAACATTATCAACAACATTGCCCTTTTGATAAAGCGCTACACGCCTGTAGTTCCATTTATCACCATTTTCAAGAACAGAATGAGGTACGGTACGCATCACTTTGTAGGGCCCCAGGAACTTGGATAAACCTGCACTAGATCTTCCACTACGTAGCTTCACCCAATCTCCAGGACAAATGCGTTTGCAAATCTTTACCTTAGTTTGTAAAGTTGTAGAAGAAGAGCTGGGAGAAGTGCTTTTAAACACAAGGGGGCATATTCTCAAGGACACATCGCCGAGTTAGCGGCACTTTATCGCAGCCAAAGTGGCGATAAATCCATCGCACCATTCACAAGCAGGTGCTAACAGCCGTCATTACCAGTTTACCCGCGATAGCAGCCGCAAAAAACATCGCCACGGATGACACCGGCAACTAACGCTAATGATATGCAGAGAAGGCGTTCCCGTGCAAAAACCCGCGAAAACACCACTCCGCAACATTCCCAACGACCAGCCAGATCGGCGATAAGATACAAAAACATGCGATAAGGCGCGTTAGCAGCAGGGATTTAACACCTGCTCCTACCTGGTGTTAAGTCTGACGACAACCTGCACCATGAAAGGGAGCCCAGCCCAGAGCCACACCTGAAGAACAACAGATGCCATGGAGCCACTGATCATGCAGCTCGGAGCCCCAAGAGGGCCACAACACCCACCGCCACCACACCCAGGCCCGCCACCCCCCCCCCACTCCCCCCCCCAACCCCCCCCCCCCGGGCCCTACCCTGGGCACAACCCCCTCTCCCCCCCCGGACAAAGATATTTCACATCTACCTCACAAATTCATGAACATAACCATTCGCCTGATGTCGCACAAGTATAACAATTAACATTCATGTGTGGTCAGAAAAAGGAAAAACATTCATACATCTTAGAATTTCAAGAATAATCATTTTATTCAAATTTAACTCAACACTAATAATTGGAAGAGTCATGGCGGGTCTCCTCTGGACAATCTGTAAGTCACAGCCTGCAAGACAAAATTGAAGACAAGAAGGTGCGTCATGCGCTCAACAAAGGACAGAGAGAGAGAGAAAGAGAGAGAGAAAGAAATGGAGAGAGAGAGAGAGTGAAAGAGAGGGAGAGAGAGAAAGAGAGAGAAAGGGGGAGAGAGGGAGAAGGGGAGAGAGAGAGCAACAGAGGGAGAAAGAGACAGTGAAAGAAAGAGAGGGAGAGTGAAAGAGAGAAAGATAGAGAAAGAGAGGGAGAGAGAGAGACAGTGAAAGGAAGAGAGGGAGAGTGAGAGAGAGAAAGACAGAGAAAGAGAGGGAGAGAGAGAGACAGTGAAAGGAAGAGAGGGACAGGGAGAGACAGTGCCGACACTGCACTCCCTGGTCTCACAGCTCACCTGCTGCCACTGGTGTGTCTCCAACCACGTGCCGGTATACACTGCAGTCCACCAGGTTCCTCATCTGAAACAGAGTCCACAGCTAATGATGGCAGAGTACATATCATTGCACACGGCAACATCGCCTGGCCGCCCCTGCGCACACAGGCTGCTGCACCCCAGCCCCTCCCGCCGCCCAGCGGGGATTGCCCGCCCCTGCGCACCCAGGCCTCACTGCTCACCTTCCGCCACCGGCGTGTCTCCAAGAGGGCCCACCACGTGCCGGTGCAAACTCCAAGCCCGGGGCCCGCGACCTTGGCAGCCTCCACATCATGCAGCCACGCACCGCGGTCCACCAGGTCGCACACTTGATTCTGGGTCTTGATTTTGCAATGGCAGAGATAATATCAGTGCACACGTCATCATCGCAGGCTGCACACCCGCCCAGCTCTATAGGTGCCACTAACTCCGTGAACCGCGAGGCAACGCCACGTGGCGGTAGGCCCGCGCTGCCCGCTGGCTCAGGCCTACATTGCGGTCCACCAGGTCGCACACTTGATTCTGGGTCTTGATATTGCAATGGCAGAGACCATATCAGTGCACACGGCATCATCGCAGGCTGCACACCCGCTCAGCACTTTAGGTGCCCCTACCTCAGTGCACAGAAAGTCACCGTCCCGTGGCGGTAGGCCCGTGCCTGCCGCAGTGTAAACGGTGCCACTGACTCCGTGCAACGCAAGTCATGGACCCTATATGATTGAGTCTCGTCATATGCCAGGCGGATGCAGCCATGGCACCTCCGGCAGTGGGGAAGAACTTGGACACGTAGCGTCGTCGTCCCCCCCTTTATATATAAGGATGTCACTGGACAATGGGACCCCGGTGATGCTTGTTCTCCTTGATCTCTCCGCTGCCTTCGACACCATCTCTCATCGTATCCTTTTGGATAGGCTTCGAGAGATTGGTGTCGGAGGCCTGGCCTTTAAATGGCTTCAGAGTTATCTGACCGACAGATCACAATGTGTCAAGCTGGACTCCTTGGTGTCACAGACTACTTTAGTGGATAAGGGGGTCCCACAGGGATCCATTTTGAGTCCGACTCTGTTTAATATATATGTGGCTCCCTTAGCCTCTATTATCAGGAGCTGCGGGTTTGAGACCATATCTTACGCAGACGACACGCAGGTGTTAGTTCCGATAAAGGTGGACCCGGCAGCAACTAAAGAAAAATTTAAAAACTGTATGTCTAACATAGCCCTATGGATGAGGAAGAACTTTCTCCAGCTGAATTCCATTAAAACAGAGATACTGCTGTTTGGTAAAGCGGAGGAACTGTGGACCCCAGAATGGTGGCCAGTAGAACTAGGAGAGGCGCCCTCCCCTAAAAGTTGTGCCAAGAACTTAGGCATTAGAATTGATAATAAGCTTTCCATGGAGGAACAGGTGAAGGTGTTGTCGGGCACCTGCTTTGGAATTATGCGGATGCTTAGAAAGATCTTCCCATGGATACCGCTTACAGCAAGAAAAACCCTTATACAGTCACTTTTGGTTAGTAGACTGGACTATGGCAACTCTCTCTTGGTCGGAATAAGGGAAGATTTATTATCTAAACTGCAGGTGGTCCAAAACACTGCAGCCCGTCTTGCCCTCAATAAACCGGCACGTACTCCATCTCTACCTCTTCTACGTCAACTACATTGGTTTCCTATCAGAAAAAGAGCAATTTTTAAACTGCTATGTATTGTGTTTTAATCGCTCCATGGGACGGGCCCTTCCTATCTGAAGAAGAAACTTGAACTTTATCTACCCGTGCGTCAGCTGAGATCTAGCAATCGCAAGCTTCTGTGCACGCAGAGAATTAAGAAAGCTAAAATGGGCGGTCGGGCCTTCTCCCATCTAGCCCCCGTTCAGTGGAATAGTCTCCCTGATGAGATCCGTGCATGCTCCAATTTGTCTCACTTCAAGAAACTACTCAAGACCTGGCTATTCTAAGATTCCTCTGCGCATTGGGTGACCTCTTCTCAGGCGCCGAGAGATCCCCTTGGGAATGATTCGTTGCGCAATACAAATAAGTAAATAGATAAATAAATAAATAACAGCCGCAGGTCAGAAGAGTGCCGGTTCTACGAGAGCGAACAACGCAATGTCAGAACATCCCGGGCACATGCACAACCCCTGTCACATGGAACTGTACCGTGACCGAATGCTGCATTTGTTGGGGGCACTGCCACTGGCAGTGTTGCGCATCAGTTACCGTCTGAGCTTCCGTCTTGCGTACATCACCTGCGTCCAGCCCTGGTTCCACTGTCGATCATGCATATTCGAGTGGCCCATGGATGTCTGCGTATCCAACACAACGGTAGCTGAACTGGATTTTGACATGTGTGTGCGCCCCCTGTTGGACCACGACCAGGAGTGTAGCCGTGATACCCGTTCATGGGATGCCTTAGTATTTGGCGTATGTGCTGGCAGTTGGGCATGTGAGATTGCACAATTCCTCGTGTGCAGTGACCACATCGAAGCGCTCCCCTATTGGGCTGTGTTGCGGATTGGTGAAACGGCGTGGACGGAGCACATCTGTCCGGCCCAGCTAATGGATTGGCTTGCCCCCGTGTCTGTTGAAGTCGACAACGACGTACTCTTGGAACTGATTGCCAATGAAGCTGCTCTCGCTTTCATGGACGAGTAACTACGTTCCTGCAGCCACAAAAGATTGTAAGCCATAGCACAGGTCCCAATACCCTTTTGCATCTTGGTGAAATGGACACATATCCCACCATAACAGTGGACATGGCTTCATTCGCCTGGACTCAGAATGCATGTGCGTGCAACACTGCGGGTTGACACACACCTGTGCAAGGTGAGTGGACAGTGGCGCCTGGCAACGTTCCTCAACCTGACACACCGCTGGAGGGAGATTACACACATGGCAATGTAGCACTACATGTGACCTTGTTGGACTCCTTCACCTGCTCACTGTCAGCAGAGCAGACAGTCAGCGCAGTCCGGTGGTACAGGACTATGCAGATCCCATGGGCTGTGAGTGGTGTCCCCTGACACGGTGCAATGAGCATTCGCCAAACACCACATGACTCGTCCAGCAAGGCAAGGTGGGCTGAGACCGTTGGCATCCGTAATGATTGGTGTTCATTTGTGCCTCCCCATGTCTTGAACCCCTACATGTTCCTTTGCTGCCTGTTAGTGTATGATGAATTGGTCTGCATGTTGTGGCCCTTGTCTTGCCCGTACTGACACGCACATGCTAATAAAGTGTACGCAACTTCACTAGTGTTCAACTGTGATGAGTGTTGATTAGCATGCCAAGTCGTGTGCCTCAATGAGCATTGTCCATACACAGGGAGGGACTGACTGACACATTTCACTTAGGGGTGAGTCCCTATTGTCAGCTCCACCTCTGTGAGCCAGACATTGTGGTTGGGAGAGTTGCTGGTAGACCTGTGCGCTTACGTGTCTTCAGCAATGTGAGTATGGTGTCCAACTTCTTGCCATGTGGATCACTGTGTTCCATCAAACCAGGCTGTGTCCACACAGTTGAGTGTGTGTAGGTATGCGAAGGGATGTTCTGTTGTCACATGTGATGTGGGACACTACTTTAGGCCTCCTACCGACGTTGACATTTTTGAAAACACAGCCCTATTTAATACATGGACGTGGGGCTACGTTGGGGGGTTGCAAGATTGTTGTTCATGATCAATGAGGCCACAGCTAGTTCACACCTTCACAGTCATCTAATTGGCCATGTGTGTCACGGTCAAACATGCGCATTGATGTCATTTCCCAGGGTGTACCTTTTTGTGCAATCAATGTCCCTACAGTCATCCATTCTGTTATACTTGATTGTACATAGACATGACACATCTGTGTGATCAGGAATGTTTTATTCACATTCTGTGGAGTGTCGGAGCTGGAGCAGTACATGGCCATGCACACCCCACATTACATGGTTGCCCAGTGGAGGGCCACACAGAGTCCTTTAGGGAATGACTAGTTAATCGGTAGAGGAAGGGTTGAGTCCGCAGCCTGTTTGCTGTGTCATTGGTAACCAGAGCAGATATGGCAGTCCATGTGGGGGTCCAGGTGAATGTCGCAGAGTGTTTCGGGGGACAGTGGAAGGTGTTGTACCAGGGCATGATGCAGAGGGCTGTACCAAGCAGAAACAGGCTGTTAGAAATGGGGATCTCTAGTTGACCGCGGCTGGCGCCGAGGTCCAAATAGGGATCCTTCTTCCTAAGTCAGAGTAAGGGGGCTACACCCTTTGATAACCCCTGCTCAACCCTGTGGTAACGTAGCACGAGCAGACAGGCCTATCTCAGAGGCAGTGTGTGAAGCATTTATGACCATACACAATAACACAGGAGAGACGCTACAAACGGACACCACAAGTAGTTATAGAAAAATAGTTATCATTATATAGACTGAACACGAGGCTAAAAGCACTCAAGGAGCCACAATGCACACAATTACAGATTCACTTCAAAAGCAATAAAGGCACTCGAAACGGGGGTGGAACGGACTTAGGGGGTCATTACGATGACGGGCGGATCGCCACCACGCATATGGCGGTGGCGATCTGCCCGCCATTCCCCTCCGCCCGCATGCCATTTCCCCCCGCCACATTACGATGGCGGGGGGGAGCCCGGCGGACGGAAAGACCGTCCGCCGGTTTTCCACCGGTCCCACAGGTGACTGGACGGAAATGGGCAGTAATATGGTGGCGGTGTCTGCAAGACACCGCCATCCATATTAGGATGGTGGCGGAGAGCAGCCTTTCCATGGCGGCAACGCCGCCATGGAAAGGCATACGGTCTTCGCTGTTGGGGGCCCCAGGATGTTGGGTGGGTGGGGGGTGCACATGGGGGGTACCTATGGTACCCCCCTGCATTGGCATGGACAAGGTGGGAGGCACCGCGCGGTGCCTGTCACCTTGTGCATGTGAATGCACAACATGCATTCCCAGCATTGTGGCGGGCGGTGCTGTGAACACCGCCCGCCACAATGTTGGGAATAGGGGATGCCACCGCCACCGTGGCGGTGGCATCCTAATACTCGCGGTGGGACCGGCGCTCCTATGGCGGACGGTCCCATTCACCGCTACGGTGGCGGTCGGACTTTGTCCGCCTGCCATCGTAATGTGCCCCTTAGTTCGGGGCCGGGGTCCACGCGACCCGGTGATGCACAATGTACCTGAGATGTAAAGGGGCACAGCACGCAGCCTCACAAGGAAGCCGCGGTGATGACAGGCGGACTCGCAGCGGCCACAGCTCCCGGCTGTAGCGGTCCACGGCGTGCACTCACGATAATCCTGGGACGGGGCTTAAAGGCGGGCAACCAGCAGCACCCGCAGGTGGTAACAAGATCCTGGAAGTGGTGACTAGTGCGGGCACTCAGCGGCACAGCTCCTCAGCTGCAGCGGCCCACAATAGTGATAGCGATGATTCTTGTAGGACGGCAAATGCGGGCACTCAGCGGCACAGCTCCTCAGCTGCAGCGGCCCACAATAGCGATAGCGATGATTTCCGTAGGATGACAAATGCGGGCACTCAGTGGCACAGCTCCTCAGCTGCAGCGGCCCACAATAGCGATAGCGATGATTTTCGTAGGATGGCAAATGCGGGCACTCAGCGGCACAGCTCCTCAGCTGCAGCGGCCCACAATAGCGATAGCGATGATTTCCGTAGGATGGCAAATGCGGGCACTCAGCGGCACAGCTCCTCAGCTGCAGCGGCCCACAATAGCGATAGCGATGATTATCGTAGGATGGCAAATGCGGGCACTCAGCGGCACAGCTCCTCAGCTGCAGCGGCCCACAATAGCGATAGCGATGATTTTCGGAGGATGGCAAATGCGGGCACTCAGCGGCACAGTTCCTCAGCTGCAGCGGCCCACAATAGCGATAGCGACTTTCAGCCCGCGTTCCCCGCAGTAGAACCAGAGGCTCTGGAATTCTCAACAGAGGCCTCACCTGCGGGTAGAATCCCCCTCAAATAGGAATCCAGACGGCTGATGGGTGAAGTCTAATGTCCCTGAGACTTCAGCAGGAGGCGAGCTCAAATCAGGCCCTTGGGTAGTTGCTTCAGCAAGATGGATGAAAGTTTCAAAGTCCTTTCCCTCTAGTTACACGGACAGAGGTTCGTCTTGGCATCCAGAAGTAACACACCCGTGGGGGTTTTCGCGCACATCTTTATACCCCCTCGCCTTTGTTCTCTCAAAAGTCACAAGTCACTGAACCCAGTCAGAACCAGTTCGGTGAGGTCCTGGGGGCACGTTGTTTACGAGGCGGCATCCTGCCCTTTAGGAGAGGGGGTCTGCCATCAGACGCACCGTGGGAGGGGAGCCATCATTCACCTTGCCAGGCGCAGCCCTGCTCAGATCAAAGGGTCACCCCTCCCCATACTCCAGCTGCAGATCTCTCTACCCGACCCAGGTCGGGTTCAGCCTACCCTGTCCCTCCAAAACCAGACGGCCAATACATATAACAGCAGAGCACACTGAAAGACTTAGGCAAGAAAATACCCACTTTCCCAAAGTGGTATTTTCAGACACAGAATATAGAAATAACCCTCACTAAAAGATGTACTTTAATATTCTGAGCTCAGGCATACTAAATTCGACTTTCCACTTTACAAGCTGCTTCTGTGGGTGGCGCAATCAGCGCTGCAGGCCCACCAACAGCATTCAGTCTACCAGCCCTGGGCACGCACGGTGCACTATACTAGAGACTAACAGGTAAACCAAATGAGCCAATTATGGGAACATCAATTCATACAGTCAATTTACCATAGGGAGCATTCGCGCTGTGGCACGGAATGGCCGTGGCACAGTGCCCAGAGCATCTAACACCAGCAAACACCGAGGAGTCAAAAAGCGAAAAATGGAGGGGAGACCCACACCAATGGTGCCAGGTCTAACACGTGTCCCCTCCAGCTGAAATGTGGGGAGAACTACCCACCCACTTGGGAGTTCTCATCACTAAGGCGGAAAAATCTGGACAGACCATCAGCATTGGCGTGCTCTGTACCAGGGCGGTGTTCCTCCGTAAAGTCCATACCCTGTAGAGAAATGGACCACCTCAACAACTTTGGATTCTCTCCCCTCATCTGCATCAACCATCTGAGGGGCCTGTGGTCTGTCTGAACCCGGAAGTGAGTCCCAAACAGGTATGGTCTCAGCTTCTTCAGTGCCCAGACCACAGCAAATGCCTCACGCTCAATTGCACTCCACCTCTGTTCCCGTGGAAGTAACCTCCTACTAATGAAGGCTACAGGTTGGTCTAGGCCCTCCTCATTGATCTGTGACAGAACGGCCCCCACACCATGCTCGGAAGCGTCTGTCTGGACAACAAATTCTTTTGAAAAGTTGGGCGCCTGAAGTACAGGTGCTGTGCACATGGCAGTCTTCAGGGCGTCAAAAGCGTTTTGACAGGTGTCAGTCCAGTTCACCATCTTGGGCTGCTTCTTAGAAGTCAGCTCAGTCAAGGGTGCAACAATGTTGCCATACCCCTTGACAAACCTCCTGTAATAACCCGTGAGTCCTAAAAAGGCTCTCACCTGTGTCTGGGTCTTGGGGGGCTCCCAAGCCAGGATGGTTTCAATCTTGGCTGTAGGGGCGCCACCTGGCCGCTCCCCACCTGGTGTCCCAAGTACACCACAGAACCCTGCCCAATCTGGCACTTACTTGCCTTGATTGTGAGGCCTGCCCTTCGCAGTGCCATCAACACTTCCCAGAGGTGGCGCAGGTGGTCCTCCCATGAGGAACTAAACACTGCAATGTCATCCAGGTAGGCGGCACTGAAATCTTCCAGCCCATCCAACACCCTCTTGACCAACCTCTGAAAGGTGGCAGGGGCATTCTTCATCACAAAGGGCATCACCCTGAACTGGTAGTGCCCATCTGGTGTGGAGAATGCGGACCTCTCCTTTGCCCCATCAGTTAAGGCGATCTGCCAATACCCAGACGTCAAATCAAACGTGCTGAGGTACCGGGCAGCCCCTAGCCGATCTATGAGCTCATCAGCTCTGGGGATGGGGTGCGCGTCAGTCTTTGTGACTGAATTGAGACCTCGGTAGTCCACGCAGAACCGAAGTTCTGGGGTGGCACCAGGCGCTGCAGCTTTTGGTACCAAGACCACTGGGCTGGACCAAGGGCTGCTAGAAGACTCAATCACCCCTAAAGCAAACATTTTGGAAACCTCTTCCTTAATGGATGCCTAACCCGGTCAGTCACTCGGTAAGCCTTGTGCTTAACAGGAGGACTGTCCCCAGTGTCACGTGGACACACCAATCAGTGACACTAGGCACCAGGGAGAACAGATCACTGAATTGTCCCAACAGTTGGCGACAATCACTCTGTTGCTCAGGGGTCAGTGTGGCAGAGAGGACCACACCCTCCACTGACCCGTCTTGCTCCTTTGCACACAGGAGGTCAGGAAGAGGCTCACTCTCCTCCTCCATCCCAGCATCTGTGGCCAGGAGCATGCCCACTTCGGACCTCTCAAAGTGGGGCTTCAGGCGGTTGACATGCAGGACCCGCAAGGGGTTCCGGGGAGACCGCAAGTCCACCAAGTAGGTAACAGGACTCTTGCGCTCCACCACCTCAAATGGTCCGGTCCACTTATCTTGGAGCGCACAAGGCTCCACTGGGGCCATGACCCAAACCTTTTGACCAGGCTGAAACTCAATCAGAGTGGCATTCTGATCGTGCCAACGTTTCATCTCTTCCTGGCTGGCTTCCAGATTTGCCTCAGCAAGCTTTCTGAAACACCGAGTCTGGTTCCTGAAGGCCAGCATGTAACTAAACACATCCTGGGGAGGTTTCCTGGGAGATTGCTCCCAGACTTCCTTGACCAGACTCAGAGGCCCTCTTACCGGGTGACCATAGAGTAGTTCAAAGGGGCTGAACCCTAGGGACTTCTGTGGCACCTCACGGTAAGCAAACAACAGGCATGGCAAGAGGACGTCCCATTTACGCCTCATGGTCTCTTCTAGGCCCATAATCATGCCTTTGAGGGTCCGGTTGAATCTCTCAACCAGCCCATTCCCTTGGGGGTGGTAAGGGGTGGTAAACTTATAAGTTACCCCACACTCCTCCGTCACAGACTTCATATATTTGGAAATGAAGTTAGTACCCCTATCAGACACCACCTCTCTGGGGAACCCCACACGGGAGAAAATCCCCATCAGTGCACGTCCCACCACGGGGCCGTCACTGTCCGGAGTGGGATGGCTTCAGGGTACCGGGTGGCATGGTCCACCAAGACCAGGATGAACCTGTTGCCCATGGCTGTCTTGGGGTCCAGAGGCCCCACAATGTCAATGCCCACTCGCTCGAACGGGGTACTGACAACTGGAAAGGGCTGGAGTGGGGCTTTGATCTTCCCCCCACTCTTCCCACTTGCCTGGCAAGTCTCACATGTCCTGCAGTGAGCATCTGAGCTCCTGCGCATCTGGGGCCAAAAAAGTGGGTGACCAGCCTCTTGAAGGTCTTGGTCTGCCCCAGATGTCCTGCCAATGGCACATCATGAGCCAACCCCAGTAGGAAGGCTCTGAAGCACTGGGGTACCACCAGCACACGGGCTGACCCAGGCTCAGCAACCTTAGGCTCGCTGTAAAGGAGGTCATTCTCCCAATAGATCAGATGTGACCCTGACTGATCACCTGCTGCCTGGGCTGCAGCCTGTCGCCGCAGCCCCTCGAGAGAAGGGCACGTTTTCTGCTGTTCACAAAATTCCTCCCTGGTGGGCCCTCCTTCCTACTGCCAATGGGTCAGCTCAGGCAGGTCCCCCAGTTCGGCTACCTGTTCCCCTGTAGGCTCCAGGGCATCCCCCTCAAGGTCTGCTCCTTCCTGGACCGTGGGAACTATGGGGGCCGGTTTCCCGTGCCCCCTACCCCTTCTCTGTAAGGCAGGGGCCTGGGCCATACTTTCAGGCTCCAGGTCCTTCTGAACATCCTTACTGGCTGCCATGGACCGAGTGGTCGCACACGCCCACTCAGGCAGACCCAACATTTCCAAGTGAGATTTCCTCTCCACCGTAGCCCACGGGGAGTTTTCTAAATCGTTGCCCAACAGACAGTCTACCGGCATGGCTGGCCTCACAGCTACTTGAAGAGTTCCTGAGACCCCCCACTCAAAGGGAACCTGAGCCACCTCACACTGGCTCTCAGAGTTGTCTGCTGACACTACTGGGCAGAATGCATGGGGGACAACCTGCTCTTTGGACACCAACCGGGAGCTGTCACACTAGCTCCGGTGTCCCTCAGAGCCTCCACCCTATGGCCATTGATGGTCACCCACTGCCTGTACTTCTTAGTGTTATCAGGCAGCGTGGGGTTAGGGACCTTCTCAGAGTCTCCTACCGAGACAAGGGTCAATTCCACGGGATCCCACCCACCTTGGGCACCCATCTCCTCCCCTCCCAGGGCTACACTAGCAAGCTGGCGGGGTGGTGCGCGGGGTGGGGCATTGAGGTCCCTCTGGGGACACTGGGGATCATAATACCGGTGGCCCACTTGACCACATTTAAAACAAGTAAGGGGCCCCCTATGAACAGGCCTACCTGTCGGGGGCACTGGCTTCTTCTCAGGGGAGACTGGGACACCACTCCTTGGTTCCCTTGGGAATTACTTTGGGGCCCTCTCTGGAACTCCCTCGGTTTACCCCTGTCCCCCCCACTTCTCTGCTGGGGACCCTGCCCACCTTTGGCGAAGTCTCCCACAGGACCCTTGCGAACCCGGGTGCTCACCCAGCGGTCCGCCTCCTCAGCAAGCTTCCTAGGGTTAGTTAGCTTGCTATCAACAAGGTGCTGCGTAGCTCTGGAAAACAGTTACTAGATAAATGCTCCCATGCAAACAAATCATACAGTTGCTCAAAAGTTTCCACTTTGCTACCCTTTACCCAGCGATCCATTGCTCTGCAAAAAAAAGACACATATTCGACCCAAGTGGTACCCTCTAACTTCTTACAGGTTCTAAATCTCTGCCTGTACATTTCTGGGGTCAAACCATATCGCGTCATCAAGGCCTCTTTCATATGGGCATACACCATCCTGCTCTCTTCAGGCAGATCCAACAGGGTATCCCTCCCATCACTCACAAAGCGTCCCCACAACCCCGCTCCCCAATCCTTCTCAGGGACCCGGTGGGACACCATGGCTATCTCATATGCGGCAAACCATTGCCCAATATCCTCACTCTTATGGAAATCCTTGATGACATCCTTGGGTATTTACACTCTACTCTCGGTAGGTACTAACGGTATGCTGCCACCAGAGGGGGAGATCTCTAAGCTCTTAGCCTTGATATCCAGCTCCCTCAATACTCTCTCATGCTCCAGTTTCATTTTCTCAAGTTCAAATGCCAACCTGTTATTCTCAATATCCAATTTTTTACTCTCTAGGTCCTTCTGACCTTCTAATTTGGCCATCTCCAAACTATGCCTCCTATCTCTCTCCCTGTCCTCCATCTCTTCTGGAGACAGACCCTTTGAGGACACACTAGTACCTGAATTGGAAAGTGCTTTACCTCCCACTAAATCCACTTTGTCATCCTGCTGCCCTCCAGCATTCTCTCCCTCATTCCTAGCGGACTCTCTCGCTTCTAACCAGGCCTTAAGGGCCTTCTGATACTCCTCCTTCCTAGAGAGACCCGCAACAGGGACTGTGAATCGCTTGCAAAAAGACTTTAGCTGTTTGGCAGTGTAGGTTTGTAACCTCTCTTCCTCAAAGATGAGATCCTCCGAAGCATTGGACGTTGGCCTACCCGTTGTAGACATAACTGGCAATTACAATCGACAATAGAACAAAATCAAACCGTACGTGGTTGCGCCTAGGCCTACACTCACTAGTAGCGGACACTGGTTATTATATGTGGATCACAAATGCAAGTCCTGATCCCACCGCTGCCACCAATGTTAGAAATGGGGATCTCTAGTTGGCCGCGGCTGGCGCCGAGGTCCAAATAGGGATCCTTCTTCCTAAGTCAGAGTAAGGGGGCTACACCCTTTGATAACCCCTGCTCAACCCTGTGGTAACGAAGCACGAGCAGACAGGCCTATCTCAGAGGCAGTGTGTGAAGCATTTATGACCATACACAATAACACAGGAGAGACGCTACAAACGGACACCACAAGTAGTTATAGAAAAATAGTTATCTTTATATAGACTGAACACGAGGCTAAAAGCACTCAAGGAGCCACAATGCACACAATTACAGATTCACTTCAAAAGCAATAAAGGCACCTGAAACGGGGGTGGAACGGACTTAGTTCGGGGCCAGGGTCCACGCGACCCGGTGATGCACAATGTACCTGAGATGTAAAGCGGCACGGCACGCAGCCTCACAAGGAAGCCGCGGTGATGACAGGCGGACTCGCAGCGGCCACAGCTCCCGGCTGTAGCTGTCCGCGGCGTGCACTCACGATAATCCTGGGACGGGGCTTAAAGGCGGGCACCCAGCGGCACCCGCAGGTGATAACAAGATCCAGGAAGAGGTGACTAGTGCGAGCACTCAGCGGCACAGCTCCTCAGCTGCAGCGGCCCACAATAGCGATAGCGATGATTTCCGTAGGATGGCAAATGCGGGCACTCAGCGGCACAGCTCCTCAGCTGCAGCGGCCCACAATAGCGATAGCGATGATTTCCGTAGGATGGCAAATGCGGGCACTCAGCGGCACAGCTCCTCAGCTGCAGCGGCCCACAATAGCGATAGCGACTTTCAGCCCGCGTTTCCCGCAGTAGAACCAGAGGCTCTGGAATTCTCAACAGAGGCCTCACCTGCGGGTAGAATCCCCCTCAAATAGGAATCCAGACGGCTGATGGGTGAAGTCTAATGTCCCTGAGACTTCAGCAGGAGGCGAGCTCAAATCAGGCCCTTGGGTAGTTGCTTCAGCAAGATGGATGAAAGTTTCAAAGTCCTTTCCCTCTAGTTACACGGACAGAGGTTCGTCTTGGCATCCAGAAGTAACACACCCGTGGGGGTTTTCGCGCACATCTTTATACCCCCCTCGCCTTTGTTCTCTCAAAAGTCACAAGTCACTGAACCCAGTCAGAACCAGTTCGGTGAGGTCCTGGGGGCACGTTGTTTACGAGGCGGCATCCAGCTCTTTAGGAGAGGGGGTCTGCCATCAGACACACCGTGGGAGGGGGAGCCATCATTCACCTTGCCAGGCGCAGCCCTGCTCAGATCAAAGGGTCACCCCTCCCCATACTCCAGCTGCAGATCTCTCTACTCGACCCAGGTCGGGTTCAGCCTACCCTGTCCCTCCAAAACCAGACGGCCAATACACATAACAGCAGAGCACACTGGAAGACTTAGGCAAGAAAATACCCACTTTCCCAAAGTGATATTTTCAGACACAGAATATAGAAATAACCCTCACTAAAAGATGTACTTTTATATTCTGAGCTCAGGCATACTAAATTCGACTTTCCACTTTACAAGCTGCTTCCGTGGGTGGCGCAATCAGCGCTGCAGGCCCACCAGCAGCATTCGGTCTACCAGCCCTGGGCACGCATGGTGCACTATACTAGAGACTAACAGGTAAACCAAATGAGCCAATTATGGGAACATCAATTCATACAGTCAATTTACCATAGGGAGCATTCGCGCTGTGGCACGGAATGGCCGTGGCACAGCGCCCAGAGCATCTAACACCAGCAAACACCGAGGAGACAAAAAGCGAAAAATGGAGGTGAGACCCACACCAATGGTGCCAGGTCTAACACAGGCCATATGGCGGGGGATGAATGCTACACCCTCCTTTCTGACACAGAGTCATTACCATCCACATCTTCGTCCTCAGATGTGTCTTCTGTGTCAGGTGTGCCAGGTGTGTGTGGTGGTGTTATGGCTGCATCACTGTGTGCCACTGACACATCAGGGAGCGGAGGTGGTATGGCTGCATCACTGTGTGCCACTGACACATCAGGGGGCGGAGATGTGTGTGTCGAAGTTCCTGCAGCAGTCATCTGGGACAGGCTCTGTGGCAGCAATGGCAAGATGAGGATCTGCAGGGCATGGAAGATCCCAGCTACATCTCGCTGGTGTTCAGCCGTGTCAGCCATCCTTCCTGCCTGCATCCGCTCCATGTTCTCCATTGTCCTCCGCATCTGTGCCAACTCTGTGCTGTCGTCGCTGGAGCCTGTCTGACTAGACAGTTCTTGTATCCGAGTAATGGCTCCAGCGAGGTCAGCCAAGGATTGTTGTAGGGCATGGAGCGGACTGTGGGTGTCCGTTAGGGACTGTAAGTGGTCCCTGATGGGACTGAGACACCCACGTATGGCATCTAGTTTGGCTGCCATGAGGTCGAAACCCAGCCGCACCTGTTCAGCCAGCCCCCTCTGGCAGTCTGACACACGGCGCTGGAATGCCATGTGTTCTTCGGTGAGGTGCTGGGAGCCAGCCGTGGTGGTGGGTGCTTCCTGCTGTGTGGTCTGTGCAGGGGTGGGATCACCTCGATGCAGCTGGGCTGCCCTGCTCCTGGAGGTGGGGTGCGGAGGCTGTCCATGAGCCGTTGGAGGGTGTCGGAGCAGATGGCCAGGGGGTCCTCCTCATCATCACTGAAGAGATGTCTGGTCTGCTCTGCAGGAGGTGTTGATTGTCCCTCTGCAATGTGAAGGGGAGATGCAGATTAACAGTGTGTTCCATGTCTGTGCACGCATTGTACATGTTTACATTCAGATTGCATGACAATGTACATTGTGACTGTTTTGGAGGAGCTGGGTGTTTGATGGGAGACAGTGGACATTTCGACTACATGACGGATGTGAGGTTGTACTCGTACATTATCATCTGACAGTTTCCTGCTATGCCTGATGTGATTGGCCAGTTTTTACACACATGCAGCACCAGTTGTGTCCTCTGTTCTGTGGTGTAAGTGTGGCACTTTGTACCACATTGTCGTCAATGTTGATGTGCTGTGATTGCTATGTGTGTGTGCTGCATTGTGGGAGAGTCGCCCCTGAAGCTCTGATTTAGCGGACCCTTGTCCCTTTGAGGCGGTGTGCCTTTGACTTTTGTGCTTTTACGGTGCTGAGATGTTGGCGACTTGGGTCATTTGTGCTCTTGGACGGATTATGGACTCTTGTACATTATTTGTCTGCAGATGTGTTGTTGACGTCAGGGGTTGTATGTGCACGTGGATGTGTCAGAGTGTGACCTGCTCCTTTGAGGATGTTATCCACACTGGGCCACCTCAGTGTCGTGTCGTGCACCATGTCATGTATTTTGACTGCAGCCATGCTATTGGTCATACGGTGTCACTTGCATTGTCAGTGTGGCTCACAGAGCCGCTGCTTTGCTGTGTTCAGCACATGTGCATGGGTAGGTTGTGAGATTGGTGGGGGGGGGGGCATTTGTGCACATGGTGGACGGGGGCCTACTTGGTGTTTCTATGTGTGCTGCAGTGTGCCAAGGCCATCAGGGACATGTCCCACAGTCTTTGTGGGTGTGCAGTGTGCTACACATAATTGTGCATGTGTGCCATTGTGCCCATCTCCCCCCGTCCCCCCAGTCCCTGGTCGTTACTCACCCTGTTGCTGTTGGGTCAGGTCATATCGAGCAGTGTCCGGACCCCCGACTCCTTGCACCGTCTCCACACTGATGACTGTGGCCACCATTTTCTCCAGCTCATCCAGCTCCTCCTGTGGCGCAGGACTCCCACCTCCAGTCGCCGTTGCTGCCTTCCGGTTGGCAGCGAGTTTCTGCTTGGTTTGTCTTTTCACATCATGCCAGCGCCTCTTGACCTCCTCCATTGACCTCCTCAACACTCCGACTGCATTCACATTGTTCACGATGGACTGCCATATTTCCGTTTGTGTTGCCGATGACACAGTGAAGGTGACGAACAGTTGTTGGTAGTGTTCTGTCACCTCCGTGACGATGATCCGGTTTTCCTGCGGACTGAACCCCGTCTTGCTCTTCTCCTTGCCCTTCCCCGGCCTCGGGGTTCCGGGCTGGTCTTCTGTGGGGCTTGTGGGGTTCGTGTTGTCCTCTGCACTCGGTCCGGGTGCGTCCATGGTGCTACGCAGTTACATTTTTTAATCTTTTTTTTTCTCTGCTTTTATAGTGCATTCTCACGCATGGTGTGTGGGAATCGCAGGCCTGTCGCTGGTTATCGCTAATTTTTGTATCGCCATTGGGGTCATCGCCACTTTTTTCGCGTTCGTGTTTCGCATTTTTTCCGCATCGCGTACATTTTAACGCGGGCATTTGTCGCGTTATCGTGAGACTATCGCATGGTGCCGCCGGGTTGGGAATACTGCGTTCACACGGTGTTATTTTCCCGCGATGTGCAAAGTTGCGTTAAGCTAATTTTGCGGTAATTATCACACGTTCTTGAGAATATCCCCCAAGATCTTTCATCCAAGTAGGAACAAGTTTGGTATTAGGTAATCTTACACGCATCATTTCAAAAGGTCTTTTGCCAGTCACACCATGCAAAATTGAGCGATAAGCCCACAACATTTCCGATACCAATAAGTTAACCTCAATCCCACAAGACATGGCCATTTGAATGGTACCTTTGATCAACCAGTTAGCTCTCTCAACCATACCCTTGCCTTGTGGGTTATAGAGTGATGTGCGGTTGTGCTTGATGCCATATGTGTTCAGAAAAGCTCGCATTACCACAGAAGTAAGTTGGATGCCATTGTCAGTAATTAAGACAGAGGGTAAGCCCTCCTCACCCCAAATTTCTTTCAAAGTGTTGACCGTGGCTTTAGTTGTGATTTCTTTCATAAACTTCACAATCAACCATTTAGTGTGAACATCAATCACTACCATGGCAAACCTACAATCGCTCTTGAGTTCATTCATGGGACCAATGAAATCCAAGCAGATGGTATGCCAAGGCTGTCCAGGGGGCTGTTATCTGCCCCATGTCTGCTTGCACCCCTACCCTTAAACACTTCTCACTTTCTTTGCATATTTCACACCTCTCCACCCAAACATCCACATCAGCATCCATTCCAGGCCACCACCAATTCACCCTCAACATTTTTTTTGTACGGGTTTGGCCGAGATGCCCCTCGTGTGCCAATTTGATGAGTTTATTTCTTAATCCTAAAGGAGGAACAAATAATTCTCCTCTCATAATTACCATCTCGCCACACACAGACAATTCATCCAATATTTTGACAAAAGGTCTAATAGAGGTAGACACTGAACTTTCTCTCCTACTGCCCTGCAAAATCAAGCATTTGAGTTCAAGCATGGAGTTGTCAGAGGACATTTCTTTAACCCATTCACTTTCAGTGATAGCCTGAGCTTCAAACACACTCAACACATCTTGTATGGAAGCTACAACTCCTTCTGCTTCCTTTGCTAAAACGGATGACTTATCAACACCCTCCCATTCAAGAGAAAGTCTTGACAAGCAATCAGCTTGAATGTTTCTCCAATCCTGTATGTACTCAACTTTGTAGCAGTATTCTTGTAAACGACAGGCCAATCTAGCTAGCCTCGCAGAGCATTTGCTGGTTCCCCCTGGTAACAAAACCTTAATCAAGGGTTTGTGATCAGATCTCAATTTGAACTTCGAACCCCATTAGTAGATTCTGAAATATTCACAACCCCAAGCTGCAGCCAAAGTTTCGCGTTCAATGACTGAGTAATTCCTTTCAGAATTAGTCAGTGTCCTGGATGCGAATGCCACGGTTCTTTCACATCCATTATGAACCTGAGATAGTATGGCACCAAGACCTGTGGCACTAGCATCGACAGTGAGAATGGATTCAAGCTTAGTATCAAAAGGAGTAAGTATACCTGCCTCACAAATGTTTCTCTTGATGTCATCAAAACATGCTTGTTGGTAACACAAATGCTGAGGCACAAAAGGAAGTCCAATATAGTGTAGCTGGCTATTAGCCACTCAAGTAGATAAGAAGTCCATATAGCAATCTTGATTTTTCTTTATGTATCCTTTATTCCAAAATTAAGATTTTCATAACATCCGAAACAGGCAGCCGACACGTGTTTCGTCCGAAAGGACTTTCTCAAGACTAAACACGACCATAGACCATTATGGAATTAGGAGTTCTAACATATCTCCTCTCACTGAACTTCTATGTGCGATTAAGGTCTTGATAAACCTGCAAAGATGGGCAGTCTCGTCACGCGTGGTCCTGGAGTAAGCGACGAGGTCGTTTACTCCAGGACCACACGTGACGAGACTGCCCATCTTTGCAGGTTTATCAAGACCTTAATCGCACATAGAAGTTCAGTGAGAGGAGATATCTGTTACTCTCTATATTGCAGGTGTTACACCGTCGACTGAAGGTGGTACACGTTTCATATGGACATAGAACTCCTAATTCCATAATGGTCTATGAGTCAGTGTTAGCTCTTGAGAAAGTCCTTACGGACGAAACACGTGTCGTCCAAAAGGACTTTCTCAAGGCTCAGCATTTGTGTTACTTATTGTTTAAACCTCAAGTGGGTTTTTCCATCTTGAGTGTTGATCCAGCCTCCTGTGAGCAGAGGGAGGCTATATGCTTGGAGAGCACTACATTCTACTTACATCTAGAGGAGTTACTTTCCGACGGACGAAAGGGGGGGATGTGCATGTGTAGAATTGGCATCTTCTTGCAAATTTTGTCAATAGCAACACATTTGCGATAGTCAGCGTTGTGAAAAGAACTACCACACCTATAACAAAATCTATATTGTTGTCGATTTCTTTGGACAGGTTTACCAGACTTAAATACTGCAGCAACGTCAAGGTCTTCCCTTGCTACAACTGATACACCATCAGGATTGTTGTCACCTTTTTTTCCCAATTCACGCATGCAAAGTTGAGATTATTCAACCACCTTAGCAATCTCAATGGCATCTTTTAGTGAAGGATTTTTTGCAGCCGAGAGTCGTTCCTGTGTTTTTTAACACTTGCAATGAACTATTAATTGATCAAGAACAAGTTCGTATGACATTGTTCCAAATTTACATTTTAAAGACAGTTCTCTAAGTTTGGACACAAAGTCATCAATAGATTGGTTCTCCTGATGGTGAGTGTAAAACTTATATCGATTCATGACGATGTTAATCTCTTTGGCAAACCTACATTCTAAGCCTTTTTTCGCTTCAGCATAGACATCTTCAATGGGATCACCATTAGGTAAGGTGACGGTAGGTAAATATTTAAATATGCGTTGGCCCCCCTTGCCTAAATTGTTCAATAAAAGCACTTTTTTCCTTGAAGCGCTGAACTCAGTGCCATCCAGAGCCTCCAAATAGTTTTCAAAGATGGGTAACCAATCATCCCACTCAATGGCAAGTGGACCAGGAGAAGATAAAAAAAATGGGAGGAGAGATGATTGCTCCTTGTGACTGCATCATAAAGACACTTAAAAAAAAAACTCTGAGTATGAAGAAAATTTACAGTAAAAGGTAAGTTGAAATTAAGTAACAATAACTGTATGTAAATGTTAAATAGAAGTAAAAGTATGACTAATCTACAAATGCACATATAAATTAATTGCTGAAAGTACCCACAGTTTAAGAGGCAAGTGTGTGAATCACTGTAGAACTGATTCACAGTTGTGAGAAGAGAGCTTCGAAAACAAACTGTAATTATTGCTCAGTTAGAATACACGTGGTAAATGAAACTGGAGAGGCTCACTGTTCAAACGATGTAAAAATTATACTGATTGCCCGCCAAAGTGTAATCCGATAAAACGTGGCTTACCGTTGAACAAACACTGTTCGTTTCCTCCAAAAGCGATGTTCGTTACCTGCAAAGACAGCTAGAGCGTTGGAGAATTAACCATAAAATTTGTGTGTATGAAAACACACATCCAAGATGGCCGCCGATGTCGTTTGACGTGATGCTATAGGTTGGTATGGCTTGTTTCGCTGGAGCAGTGACGCTGTCAATGAAGTGGTGGGAAAAACACACTTCAAGATGGCCGCCGATGTCGTTTTACGTTATTTCGTGAGCTAGTTGGGCTTATGTAGAGTCAGGCACAATGACGTGAGCAATAGTGTGCATGCGGCTTCTCGAGCGCGGTGTTTTCAGCAAGCTCCAACTGCCCAGACGCTCGCGCCCAGCCAGGACCACTCTTCCACGTTGAGTCCCCGATAAATAACAAGCAGGATGACTCACTCAGGATTTGCTCTCCAGATAAGCAGAAGGTCCACGAAGGACTCGATGGAAACGCCGACCTCAAAGGAAGCGCCAACTTCAAACAGCGCAGAAAGTCCGGGTCCGGAACCACTTGTCACCGCAGGAGTGCTGGCCAAGTCGTCGCCAAATCTTGGAAGCACAAATGAAGACTCCTGACGGCGAAGTGGGTAAGTAGGAAGCTTTATTGTAGAAAAGCGTAGCCTGCGCTGAAAGCGTGGCTCATCCCAAGCCAGCCTGTCACCAACTGTCTAACAAAGAACCCCCGCAACAGTAAGTGGAATGTGGAACGCACTAGGCACAGTGCTCCACACTCCACGCACACAGAGAGTTGTAGTTACAACACATTCCATGACATGCCCTGCTTCACCCCTTCACTACATACCTTCCCGATTGCAGCCCTTCAGTGTGCAGCCATACATGTCCCTGAGCTCATTTGCTACATGTATTGATTGCACCGTGCAGCCCTTTCAGCGTGCAGCCTCTGCAAATACCTTGTATCACTGTATTTCACTCACTGCCTTTCCACAAAACCCTACAATTGTACAAATCAAGGCAAAGCAATGCTGCTTGAACCCCCTTCTGTTAAAATGGAACCACTCATGGGCATGGCACAATCCTTCTCAGGTAGCGCAACCAGAAATTGGAGCTCACCTCCAAATCTTCACACAATCACCTCACTAGCTACTTTTAAGACTGACCTGAAAGCTCTCCTCCTCCAACTCGATTTTAGCTATTCCTGGTAGAGACATCTACAGTACCACAACCTTTCACTGCTGTGTATACCTCTTGTACTCCGTTTTATTTTGTTTTTTGTGTGTTTTCTGTGATGATTTACCTTTTGTCATTGTTATTCTCAACATTGTAACTACTTTGGTAGTATTTCTTAATTTTAAATCTTCTGTAACCTCCATGTAACAAAACAAAATATTTCTACTGTAAAGCACTCTAGCTCCTTTGGGTAAAATCCGCGCTATATACATTTGCTTAAATAAATAAATACATTTCTCCTTAACCCCTTCACTCTGCCCCACGCTGCACTATTCAGTGCGCAGCTCATGCATATCCCATGTACCTCCCTGCTACACATGCTTCTACTTGCAGCTCCTCACTGTGCAGCCCATGGTTTGACCCCCTAAGTCTTACTTACTACCTATTTTGCCCCTCATTGCAGCCCCTCTTTGCGCAGCTCTCCCTCAAACCCTTCAATGAATAGTGTGCTTGCACTGTGAGTGACGTTCTTGCACTGTATATTGGGTTATGTTCATTATTTTATAGAGCGCACTGTTATCTATACAGGTGTTCTGGCGCTAAGATAATACAAATAAGAGATTAATGACTCCGGCTGGAACAGAATCAACTATTGAGTGTAGAGCCTAGTTCCTTAAAGATACGGATCTTGTATTTTACGCGGTGAGGGGGTAAGGGAATTCAAAAGTCGACCCGCTCTTACCGAGAAGGATTTGACTCCCATCCTGTCCTGCTTCAACTTTAGAATAACCAAGAGGTGATCATCAGATGAGCGCGTCCTGCAGACAGGTATGTAGTGTACAACCTTCTGGAGATAAGAGGGACCTGCTCTATAGAAGGCCCTATGAGATATGAAGCCCATCCTTTACGGCACAGGCAGCCAATGTAATGAATCTAGGGGGGCAAATGAGGAGGCCTTCGTAACACAAGTCTCCCAGAAGCATTTTGAGTCCGCTGTAGCCTGTTCGGAAGATCAGCTAAAGAACCCAAGAATAGAGAATTACAGTAGTCCAATCAGCTCAAAAACTGTCGATTGGACCACCAATGGAGGAGTGGAAGCAGAGAGAAGTGGCTGATGTTTCTGCAGAACTTGCAACAAATAGAAACAAATTTGCAGATAATTTATTAACCAGTTTAGAGAGGGACAGTTTATCATCCAAATGCAATCCCAAATTGCGAGATGACTTAACTAGGTAAGGAGAACATTTCTGGGGGCCAGCCGAAGGTTTGCAGGTAGGGCTTGTGATGGACAATTATTAGTGCAGCACAAAAATTCAGTTTTGCCCGCATTATATTTAAAAGAATTTAAGGCTAAGCACAACCTTTATGTAACTGCTGCCATGCATTGATGGAGCGTATGGAGAGGACAAGGCATTGTGCTAGCAATAAACATGATCAGTTGATTCATCCACATAATTCATAAAATTCACACCATAAGATCTGATGAGCTGCTTCAATGGTTGTATAAACCAGTGGCAGCTCGCCGAGGGAGTGGTGCGGGGCTGTGGGGCGGGGCGGGGGAGGGGCAGGGTGGGGGTAGTGAACTCGGACATACGACGGACAGAACTCAGAGGGAGATCTGTCCGTCGTAAGTCCGTGTCCATTACCCTCCCACCCTGCCCCTCCCCCGCCCCACTGCCCCGCTTCACTCTTCTGCGAGCCGCCACTGGTATAAACTGGTTAAAACGAGTGGTACTGAGTGCAGGAGCCCTAAGGAACACCTTAACCTAATGCCTTAAATTCTAATTGAAAAGGAGGGAGATGAACAGCTTGTCATTTACTCTAAATAATACTTGCACTGTTGCAACGCCGAGCTGAAAATGCCCACTTGTGCCAATCTTGACAGCAGGAAGGTATGAGATACCGAATCAAGCGCTGCAGATAGATTGAGCAATCCTACAGCAACAACTTGGCTCTTATCTGCTGACATTCTCAGTTCATTAAGGACAGAGACGAAGGCTGTTTCAGTTCCATGAGCAGCGTTGAATCCAGATTGAACTGGATTTAAGAGCTTGTGCTGCTCCACAAAGCCTGGTATCTATCTATATATATGTGTAAAAAATTGGATTATTGGGGTGGGTGACTATCCACCTCAAAGCAGAATAACAACTCTTGTCAGGGTGAACCTTCAAAGTCACTAAATTAACCTGAGCTCAACCCCCTGGCAGCTATGGCTCAGAGAAAACAGGCTTAATTTAGGGCAATGTGTAAAGTATTTATGTTGTACCAAAACAGTAATAAAGTCAAAATGCAGAACAGTAAAATTCCCAAACTTTATTTGAAAAATAAAGTAAGTAACATTCAATTAACAAAATCACTCAAAAATCCAGTAAGGGGAACCAGAAATAGGAGTTTTTAAAGATTTAAGGGAAAAAAGTACCAAAACGCACAAAGTGACAATGATAGTCTATGGTTCCAGTAGACCACGACCTAAGCACAATTTGAGGCCGACCACAACGGAGCGCAGGTCGCATACACAATCCGGGTTCGTCCTGATCAAAGATTTTACCTTTTGACTTAGGGCCCGATTTATATGTTGTAGGAGAGGGAACTAATTCGCAATTGCGATGGAGTTCCTTCCCTGCCAATGCAGTGGACCCCCGCTGTGAGGCTTGGCCCTACTGGGCGACAAGATGGCGTTGTACGGACGTTGAGGCCCACAAGCTGGTGGACCCCAGGCCTGATCGACAGGCCTGAGGTGGTGGCACAGAAGGTACGTGGCCTTCTGAGAGTTCCATAGGCCGCTGCTTACATCATGAGCACATACCTGCGCAGTGCTGGCTATTCTCCTGGCAACACTTGTGACTGATAAAAGTCCAATTATAACACGCAGATTTCGGAGGGGCCAGGTTGTCAGAGGGCTGCAAGTTGCCCGAATAGCCCTAGATACAGCCCCTGCTATAAATATGGGGGTGTCCGAGAAGAATAAAGGCGTGCCCCGCTGGTGCACTGAGAAGCTATGTGGGCCTGGAGACTTCCATAACTACTCTCACTAGGGAGGGCTGAGGGCAAGCAACTGGAAACCCGACAGGCCGCGTTGTGTACGCCATTCACCTAGGCAGGCAGCAGTGAGTACAGTTGTCTTTCCCCTCCCTCTCCCCCCCCCCCCTCTGCTGCTGTAACTGGAGGCTGATTCATGTTGGTGATCACTGAGCTTCCTTGGACAATGACAGGGGAAAAAGAGCCCAGAGGGGGACATCAAATCAAACTGGACAAATATGCCATTCCTAAGGAAGCAAAAGACACATAATTGATGGACGGAATGCAGAACAAATCAAAACATTCACCCCCAGTCAAGAGATCTGGGTTAAATCCATCATTCTTTTGCTCACCATGCCACCCCAGTTTAGACCTGGCCTTGTGCAAATCAGTCTTGACCCTGTGCCTCATGGGAACAGTCCAGCCCGAACTGGCAAGCCAGGTCCTCCCTGGACCCAGTGCTTAATTTGCAAAATATTAAGTGCCAGGGCTCTGACCAGGAGGCCACTGCAGCTTGCACCACCTATCGCCCTTGTCATCGCTGCCAAAACAACTACTAACCATCTCTCTTGCATGTAAATGCGACAGTTCAGATTATTCCAGGTCCCCAAAGCTGAAGGAATGGCTGGGGAGGCAGGTATTAACAATTTTAATGTATATTGTATTTCTAAACTACCGTTGTTCTGCTCATCTCTAAATTAGATGAGCAGCGCCACCATGTGGCGGACTGTTTTAAGTATGGTGTTGACAATTAGGTGCCGGTGCCGAGCACCGGAAACCAATTAAGTGCCGGTGCTTAGCACCGGAAAGCCCCGGCTCAAATTAAGTACTGCCTGGACCGGAAACAAGCATCCTAGGATCGGTTTCGGGGTTTCACCTCTCATCAGCCAGGATAGCTTGAATCCAGTGGCACAGTGAGCCCGGGACCCACGTCTGGGCATACCCGGCGCACTTAGGGCGAGAAAGGAAAAGACACACAATTGATGGACGGAATGCAGAACAAATCAAAATATTCACCCCCAGTCAAGAAATCTGGGTTAAATTCATCATTCTTTTGCTCACCATGCCACCCCAGTTTAGACCTGGCCATATGCAAATCAGTCTTGACCCTGTGCCTCATGGGAACAGTCCAGCCCGAACTGCCAAGCCAGGTCCTCCCTTGACCGGAAACAAGCATCCTAGGACCGATTTCGGAGTTTCACCCCTCATCAGCCAGGATAGGTTGAATCCAGTGGCACAGTGAGCCCAGGACCCACGTCTGGGCATACCCGGCGCACTTAGGGCGAGAAAGCAAAAGGCACACAATTGATGGACGGAATGCAGAACAAATCAAAACATTCACCCCCAGTCAAGAGATCTGGGTTAAATCCCTCATTCTTTTGCTCACCATGCCACCCCAGTTTAGACCTGGCCATATGCAAATCAGTCTTGACCCTGTGCCTCATGGGAACAGTCCTGCCTGAACTGCCAAGCCAGGTCCTCCCTGGACCGGAAACAAGCATCCTATGACCGGTTTCGGGGTTCACCCCTCACAGCGCAGGATAGCTTGAATCCAGTGGCACAGTGAGCCCGGGACCCACGTCTGGGCATACCCGGCGCACTTAGGGTGAGTGTCTGAAAAGTTTCAGTGCTCCGTCCATCATCTCCTTGTGTTTGCTTTATTCCTAAGGAACCGGCAGCAGCAGCGGGCGGAATTATGGAGGTCCTGTCCCAGGTTGAATTGGGGCCCCGAGGATGAAACATTTACGCTGCGGGACGTAATGGCGGCCATACAGGTGCTCACTGGTACATGGGAGGAGGTAATTGTGAATATTCTTAGTGTGTACATCCCACCCAGACTGCACAACACTGCTCTGCCCGACTTGAGCTCACTAATACTTAGTCTTCCAGAGGGGGAGCTGTTTATGAGTGGGGACTTTAACCTGACTCTCAGCGACGTCAACGACTGAAGGCCCCCTTGACATGTGACGTCGGCCCATCATCCGTTGGAAGACTTTCTCAATGCCATGGGTCTCGTAGACATGTGGCACACTCTTAACCCCTCAATATGACATTTCACCTTCCATTCAGGGGCACATGGTAGACTTTCCAGAATCGACTTTGTACTGACCTTCGCTCATCGCCTTCCCCCGCTTCTGTGAGTTTCGACATTTGGCCAGGGGCATCTCTGATCATTCCCCTCTCTGGGCGGTTTACGACCTCGGTGGTCCAGCGGACCTGCGAGTGATCATGCTCAACCCCTGGTACCTTAAGATTCCCAATGTGAGGGAGGGCCTCGTCCAGGTCACAGAACTTTATTTTTCAGAAAACTAAGCAACAGTTGACTCAGCATTTACATTGTGGGAAGCTTATAAGGCTGTGATAAAGGGGCAGGGCCTTTCCTTGATCGTAGGCCATAAGACGGACAGAAGGGTCAGGTTGGAGGCACTAGAGGGTGACATTTTGAAGTTGAAGGAACAACTGATGCTCCAGGACCAAATGGGTATCAAACATAAACTAGCACTTAAACAACAAGAGTACAGAGACATAAGGGGTGTGGCTTTGGCGCCGATCGCGATGGTCGCGCGTCTGTAAAGCTCCGTGGTTCCCTGGGCTTCTGCCCGCAATTAATCCATAAACAAAAGCTGCCACTCATGTCGGTGAGGCTGAAGTGAAGGTCAGAAGAGGTGCTGACGTCGGAGTAGGGAAAAACGAGCCGCGAGGGAGATTGGTGATCGGACGTAGAGCTGAGGCCTAAAAAGGAGTCTGGACCCTGGGCTCAATTATTGGCTGTGCCCTGCAGAGGACGGGGGAAGAGCGTGGGCCGCGTACGGCCGGAAAACGGAAAGGCGGCTGGATTTGAAGCTAACACCCACAGAACAATGCCAAGTGAGCTGCGGATCCTATGGAATGCGGCCAAAGTAGCTTAATCCGATCTGCTACGTAGCGGGGCGGCGGCGGAACAAGGGGGCCGCTGCGCCGCGAACAAACAGCCACAACGCTAATGGAGGAAAGCAGGCACTTTAATCCTAAATGGAGACCCCCCCGGGGAGTAAGTGAGTAATTGAGGGGATAGAAGGATTTACACCTTGGTCTAACCGGCTCATGGGAAGATACTGGTACGGTGTGGTGTAAAGGGATTGATCGGATGAGCCAAGATGGCGCCGAAGAATTGAGAGAGCCGGTGACGAAATCAAACGGCAGCATTCCGGGTAAGACTGACCCACTAATAAAGCGCATTGATGCAGACCACATAATACATGAGCAAGTGGATGACCTGTGTGGGGGTGGCAGAGGCCGACGCAGTGTTGATGGAAGCTGGGTCACGTAGGAGATGGACTCCTAGTGAGCGACATTGGACAGGGGCGAACACACAGCAGCTGTAGAGGTTGGGAGGAGGGCCTCGAGTCATTGGAGTCAAGTTAATGTGACTATCGGCACCAAAGCGGGGAGGAGAAGCGCACAGACATAGTCCTCTCAGAAGGGGCAAAACGAGACATACACCTGTCTCGCAAAGCGAAGGAGCAGTGCCACGAACTAAAGCATAAAAACACAACTAAATTGAATAGTGAAGAAGCGGCTGGAGCCAGAGGTGGAGTGGGTCGGCATTGGTGTTCACTGGTTGCCAAAGGAACATACTTAAGAGCAGCATATAAACGACGGGGCCGAGAGGGAGAAATATCTAAACAACTTGGCAAACATGTCGGGGGGCAAGGGAACAAAGGGCTCCCTCCAAACCAAATTGGAAAAATACACGCTGCAGAAACGTACTGATCCAGACGGCCCGAACAAGGGAGGCGAAGTAGCAGATCTGGGCGGCGATGGAGGAAACCCATTGTTAAAGGACATTATGGAGGCCTTAATGGGAGTGCGTACGTCGCTTGAAACTAGAATGGATAAGATCACAACGGAGGTGACGCTCCTGAGAGCAGATATGCAAAACATAAGCGCAAAAGTCAAGACCATGGAAGCGGTCACCACAGAATTAAATGAGGAGACAAAGCAAATGAAACAAGACATTAAGAAACTCCAGGTGGTCAGTGGGAAAATGGAGAGCCAATTGGACGATTTTGAAGGCCGATCAAGGAGGAGTAATGTCAGGATCTTAGGGGTCCATGAGAAAGCAGAGGGGCCAGCAGCTGACCTCTTTGTAGAAAGGCTAATTTGCGATTATCTGAAACCAAAGTCTTTGTCGACCTTTTTTACGGTTGAAAGGGCGCACATGATTCCCGGAGGTAGGCCAAAGCCAGGCGCCCCTCCCAGGCCTCTGTTGGCGAGACTGCTAAATTTCAGAGACTGAGACAATATATTACAGGCGGCGCGTGTGTCCCCAACGGTCAAATATGAAAATAGTGAAATCACCTTTTAACTGGACTTTACTATTGCTGTGCAGAGAAAAATAAGAACTTTTCTGGAAATTAAGAGACAACTTGGAGAAAAAGGTATGAGGTATTCAATGCTGTTCCCAGCATAGCTTCGGGTTGAAGCGGAGGGTAGATCCTGGTTTTTCGAGACGCCAGAAGCAGCGGCCGACTAGCTGGAAGGCTGGAGACCTGCGCGAGATCACAATCACTGAAAAGGAAGAGAACACCCTTCCCACAACAAAGATTCACAGCAGGGAGAGCGGAACAATTCTGCGGCAAAGGCAGCAGAGGAGAATGACGCATATGGATGAAAAGACTTTTTGGAACTGATGTAGCTGCTGGACTGAGCTAAGTATAGAACGCTGGGCACCTCTGTTGACAGTTATAAATTGGGACTTAAAAGGCATGAGTGCATATTCAGTAGTGGGGCAGGAGCGGGGGAGCCCGGAGGGAGGGAGCCCCCCTCAATTTTACTTATAGTTAGTGACAATGGGGCGACAGGCACTCTGCATAGTTGGGGACATGGGCAGTTTAAGGCCCAGAGTGCAGGGAAGCAGGGAGGGGGGCACTGGGGGTTTTGAAACAATAGAATTGTTATGTTGTTACAGATGCGCAAATGACAATAGGGACGAGGTGGGGAGGGGGTGTTAAATCAGTGGAACCTGCCAAACAAATCCAGCCCCTTGGTTGGACACCGAAGCTACTAGATAACAGTTGTGTGGTCAGCTGGGAGGAGAGTTACGAGCAAAGACATGGGCATACCAGGCGATAAAAGTTTCAGGCTCCTGTCCTGGAATGTAAATGGATTGCGTGACAAACTAAAACGAGGGATTGTAATGCAGTTCATTAAGCGACATGCCCCGGAGTTGATAATGCTCCAGGAAACGCATCTTGTGGGGAACATGTGCAAGGCCCTGGCTAGATGGGGCTATCAACTGGTGGCACACTCAGGGTTCACCACAGGTTCCAGGGGTGTGGGCATTATGAAGAAGCAATCTTTCCCAATGTCAATAGAACAAACATGCACAGATAACTTAGGTAGATACACGGCAGCGTCGGGTGTATGGGAGGGCGATCCTCTCGTTCCCAATGGGGAAATTGGTAATAGGGGGAGACTTTAATTCTGTGATGTCGGGGAGGTTGGATCGACATCCCCCACGAGATCTAGTACCATCGCAGATGATACTCCCATACTTCCTGGAGGCAATGGGGCTAGTGGATGTGTGGAGGGTCTGTCATCCGTCTGATATGCAATTCACATTTCATTCGGGGGCCCATGGTAGTCTCTCCCGAATTGATTATGTCTTGACCCCGGCAGATCAGGTACGATATGTTAAGGAGATCTGTCACTTAGCGAGATGATCATTCCCCAGTATGGATGCACATTGAAATTGGTAATGGAAGTGGGACCAGAATAGCGCCAATAAACCCCTGGCATCTCCAGAACCCAAAGATTAAAAGGAAGCTCATTCAGGAAATAGACAATTATTTTAGAGAAAATGAGGAATCAGTAGATTCGGCCCAGATCCTCTGGGAAGCTTTCAAAACAGTAATACGGGGGCATGCGGTGTCTCAGATAGCAGGAGCTAAAAAGGAAAAGAATGCAGAACTAGTTAGATTAGAAGAAGAAATCATAGCATTAGAGAGTGCCCTTACCACAACAGAAGATCGGGACAGTGTACACCTGCTCAACCTTAAAAAAGAAGAGTATAGAAGTGAGACGCAAAACATGGCGAAAACCCTATATGGACACACATTAGGAAGAATATACGAGCAAGGAGATAAGGCAGGGAAATTGTTGGCCTGGCTAGATAGCAGGGAGCAGTCGAGTCGACTAGTCACAGAACTATTATCAGAATCGGGTGACAAACTGACAGACACACAGGAAATTGTAGACGAATTTGCTAGATCCTATGAACTAATCTATGCTTCTAAGACCACTAGGGAGGAAAAAGAAGTGAAGGCGTTACTGTCTGAAATGCATCTACCAGTGGTAGCGGAGGAAGATAAACTTCTGCTAAATGCAGACCTAACGAAGGAAGAAATTGCACAGGTTATACGAACCCTTCAGTCAGGGAAAGCAATGGGCCCGAACGGCCTCCCGATAGAACTCTACAAACTGAGGCCTGATGGTATAGCCCTTCACCTTCAGAGAATGTATGAAGAAAGTTTGGAGAGAGGATGCCTCCCGCAAGATCAGAGAGTGGCGACTCTGGTGGTGATACACAAAGATGGTAAACCTAAAAATCAATGTTCATCCTACCGGCCGATATCATTGTTAAACGCGGAGGCCAAAATACTGGCTAAGTTATTGGCCACCCGGCTGGTCCGGGTCATAACGCGGTTGGTCCACCCGGATCAATCGGGATTTATGCCAACCAGAAACACATCATTGAATCTGCGAGGGCTGCACGGAGTCATGGGGCGATTAGACACTATAAGGGAAGATGCGGTGGTGGTGTCTCTGGACTCTGCCATGGCGTTTGATACCATGGAGTGGGCATATCTTTTTGCTGTTCTGGAGGCAATGGGGTTTGGTCCAAAATTAATTGGCTGGATACGTCTCCTCTATACTGACCCTCTTGCACAAGTGGTAGTCAACAACAAAAAGTCAGCCAGCTTTACCTTACACAGAGGGACACGGCAGGGGTGTCCCCTGTCCCCAATTTTATTTGCACTAACGTTAGAGCCTCTTGCGTACTGGATCCGTAAAGACCCTATAATAAGGGGTTTGCATTGGGCGGAGGAGTGGGAGGACCGTATCTCACTCTATGCTGATGATATTTTATTGTACCTGGCCTCACCAGAGAGATCTCTACATAGGGTGTTAAATATTTTTACGAATTTTGGTCCCTACTCTGGTTACAATATCAACTGGTCAAAATCACTTGTGTTTGTGCTACATGGGAGCCTGCCCGCCCTGCCCAGAGATTGCAAGGTGACAATAGCCACAGAGGGATTTAAGTATCTAGGGTTGTTTATTACACGCAACCAATGTTCCCTCTAATTTTTTTCCTCTGTGTGCGGTAGTGTAAGGTCTTTGTGCGCTGCAACCAAGGCTATGTGCGCCAGTAACCAGACCGCGCGTGTGGGTGCAGCGCCAAATATCACTCCAAACTTTTGCTTAAAAAAGTGAAAAGACGGTGCATTTCCTCACATACAGATCCACGTGAACGATGTTGAGGCAGGTTTGAAACCGTCCCACATAGCAATTAGAAACCTTGGCAGCTATGTTGCTGCATTTCTTTTCTTAATAGAGCTGGGCTGCGGGGTGATTGTGTGCATTTGTTCAAGTTTTCATGTTTATTTCAGCTCATGATGGGCGCTGCGATTAACATGAAAACTTTAACAAATGCAGGAAGAATAAAATTATAATAAAGTTGTTATTATAAGTTTACTTTTCGCAGTTTCAGGGCTGGGTTAGGGTAGGGCCGCATCAGGCTTTCGACTAACGCATTCTAATGCTAGTGTCCGCATTACCATATTAAAATGCATTAGTCACGTATTCTAGCGCCCCTCTGACAATACTGCAATTGAGGCACACTGCTAATGAGGCAGTACCAGCACGCTAAAATTGTCTAACATATATGAGCATGCAACTGCGCCTTCAAATTTGAAATGCTATGCGTCAGAGATAGAATATTCATGAACAGCGCTGAGCAGGCAGGCCAGAATTTAACAGATCAATTAGCCGTGCCCCAATCAGCCTTCCTGTGAGTCTACTCTGGGGGTACCTGCCATCACGTGGGTGATCCATGGAGCGGGTCAAGCATTGCACATGCAATCGGTCTCGCAATTGGTTGAGTTAAAGCTATTGGCGCTGTAAATGACAATGTGTTTTACCCATGTGTTATGGAGTGTATGTATGTATGTATGTAGTGTGTAGTAGGATTATGTGGGTTGGATTGGAATTGATAGTTGTGGAATTGTGTGGCGTGCAATTGTGGGGTGTAGAGTGGGCTTGTGTAGTGGAATTATGTGGCTAATAATTATGTGGTATTAAGTGTACTGAAATTATGTGGAGTGGGATTGTGTGTTACGGAGTGTATATATATGGATTTTTTTTTAGTGTTGTGGAGCGGCATGTAGTGGAGTTTAATTATGTGGTGTGCTGCGGAATTTTGTGTCATGATGTGGAATTTTGTGGTGGGGATTTGATGTATGTGCTGTGTTGTGTAATTGTGTTGAGTTGAATTATGTGATTTGGTGTTTTTGTCCATTGGTAAATGTATTGTTTTGCCAGTGATTAATACTTTTTTTTGGTTGTAAATTTTAGTTTGTTGAGCAGTTGTTCCATATAAGTTGCTGACACTTTGTGTGCCAATAACCAAAGTAAATGAACATAAAATGCAGGATAGAGTTGGCGCAGGGAGATCTATAGTTTTGACTTCAATCAATCAAATGCTCTCTACCTCTTAGTATGTTGCCCACACAGGAGGCAATCAGAATGCATCCATCAGTCATTTCATTCCTATAGCTCATTTGCTGTGTCACCGGATGCCAACAGCATCCATTGATAATGTGTAACATGGCCCTTGTTATTGTCATTGCCTTCCCACATACTAGTAGTAACCAAATAACTAGCTTTAGGTACAAAGTCCCGATAATACGAAGGCATGTAGATTTTAATGCCATAAGCATTAAAATCTCAAGTTGATCTCTACTACAGCGGAAAAAAAATGTCATTGGCGCTTTCCCAGGGTATCATTTTTAATCACTTGAAATAACCAGGGCCCCAGTACTGAGACACGTGAAATTGAGGCCTCGGTGGATGCTGGAGTTCATTTAAAATTTCTGCAAATACTTCTTGTGGAAAATGTGTTGCCATATAAAAATTGATCATGTTAGAGTTACAGTACAGATGCATAACAGCTGCTTGAAGATGCCGAGTGTGCTACTTTGGCAGCATTTTTAATTTTTGAGAAATTAAATTACATGGTTGTAGTAGACGCCTACCTGATTATGACTCAGGATATGGCAAATGTCTTTGGGAATTCAATTGCAGATTAAGTTTTCAAGCTGTTAAAGTATGCGTTTTCATTTTTTATCTGAGAGGGACAATGAACGCAGTTGAATCGTGTAAAGCTGACTAATGGATTGTGTATGGGACATAATTTGGAATATATGTCTTCTACAAAGCTTTATTTTAGTTTGACATCACCCCTGACGAACCCATCCCTTTTAAACACGATTAGATAGCTCGAGGGTGAGCGGCTGCGTTAGACCTGATTAATAGTCGCCGGCCCCAGTCCAACTTTTATAAATGTTTAATCTGAGACGCACAGAATAAGCGAATAACAACAACTTTTATTTTAAAGCAAAGGCATCTTTCGATTTGTGGTCTGTGCAACAGACGCCAAGTAGAAGGCTTAGTGGGTCGAGCACCCACTGGCCAAATGGGTGTAGAACCTGAGGCTAACAGGTTCAACCCCAAGCAGGGCCTGCTCAGCCTTTCATCGTTGTGAGGTATAAAAAAACACACGAATGTCATCATTAATTGCGTAAGAACCCTAATTATACTCGGAGCAGTAGACAATTTAGTTTGTGGTGTGTACTTTATAAACGGTTAATTAGAACTATCTCTATTAATTTTGAAAATTCTACCCTTCCCTCCCACCCTCCCCCAGACGGGCAGTTTGATTTTTAGGGTGATATTCGGTGCATGCTTTTTCCCGTTGCTCTTTCAAGATATATGTAAGAGAAAAGGGGAGAAGAAAAGTGCAGCGTAGTGAGGGTTTCGTCTGCGCCTGTGTGACAAGTTGCAACTTAGCCCTCAGAGTGGGGTCTTACTTGCATCATTTTCTGCTCTTCTACGTCATTTGAAATGTTCTCTGCAAGTCTGGAAATCTGTCAAAATGTGAAATCGCTTGAGACTTAATGTCGTCCCCAAACACACACAGACATACACTGGAAAAGATAAGGAAGAACCGGAGGAAACATGTCACAGGTGTGGCGGCATACAGCCTATGTGTGCTGAGACAGGGGCGGATGACATCAGAGGCTCCAAAAGGAAACAAGGATGGATTATCAATACCCCAAGTCTGCTCTGTTTCCCTCTCGATTGCTGGCGGTATTGGTGGTGGTATCGCAGATGCGCAGGAAGTCGTTGACTCTCATGGAGTGACATCCGGCTGGCAGCTCAGTATCTCATTGCTCCAGCCTCACCGCCCTATGCCCTCCTTGAGAAGAAGCCAATACTCCTTCAGAGTCGACGGCCTTCATAGCTCCTAAAAACAGGACCTGCTGCAGAATCCGCGCTTCAATATGTCAGAGCCTGGCCTGCAGGGAGAGGCGGTTGTCTCTCAGCATGTGGGGCGCGGGAGGAGGCATTCTTAAACGTAGGCACTGCTCCCAGGCCTGCTAAATATATACCACTTTGCACTGACAGAGATAACTCTGTCTGAACAGGACAGCACAAAAACACAGGAATAAATCTGTGCGAGCAGCTGAGGCCGCGACAACAGCTTACAAACCAAGATAAATGCACGCGCTAAAGGCACCTACAAATGCCGCGTTTGTAGGCTTGCTGCATTTCTTCTCTTAATAGAAGCGCAGCTGCGGGCGATTGTGCGCCTTTGTTAACGTTTTCATGTTAATGGCAGCGCCCATCATGAGCTGCAATTAACATGAAAACTTTAAAAAGGCACACAATCACCCCGCAGTCCAGCTCTATTAAGTAGAAGAAATGCAGCAAGTCTACAAACACAGCGTGTGCTTTTAGGTGATTCTAAAAGCACACGCTGTGTTTGGTGCTGCATTTCTTTCGTTTTCTAGAGTGTTGCTGCGGGCAGATTGTGTGCTTTTGTTTAAAGCATTCATGTTAATCGCAGCTCCTGACGGGCTCTGCAATTAACACCAATACTAAAACAAAAGCAAACAAACAATGAGCCCCACAGTCGCACTCTGGAAAGCAAAAGAAATTTAGCAAGCACTTGCTAAATTCCTCTGCAAGTTTGAAATGCCCGTTTTTCGCGCTGCAGCGGCGGCGCCAATGCTCTCGGGGATGTGTGTGCGCGCCACACACACAGCACTGCGCGCTCGGGGGCACTGATGTGCGCGCGCGCTCAGGCGCGCACGTTCGAGGGAACACTGCACGCAACCCCAAATTGTATTATACATCTAATTTGTTGCCACCACTGCAGAGACTCAGACAGGATGTAGAGCATTGGATGAATCTGCCGCTGTCACTACTAGGAAGGGCGGCACTCTTCAAAATGATGTCGCTGCCTCGATTCCTGTATGTACTTCACATTTCGCCAGACCCGGTTCCCGTGTCCTATTTTGCTGAAATAGAAAGGGCGCAGAGAACGCTGCTTTGAGGCTACAATCTGTCGCGAATCTCAATTTCAAAATTGGCCAGAAATTGGTATGATGGGGGTATTGGATTGCCCAACATCAAAAAGTACTATTGGGCTGCACAACTAACGGCCATCAACCATTGCGTATATCGACCTCCAACTGACCCCGGATATGCAATGGACAGATGGCTATTGCCTGGGAGTAATCATACCCGTGCGCTTTATTCGAAACCCAAGAAAATGAATCTGACAGGTCCCACGAAACATTCGATCCAGGTGTGGCATATGGCACACAAGAGTATGGGTTGGACGCACAAAATAACATTAGCCACCCCATTATGGGAAACGGAACAACTTGGCTCACTCTGGCGAACTAAAGGGCTCGACAAGTGGGATACTATCGGGATAACTAGGGTGGGTGGCCTCTGGAAAAAGGGGGAGGTGGTGTCATTTGAGATGTTAAAACAAGAATATGAGATGGCGGAGACTGAAAGATTCAGGTACTTACAGATACGGCACGCACTGAGGGCAGTGCTCCGGGGGGGGGAGAGACCCCTCCTGAGGCCTACCCCCCTCGAAGATAGGCTCCTGGATGGGTATATGCCTAAAAAAGCAATCTCTCTGACGTACCTAAAACTAGTCAATCATTCACCTGACTCCCTACTACAGCTCCGTGCAAAATGGGAGATTGACTTGGCAGGGCTAGAGGAGGAGGACTGGATAGAGGCACTAGCTTCACCAAAAGAGGTGGCGATTTCCTTGAAACTTAGACTAGTGCAGTTAAAAATATTACATAGAATATATGTCACCGGGCCAATGTTGGTCAGAATAGGATATAGGGAAGACCCTAGTTGCAGGAGGCAGTGCGGTCAGGAAGGTACATTCTTCCATATTATTTGGGAGTGCCCGCACCTGGGTAGATATTGGAGTAAGGTTATCAAATGCATGGGGGAGGTGCTGGGGAAGAGCCTAATACCCGAGTCTAAAAGATGTCTACTGAATGTGTGGGAGCCAACGGATTTGGTGGGTAAAGAGAAAACATGGGTGTCACTGGGTCAGATGGTGGTTAAGAGGAATATAGCTAGGAAGTGGGGAGTAAGAGAGGCCCCAACAGTGCGGGACTGGAAAAAAGACATGGATTGGTGTATGTTTCGGGAGAAGACAGTATATGTATCCAGGGGGTGCCCGAAGAAGTGGGTACAAATATGGAGCAAGAGGAACGATTACAGAGGGAACATTTGTACTCCACCCAGCTTACTAACAGATGCGTCTCAAGAAGATTTAGATTCGTAGCGGCAAAGGTTGATCTGATCAAGAGATATCCTATTGAGAGAAGTTTGATTCAAGTTCCACTACATCATTAATGTGATTTGAAGAATGTATTAAGTGCCATCTGTATTGTTGTTTTATTGCACAATAAAAAGAAATATATATAAAAAAATAAAAAAGAGTACAGAGACATTGTGACGGAGGCAGTCAGGGCCAAATACAGGGCGACTTTACAACGAGTTTTTACAACGAGTTTACAAGGTCAGGGAAAAAGCGGGTAAGCTCCTTGACTGACTGGATAGAAAGGAATGGGCGAGCCGATGGGAATTTAAAATTCATTCCGGGGAGGGGTAATGTGAAACCGAAAGATTAGCAATAGCTGAATCTTTTGCCTCCTACTAACAACTTCACTCCCCATCTCAGTCCGCGACAGCCAAGGAATCCTTTGAATTGTTAACAGACTTAGCTCTTCCCTTCCTCACGGAGGATGACAATACCCTCATGGAGGGCGATATCATAGAAGAAGAAATAGTTCATTCAATTCACAAACTGAACTCCGGGAAGGCAGTCGGTCCTAATGGAATACCCATCGAACTCTACAAACTCACAACTCAGAAACATGTCCTGTACTTATGAGAGATGTTCAGGGAGAGCAGGAATCTCCCGAGAGACCAACGGATGCCTACCAGAGTAGTCGTACATAAGGAGGGCAAACAACCAAACTAATGCGTGTCATTCAGACGATATTGCTCCTCAACGCTGAGGTCAAGATTCTGGCCAAGCTCTTGGCCTCCCAGTTAATACAGGTTATTGGCAGGCCGATCCACCTGGATCAATCTGGCTTTATGCTGGGCCGCAGTACTGCGCTCAATCTGAGGAGATTGCATGGGATACTGAGTTGGGCGCGCCAAATCCGTCAGGATGCCATAGTCCTCTCACTGGATGCCTGCATGGCCTTTGACACTGTTGAGTGGCCATACCTCTTTGAAGTGCTGATTTGGCCCCAAGTTCTTAGGGTGGGTCCGGCTCTTATGCACTGGGCCTGTTGCCCAGGTTGCGGTTATTGGGGGGGCTTCCCGGGTCTTTGGCTTGCAGCGTAGTACCTGACAGGGTTGCCCGCTCTCCCCTCTCCTCTTTGCCCTAATGCTGGAGCCGCTGGATGCCTGGATCCGGATGGATCCCCTGCTTCGAAGACTGCTGAACTGATCAGTGGGAAGACAGAATTTCCCTCTATGCTGATGGCGTCCTGCTGTATGTGGCAAATCCCAAGTTCTCCTTAGGTAGAATAATGAATATGCTCACCCTCTTTGGCCGCTACTCGGGATTCGTGATTAATTAGATGAAATCGCTAATATACGTTTTACATAGTCCAGCGCCCCCGTTGCCTCAGGAGTGTGAGGTCCGTGTGGTCACCGAGGGTTTCAAATATCTCAGGATATTCGTTACTGCTGAACTGGACCTCTTCTATGATAGGAATCTCTTGCCACCCTTAGAGAGATTAAAGAGCGATGTACAGCACTGGAGATCCCTACCTCTGTCATTGCTCGGCAGAGCAGTGCTCTTTAAGATGATGGCTCTGCCCCGCTTCATATATGCACTGCACAATACCCCATACCCTGTCCCGGTGGTCTTCTTCAAGGCTATAGATTCCACACTTTGTACGCTGCTGTGGGAAGGTGGGGGACAGCACACAAAGCGCTTAATAAGCTCATAAGGGAATGGTACGATGGTGGAATAGCATTACCTGACATCCAAAAGTACTATTGGACACCCCAATTCGCGACCATCAATCAGTGGGAACACCGTCCGGCAGATGAGCCGGCGCTTCACATGGACCGCTTATCCTTACAACCAGGGGGGTACTTGCATGCCCTGTACTCTACTTCACGACCCTCTAAGCTTCAGGGCCCCACAGCTGTTACCGTCACACTCTGACACATCGCACTGGCAGCGCTGGGATGGAAGGGTAGGTTAACCCAGTCCACACCCCTGTGGTATTCTGAGGCGTTGGTTATCCTGGCAAAACTACTGGGGTTTGACAAGTGGAACCTTATCTGGCTATCTAAGGTGGGTGATCTCTGGTCTCAGGTAGCAGTTATCTTGTTTGCTGACTTGCAGCGAGACTAACAACTGGCCCCCTTCGGAAATATAACGTTACTTACAGGTTAGACATGCTCTCCAGACCGCGCTTCCCAGGGGTGAGGAACTGCCTGACTCCTCCCCACTGGAGGATAGACTACTGATGACCATATGTTATGTAAGGCAACGTCCCTCACATATCGCAAGCGGATTAATAACCCCCCAGATACCCTCATACAGTTGTGTGCTAAATGGGCCTTGGATTTGGGTGGAATAGAGGATGATGAGGGGCCTGAAGATCTAACCTCCACGAAGGAAGTAGCGCTCAAGACCGGGTTCCGCTTGGTGCAGCTCAAAATACTGAATAGATCTTACTTTTCCTGTACCAAGTTAGTAAAAATGGGTAGAGCAATGGATGAGAGCTGCTGCAGCAATGTGGTCAGAGAGGCACCTTTTTCCATATTGTATGGGAATGCCCTGATGTGCACTGCTATGGGGAAGCAGTAGTGAACTGCATGAACACCTTGTGTGGCAGTGCTATGCCTCTAACAGCTAAATGGTGCTTGCTCAATATCTGGGACGCCACTGGCCTAAACTGCATGGACTGGACCTGGATGACACTGGGTCTGGCAGCAGCCTAGCATAATATTGCCCGTCATTGGGGGACGGAAATGGCGCCATGTCTGAGGGACTGGATGAAAGACATGGACTGGTGCATGGTGGCTGAGAAAGTGGTGTATGAGAACAGAGGCTGTCCTAATAAATGGGGGGAAAATTGGGGTAAGTGGATTGAGTGCAGTGGGGGCCTGTGCGACTTCATTTAGTTGGAGAGTGAGACTAGACCTAACCATTAAATATGTATTGCCAAATTTCTACTGTTGAGGCTGGGTGGGAGAGGGTGGGAATGTATCCAGTGTGTATTGCAAATATTGGATGTATACCTATTTAAAACAACAATGCGATGTGGTGTATTAACTGGTTTTTCTTGCCTAAATAAAAAGATCTTTAAAAAAAAAAAAATTTTGCAGTAAGGCTCCATCATGTTGCTGGAGCCCTGCGCCAAATTGCGAAAAACATTCACAGGAACTATTGTGATGGCCGTTCCTGGCAATGCTTTAGAAATGACCGTCAGCTTTGCAGTCATATCTAAAGTTAGTGGGTGGCCTCTCCGTCAGGGTGATGGAGTAATTTACTCCATTGCCCTGTGGGAGAAACAGGTCTCCTGCCGAAATATAAATCAGGTCCTTAGTGATCTAAGTCCCAATCAACCACAGGAGTATAATTCTATGGCCCGAGGACTTCAGGGGAGGCACTTACAGTCTCATAGGATGTCAGTCAGAGGCCAACAACAGGGTCCAGTCCAGGTCCAGTTGCCACTGGTCAGCTGGGCAGTTGCAAGAAAGGCCTCTTGTAGCTTGTTGTCTGCCTGTAACCATACAGGAAGTCAGTCAACTGCTCCTTGGAGTTCACTGCTTTTTCCTGGATACAAGAAGGAGTTGGTCCATTCATTCAGGGCTCCTCTCAGGTTACCAACAGCAGGTCCAGACATCTTCTGATCTTGCACACGTTCAGAGAGTGTTCTTAAGTGTGTGCTTGGAGGTGCCACATTTATGCCTAGAACCAGCTTGTGGGTGTGAGTGACTGCTGGGTACACCCTCACCAATGGGGTAAAAGTTCCAGTGGCCAACCCTACCCACATTTCCAGTATATCCTGTTTGCCTTAGTTAAAACTGGCCCAAAATGCCATGTATCAGAGCATTTTCAAGATGATGAAAATCTTCCACCACACTAAATTTAAGGTCTAAGGGCTGGGTTGCGGGCTGGGGAGGGGGATGTGGGGGGGTGCTATGGTATCCAGTTTGAAATAGACACTGTACCCACAACAAATCCAGAGACAGAATTCTGGTAGCACAAAAGGAGAGTCCAACAGCAACCAGACAGGGAATCCACAAGAACTGTCTTGGCATCCTGTTCTCTCTATTTCAAGTGTGCCCAATGTGTTACATGTGGTTCAACAGGCCTGTGAAGCAGGATTTGACAGTGTTGTGTCACAGGATGCTTACAGCCCCACTCTGAATATTCAGTGGAGTTAGAGTAATCATCTCTGCCAATTCAGGACAGCCTATTGTTTGCTACTGGGGGACGTTTAACACCAATTTTACACTTATTTAAGGCTGAGCACAGGCTGAGAGCTGGCAGAGGCTTATGCTAATTAGCCTTCTGACGGTTCAGGCATGTAAAGGGTAATTTTATAAAAGTTACTTTCCTGAATATTTATTCAAATCTGACTTCACCACTGAATTCGAAATTTCAATGACTATTAAAAATAGTTGTTTAATTATTTTTCTTGCTGTTCTCAGGGTTATCAGTAGTTGTATTTTAACTGTATGCTAGTTTTCTACACAGGACAGCTAGACCAGCCACAGTGAATATAAAACCTTATAGAGATATGGTAACCTTAATTTTCCACATGTCCCACTTTTAAATACCACGCACCCCACCTTGTGAGCTGCAACACCTACACAGAGGTGGCTTATTAATATTAAAAAGGAAGGTTTTCTCCTATCAAAAAGAGTTATTTTGACATGTCACAATCTAGGTTTTACACTGCAGTAGTAAGGCTACATAGGATTCGCCTGGAGTCATGTTTTCCCTGCCACTGTGGTGGATGGCACAATAGATGCTTCAGTCCACAAGTGGCATTTAACTTCCAGGTCTTGGGTGCATTTTCTCCTCCATATGCTAGGGACTTATATGCAAGTTAAATGTACCAAATGTGACAATCAAGAGTAAGCTATTTCAATCATTTCTAAAGGGGGAGCACATGCACTTTACTGGTGGATAGCAGTGCTCAAAGTTTTAAAGCCAGATAATCAGATAGTTCAAAAATCTGGGGGACTTCACCCAAAGATGGTCATCATTTCTTACACTGTGTTTCTTAAGGATTTATATTGAGAAAGGCAATAAATATACTGACGGAAAGTTGCTTACATTGCATTGGTTGGTGTTGGCCTTTTTTCAATAAGGACACAACCAAAGTTATTTTCCACTCATCTGGTACTACAGCATTGCCCAAAGATCTGCTACAAAATTCCACCAACAACTTAGCCAAGCAGATGATACATCTTTACAGATACCGGTGGAATAGGATCCAGCGGAGAGCATGCAGAGATTGAACTGGCTAATTCCATGAACACTTAACAGCTCAAAGTGTGAAAATGAATGGCATTCAGTTGTGATACATAAACCGGTCTCAGTTCCACAGCTTGACAGCCAATCCATGATTACTGGGGACATAGATGATTGTGCAAAGTTACCACAATTTGTGAACATTTTTTCCATGAAGAAAGTTGGAAAATATATCATATAGTAGCTGTGTATGCTCAAAGGACTGCTTCGTACAGAGAGGAGAAGACAAAGACCCTTACTATCGAGAAGATCTCTTTGGATGGATTGCATGCTACCAGGATTTTGTTAGCAAAGAAATCTGCCATAGTGGATAAACCCAACTTTTTATAACCCTTAAAGGCAGACTTCATTTCAAGTTTGGACTCAGCGGTGTCATATGTAGGCCAAATTCTTTCAAGCTTTTAACAGCCAGTTTTGGCCTCTTTCAGGGAAGGGGTATACCACGGAGCAGAAGGACAAGTGTGATTATGATATGAACTCTTGAAAGGGAGAACAATATCTATTGCAGCATTAACCCATTCAAGTTAAGTCATGTATTCAGAGCTTACTGAGCAGGCATCTCACACCCTTTACGCAGAGCCGAGACTATCAGCGAGCTTGTTGATTGGCAATTTCACTTATGGACATACAAAATAAAGTTCTGTATTAATTGACTTAAAATAACAGGCTTTTCTTTGCCCTTTGATCTTAAAATCGAATAAAAAATGCTCTGTCCACACCTGAGGGCCACCGGGGCAAATATTTGGCCCAGCATACACCATCCTTATGGGTGAGCTCTGCAAACTCCTGAGTAAGTGCCGCAAGAGTGCTAATGAGATGCATGGCCTGTTTTTTTGTGCTTCTCCGCCCATATGGTGAAATCTCCTCATATAAGGAAGGTAGAGTGGGACACTAGTAACAACATCAGATAGTCAGGAACATGATCAGTGATATTGGAAGGAATTTGCGGTGGATGACAGCATAATATGCCAACTGTAGAAGCTGAAGCAAAGATAACAATAGAGAGGCCCAAAAATTCAGCAGAAGTAAAAGGTCTCAGATTTAACTCTTCTACCTTCAGGCCTTCTTTAAAGATTATAGCTAGCCTTCTGCCTCTACAGTTAGGATGGGTAGTTGACAGATCTTGTAACACTCTGGACAGGCAGTTGTCAAATCAGGCGCTGAATCTTCTGAGATCCAAGTTTCACTAATAAAGAGCATATACATAATTCCTGTGGTAAGTACATCATGGCTGTATGACGGAACCCTGCATGCATTTACCCCGCATACCTTTACAGCGCAGTCACTACCCCGACTGCGATATTACCATGCATTACTTTACCACACAAGTCCTTACAATGACTTGCATTAGGGGGACGCTGGACTTTGGAATGGTATAAATGACTATTCCAACTCCAGTCTACACAACAGTAGGGAAGGTGTTGGACTTAAAATCCAACAACAGTCCAACAACGCGCCCCTAAAGCAAGTGGTTGTAACGACTTGTGGGGTAAAGGAACATGTGGTAACTTTGCAGTCGGGGTAGTGACTGCATTGTAAAGGCAGGTCGTTGTTCTGACTGCGGGGTAAAGAATGTTTCCCGTACATCATTGATATCTAATGCATGTTTTACCTGGGAATGAGCATTAATTAAGGCAAAGTCCAAATCAGCTCTGTGTACACACAGTAAGCAGAGCAGTCGTAACACAAGGGCACGCCTGGCAGTTGCCCGGGCGCCCCACAAGCATAGGGGCCCCATGCATACCAGTATTTAACACAAATTTTCCGTAAAACATTTTTATTCCTGTGTGTGCTGGTGTAGGCAGGGCCCAGTGCACTGCTTTGCCCGGGGGCCTATAATGCTGTTAAGACGTCCTTGACAGTAAGGGGAAGTCAGACTGACCCAATTCGTTAGGTGTGGCCACCATAGTTTTCACATCGAGCTGTTAGGACGCTTCTAAAGTTTGCTGTGACCCCCCAGAGCAGAAAATGCAAAGGAGCCAAACCAGCCCTGTCATATCAGTATTAGGTTCTTCTTCGAGTGGACATCCACCCTTATATACCTAAATCAGATATTGAGCTACCGCCGTCTGATAGTGAGGCAACATGGCTGGTGCTGAGCGTGGCCAGAGTACAGATGGGTGCAGACAGGCTCGCCTTCGGTGCGCTCCTGGCGCAACCACAAAGAAGGAAGCCTTAAGTAGGTGAGCTCTTGCCTGTACATAAACTAGACTGCAAACCAAGAAGGCGACTTGGCTCAGTCTAGCATGAGAGGAGTTAAAATGGTGTCAGGATGACGTGTACTGAGCCTAGCCAGAGAGTTCTCCAGGGAAGCGCTAGCCTCACCTATGCATATTTCACCTCCCACCACTCCTTCAACAAAGTCCATCAACTGCCAGTGAAGTAAAATACAGTAATATGATCCGCCCCCGACATGCTGCTAAACTAGTCCCAATGCATAAAAAGATCAAGATTCATAGATGGACCACAAATAAATGTACGATTTGAAAACTAATTTGTCAGAAACAAGGAGTCACCTAAAGTGATAGTAAGTAGTGCAAAGTCTTAAAAATGTGTGGAATAATGGCAATTACACTTATACCCATTCCATCATTGTGAATAATGTCCCGGCACCATGTGCACTGCCCATTTCATTATATTCTCTGTTCTTGCACTGCATGAATCAATCAATCAGATCGTATTTGCAGAGAGCTTCTTGTCACCCTGGAGGGGCTCCAGGCCTTTGCTATATGAGCCATCTGCATAACATTGTGCGCAATACACTGCCCTGTGCACTGCATGCTCTCCACTTATACTGTGTACACCTGCCATCCACCATGTGTGTCTGTTGTCCCCTGCACTACACTGTGTATACTTCCCAGACAATCAGTGGCCATGTGCTGTAATTTGCAGGGGCGCCTCCCCGCTATGGCGGACGAGCGTCACCCCACTGCTGCTACCCAGCAGAGGCAACAGTGAAAAAGAAAATGATAGTAAAATAATTTTATTATCATTTTCTTTTTTACGTGTTGCCTCTGCTGGGTAGCCGAGTCGCTGGGTGGGGCTGGGCCATCCTCCGGAGCTTCAGGAGGAGGAGTTGTGGGCACTACTAAGGGGCATATTCACAAGGAGCTATCGCCGAATTAACGGCACTTTATCGCAGCCAAAGTCGTGATAAATTTACCTCCCCATTCACAAGCCGGTGTTAACAGCCCACAGCACCAGTTTACCCGCGATAGCAGCCGCAAAAAACATCGCCACAGAGGACCCCCGTAAATATCGCTAATGAGATGCAGAGTAGGCGTTCCCGTGCCAAAAGCCGAGACAACATCACACCTCAACATTCACAATGACCAGCCACATCGGCGATAAGAACACAAAACAGGCAATAAGGCGCGTTAGCACCAGGAAATTTACACCTGCTCTGACCTGGTGTAAAGTCGGATGGTAGCCAGCACCACAAAAGGGAGCACAGCCCAGGGCCACATCCGAAGGGCAACAGATGCCATGGAGCCACTCATCATGCGGCACGGACACCCAAGAGGGCCACAACACCCACCGCCACCACCCCAGGACCCCAACCCACACCCGGAACACCGCCCCCCCCCCCGGACCACCACAGACGCAGCGCAGACAAAGACAGTGGACCCCCAGGAAACGTACCAGCCGCACAGACCCAACATCTGACAATGTCACCGGCCACTACAGGCTGAAAGGGACAACCATCCTACGCATCCTGACCATCATCGCCTAACAGGCGTACGGCACCAACACAGCGGACTACCAACATCCCACCCCACACAAAGCTGCTGGCCTGGCTGCACCTGTTGGCCCCTGGTACCCCCCAAACAACACCCGCCAGAGTCTGAGGAGTCACACAGCCAGCCACATCCAAGTCCCCCACACCTGTCCTGGACATCATCATCACCCTGGTACCCCAGTCCCCATACGTCCAACACAATGCGCAGGATCCGCTGGAGACCAAGCAAGGACCATACGCCATAGCAGGATGCACGCACGTGTTGGGGGCAATCCACAGCACACATGTACTACCTGTGCCCCCTGGTGACACAGCACACAATCACCTCAACAGGAAGCACACGTCTCACATCAATGTGCAGGCAACAACAGAACACCATGGAACCTCCAACAATGTCGCCTTCAAATACACAGCCAGTGTGCATGATACCTTCATCCTCCGACAGTCCATCATCAACCAGCGTTCCCAGGATGGCAACAAGGGAAATGCACACCCCCTTGGCAAGTTCGAAATGAACACCCCACACACATCAACTCCACAACCATGCAACTCACAATTCTGGCAATGCACACGTCACAAAATCACAACCAACATGCAAAACAACATGACCACCCACCAGACACGACAGAACAACTTACAATGGTAACCTGGGCAAGCCCTGAACATGAGCCATCAACGGCATGGCACCTCAGCCACATAATAGCCGAATGTGGGGAGAGGTGGCAACCAGGCATGTGTGAAGGATGCAGTAGAACCATGATCGGGAAAGCACACAATGCCAAGAGTGGTGGAGATGTGCTGGACAGACCGCAGTATGCAGAAAACACCCATATCCATGGCGACATACACCTCTGGCGTACGGAGTGCAGTGGACAGTGGATGCAACCATATCTCCCCAGCCAGTGGGGGACCTCGCGGAAATGTTGCCTGTGACGCCACCCCTTAAGCGTCACCGGAGTGGGATGGCCCGGCGTAGGCCACGCCAGCATAGGGGTGTGAATAAAAAGCACGTAGGCCTGGGCGTGGTCCTCTCCCGGAAAGCCCCATGTCTCTGCCAGGGCGGCGCCTCCCACCCCACCACGAGGCCGATGCCGTCCTCATGAGCGGAGTTGCCTGCGATGCTGTGCGCCTGCCGGACCCCGGCACCCTGGACCATGAACCCGTCAGGCCCGCCCCTGCGCAGCCAGGCCACACTGATCACCTGCTGACACCGGCGTGTGTCAAGGAGGGCCCACCACATGCCGGCGCAAGCTCCGAGCCCGAGGCCCGCGACCTTGTTAGCCACCTCAGACCATCACGGCCTCCACGACACAGTCCCGCTTTAGTCCTTTCTCGTTGACGTACTCTACTGCCGCCTTCGGCCTACTCTTCGGACCAGTAGGTCCCATATGTGAAACTGTGTCCTGAGTCATGAATGGCAGTGACCCCAAATCCGGGCCAGCGGCCACAGCACCAGACCCCCCGATCAGTGAGGCATAGTTCCATATGGGCATCTTGCGGCACGTGGTGCCACTAACCCTGTTCAACGCCAGCCGGCTACACGTGGTGCCACTAACCCTGTTCAACGCCAGCCGGATACACGTGGTGCCACTAACCCTGTTCAACGCCAGCCGGCTACACGGTGTGCCACTAACCCTGTTCAACGCCAGCCGGCTACACGTGGTGCCACTGAACCTGAACAACGCAGGCCGGTGGGGCCATCCAACCTATGCCGGCGACACTAGGTGAATGGGCCGTGCTGACCGCTGCCTCAGGCCTACACCAAGGTCAGGTAGGTCACACATTTGGAACTGAGTCTTGATTACACCATGGCAGTGAACATCATTTAAGGCAGAGAACAATTCACTATACTCCCTTCGATGTGGTGCCAACAAGTCTGTGCATGGCATCACAGCCACACGTGTCTGTGGGCCTACGCGGACCACTGCCCTCGGCCTACGCTCGCTGCGCACGAGTGGGATCACAGATTTGGAACTGAACATCGGTAATTCAAAAGGCAGAATACATATCATCGCATGCACGGAGAGGCGTGAGAGGATGACGCGTTGCAGTCCAGAGGGAACAGGATCATCGTTACGGAGGTGATCGAACACTACAGACAACTGCCCTTGTGTCACTAACTCTGTGCCTCGCGAGCCAACGACACGTGGCTGTGGGCCACTGCTGACCGCTGCCTCCGGCCTACACTGCGGTCCAGTGGGTCACAGTCCTGATTTGTAATGGTGGAGTTCATATCAGTGTACCGGCATCATTGCAGACTGCATCCCCTCACAGCACCTGTGCCACTAAGTCTGTTCCCCGACATTCATGGACACTCACTGGTCGTACATTGGTGGCGTTTGAGTCTATGGACTAGGGGCTAGTTTTCAGCCTCATGTAGCTGATACCGGGTTGTTGGTGAGGACGAGGGTTGCGCTTTCCACTCCTCCATTTGCTGCTTCCAGATAACATCAGACCTTCCGCATCATGCCCTGGAGGACACCTTCCACTGTCCCCCGCAACCCTCCGCAACATACACCTCAGACATTGATGGGGACCCGCTCAGGTCGCATGGCCCATCTGACTGCACCGCAAGTCACCGTCCCGTGGCTGGGTGCCTGTGCCGGCCGCAGTGCATCCGGGGCCAGTGACTCTGTGCTTGTCAGGTCTGGGACCCCTTCTTCTGAGACATTGGATGGCCTCTGAAGCGATGGTCTTGGGGTCATCAAAGCCATGTGTCTGTGGCCCTGCACTGTCCGCAGCCTCCGGCCTCAACTGCGGGCCACCAGGGCCCACACATAGCATCGAGTCCTGACCGGCCCGGACGTCGCATCACCGCAGGAGGCATACGCCACCACCGCAAGCACCACCTCCAACCGCCATCTGCCAGAGTCGAAACTGTGGTCCTGACAGACCTACGGAGTTGCTCAGACCTGTCGTGGATGGCATCATCGGCCTGATACCCTGCTCAGCACTCCAGGTGCCAGTGACTCATGCACCGCAAGCCATTGTCCGTTACTGATTGAGTTGTGTGCTGTGTAGAGGTTGCGCAGCAATGTCACCTCAAACAGTGTGGGAGCCCTGGTACGTTGATGGGGGAGATGATGCAGGTCTGACACACCCCACTGCACCTGCATCAGGAGTATATATCGAAGGGACACAATCCGAGACTTTTTCTTCAATTAAGCGCGCTCATCTCTAGTGCCCCAACCCCAGTGCACTGCAACTCACGGACACTTCTGTTTGCATGTTGGCTGTTCTCTGGACTTTCTCCGGCTCACTCCATGTTGCTCAGCTGTTGACTCTGTTATGCATGTGTTTTCTGTTTCCGTTGCACTGGTGTCCAATGTTCAAGTTGTTGCCAGCACCAAGCATTCCGTGCGGACTGGCTTACATTCACCCCACACACATCCAGCACAGGCGTCACTGTACATGTGGCCCTGCCAATAAAGGGGCCGGGCGCACGTGCCTGTGGCCAGTTCAACATGATATATGCGTGTGTCCCTGTGGTCTTGTTGTATGCATGAGGGCCCTAGAACATTACATTGTGCTGTGTACATCGGATGCAGACATGTCACCGCAGGCAGCGGGTTGTAGCTTGGACATGTAGCTTTGTCGTCACTCACTCAATTCGTAAGGGGAGTGGCCGGGGCCGTCGTACGCAGAGCCAACATGGATGTGTGACTGCTATTTGCGCATCCCTGGGCGTGGTTCTGTACTGTGAATGTGCATCTGCATGTGTCTCTATGGCAGTGTGGGTCTCCTTTGTGGGGTGTGGGTGGTCCCTGAAGGGTGATAGACACCTACGTATGTGTTCTAGTTCACATTCCAGGTGTTCAGCCCCCACCCAGGCCTGTTGGGCCACCTCCTTTTGGCGTTCTGACACCTGGCATTGGGGTGCCATGTGTGGGTGGGTGAAGTGTCGTGAGCCAGCTGTGCTTGCGTGTGCTTCCTGCTGTGTGGTCCGTTGCAGGCTCTGTGTTCTCCTCTGAGTAGCTCGGCTGCCCGGGTCCTGGTGGTGGGTTGCGTGGGATATCCATGGGCTGTTGTAGGGCGTCGGTGTCGAGGGTGTGGTGGTCCTCTCCGGCATCACAGATGTGTTGTCTTCTGTGCTCTGCTGGAGGTGTTGTGTGCCCCTCTGCAATGTGCAGGGGAGATGCATGTTAACATTGTGTTGCAATGTATGTTGGCGCATTGTTCTGGTTTACATGCAGACTGTCTGGCAATGTACATTGTGACTTATAGGAGGTGCTGGATTCTTCTGCGGGACAGTGTACATTTGGACTACATGACGGATGTGAGGTCGTACGCGTACATTTCCATTTCACACTTTCCAGCTCTGTCAGGTGTAGTAGGCATGTTTCTGGGCATGTGCGGAGCCAGTTGTGTCCTCTGTTCTGCAGTGTCGGCTATGCGCATTGTACCACATTATCATCGATGTGGGTGTGCTGTTCTTGCTATGTGTGTGTGCTGCAGTGTGCCAAGGGGATCTGGGACATGATCCTGGATAATTGTGGGTGCGCAGTGTGCTACACCTCGTTGTGCATGTGTGCCATTGTGCCCATCTCCCCCGTCCCCCAGCCCCTGTTCATTCCACTCCCTGTTGATGTTGTGTCAGGTCCTCTCGAGCTGTGTCCGTACTCCCTACTCCTTGCACCGTCTACACACTGATGACTGTGGCCTGGGTTTCCTCCAGCTCCTCCTGTGGCGCAGGACTGCCACCTCCTGTCGCCGTTGCTGCCTTCCTGTTGGCAGCGGGTTTGTACCTGGTTTAGGTTGTCACGTCCTGCCGGCGCCTCTTGGCCTCCTGGATTGGCCTCCTGGGCACTCCGACTGCATTCCAGGTGGTCTGCTTGTGGGTCAGTTGCTGGTAGTGTTCTGTGACTCCGTGGCGCTGGTCTTGTTTTCCTGCGGACTGCACCCTGTCTTCCTCTCCCTTTTCTCCTTGGCCTTCCCCGACCCAGTTGTTCCTTGCTGGTGGTCTGTGGGGGTTGTGGGGTTCGCGTTGACCTCTGCTCTGGGTCAGGGTGCATCCATGTTGCTACGTGCTTTGGCTTGTTTCTGGTGTGTTGTTTCTGTGGTTTTTATGATGCATTTTCCCGCCAGACGCGTGGGATTTGCAGGCCTGTGGCTGCTTTTTGCTACTTTTTGTACCGCGATTGGCCTCATCGCATGATTTCTCGCGTTTGCGTTTCGCATTTTTTTGGCGTGGCGTTGATTTTCATGCTGACATTTGCCGCGTTTTCTGGTGACTATCGCATGCTACCGCCTTGTTGTGAATTCCACGTTGACACAGGGTTATTTTCCCGCGATAGGCTGCGATATTGAAAGGTGCGTTACGCTACTCTTGCGGTAGTTATCGCACGTTCTTGTGAAAATACCCCTAAGTGCGCTTGACGGTTTGGCCGGCCAAACCGTCAAGTGCACTCAGCATTTCTCCACCCGGCTGTGTTGCACAGCCGGGTGGAGAAAAGCCACAGGCTCCCAGTCCCTGTCTGAGCTCCGAACCACGGTGCTCATATCAATCCCAGTGCTTCTCTCATGCTGGGAATAGTATTTCCAGCTTGAGAGAAGCGCTGGGATTGGCATCAGGGAGCCTGCGCAGTGTACACCAGTACTAGGATCGCGAGAGGAGGAAGACGGAGCGGACACAGCGTCAGGTAAGTCAGGTTTTTTATATATTTTTTTTATGTGTTTATGTTTCCCCCTCCCCTTGCCGCCCTACCTAATAGCATTGAGAGCAGCCACCACTGGTCATTTGTCCGTACACTATCCTTCCACTGCAAGAACGCACCTCTTCCTACTCCTGTACTTCTTCCTACATGCTCTTTCTTTGACCTATATGCACTTTCTTTCAGTGCACATCCACTAGGTGCATTGTACGTGCTGCATTATTGGTATTGTTTCAGCTGTGCTTACTCATTGGCAAACACTGCCCTTGATTTTCTCAGTCCCTTACAAAAGCTGTCTCCTGTACTGTGCACACTCACAGTTTACACCACAGTGCTTCCTGCACTGCAAACATTTTCACTTGCAATGCATGCTGAGCTGCTTAGTGCACAGGTGATGGTTTCCAAACTTTGAATCCGTACTTCATGTAACCCAGCAACTGTGCAGCAAACCTCCCTCCAAACCTCTCTGCGCTCCATTCAGTAACCTTTTTAGCACAATTAAAGACATCATTCCCCCACTTATGCTCAACTCCAGCTACTTCAACCTCCATGGTGACCTCAATTTCCACCTGCAATGCCAAATCGACTCGAACACCAACAACTTCCTGGAAAACCTGACCACACTCGAACTCACCAAACATATGAAAGACCCCACCCACACTGCCAGACATCTCCTAGACCCTATCTTCTTCAACGTCTCCGATATCAAGGTGCACAAGCCCAACCCCCTCCCCCTCACCAGGACTGAGCAATCCCTCATCCTATTCGATCTACACCTTACTCACCAACAAAGAACCGCTCCCACCAAAACCAGCAACGCAACTAGAACACAATCTCCAAGGAAACTTGCACCACAGAACTCCAGACCCACCACCTGAAGCACCAAGGAGACCTCTCGCGATCCATTGTCAACTTCAACAACTGGATCATCTCCTGTGCGGACACCTTGGCTCTACACAAAACCACTACCACCTCTCGGACCACACCTCAAGCAAGTTGGTATACAATGACTTGCGTCTCACTAATCGCCACACCAAAAAAAGGAGCACCAATGGATACTCACCCACAACAACAAAGACACACAGACCTACAAATCAGCCCTCCGACACTTCTCAGAGTAACTAAGACGAATACCAGGACTGCGTAATCTTGATTCCACCTCATGCCTCATTCATCCACCACCAGACAAAAAGGGTTGGAAGGACGCTAGTGGCAAATTACCTCAAACAGCACAGCAGGTACACATTTGACCCTGTCTGCCCTGTGGGCCCCAAGAATGGGGTCTGACATGTACAGGCAGCTTCAGTTGTTTGATGTTGGAAGACCTATATTGTTACTTTTGGTCAAGCAATTGCACATTTTTAATTGGTATTCATCTCCATTTCTTATACTTGCTTCTTATTCAATGACTTTCCTTCCTTTTCTTGTGTTTTTCCCTCTCCTGGAGATTAGCTGTTTTATAGTGTTGCTGATTGGATGAGTTGTATCCTTCCGCTGCTTACTGCTCCATAGAAGTTCCTGTGTTTTCCTGTTCTCTAACCCATGTGCTGCTTCCCCCTCACATCTCCTCCCTCAACTTGTCCATTGCTTCCTCTACTTTCCCGCTCAGAGAACCACACTTTTTCGAATTGCTAGTGCCGTCCCTTGCTCATCCATTGCCCGGCTGCCCCACCCCCACTAGTCCTCACATTTAAAACATTAATCTTTTTGCTCTTTTTCAGAGCGCATTGGCTGCTGCAATTTGCTATGATCCACCTCTTCACTAAAGTGCTCTTATGTGGCAGTGCACTTTTTTTTAACTTACCACTCCAAGATGGGTGTCCGCCAAATTGGAATGGTAAATTAAAAGTAAAATAAGAAATGGCAGCCACAATACCAGAATCTGAGTGTGTGCATGCATGGTGATGTATGCATACGTCATTACCCAGTGGTGGTTGATTTAGAGATTTTTTTGTTTTTGATAATACTGTTCAGCATTGTCAACAAGCATTTTTTTTTTTTTTTGCTGGTTCTGTTGATAACCAGCAACAAGCACTGGCGAAGTCAACAGGTTGGAAAATGCCCTTTAAAAGCTATACCTCTTTGCTTTGCCAGTGGTTTAGATGTGATGCCCTTTCACTGACAATTTTTATTTGTTATTTCTAACTTTGTTTTTTTAATAACAAATTTTATTGATTTTAAACCTTACAATGGGCCCAAAGATCGTAAAGCGATACATCATAAATGAGGATTACCGACGTACGTATAGCATTCTTGTAGCATCCTTATACAATCTATTGCAAGGCTGATAACCTTAGAAAACATTAAAAAGGAAAAAAGAAAAGAGAACAAAATAATAACCAACTCTAACATTGTCTCATCTCAGCTTTTACCAATAAGCAGGACCCACACAACACATTTATTTCTATGGGTGAAATTGCGTCTCTACAGCTTCTACATGAATGATTGAATCCCTTTAGCTAATTGACTCTCTGCAACTTCATGTGTTTTCAGGGGGATGTTTCTGTAGGTGGCCCATCTTGCCCAAATTTTGGTGTGTTTCTGTGGATATCCACGGGCGATAAAAACCGGGAGCTGCAACTCCATAATGAAGTCAAATCCTATCTCCCATTGTGAGACCCGTGGAGGAGTCTCTGCCTTCCACTGCCTGGCAATATCCCGCTTAGTGACTGTAAGACCTAAAAATAGGAGGCGTCTTTTGTACCTTTTGCCCCTATGCCATCTGTACTATGTAAGAGTGTTAATTTCGGAGATCTCGGAATGTCCCACCCCAGTACTTCCGACAAGCATGTGAGTACCCCTCTCCTAAACCGGTCAATGGCCAGGCAGGACCAAATTTTGTGGATGAAGGTGCCTTCTTCCGACTGGCATCGGAGACAAAGTGGGGAAGCAATCAATCCCGCCCTCCATAATCAGTGCCGGGTATAATACACTCTGTGTAAGTATTTAAATTGAATTAGGCGAAGTCGAGAAGAGACTGCGGCCTCACGTGGTGACTGTAGTGCTTCCGCCCAGTAGTTCTCGTCGATTGGTCCTACATCAGCATCCCAAGCAGCCCTGAGAGCATCCAAGGTTGTTGGGCTATTAGTAACTAGGGTTTGGTAGATCTTAGATATCCTATGGTCTTCAAGATCCCCCATGAGGAACTTGCCCTCAAGGGGGCTGAATTCTGGGAGGGAAGTCAGATCTTTAACATATGGGAGAAGAGCATGTCGCAATTGTAGAAACCGGTAAAATTGGGTTTGCGGCATGTGGAATTCTTTTTGAAGGTCTCCAAATGATTTGAGGACCGTGCCCTTCATGACATCCCCTAATGTTGAAATGCCTATGCTGTCCCAGCCACCAAAGCCTTTTAAGTCGACCAAGTGAGCGAGTAGGCGATTCCGCCACAATGGGGTTGCCCGCGTTAGGTGTTCCCACCATCCAATTCTACGGAGAGTTTGTCTCCATGCCAGGATCACCACGCGTGCTGCGGGGGGAAGTCCTTGGGGGTCAGCCCAATTGTATAGGAGCGAGAGAACGGTGGGGTCCCCCATCATCCATTGCTCGAGTCGGTAGGCCGGGTCGTCTCTGGACCCATACCACCATTCATTCAAGACCTGCAATTGTGCTGCGGTGTGATATGTTTGTATGTTCGCCGCGGCAATGCCCCCGCAATAAGTGGACTGTGTACATGTACGCAGGGCCACTCGGGCGGCGTCGCCCACCCACAAAAAGTGTCCCTGTATCGCATTGATTTGACGGAACCATGCCAGAGGGACGGGATATGGATGGGATTGTAGGTGTTTTAATAATTTGGGTAGGGAAACCATCTTAAATATGGCCGCACGCCCATATAAGGAGAGGGGGAGTGCCGACCAATTTTTAATCTCTGCTTTAACCTTTTCAGTTGTTGCTTCCAAGTTACTCTTCCATGACACACTTTGAATGTCCCATATGTAGACTCCCAGATATGTGAACCCCTGCAAAACTATAGTGAGTCCCTCTGTCCATTGGTTGCTCCCAAGTGACCCTCGTAGCGGCCAGACCAATGATTTAGTCGAGTTCATATAGAGACCAGAGGTCTCGGCAAAGATGCGCATGATCTGCAATATTTTGGGGCCTGATCTGTGGGGGTCAGTCAGGAAGAAAATCATCTGCATAGAGCGCAACCGATCAGAGATTTCCGGGGTCCATTCAAAGCCATGGTATAATGCATCCATCTGTACCCAGGCAGCCAGTGGTTCTATAGCAAGGGCAAAGAGCAGGGGAGAAAATGTGGTGATGAGGCCCCGGCCACCCGGATTGAGGCTGTTAGTGCAGTGTATAATAGTCTTATCAGAGCGCTAAATCGGGGGCCCATATTTAGGTGACGTAGTAGCGTGAACATATAGGTCCAGCTAACCGAATCAAAAGCTTTATCCAGATCCACCAGTAACAAGGAAGCTGGTCTATCTAGTTTATCTATGGCCGCAATAGCGTTATGTGCGCCGCGTATATTAGGTTGGGTCGCTCGTTGAGGCATAAAGCCTGCCTGGTCTGGATGGATCAGGTCTTGGAGATGAGAGAGCAATCTGTTTGCCAGTATCTTGGCGAGTAACTTAGCTTCAATATTAAGGAGAGATATTGGCCGATAGGACGCACAGAGTTCGGGTGGGCGTCCTGGCTTGGGAAAGACCACTATCTCAGCATGTCACCAATCGGGAGGCAGGCACTTATTTTCAAGAGCTTCTGTGAGAGTTGCGAGGTACTGCGGCCCCAATATTGACATATGCATTTTGAGGAATTCACTAGGAAACCCATTGGGGCCTGGCGATTTGCCAGATGCTAATTCTGAGGCGGCTGAGATAATTTCTTCCAACGAGACTGGAGCCTCAAGAGAGTGGCGTGCAGTAGTGTTAAGTGCTTTAGGCAGCAGATCTCGAAAAAATGCCTTGATCTGCTCCTCTGATATGGTTTCGCGTTTAGAATAGAGTACTTGATAATAGTCAGCGAAGGATCGTGCTACCCGCTCGTGGTTAGAAATAATTTCCCCAGTATGTGACTTAATGACCGGCAGTTGTATAGGTTTAAGGGAGTATTGACATAGCCTATGTAACAGCTTCCCTAATTTATCCCCCCATTGATAAATCCTGCTGTGTGTAGCCTGCCAGATGTGTTTGGATTCATCAAGTTGGATACTTTGATATCTCTTCTGTAGTATGCTTAGCTGTCGGCGAGCCCCTTGTCCGTCTCTGTCAAGTGCTTGCAATTTCGTTTGCATAATCTGTGCTTCTAGTTGTATCAGAGCCTGCCTCTTCTGGTGTTTGGCAGCAGAAGAATAACTGATGTCAAAGCCACGAATAGTGGGTTTCGTGGCCACCCACAAGGTAGTGGCCGAGTCCACAGTCCCCTCATTTATTGCGAAGTAATCTTTTAGGGAAATGTGTAGGTGAGTTTGATATCTCGCGTTGTGTAGGTGCCATGGAGACATTCGCCATTGAAACGGTGTCGGCCTGGGACCTAGTATTAATCTCAGTTGGACCGGGGAATGGTCCGATATACCCCTGGGTAATATAACTGCCATGATCAGAAGTTGTGTATGTGCCCTGGTAATGAAAATGTGATCAAGTTCAGAGAATGACCTGTGTACTGTTGAGGAATACGTAAAGCCCCTTTCTGATGGGTGGAGCCTCCTCCAGGTGCCGGACCATCCCAGCATTTCCACCGACGGCCCCAAGCGGGACTCTTTTTGTGTGTGAGGTGTGGTTATAGGGCGACATCTATCGAGGGCGGGATGTATGACATTGTTCCAATATTCCCCGATAAGCACCAAGCCATCCTGCATAGACCCCCAGGTGTCGATTATGCGTTCGGTAAATGTGGAGTTGAGCGGCGGGTGGGGCATATACACTTCCCAATAAGATGTCTTCCCCGCTAATTGTGCCATGAACGAAAAGATATCGGCCCAGCGAGTCAGCCCAAGTGCGAATGTGTGTAAAAGGTACTCTACGATGGATTAGAATGGCAACTCCTCTAGAGCCCCTCGTGCAGCCAGCGTGGAATGTGTGGATGAATCCATAACGAGCCAAGCATGGAGTTTTGGTCCCCATCAAATGTGTTTCTTGGAGTAACAGGATGTCAGCCCTAGCCTGTTTCGCGTGTATGAGGACCGCCCCCCGTTTGACCGTATCAAGTAGGCCTCTAACATTCCAGGTTACAACCAATGTTTCCCCTGTCGAGTCTATGTTGTAGGAGTGTGTAGTCATGATGTGCCAGGAGACAGTTTACACCGTGTGTGTGGAGAATACTAAGTGTGAAAATGCATAGTGGGAACATAAGGACGTCAAGATCCAGTAACATTAATAACAGAAACTCCCCCCCACCCTAATCCTCCCCAATACCTCCAGGAACACAGAAGTATCTGTTGTGGAGTGCCTACAGTCCTTGCCCCAACGGGATCCCATAGATCCCATCCTTAATGAATGTCAGGGGGATCTAACGTGTCTATTTCGATAGTGTAGCCCAGTTTTGAGCCGATGCACTGAATCTTATTGCTGGATCACTTCCTCTGCCCTCCCTCGAGTAGGCCATGGAGCCAACGGGACGACTTGGTTTAGTACCCGCATCAGTTATCTTGTTGACTGGTCTGCTTGTTATTCCGCGATCCAGAGCGCCAGGAGGACCTCGATCAATGACGTTGTTTTCCTGTAAGGTTGGTGTATTTGGAGTGGCGTGGGTCACCTGATGAAGAGTCCGAATCCCATGGTGGCAGTGTATGAGGTTTAACTGGGTGCCGTTCATCCACCCATAAAAAGGCATCTTCAGTAGTGCCAAAGAACAGGGTACTGTTTTTATAACTGACTTGAAGACGAGCCGGGAAAAGCAGCATATATGATATCTGTAGCTCCCGTAGACGTGTCATCATGGCTGTGAAGGATGGCCTCTGTTGTTGTACCAGTTTTGTGTAGTCAGGGAAAATCATTATTGGTTGGGATTCGTAAGTGAGAGATTTTTGTATTCTGGCTTGTTTCAGAATTGTGTCCCGATCGTGATAATTTAGGATCCGTGCAATGATGGGTCGAGGACTGGTGCCGGGAGGAGGTCTCATAGTAAGTGCACAATGGGCTTGCACTAGTATGAAGCAGGGTGACAGACTGCCATCAGGGATCCAGGTTTTGAGCCAATGCTCAAGGAAAGTGCACATGTCGGAGCTCTCACATCCCTCAGGAAATCCCACAAAGCGTAGGTTGTTGCGTCTGGCTCTCCCCTCGGCATCCTCTACACGTGAGGCAAGGCCCTTGGTGAGCGACTCAAGGGTGGTACCCTTTCGTTTTATGATGGTAATGTCATTTTCAACCTCCCAAATTCTGGTTTTGGTCTGTGTAATATGTTCCACGACATTATGGAGGTCCTGGCGCAGCAGCATGACATCTGCTCCCACTGCGCCGATTTTAGCGTTGAGCATATCTCGCAATTGGGTAATCACCACCAATATCATGCCTGTGTTCGTTGTAGCCTTGGCAGTGTCATCGGTGGCAGTGGAACCGGTGCCACACCTCGTATACTTGTCCATAGTGCTTTGCTTTGCAGTAGACACGGCTGAGTGGCCCTTGGACATGGTGTTAATGAGGGGGTCGTACTCTGGGGCCCCTCCAGGGGTATCTACGCGGCCAGAGATGAGATGCGAGGAAATAGGTAAGTATCCTGACGTCTGCACTTAGGGGTTTAACGCAACGGGGGATCCTCCACCCCAGCAAGCCGCACCAGGACCTAGTGCGGCCACCTCTGCTGAAGCAGCGACCCCCCAACCACTAATGGGCGCACCCCTTGTCTTCTCCAGATGGCTGTGCCGCGCTGAAGGTGCACGCTGCGAGATAGTCCAGCCACGCAATATCTCTTAGACTGACCAGATATCCACACTTTTCATGTCTCCCCGGTCTGGAGCTTTGAGCCTGTCTTGTAGTAAGTGCCGATTTTAATACGGGGGCGCGTATTCCATAGGGCCCTCCTGGGCTGCTTAAGACCCTTTGGAGCTGTGAATGGGCATCAATCTTCGCTGTCTACAGCGCAGTAGAAAATCTATGTAGGGTCATCTCCCTCCGTCCCCTGGTCCTACAGTGTGTCGGGATTGCCACTGCTGCCCGCGATGCACTCTGGGGTCTGTATATCTTGCCGGTCTGCCCCCAGGCTTAGGATACACCCTTAGAGTCCAAGTCACAGCTCAGAGCACACTCACCCAGGTGGTAGGCCTGGCGCCCTCGGTTCTCAGCGCCTCCACCCCTGGGCCCAACGCGGATGCAAGCACCGGAGCCTCGACCGACCCGGCGAGCCTGCAGTGAATCAGGATCGGTATGTGTGGCTGCAGCAGTGCTTTAAGTGGGAAAAAAAACCTGGGGGTGCTCTAAAAGGGGCGGGGCAAACCTCTTAAAGGGGTGTGGCCTATCCAAGTAGGGGCGTGGTCTAAATCAAGATAACTAGCATTGTGTGCTTAAGAAAATCCCCTCCTATTATCCTACCTTCGGAAAACACTCTCTTTAAAGGATTTCCCTTCCTCCTACAACGCGGCTCACCTAGCATGACGTCTCCACTTCTCAGTAGTGAGCAAAATGAGCATGCGCATATCGATGTGCATGCTCTCACTGCAGTCCAATAAAAAAAAAAAAAAGAAAACGGACTACCTTTGCGAGGCCCGAAAATAGAGCCCGGTAGAGACCCGTTTCGAGGCCCCCTGAAAATAACTGCCGGTGCTCAGACCCGGCCCACTTAAAGCCCTGCATCCATCCATCCTAAGCACTGCGCCATCCAACCATCTTTCAATCCATCCATACATTCCTACCTACATACATACATACATCTGTCCCTGCACCTATCCTAAACATCTATCAGCCCACCCGCCTATCCTAAGTACTGGTCCATTCATCCATTCATCCTTCCATCCATCCATCCATTCATCCACTCATCCATTCATCCAGCCAGCAACCCATTCATTCATCCATCCATCCATCCATCCATACATGTGTCCCTGGACCTATCCTAAGCATCTATCAGCCCACCCGCCTATCCTAAGCACTGTGCCATCCATCCATCCATCCATACGCCCCTACATCCATACATACATCTGTCCCAGAACCTATCCTAAGCATCTATCAGCCCACCCGCCTATCCTAAGTACTGGTCCATGCATCCATTCATCCTTCCATCCATCCATACATTCATCCATCCATCTAACTATCCATTCATCCATCTGGCCATCCATCCACTCGCCCTTTATTCACCTATCCGTCCTTCTTTCCGTGCATCCTCCGCCCCCGATCCTAAACACCCCGTATTATACTCATCCACACAGCCTCTTAATGGGCCGAAAAGGCTGGTGATAACCATTGACAGGCAGATGTTTCTGATAAAGAACAAGAAACAGTTGCTCTTTGTGGACCATAGTTCACCACCCTTCTCTGGTGGTGTTTTAAACAAAGGTTGATCCAGCGAAAGAAATATAAACCAGCTTTTCAGTGTAAGACGCTTATTCAGAAACATAACCTTTTGTCCATTTCTATATAGGAACACTGCTTTAAATTGGCCGTGACTGACAGACACTGAATACCTGTAGTTCTGACATTTGAGAGAGTATACCAAACAGCTAATTTGGGGTGGTGAGAACCTGCCCTTCTATATTTCCATGTGAAGCACAGTATAGGAATATAAAGGTAATTCCAACGCTACTATCTTCATATTAAAGAGGGGTGTGAGAAGTAAGTGAGACAGGCAAAGCGTGTGTTTTCGTAGTAGCACTAAAACAAGACACTGTGAAAGGTCAGAGCAGGGTCGTGCTGGAGTTGGCTGCCTGTGGTCGTCTCCAGAGGCGCAACTAGAGCCAAATTTGGGGGAGGCTAATTCTTCCAGCAATAGGCAGAGTGGGGATGCAGGGGCTCTAAAAGGGGTGAAAAACAACAGAGCCTCTTTTACAAGCAAATGGTCTTTTAAAGACCTGTGAAGTACTCGGGTGCGGCTGTGTGCGCCCGGAAGCTGTCTCAGCCCGGGGCAATGGGCGTTGCGCGCCTGGTCGTCTCTCTCCTAATCATCCCACTATGATGTTGCTCCTGCATTTTAAAAAGAAGGAAATCCTGAGAGAAAATGGCTCTCTTTAAAGGATTTCCCTTCCCTTATAATGCGGCTCACCTGGCATGACGTCTCCACTTCTCAGTAGTGAGCGATGTGCATGCTCTCACTGCAGTCCAATTTAAAAAAAAAGAAAACGGACTACCTGTGCGAGGCCCGAAAATAGAGCCCGATAGAGACCCGTTTCGAGGCCCCCTAAAAATAACTGCCGGTGCTCAGACCCGGACAGACCCGGCCCACTTAAAGCCCTGGGCTGCAGCATGTACTCCTCTTACCGGATCATGTCTCCGGTCACTATATCCCTCAAACTATACACGGGGGCGCAAGTCAGTCGGGCCCCTCTTTCTCCCGGCTACAGATGTCCAGATATGTGTGGGGTTGCGGTCCTGAGCGTGCATCCCCAGAGCTCAGACTGGGTGCCCCAGATCGTCCGCCGTGCCGAGCACGGATCCGGCGTAGACAGACTCCCCTCCGCAGTAGCGAGGCGGTAGGAGCCGGAGCCTCGTCCGACCCGACGGCTCCAGACACAGGCACGCCGGGGCTCCGGTGGATCAAGTACGTGACCAGGACTCGCCGCAGGCCAGGCCCCTAAGGATCATTAAGGATGCAGGCTGCGGCCCAGCCTCGTGTCTCCAGCCCTCGCCACTCCGGATCTCCGACCAGCAATTCGGCCTCTGCAGGAGTATCTCTGCCACCGAAGAAGGGCGCCAGAGTGTATATGCAGCCCAGGCAGTAAACGTCTGGGTCGAGATGGTATTATTTATCGGCAGGATGATGTAGGATAAGGTAGGGCTACAGGAGTCGGGCTAATGCGCGTGCACCATGTTGGACCGCTTGGCCACCTTTCTAAGTTTTTTTTAAGAAACATAGGATAGTATGCATCGTTAATTAAGAACCATAAATATAGCTTGTACAGCCATGCATCTAGGGTCACTTGGCTCACTGACTATATTCACTGTGTGTTGCGCACACATGGCATGCCCGTCCAAAATGCAGGAACTTATTAGACATCGGACATGACCCTCAACCATCTCCTCTGCTATATTCAGCTGTATACAATACGCAGAGCAAGGCCACCAGCAAGGGATAGCCTTGGTCATACCTTAGGCACAGTGTATACAGGGTAATATGGCATGGCCCACTGTGCACACAAAGTATGACTTTCAGCCACACCCTGCATAAAAAAGGCACAGAACATGACCAGAGTCTATGGCATGTTCGTACAGGCAGAGAGCATGGGACTAGATAAAGCTTTGTAAGCCATACCTACAGGCCCATAAACCACACCAGCATCTTCAAATGCTGTGCTCTTTGAGCAGCATCACAGGGCACAGGCCCAGTGTATGCTATATACAGGGGAATACAGAACCTGGGCCACTCATACACATATCATAGCCAAAGACCATGCCACAGGTGCACTATATCCATGGTAAAAGGCACACAAAACATGGCTACTCCCAGCGTACGTCTGAAGGCCAAGCTTTCTGTTGCTACATGTAGAAGGACAAGGTACAGAGGGTATAGACATGCTTGTAGCATCTGAAAGCATAGCAAACAGTGCACTGTAGACAGATAGCGCCAACCACAAGTCATCGCCAAGGCGTTGAGACGTGTCCTGTGGATGTTAAATAAAGCAAACACAAGGAGATGATGGACGGAGCGCTGACATTTTTCAGGCACTCACCCCCAGTCACAGATCTGGGTTGAATCCATCATTGTTCTTTAGCTCACTTCGCCACCCCAGTTCAGAACCAGCCATATGCAAATCAGTCTTGGCCCAGTTCCTCATGAGAACAGTCCAGTCCAAACTGCCAAACCAGGTCTACCCTGGACTGGAAAATAGCATCCTGGGACTGGTTTTGGGGTTACACCCCTCATCAGCCAGGCTAGCTTGAATCCAGCGGCAAAGTGAGCAAGGGACCCACGTCTGGGCATACCCTGCCAACTTATGGCAAACAAAGCAAACACAAAGAGATGATGGACCGAGCGCTGAAACTTTTCAGACACTCACCCCCAGTCACAGATCTGGGTTGAATCCGTCATCGATTTTTAGCTCACTTCGCCACCCCAGTTTGGACCCAGCCATATGCAAATCAGTCTTGGCCCTGTTCCTCATGAGAACAGTCCAGCCCAAACTGCCAAGCCAGGTCTTCCCTGGACCGGAAAATAGTATCCTGGGACTGGTTTCGGGGTTACACCCCTCATCAGCCAGGCTAGCTTGAATCAAGTGCAAAGTGAGCAAGGCACCCACGTTGGGCATACCCTGCCAACTTATGGCAAACAGATTCGCCCTAAGTTGGCAGGGTATAAAATTTTAATAAACATGTGATCAGGTAGGGCAGGATGTACAGCTTTAAGAAGTCAGCAAATGCATGCTATATAGATCGTTGGAAGATGGCCAGAGCATTGCACATACCAAAGTGCAGAACTCGATACTCAAAATGTCCAGCGGGTGTGCAAAAAAATACATTTCCCATTTCTTGATTTATTGCCTTCCATTATTTGAAGACTAAGTCTGGCACCTCCCAAGTTTAACCATAATATTTGAATCATTGCGAGGAGATATCAGATGTTGTGGATTTTTCTAATGTATTGTGTAGAATAAAAAGCAATGAACAAGCACCCGGGGATGTATGCAGAATGCACAATCAGTCCATTATGCAAATCCTTCAGCAAATCCATCTTTTGCCTCTCTTTCTCAGCTACTGTCAGTAACCATCTATGTAAAATGGCAATGCAGCATCTGGTGTTGGAAATAATGCAGGAAATAATGCAAGGTTTAAAATGGCTGTGGAAACAGGAGCCTCTGATGCTTCTTGTGAATAACAGTAGGGACCCAAGGCTACCATGTGGTTTTGAAACTAGCACAAACGTGCAGTGTTTTGTGGATTGCTAGAGAAGGTACTGATTTTGGAACCAAGAATGACCGCCAGGGTTTTGTAACAGATGGAGAATGCCAGGGATTTGACAACGCGGAAGGCTTGTGTTATTTTGGGAGACAGACTGCAGAAGGCAGTGGTATTGGAGGGCAGCGAGCAGAAATCAATGGTGGTTAAGTGAAACAGAGGGCCAGGCCAGAGCAGCTCTGTGCCGGGATGGCCTGTGGCCATTCAAGGTAGGGGATGAGTGGCTTGATGCCCACCAGTGTCACCACTCGTCATCTACATCGGTTGATGTCTGCTGCTAAAAGTACACACTTATTAACCCTGTCAACAGGACATGCCAGCTCCTATGGCATGCTTATAGTGTTCAGAGTATTTGCAGTGCCCATTCTGTGTCAAATGCAATAATTTACTGAGGAGTTATTGTTTGTATAAAATATCTTTCCATTACTTTAAAGCAGGGTTCTCCAAAGTAGGTCCTGGAGGGCCGAATTCATACCAGATTTTTAATTTTTAAGACAACTACATTTATCTAAATGGGGATATGCTAAAAATCTTGCATGGATCCGCCCCTCCTGGACCGACTTTGGAGAACCCTGCTTTAAAGGAGGAGCAGTTGACTGACGGCTCACCATGCTTTCTAATGCCAGTCCATTCCCATGATCTTACAGACACCCTCATTGATATAGGGAAGTAAAACATGGAAAAAAACACAGCAACGGTCATGTCATAAAATACATGCAGAGTGTCAGTCAGTCAAGGACAGATGTCTCTTGATGGAGCAAGGACTCACAATGAGACTTGCTCAGAAGCAAACCTCTCACAGTATTAATTAATTTGTACTAAAACCTTGTAATGTCTTTATTAATAATGTGCAACACAAACATATTTTATCTAGAAGAAGCTTGCCTATGTGTTTTCCACTAATAAGTAATCCTCGTCTAATCCAAAATGGCCGCTAAAACGCGGGAATTCTACTGCGCATGTGTCAACCATGTCACATGGTATGACGTCTTTCTTTGCTTGGAGGGAATCTTTTGCTCTTGCGCAGTGTATGCTAAAATGGCCGCTTAAATGTTCTCACATGCTAAAGCTTTCGCATTGCTGAAATTAATAATGTGGTATTTTAAAGCTACTAATGCGGGATAGCCATTTATAAATAAATGGGATTAGTGTAGAAGTAGAAGGTATACAGTGAAAACATTTATTTTTGATTTAATATGTTTCTTCTTTGATTTTCTATTAGTTCGTAAAGTGGGCCTGCGTTGGCTAAACAGCAGCTCGAGAGTCATGTGACCTGCGCATGCGCTCTGAAAACTAACAAAGCAAAGCGATGAAGTCAACTTGGAGGATGTCCAAGGACATGACCCGCTGATCACCTTCAGAGTTCAACTGAATCTCCTGTGAAATGATACATTTTGTATATATTTTGTATTAATATAACAGATCTGCGGACCCCCCCCTCAGCGCCTTGAGACCCTCACGGGTGAGTAGCGCGCTTACAATTCCCTGATTGATTGATTGATTGATTGAATCAGAATTAGTGGGCCCATAAATTTGAAACATTAATGGGAGGTACATGGGCGTAGAAGGGTATAATAGATATAGAATTAGCAAGTTAGTTAGCGTAGAGAAGAAGAGCTTAGCGAGCAGAGGAGCTGAGGCGTGATTGATCAGGCGAACCGAGCAGACTGAATCGCTGTCCGAAGAGGTCGTGAGGTGGGGCTGCGAACTGCATTAGAGGGAGACGCGGAAGAACCACGAGGAGGAACGAAGTGTCAGAGAGGGGAACGACGCAGGCGTCGTTGGTAGAGAGGTCATCTATCCTGTCCTGAGCCTGGTCCGGAGGTCTTGGTCTTCATCCTTTCTTGGGGACCCTCTTTCCAACTCCTTGGCCAAGGGGTTTGGTTTTCACACCATTAGGTAACTATAAATGCGTAATATTTAGTTTGTACTGCTGTCTCTATCTTCTCCTTTTCTGAGGGGCCATTATTTGTGATTAATAGGTGACTATAGTGTGCTTCCTCCTTGATATGCGACTAAGTATTATGTGGTTTGTATTTTACTCTGCTAAAATTTTTAGATAAACATTTTAAAACTTCCTGAGTCAGTGGTTATTTCAGGTGTTTAATGAAATTATGTTTTGTATGATCTCATATCAACCCCAGTTATCAAAGGTCCATTGGTAAGTCATTACTCTTCAATCAGTAAGGTAATTGGTAGCAGGGATTTTGATAAAGAGTACAACTGACCCCACCAGCGGTGATTGCTAGCTAGTCTGAATGAATGGGCCCAGGTGAGTATTTAGTGTATGAATGCTTGTTGCTAGTAACCCGCTGGATCAGTTTTCTGGCTATCAGAGGATGGTTATACTTTGTTAATTGGGTAATGCAAATTTTATTTTTATGAACTAACATCCGTTTAAAAAAAAGTTTTGTTTTATGTTGTCTAGAAATCCCCGGGGAAATTGAATAGCGGATGGTAAGTGGAAACAATACTGCAGTGAGGTTATCTGTCAGGCAGAAATAGTACTGAAAAGTTAAGCAGGGCTATCAGTACTTGTTAGGGACTCTGTGTGTGTGTGAGTGACAGCAAAGGAATACGCTGGTGAAATTTTGATGTTATATCACCTAGAAAGGGTAATATTAAAGGAGTAGCAGGTATTTCTGAAGCTTACGTGAAGAGTAAACGGAAGGGTTTTACTCGTAGTGAGTGTCTAGTAAATGGAAGGGTTTTACTAAGAGTGAGGAAATCTATCCTTTTCAATTTAGGGAAACTGGGAAGATAGCGAATGTTTTATGTTGTTACTGAATTTTAATGAAAAGTGTTGAGGAATTAAAAATTTGCCTACAATTTTTGTAAAGGGAGGGGCAGCTGCCGGAGTAGAAGCTGACGTCACAAGCGCCGCGCTGGGATTGGTTGACACAGCGAGGGACAGAGAAGCACAGATTGTAAAGGAGGGGTTGTCAGATAGAGTGAATAGACGTCACAGAAAAACCGCGCTAGGATTGGTTCTGAGACAATTGTTAGCTGGAATTTGATTGGTTGTCAGAATAGAAGTTGAAATATTAGTGGACAGTGGAAATTGTATGTGGAAACACGATCCAACTTTGATAGGAACACGTCCAGACAGGAGATTTTTAGGATTTGCAGAATATAATTCAATAAATAGATATTTACCCAAAATGTACGGAGAAAAGAGAAAATTGTCATTCCTACAAAAGATTAAAAATTATTTTAAGAAGGATAAGCCAATCAAAACTAGGGAAGGAATTCTCATTCCACCAGCAAAAACGCACGCCTCATTCATGATGATGGATAGGGGTTATCATACTTGTGTATGGTTAGAAAATTGGATAGAATATACAAAAGTTGATGGAGTATTAGCTTTCCCAGAGAATGGTACTTTCAATGGGAGAATTCTTCAAAATTTAAGAATGAGAATGAATGAATTAGAACCCAGACCAAGATTAACGCAGTACGAAGCCCTAGAAGAATGGGAGACAGAAGCATTTGAACGTGATAGACCTAGGAGCAATAGGGGTTATAGGGGATTTTTTCCTAGATACCAGAATGGAACAAGAGAAAGTCAGATGAAACAGTGGAGACGAGTGATGATTACTGAGGATTTGTATCCAGTATTAATGGCTGATGAGCAGCTAGGGAGCAAATGCAAAGAGAAGACTAAACACATGACAGGGTTTGGGGAATCCGAAGATGAATTCATGGAAGAAATATTAAAGAACCCTCCACCATACCAGGAAGAGTTGGGTGGATGTACTCCAAGTGCACCTGTTTTGAGAACACCGTTAGTACCTCGAGTACTGCATAATCCACCAGTTAATAGAGTACTTCAGGATAAGGAAAGAGAGGCTTTAGACAGAAACAGAGCAGAATTAATACAGAAAATAACACAGTTGAATGTAAATCCTGAATCTCTGACTATACCTGTAACCATTGGTCCCGTGGTTCCTTTATACGGAGACAAAGTAAATTGCCCGAAGCCTCTATCTATGACTACACCTATGGATATTCCCAAAAATGAAGCTGTAATAATTGATGATCATATCAGTGACTGTGAATCTATGATTTCACTAATGGATTTGCCTATTCGAGAATCTGCAAGTAGCACCCCCAGAAGACCCGCACCTGGTTGCTCAAAGGATGTAAATATAATAACATCTTCAGGAACTAAAAGTGCAACAGTAGTAACTCCGGAAGACTTAGAAAGATGGGCTCAAAGAATAGACAGACAGAGTTCACCCCCAAAGATCTTGGACATTTATAAACTAAAAGTCGAGTTAGAAGAAATGATAGCAGGCAACGTAGGAGTAGATCGTTTAAATACCTACAGTGAAGAAGAACTATTGTTCGTATGTAGGAGCATAACCAGAAATGTAAAAATATTCCATGAAAAGTTAACGGATTTGGCCTCAGAGATGGGAATTGAAATAAGGAAGTCAAAAGTGTTGCAGAGACCATATAGAGCAGAATTTACTGACAAAGACTTAGAAAATATGAATACATCTGGTAGAAAATTTCAAGTTAAAGAATTAATGACAGTCTTACAGAAATGGGGAGAATTGGATAGATGGAAAACTAGATGGACAAAGAAAAAGGAAGAAGCACGTTCAAATAGAATGACATCTGAGTATTTATTGAAGGAAACGGGAAAGGAAGAACAGATGTATCCAATGCGAGAGGTTCCAGGAGGAGGCTATGTCCATGTCCCATGGAGTAGGCAAGACATTTTGTCATTTACAAATGATTTTCCAAATTTGAGAGAAAAACAAATTGAATGGTACAAGCAGGTTGAGAGGTTTGTGAAGGTTTCAAAGGTTTTGTTAAAGGACCTAGATGGTTTGTTTGACATAGTGGTACCTGCCGATTTATGGACAGACTGTAAAATTACAATCGACTGGCCTAGTGAAGAGTATCCTAGGGATCCAAAGACAGGTGCCCCATCAAATGATGTGATGAAAAGGTATCACCAGGTAATCACTTACTTGAAAGGGAAAATACCACCAAAAGAAACAGATTGGGTGAAAATAGACAGAACAACCCAAGAAGCAAATGAATCGGTACATGCCTACTATGAACTTCTATTACAGGTGTTCAAACAGTATAGCGGTTTTGAAGATATTGGAGACAAAAATATGAGTCAGTTTGTCTATCGATTTGTTTATGGTTTAAAACCAGAGATTTGTCAGATGATTAAGCAACATATGTTATGTTGGCAGGGAAAGTCTATCGATGAGATTTTGAAATATGCTAAATATTGTGGGGATGACATTGAGGATAGACAAAAGAAACTACAAGAAAAAGTGATGTGGGCTCAAGTGAAAATGGCTGAGCGACAGGGAATTAATTTAGATAATCCATCCGATAGTCAGGGAAAAGAATCTGGATCGAATGATGACACAGGAAATGGTGGAAAGGTAAGAGGACGAATGAGTAGAGAAGAGGGTAAAAAGAAATTTCCTTGTCATGGAAGCGGAAAGTTGGGACATTGGAAGAACGAATGTAAAAAGATTCAAAATAATAATGGCCCAAATCATAATTTAAATCCACAGACGCAGAATGACTCACAGCAGGGTGTAAATCCTCAGAGTCAGTTGCCACCTGCCCCTATACAGGGTAATGTAAGCAGAGCAAAGCACGGTACAGACGTCGGATATCAAGGAGGAAGTGGTAAGAATGAATATGTAACTTCACAGTTTCTTTTACAGGATGATTTTAATCCATATGATTATCAATGACGGTGCCTAAGAGAGGGGAGAAGGAGTGCGTACTTGGCGATCCTTGCCGGTAGATCAGTCAGGTCCATATGTTGAAGGGAAAGTAAAAGGTAATGATATCACCTTTCTTTTGGACACTGGTGCTACCCGTTCTACTGTAAGAACAGCAGACATCCCAGACCTCCCTCTCTCTGGAGAAGCTATCCAAGTGGTAGGTGTAGCAAATCAAAAGATTAGAACACCCCTTACCGAACCTATGGAAGTAAGAATCGGAAACTTCCGAGAAATGCACCAATTTGTGGTGTGTGATTCCAGTCCAGAAAAATTACTGGGCAGAGACGTACTGTGCAAAATGAACTGCACTATTTTCTGCACACCGGATGGTGTTGCAATACAGACCCCGGATGAAGATCATGTTTACAAATTTATGATAGCCAAGTAAGGTACGGAGGTAGATGAAATGTTCTCCTTGATAACCAAAGATGAACTACCAGAAGAGTTCAAAACTACAGTGAGTTCAAAAGTATGGGATTTTACTGGAAAAGAAGTAGGTCTGATGGCAAATATAGACCCAGTAAAGATAACTGTAAAGGAAGGCGCAATTTTCCCAAATACCAGACAGTATAAAATGAGTGCTGAAGTGAAAGCAGGAGTAACTGAAGAAATTAGCAGAATGGTGAAACAAGGTATATTAAAAGAAGTTATGAGTAGCCCTTGTAATTCGCCAATCATGGGTTTGAAAAAGCCTAGTGGAAAATATAGGATTGTTCAAGATTTACGGAAAATTAACAAAATTGTGATACCTTTTTGTCCTATTGTACCAAATCCTGCAGTAATCTTATACCAAATACCATGGAACTCAGAATGGTTTACCATAATTGATCTATGCCAAGCATTTTTTCAATTCCATTGCATCCAGATAGTCAGTATTTGTTTTTGTTCAAATTTGAAAATCATGTTTATGTGTGGAATCGTGTTCCTCAGGGGTACACAGAAAGTCTATCCATTTTTAATCAGATACTGAAAAAGTGCCTAGAAAAATTAGTAATGCCCAGGAACTCAGTCTTGGTACAATATATAGATGATTTGTTAATTGCATCTAGAACTCATGACGATTGTGTCACCGACTCGATTGCATTACTCAATCATTTGGATGAGGAAGGTCACAAAGTGTCACCTGAGAAGTTACAATTTTGTACAACAGCAGTTAAGTATTTGGGACACCAAATTGAGAGAGGAAAGAGAAGAATAACCTCAGAGAGAATAAAAATAATTAAGCAAATGAAAATGCCAGTAACACAAAGAGAGGTGAGAATGTTTCTTGGAATAGTAGGATACTGTCGACAATGGATTGTAGGATTTTCTCTACTAGCAAAGCCTTTAATTCAGTTAACCAAAAAGAAGGCAAAGGATCCAGTTGAATGGGACGATGAAAGTGCCAGTGCATTTGTAAAATTAAGAAATGCTTTGTGTGAGGCACCTGCTTTGGGCATGCCTGACTATACAAAAGAATTTACATTATTTTGCTATGAAAGAGAAAGTTGTGCACTTTCAGTCTTAACACAAAGACATGGACTGGACAGACGTCCTATAGCATATTTTTCTGCTACATTAGACCCAGTGGCTGCAGCATTGCCAGGCTGCTTAAAAGCAGTAGCTGCTACCTGTATGAGCATTGAACAAAGTGAGTCAATAGTAATGGGACATCCTGTCAAAGTGTTTGTCCCACATGCAGTTGTGACACTGTTGACAAGAACTAGAACCCAGCATCTTACACCTAGTCGGATGACAAAATATGAGCGAATAATTCTAGGAGCTGAAAATGTGACCATAGCTAGGTGCACAGTTGTAAATCCTGCAACACTATTACCAGATCCATATTGTGAAGAAGTTAGGGGCGACACAGAACATGACTGCTTGGAAGTCACAGAGTTGTGTACCAAGCCGCGCTCTGACATACAGGAAATGCCCCTTAAGAACCCAGACAGGGAGCTGTTTGTGGATGGCTCATGCCTAAGGCATGAAGATGGCATATTGAGTGCAGCTTATGCTGTATGTGAACTTTCCGGAATAGTCGAAGCATCCTATTTACCAGGAGTCAAATCTGCACAAGTAGCTGAATTAGTTGCTTTGATTAAAGCCTCCAAAATTGGGAAAAATCTAAAAGTGACCATATTTACGGACAGTCAATATGGGTACGGAGTTGTGCATGATTTTGGCCAACTGTGGATGCAGAGGGATTTCATGACTTATTCAGGATCCCCAATCAAAAATGGGCAAGTTTGTAAAGGAATTATTGGAGGCAATACAATCACCAAAAGAATTGGCAGTGGTGAAATGTGCCGCACACCAGTCAGGAGATGACTGGGTGGTAGTTGGTAACAGATATGCAGACCTAATCGCTCAACACTGTGCGAGAAATAGAATGGTAGTAAACAGAAAAGTCGAAAGAATGGGAATCAGCTGCCAACTTATGCTATGTTCAACACCTGAAACATGGAATAATGTGAGACGATTGCAGGATGATGCTGAAGAGAGTGAAAAGGATGTTTGGATGAAAATCGGGTGTACCCAAAGAACAGATGATGATGTGTGGGTTTATCCAGATGGCAGACCAGTCATGCCTGATTGCCTAATTTCACACATGGCCAAAATGTATCATGGGGACACACATGTAGGAAGAGATGCCATGATTAGACTTTTCAGACAAAGTTGGTACAATCCAAGGTTTAGGGCTGCAGCAGAGAGCCTTTGCCAGAGGTGTTTAACTTGTCAAATGAATAATCCAGGAAGGAAAACAGTAGTTGGTCTGGGAAAAATTGGAAAGGCAGAAGGCCCATTTGTGAGATTGCAGTTAGATGTCATTCAGTTACCACCATGTAAAGGACTGAAATATGTACTCGTCATAGTGTGTCTGTTTTCAAGGTGGGTGGAGGCTTACCCTACCAGGAGGAATGACAGCATAACAGTTGCAAAACTGTTATTACGAGAACTCATTCCACTGTTCGGTTTCCCAGTAACTTTGGAATCAGATAGAGGGAGTCACTTCAATAACGATGTAATTCGAATAATCTGTGAAGCATTTAAGATTGAACAAAAAGTGCACTGTGCATACCGCCCAGAGGCTTCTGGAGTGGTTGAACAAATGAATGGCACAATAAAATCAAGACTGTCAAAAATGTGTGCATCCACATCGTTAGATTGGCCAGATGCGTTGCCTCTTGTCTTAATGGGACTCAGAAGCATTCCTGATAGAAATACAGGATTGAGTCCTCATGAAATCATCATGGGAAGAGCAATGAGACAAGCCCATGTACCTGGTAATAAACTGCTGAACATAACTGATGATATGGTTCTAGATTATTGCAAAGCATTGGCTGACCTAGTGCGTTCTGTCTCTCACCAGGTTGGAGAAGACGCAGTTTCCAGGCAGCCTGAACAAGAGCATGATCTGAACCCCGGAGACTGGGTGGTAGTGAAGCATCACACCAGAGAAACGTGTTTATCACCCAGGTGGGGCGAACCTTGTCAGGTTATATTGGTTACAAACACAGCAGTGAAATGTGCAGGTTTACCTAATTGGATTCATGTAAGCCATACCAAAAGGGTGCCAGCTCCTGAAGAGAGAGATCCTCAGTCAGCATCAATAGCTGAGGAAGCAGAAGGTTGTACAGCTGAAGAATCCCAAGTGATAGATTCAGGAATAGCTGAAGAAGAACAACCGAGCACAAGTCAGGACTGGATACCAGTTGTTGATATACCTGAAGTCTTTATCAAAACAAGGAGCAGAGCTAGATTAGAGGAAATTAGAGAGGACCAGATAGGTGAAGAAGAACAAGCTCAGGATAGGGAGATTGAAACTATAAAGGAACCTGAGCAGGCACAGATAGGGAAAGGAAATTGGGCTCAAATTGACAACGAAACAACAGAGTTTGAGCAGGGACATACAGGTTCAGAAGAACACGGTCAGGCTGCAGAAGTACAGAATGCAATAAGCCCTGATCAGAACCAGTTAGGACAAGAAAATCATGTTCAGGGAGAAGAAAACCAAGAAAACATCGAACATGAAAATATCAAGCAAGAAAACGTCAATCCTGAACAGGGCCAGTTAGCAGAGACGCACATTCAGGCATCTGAAGAAACAACAATAAGACCTGAACGAGGGCAGATAGAGAGGGAAACTGAAAACAGAGACAAACACATTGTGCCACACACTAATGTGAATAAAGGAGTATTTGGAAAAGACTCAGAAGGTGAAGGTACAGTGCAAACCAAGAAGGTCAAAAAGGGTGATCATTGGCCTAGTGTTATTAAAAGAGTGAAATATCACATAGTAACACGAAGTGAAGACCCAGAACAAGTAAATGAAGTAACAAGCTTATCTGGACAAACAAGTGGGTCTGAAAAACGAAAAAGTGAAAGATTGAAAATCGTGAACAATAAGTTTAAAGGTCCTGATTGGACTTATGTAATTCTCGAAGACTGTGAAAGTTCAGAGAATAGTGAAAGTGGTGACGAAGGAACAAGTGCAGAGCTGACTTATGAAAAAGAAGTGAAACCACCTTGATAACGTTACTGTTTTGAGGGAAAAAGAAAGAAGAGAAAACTTCTTGGTCAAAAATGGCTGAGGACAGAGTTTCTGGGAGACCGAAACGGGAATGTTGTAAAAGATGCTGTGCTATATGCATATGTAGTCTGGTAGTGGTGCTTATAGTATGGTTAGTTGTGATTGTAGCAATTCCTTACTTTATGATAATGGACAAAAAGAATAACACCGATACCAAGGGAAGGATAGATAACCTGAAAAGTGATAGAATAGGAATAGAAGCAGAAGATGAACCAGATTTTCATCACGTTGTAACAGATAATGATACTAGCTTAAATGTTTTTACTAAATTATTGTTTCAGTACGTAAAAACCCTGGATGTTAGTGATTGTTATGTTTGTATGAAGTTACCTGAATCAGTAGCAGAAGGTTTAACCTATCATCATTTGCCTTTAACTTATGGTATATCATGTAGTGTACTAACTAGTTTATTTTATAGAACAGGGAAACTTCAGTATTATTATTCAAATATAGATGTGATATTTTCAGAGGTTCCTATTCGAAAGAATCTGAACCCAGTGCTTAGTAGTCAAGATGCACAATTTATGGGAGAATTTTTCTTAACGATGAAGTCAATAGACATAACACATGCACATAGAAGCAATCTAACCTGTTCATTACGTGAAGAAGAAAAGATATTTTTAAACTTAGTTGAAGATAGAAGACAAAATTTCCAAAAGAAAGCGTCTGAGCATAAAGCTCACCTTCCACCTTGGGCTGAGAAAGAGGGTATTTACACACCTGGCAAGGCTCAAGCTGCTATGGCTCTCGATTTTGTAAAGACAGGGAAAATTTATCTTCATAGGTTAAAAACTGAATATAACAATGTTTTTATTGGTACCAGTGAATGTGAACACAATTTCTTAATTCTTGGAGGTTGGGGACTAAAAGGAGGAACAGATTCAGTTTTTCCTGGAATATATTATGTGTGTGGGAATAAGGCTTACTTTAGGCTTCCTGCACGGAGGTATGGAAGTTGTTATTTTGGAATAGTTTTTCCAAAAATATACCACGTTAAAAGAAACACTGGGAGCAATGAAAATAATAGTGAACTAACTCGTAGTAAGAGAGCTAGTTTTTCAGAAATTGTAGGTGATATATTTGGTGCATTGATACCTTCAGTGGGAGTAATTCTGAACTCAAGGAGAATATGTAAATTGTCTACAGTGGTTGATCGTTTATCAACGGATACTGCTGGAGGATTTCTAATGATTAATGCGGAGATGGTTGCGATTAGATCTATGGTTATGCAAAATCGACTTGCTCTTGATATATTATTAGCAAAAGAGGGCGGAATCTGTAAAATGTTGAAAACAAAACATTGTTGCACATATATTCCGGACAAAAGTATAGAAATCGGAACATATATAAAGAATATTACTAAACTTGAGAAGGAACTGAAACCACTGGAAGTTGATAGTGTATGGGAAAGATTGACAAATAGCATTGCGTCAATTGGTACCTGGTTTACTAATGTAGGGAAAGGACTTATAGGTCAAATAATAGTACCCTTAGTAGGGATAGCAATAACAGTAATGTCAATAATGATATGGTGCAAATGTTGTAAAAAGAAGGAAGCATATAGGGTGACAGGGAGAGGCAAGAAAAGAAAATTTGAAGAGATTGAATTAGAAGACCTGAGAAGTGAAATTTACACGAAACTGAAGGGAAAAGATAAGAATGGACAGTGTAAAAATGGAAATGTGACTGAAATATGCTAAAGTTGGCATCTGGTTGTAGGTAGTTTTGATGGCTCAGAAACGCCATCAGAGAGGGGATTGATGGAGCAAGGACTCACAATGAGCCTTGCTCGGAAGCAATCCTCTCACAGTATTAATTAATTTGTACTAAAACCTTGTACTGTCTTTATTAATAATGTGCAACACAAACATATTTTATCTAGAAGAAGCTTGCCTATGTGTTTTACACTAATAAGTAATCCTCGTCTAATCCAAAATGGCCGCTAAAACGCGGGAATTCTACTGCGCATGTGTCAACCATGTCACATGGTATGACGTCTTTCTTTGCTTGGAGGGAATCTTTTGCTCTTGCGCAGTGTATGCTAAAATGGCCGCTTAAATGTTCTCACATGCTAAAGCTTTCGCATTGCTGAAATTAATAATGTGGTATTTTAAAGCTACTAATGCGGGATAGACATTTATAAATAAATGGGATTAGTGTAGAAGTAGAAGGTATACAGTGAAAACATTATTTTTGATTTAATATGTTTCTTCTTTGATTTACTATTAGTTCGTAAAGTGGGCCTGGGTTCGCTAAGCAGCAGCTCGAGAGTCATGTGACCTGCGCATGCGCTCTGAAAACTAACAAAGCAAAGTGATGAAGTCAACTTGGAGGATGTCCAAGGACATGACCCGCTGATCACCTTCAGAGTTCAACTGAATCTCCTGTGAAATGATACATTTTGTATATATTTTGTATTAATATTGGTGTGAAACGGGTGGAAATAAAGCAAATGTATTAATTGAGAGGGGCGGGATTCTAAAACAATGGGCTTAAGAAAATTGAACTAAATTGATATGGTGTGAGGATCAACCCCCTGTCCCTGTCCAATCAGAATTAGTGGGCCCATAAATTTGAAACATTAATGGGAGGTACATGGGCGTAGAAGGGTATAATAGATATAGAATTAGCAAATTAGTTAGCGTAGAGAAGAAGAGCTTAGCGAGCAGAGGAGCTGAGGCGTGATTGATCAGGAGAACCAAGCAGACTCAATCGCTGTCCGAAGAGGTCGTGAGGTGGGGCGGCGAACTGCATTAGAGGGAGACGCAGAAGAACCACGAGGAGGAACGAAGTGTCAGAGAGGGGAACGACGCAGGCGTCGTTGGTAGAGAGGTCATCTATCCTGTCCTGAACCTGGTCCGGAGGTCTTGGTCTTCATCCTTTCTTGGGGACCCTCTTTCCAACTCCTTGGCCAAGGGGTTTGGTTTTCACACCATTAGGTAACTATAAATGCGTAATATTTAGTTTGTACTGCTGTCTCTATCTTCTCCTTTTCTAAGGGGCCGTCATTTGTGATTAATAGGTGACTATAGTGTGCTTCCTCCTTGATATGCGACTAAGTATTATGTGGTTTTTATTTTACTCTGCTAAAATTTTTAGATAAACATTTTAAAACTTCCTGAGTCAGTGGTTATTTCAGGTGTTTAATGAAATTATGTTTTGTATGATCTCATATCAACCCCAGTTATCAAAGGTCCATTGGTAAGTCATTACTCTTCAATCAGTAAGGTAATTGGTAGCAGGGATTTTGATAAAGAGTACAACTGACCCCACCAGCGGTGATTGCTAGCTAGTCTGAATGAATGGGCCCAGGTGAGTATTTAGTGTATGAATGCTTGTTGCTAGTAACCCGCTGGATCACTCTCAAAGATGTTAAACCATCGCAAAGGTGTTTTGCTCTGTTTGGGGCTTAGTAGTTGATGCTCTGCCTTTGAAATGGATGAGAGCCTTGAAGGTCAAGGCACTTGTGGGTGGCATGAACCTCCACCATAAAAAGACACTCAGATTGTAACTGTTATGGTTAATTAGGGGTTCTCTAGCACACAGTCTGACATCGCAGCGCCTTTCGGCAGTCAAGGATGAGAACTTCAAGATGTTTCCTCCACAGACCAGAGGCTAATTCGGTTTTGTGGATCTGTGAGGTCAGAAGGGCGAGCATGTCAGTATTAATGAGTTGTGAGTTTTTGGTGGGGAAGATAACATTCTCAAAGTCAGTTTCACTGACATAGCCCTGCTGCGGACCAGAATTCTTTCAACAATAGGAAGGACTTTTTCTGTTTTAAAAGTATTAAAATGTCTCAAAGCGATAACTGGCAGACAAGCTCGATAAAATTCACATTTTACTTGTGAAATAAAAATAAGCAAAACCTATCTACATAAATTAATCTACTATAAAAGATTAAAAATTCAAGCAATTTTAAAACATAATCTCCAAACGTATGATGTTGTGTTTTTTGGATTGGGGTTGTTCTTTGGAAGTGGTTAACTCACCTTACTCTCTTGGTTTGGCATGTATATGCCGCTTGGTGCATTCACATATCAAATCTTTTAGTAAAGTGTAAGACAGAACATCACGATTGGTGGAGTAAGATAGGAATATAAGCATCATGCTTCGGAAAAGGAGCTTGCCATTGAGCCATATTCTTCTATGTCATTGATTCTTTTCATTGTGGCTGTGGTTGAAAAATCCCTTTCCTGATGGAATGATGAAATAGACATTTCCAGTAACAACCTGTGTGCATTTGAGATTCAATATTAGTGCATTGATTGAACTAATTACTAACCCCTTGATCATTTTAATATTGGTAATTTGCAATGGCTCACAAGAAAGCTTTTTTGCATGGGTCGCTTCAAGTTGCCAACGAAATGTAGTTTTTCAAGTTTTAAGTTTATTTGATTTAGTTCTCAACTGAGAACCACAAATATTTAATACATGATATAAAGGTTTAAACAATAAAATAATAAAAATTTTCATTCTAATACAAAGTTAAAAAGGATTTAAAAAATTTAAATATATTATAACATACAAATTCATTTGGCGGAACCTTGCAAAGCGTGATCAAGTCCTGAACAGAGGTGATTCTACATTTTATATAAATTGGTTGTAGAAATCTTTTTCTTGCTTCTACGACTAACGAATTTGGGCAAGTAAACAACAAATGTTCCAAGTCTTGCTCCCCTCCATTGCATAAATTACAGAGACTACTAGATCTTTCTTTCGATAGCCACTTGCAAGTAAAAGAACGAAATGTAAATACTGAGTGATTAAAAATGTTCAGAAGGCAAAAAGAATATCAACAATTGTATTGTAGAGTTTTTTTCTCCAGTTTTTACAGGTTGAACCTGGCCCAAGTGTATTAGAGCACATGGAGCTTAGGTGATTTACTGATGTTCCCAGAATCACAGGATGTTGAGCAAAAGCCAAGATTTTAACCTGGGTCCCCATTTTCCAAGGTTGGTGGCTCTAGCCTCCAGACCACATCTCCTTCTCCACTAGCCCACATTTCGGTAATTAATAGATTTTAAAAAATCAAGCATAATAATAAGAAAGACGAACAACAGAACCCCTTTGAAACAGTCTAAATTAACAAATACAACAAACAATTAGCACGTTAATCCTCTTTGAAGAATTGGTATTACTATGATTACTATTCATATCGCATGTTGCAGGCATGATAAAACGAATAGCACTCGTTACAATGCATGCGTTTTCTACGCATGCCATTACAACGCAAGTCGTTACAACGATGCGATGTTACATTGCATGCCATTACTACGCAAGTCGTTACAACAACTTGCTGTGGGGGGGGCGCTGGAGTTTGGAATAGTACAATTTACTATTCCAACTCCAGTGTGTTCAACAGTAGGGAAGGTGTTGGATTGAAAATCCAACAAATCCAACACCTTCTGCCCCCTACAGCAAGTCGTTGTAACGACTTGCGTTGTAATGGCATGCGATGTATCGCATGCGTTGTAAATGATGTTTCCCTAACAGAACATGTAAGGCCAGTCAGAAACACTTTTCAAAGGAGGAAATATAGGATGAATTGTCAACATGTCAACACCAACTGTGTGTGTAATGCAGCTCCTCTGCAGGTCTTTGTACATGAAGGTTTGGTGGTGTATATCTATAGGTGTCTGTAAGATTGTAGGTCGTTGCGGTCCACTCTCCGCATTTGTGTATGCATCTATGGGCCTGACTTAAATCCTGGCGGTATAGATACTCTGTTGCAACAGCGATGAAGTATCTATACCACCAAGACCCACCTGCCAAATTTATCTGCAGTATGAACTTCGGTTTACTCACGGCAGAAACAACTCCATCTCAGCTGTAATTAAACCCTTCAAATGGTCAAACGGAGTTAGGGACGTTGGAGGCAGACCTGTAAATCCTCCCATTTGGTTAGGATGGGCCAAATTAGAGGTCAGTTTTCACTGCCCGTCACTTCCAGGAAGACCCTGGCGATAAGGGGCAGTGAAAGCTGCTAAATGCCCCATCACCATGGGAGAGGACTCTTTTTTATTTTCAAAAAGAAAATTGTGCTTTGGAATTTTCTTTATGAAAAAAGAAAGAAAACAGTTTGGTGCACAGCTTCGTCATGTTGACATAGCCGTGTACCAGTCAAACACACAAACAACTGGGGAGAGGACCACTTCCTACCCCAACCTCCCTAAGCAGCCATCAAAAACACAAAAGAGAGGTAGGAATGTAAATCTAACTTTTTATTTAGTTATAGTGGCATGCACTAGGTGCGGAAAAACTGCCTTCACCCACAAATTGTGGCATGCTTCATCATAGGGCTTCCTAACTGACACCCCCGCGCAGTCCAACGCCTGGGGTGGAGCAAAGGGGAGGAGAAGATAATACAAACATGAAAATATAGGGATCAAAAAATAAATGTGCAGATTGAGAACTTAAAGCTAGCTCGGGTATATCCGCTGCTGCGCTTTATTCCTGGACTACCCAGCCAGGGTTAAAAGAAAAGATAGGATGGTGGTGAGTGGGATTATTGGTAGCCCTTCACCCCTCCTTACGGCAAACTCATCAACATGTTTCAGCCGGTTATGTTTGCCCTCAAAAGGGTCTATACGGCTTTCTTCAACTGTCACATTTATAGGAGTGTGATGTTTAATAGGGAGCATTTATACTAGCATGTGGCACCAGTGGCAGGTCCCGTGGGGAGTGCAAGCTGCAGTGGCTTCCTTAGCAACACCTTGGGCCCTGACACTTATTTTTTTAACAATTAAGCATTGCTTCCAGCCAGTGAATAGGAAAAGGTTAGCAACAAAGTAATTACATTTCCAAAATCTGTGAATCTTGTTGGAAATTACACCAGAGAGAAGTCATGGAAAGACAGGTAGTGCATGGGACCGCTGGATGCTTTAAATAATAAATATCCCATCACAGAAAGACAGCAGCGTGTTGCACTGAATTAGGTCTACAACAAGACTTCCTTCCATGTGCTACATTTTTTGGATATAAGCACTAGGCGTATGCCCTTTGACCCAGGATCAAAAAAATCAACGTTTCACTTCCTGCTTTGAGTTGTGACAAACCAGAGGCTCTCTAGGATTGAACGATACTGTACAACCTCACACTCTCGTCGCTTCACTCATCAAAAAGAGAGGGGCTACCTCAGGAGAGCTACTTAGTAATATGAAAAAAATACAGGGGCATATTATCAAGAACGGCGATAAAATTATCGCCGCTTTAGCGGCAGAAAACTGCCGCTAAAGCGGCGATAATGGGCTTGATAATATGCCCTGGAGAATTCCAATAGAAGCCCATGTTCACACCAGAACATGGACTTCTATTCGAATTCTCAAGGGCATATTATCAAGCCCATTATCGCCGCTTTAACTGCAGTTTTCAGCCGCTAAAGCGGCGATAATTTTATCGCCGTTCTTGATAATATGCCACACAGTTTTTAAAGATTTAGTAAGGGTTCCTCTATTTATACATTTCTTAACATGAATCAAAGAAAAGTAAAATAAAACCCAGGAATTACAGACTAGACTATTCAGTTATGCATAGTCTACCTCAGATCTATTAGTAGTAAAACAAGCACAGGCAAAACATAACATAACATGTATTTGTAAAGCGCATGTTCACCTCCACAGGGGCATCTTGGCGCTGAATAACAGCTGCTTATTGTTACCCAACTCAATGGTACTCATTTTATCGACCTCAGAAAGGATGAGAGGCTGAGTGGACCCGCCGAGATTTGAACCTGTGACCATGAGGTCGAACACAGGCCCCTGCAGTGGATGCTTTAGTCCACTGAGCTACCACACCCGGTAAAACCCATGACTCTAGGTTTAATGTGTTAACACATGCATTATTAGCACATTAGGGCAAGACAAATGGGAGGAAAGCAGCAAGACAGGACAGAGAGTGCTATAGCTTCAAAGTGGTTCGTAGTACAGTTCAATGCAAGGAATGGAGTGAAGGTGGAAGGGTACACGCAATCAGCCAATAACATTAGGTGAGAGGTGATTACTCTAATAGCCAGCGCCAAGACATGATTGACAGAGTCTCCAGCCAAAGGCTGGAAGAGGTTGGTCAAAGAAAGCCAGTGGTTGAATGGGGCACATCTAAATCCCACTATATGTATATTGTTACCAATAGGTCAGTTTGGCAATGAAGTGTTGAACCCCAGTCCTAAAAATGTGCGTTTCAAGTCTCTATACAAGACACTTCTTGAACTCAGCATGCTGCTTGGTGAGGGTAAGCAAGTTTGCCTGTTCAGATAAGATTAGGGGCCCTATTACAGATAGGGCACACTTTTCCTGTTTGCGCCACGGTGCACCCTAAAGCAGGTGTGCAAGGAGCAAAGAGGGAACATGTGCCCTATTAGGAAGAAAGTACTGCTCTCAGGGCAACTGCAAACTCACACTGCCCCCAAGGGAAGCACATTCAAGAGAAATACAGAGCTGTTTAAAAGCTGCTCCGTGCAGGTGGCAACGCACCTTGCACGTGTCTGGGGGGTCCATGTAACCCTCTTTCTCCCCTCCAGAGGGCTGCCTTTTGGAGGTGCACTAAAAGTGCACCACCTTTTTGTGCAGCACTTTCAGTGCGCCTCCTAAAGGCATGTTTGCCTCTACATCCACATTGGTAATACAGCATGGGCACAGTGGCAAAGAAAATCCCACACAAATTAGGGAACGCTCTCTCTTTTGATAGCGCTGGCGCTACATACGCATCAGCGCTACTTGCATTACGGAAGGGGTGGCACAAGCATCTGAAGCCCCCTTCTGTAACACCAAAGTGCCTGGGGGCGCACAAAGCGGGCATAAACGCCTGTTGCCCAAACGGGGGCACTTCTGTAAAATAGTCCCTGGTGGCTTAGAGCGCAGGAGGAGTACAGTGCACGCAACTTAAATGACAGGCTCTGCTTCCTCATCAGACAAAAGTAAGATACCACTTTAAAAAGAGGCTACCTCTCTCCTCAGCCAGGACCAGCGTTGTATCTGGGGTTCGTCATAGCCTGACTTAGTTCTCCCCACCAATGATGACCTCTTTTTGTCAACGTTTAATAAACTATCTTCAGGACATGAGTGAGGAAGTGTGCTTGCTGTGGCCTCACTTTTTGAGGAAGTGGTAGTGCTAGATAGCAACTGCATCTGTAATCAGTGTTGTTTTGTAAATAAAAGAAAAACAGTAGTAAAAACATTCTTATTTCCACCAAACGGTATATACTGTAACCACAGTAACCAGAAAACCATCATTTAATAAATCCCACATACAAAATATGAGTGTTGACGAGTAAATAATAAGACATGATGTTCTAGGAAGTGCTTGTTGTCATAACGCTGTGGTTTCATAAAGCTGTAAGCGATAGGCATTAACATTACAGTGCAATGGTCTTCACTGCAGGATCTGCAACCTCACAAGGATGAAAGCTTAAGTCAGCCCCCCGTGCTACAAACTTATGGCACCCAGACAGGTTAGAGAGCGTCACAGCAGGCTAATTGTTATTGTCACTTATATGAGGAGGCAGTCCAACTCTTTGGCAAAATATGTGATGATTTGAAAAAGTATTTTCACATTTCTGTGGCAAAATATATAAATAATAATAATAATTCAGATTTTTAAAGCACAAACATATCACCCCTTAAGGTTTCAAGGCGCTGGGGGCCGTCGGAGAGATTAAGTGAGCTATTGCGCAGTCACACGATGCTGAGCTGAGCAGCCTCCGGGGATCTAACTGCGGTCCCCGCGCTCTGGAGTCAGCCGTTCTGGCTGCTGCACCACACCTCTCCTCTGCTGAGCCAACAATGTCAATGCATGTTAACGTTGCTAAGACCACAATGGAATATGAGGAAATCACATCAAACTGCACCCTCTGTATTCATTTCAATATACCTGAATGTTTAGAGAACAAGCTCATTTAAAATATGCAGAGTCTCTGACTCCTACTTGAACATCCCTCCTCAGCTGCAGTTTGTGAGACCAGGGGCCGTATTACAGAACAGCCTCTGGGGCGCAAGTGTTTGAGCCCGCTTTGTGCACCCTTGGGGTACTTTGGAATTACAGAAGGGACTGTAGACGCTTGTACGGCCCCTTCTGTAAGAATATGCCACTTTATTCCGCATGCTTTTTCCCCGCATGCAATTACAACGCGGTCGTTGCAACGACCGCGTTGTAACAACACATACCATTACCCCGCAAGTCGTAACAACGACTTGCTCTAGGGGGGGCGCTGGATGTTGGAATAGTATAATTTATTATTCCAACTCCAGTATGTGCAACAGTGGGGAAGGTGTTGGATTTTAAATCCAACACCTTCTGCCCCCTCCGCAAGTCGTTCTTCCGACTTGTGGAGTAATGGTATGCGTTAGTTACAACGCGATCGTTGTAACGACCGCGTTGTAATTGCCTGCAGGGAAAAGGATTTGTGGTAAACGATGTTTACCCTTCTGTAACACAGATCGCACTGGCGCACAATAAGCGCCAGCGCTATTGAGAGAGGACGTTCCCTCACTGCACCTGCCGCCAAAACGCTTACTGCACCAGCCTTCAAGGGGATCTCTGATCCCTTCTGACAGTGCAGGCAGGTGCTGCCTGCACACAAAAACATAAAGCAGCTTTGAAACAGCTGCTCTGTATTTCTCTTGAATGTGCTGCTATGGTGGCAGCACGGGTTCAGGCTGCCCTGAGGATGGCACATTCTACTTAACAGGGCTCACTTTCCATGACTGCACCTGGCACACCTGTTTGAAGGTGCGCCGTGGCACAAACAGGAAAAGTGTGCCCTGTATGTAATAGGGCACCTGGTATCACGCTCAGTCTCACCTTCTTTCAAACCTCTCTCACCAGCCTTTCTGTGTCCTGACACCAGGGTATCTGCACGCCCAGACACGTTTCTCTGGGCCCCTTTGCATGCCTGTAACCATAACAACACACACCTGCTTGCTGCATTCAGTTATTTGGCGATAGGAGACCTGGGGTGGCCAGACTTGCCAGCTGCCCTGCAACGCTCGTGATTACGCTAACTTGCACACCTACGTTCCCTACTAAGTATAGCGTAAGCAATCGATCTTTTATTTACCTAAAGTCGTTGAGGGGAAGAAAACAACTCAGACAGATATTAACAAAGTCGTCATGCCTGAAAAGATCACTGACTCCAAAGTGCAGTTTGAATATTTATTATAAGGCCAAAAACAATTGGATGTAAATACATCTCAATAGCAAAGAATAAAGGTACAGAAAAATCAATACAGAGCCAAGTTTACGAATATAAGTAATTCGGCCCAAAAGACAAATGATTATAAATTCCAAAATCACAATGCAACACAGAATAGATGCGATATTCAGTTCTCGACTCATTGAAAGAAGTCAAAATCTTTCCCTACACTGCTCTAGTTGAGGGCCCTTCCTGTCTCTCTTCTATCATTCCCCAAAGGTGTCAGCACGTGTCGACTTCCTAAGAAGTACTCACGTCAAATGGGTCGTTTTAGCTTAAGGCTATGGAGCATGCTCTAAGATGTTCCTTCTTCTCCGTAAGCTAGCAGAAGTCTGCGCTCTCTGTCCCTGCGCATCATATAAAAAGATGGGATTCAACCCACACTGCGTCATTCGTCTTAAGATTTTCCATCGCACCTCTAAGCAGTAGCTTTTCTTTCATGAAACAAATTTAATTAATGATATCTTCTTCCAGTGGCCTTGGCTTTCAGACAGACCAGATACGCAAGGCATCCTCCCTTCTCGCTTCCCAGCCATCTTCAAAGACATTCCGGGTTTCTCCTTAACTCTGAAAATAACGATGTGTTTCTTTCACCTGCAGTAGGATGAGAACATTCCAACCTTGAACACAACAACATTTAATTATTTATTTCTCGAGAGCGAGAAGAATCATAACCTAAGACATTGGGCCTATATTCAGGCAACTTAAACTAACCACCATTACGGTGTATAGAAATAATATCGTCCTGCACATTATGCATGAAGGAATCGTAATACATACAAAGTTCTACTTAAATGCGTTTACTAGTTTTCAACATCAAATGATTCAAATAAATGGTTCTTAATAGTTGTAAAACACTGCAAACAATACGAATACATGTGAGTGCGTTTAAACCATGAGTATTGTGCACTCATACAAAATAGAGTGCTATCAGTGCTCTATCAGTTCCCCCCTCTTATGACTAGTGTCATAACACCAACTTTCTATTTTCCTGTAGTTTCTCCTCGTAGAAGAGACCTACCTAAACAGAAGCTGTAGCTTGCCGTCCCTGTCTGAATCGTTCTAACCCCTTAAGGTGCTGGTAATGACTGTCCTGCAGTCATTCAAGCTGGCGCTCTCGCTTTCTCAAAACAGTCTCCTGATGTCGTGCCCTTTGCCATTTGTAAGCCTTGATGGCTCCTAGTAGGACAATTATACAAATGACAGCTATTATAATAGGCTTCAAGATATATCCCATTATTCCTTGTCCCAAACTTACAAACCAACTGCCTATTTTGCCAAATCCTTTTCCCACTTGTTCCCAGATTCCTTCAGCAGCCATCTCACGTAACTCTTGGTGTATATCTGAAATATTGTTAATGTATTTCCTTATATCCCGACTGTTGTCAGGAATATAAGTGCAGCACTGTTGAACTTTCAACAATTTGCAGACTCCTCCGGCTTTTGCTAGCAGCACATCTAGGGCAAGACGGTTCTGCAAAACCATAGCCCTTATCGAAACCATCTCCCCATCTACAAGTAATAAAATCTGAGCTGTATTTATTGAGAGCTTATCCACTAGTGTTCCCAGCTTTCTGATTTTCAAATCATTCAGAATCCCACCCATACTCGGTATCATAGCGCCAAATATGTCTCCAATAACTTCTCCTGCACTTACACCACGTTTTCCTCTTTGAGGTCTTTTTCTTTCTAAGGGCCATAAATCATTCACATGAAAAATCTTGGGAAATACCACGGCCAAATAACACGTGCCATACCAGTTTTTGGGCAATTTCACATAGGCATTCTTTCCACACACAAAATACACATTGGGCACTACTGTTATCTTGTCCAATAATGCTTTTCTAATTGATTCTTCGATCAAAAAGACGTGCTCACAATCACTCTCACCCACAAATATCTTGTCGTAGTATGTGGTCGGGTGTCTAATGCACAACTTCCCCTTCTGCTGGAAATCTAATGCTATGGGTCCAAAACTTCCCTTTGCTTTATGATCTAATTCTTCTTTAGTCCATAGGGTAACCTTGTGCTTTGGATCTGGTCTAAATAGAGTTTGTCAATGCCGATCTTCTATCTGATCTATGAACTTCTTTTCAATATCCGTTAACATACAGGTTAAATTGTGTCTATGGGCATAGGACGTATCTAAAGTGATGGTAGGCACAAAATACTTTGACATTCGCTCTACTTCCTTATAATAATCATATTTATTCATGTATTTAAGAACGGGAACTTCTGAGAGTACCACATCATAATTTGAGAAATAGTACTCGAAGTGTGCTTTGCTATAAAACATGCTCAACAACACGCTACATGTAATGCCATAGGTTACATGCAAATGATGATATCGAATGCCTTCTTCTACTGAGGCTGGTAATTGCATACACACATAGCAATCCTTCGCTTCCATGGTATCCACATACTCATACAATAATCGAGCATACGCATTCAAAGTAAAATCACCCTTGGACAAATCAACATGTAATCTACAACTAGTTTCCTTAATCATTTCTAGATCCTTTGCGGATGCATCCTCATCTATCTCAGAGAGTGGTGTAGTGAGGGTTGCCTGTATCCTATTCTGTCCGTCATCCTGAGATCCAACTAGAGACATAACAATCACCACAGTTATGACAATAAGCACCACCACAATGAGGGTGCCAATGATGCACTTCTGTTTGCGTGTTGATTTTTCGGACACCATGGTTTCTACTGATTGTTCCGAAGCACAAAAGGGAAAACACAGTCTCTTTCTATTTTCTTTGTTTGAAGAATGTCTTTCTCACGTCTCTCCTCTCATGCAATTAATGTCCAAGTTCATTCGATTGATACTAAACCTATTGAAGAAATGTAGTCAGCCCTACTCCTCACTCCATCCTCTACAAGAAAAATCCCTAACTTTAAATCTTCTTAAACTGGGGTCTAGGTTATCTTCTTTCTAAGGCCTAATGCTTTCTCTGATTACAATTCAGGTTTCATCGTTAATGATATTTGATCCAAGTATTTCGAGAAAAAATTGCAAAATCTCCGCACAAATTTCTCCTAGTTCTTGCGCAGTAAGCTGTTGGCCAAATGAAGGGGAAATGACCTGATTGAGGATCAGGAAACGCAATCCACTCAGCTTTGGAGGATTTGGAACTTGCAGAGTTAGCTTTCCAAATGCTTCTACGCCTGGGACCAGCAACTGTATTTCAATCGAGAGGGTGTCCCCGTCGTAGCTCACCGTACCAGCTCCCAACCTCCCGGACTTCGCTGGGCTCTGCATTTGCAGCCAGGTACGTCCACTCAGGAGATGCGTATCTTCGAGACGCTATTCTTTCTCTTCTGGAACGCCTCAGACCATCCGGTCTTTCTTCAGCGTCGCTTTGATCTGATTCAGATGTTTCAGGAATCGGAGCGAGATCTTTCTCGGATGCGAGCCTTATGTTCAGCCTTTCTTTTCTTACTGGCCACTTTTCTGCTCTGGCATCTGTTCTCCTCTCTTCCTCTTGATCTGATCTTTCTGCAATAGACAGCTCACTTTGATCTGGGGCACAGCTCACGTCTGCAATATCCTCTATTTCAGGATCTGGACTCAGTTCAGGAGCATTCAGCTCTCGTCTCTCATGCTCACTTGGCTGTTCCGTTTCATCCGAAACTCTTACAGCTGAGTCTGTGCCGTCATCGTTGTCTGTATCAGGTCCACACATGCTCCTCGGAACCAGGGAACTCTCTTCCTCCACAGGCGCTTGAACTCGGCGAGTGTGGGAAGCGTGGATCCAATTCGGCAATCCTCCACACTTCACAGCGGTACTTGTGACCAATATCACCTGATAGGGTCCTCGCCAGCGAACATCAAGACAACTCTTCCTTACGTGCTTAAGAACTAGCACCCAATCACCAGGATTAAGATCATGCAGCAGGTCTCTTGAGGTGGATGCAGTCGCAGCCTCAACCTGGTGGGATACAGAAGTAACCACATCAGCCAGTCCTTTACAATAATCCAACACTAAATCATCAGTGATGTTTATCAATGCTGTAGCTGGCACCATAGGCAAACTCATAGCTCTTCCGGTCAAATTTTGTGGGGAGAAAGCCCTGTTCTTCTATCTGGAGTGCTACGCAGACTCATTAATACCAGGGGCAACGCATCTGGCCATTTCAATGAAGTTGACGAACACACCTTTGCCACTCTTGACTTGATGGTGCCATTAACCTGCTCTACTAGGCCTGAAGCCTCGGGCCTGTAGCTACAATGCAGTCTTTGATCAATATTTAAAGCAGAGCACAACAACTTCATGATTTCACTGTGAAAATGAGTTCCTCTATCTGTCTCCACTGATGTCGGGAACCCGTACCGCGGAATCAGTTCTCTTAATAACAATTTGGCTACTGTGAGACTGTCACATCGTCTAGTTGGATATGCTTCCACCCACCGTGAAAAGATACACACCACCACCAAAACATATCTCAACCTATTGCACCTCGGCATCTCAATGAAGTCTAACTGTATTCTATTGAAGGGACCCCCAGATCTTCCAATGTGACTCATTCCGACCACAGTTCTCTTTCCAACATTCATCTGTTGACAAGTAACACACCTGTGACATACCGTTTCAGCCCACACACGAAAGCGTGGATTAAACCACATCTGCCTGAACACTCGTACCATAGCATCTCTTCCCAGATGAACTGCTCCATGAATTTGCCTTGCCATTGGGCTCAGTAGGCAATTGGGTAATACTGCTCTCTCATCTGTGGACACCCAAATGCCATCGTCTCTTTTTGTGCAACCTGCTCTGATCCATGAAGCAGCTTCCTCTTCTGGGACTTCATCCTGCAACCGCTTCACCTCATCCCAAGTATCGGCTATAGCTAACATCATGCTGAGCTCGGTTTCTTCTGTGCTATCGCCTACATATTCTCCATTGAAAATACAAACATGTTCAGCGCAAAATCGTGCTACTTCATCTGCGTAATTGTTTCCCTTAGTGAGAAAGTCTTCTCCCTTTCCATGAGCTGCACATTTAACAACTGCTATCTCTTTGGGTTTCTGCAAAGCTTCCAATAGTTGGCGCACATACTCGCCATTGCGTATAGGTGACCCTGAGGATGTTAGAAACCCTCTCTGTGACCATAACTGCCCAAAGTCATGCACTACACCAAATCCGTATTGACTGTCAGTATACACAGTCACTCGGATATCTGCTGCAACGATACAGGCACGTGTCAAAGCGACAATTTCGGCCACCTGAGCAGAGAATACTCTATTTAAACAGGCAGCTTCCACTACTCCCATGATGGTGCAGACAGCAAACGCTGCTCTCAAATACCCTTCATTGTCTCTAAGCATGAACCATCAACAAAAAGGATCAAATCAGATTGGGGCAAAGGTTCATCGACAATGTCAGGTCTGGAGTTTGGTGGATAGGTCAGTAACATATAGGCAGTCATGCTCTTCACAATCCTCATCTCCTTCCTCCTGTGGAATAGGTAACAATGTAGCAGGGTTCAGAGTGGTACAACGTCTCAGGGTAACATTATCAGCGGCCAAGATAACTTGCTCATACTTGGTAAGTCTGTTGTTGGTCAGATACTGTGTTTTCGTTCGCCTCATCAATAGTTCTACTGAATGGGGCACATAAACAATGAGCGGATAACCCATCACAATGCTTTCACATCTTTCAATGCTGACACCAGTTGCAGCAATGGATTTCAGACATCCGGGCAACGCAGAAGCTACAGGATCTAATGTAGCTGAGAAGTAGGCTACTGGTCTTCGGGCACCCCCATGTGTCTGCACTAGGACTGCTAACGCACATCCCTCCTTTTCACAGCAAAAGAGCGAAAACGCTTTGTTATAATCCAGCATTCCGAGAGCTGGAGCACGACAGATACTTTCCTTCAGCTCACGGAAGGCTTTCAAGCACTCGTCTTCCCATGGTACCGGATCACTAACATCCTTTCGAGTCAGTTTCAACAGAGGCTTTGCTTGCAAGGAAAAATTTGGGATCCACTGTCGACAATAGCCGACCATTCCCAAAAACATGCGGACTTCTTTTTGTGTTTTCGGAGTTCCCATTTGCAGAATCGCCTCTATGCGATCTGGTGACACCCTTCGTTTTCCTTTCTCAATCCGGTGACCTAGGTACTGAACTTCAGACAAACAATACTGCAATTTGTTTGGAGACACTTTGTGTCCATTCTCTGCCAAATGATTCAGCAACGCCACAGTGTCAATCCTGCAAGCGTCCTCAGTCTCTGAAGCGACCAAAAGGTCGTCTATATATTGCACTAAGACTGAGTTGTGGGCCATCACCAGTCCTTCAAGATTCTTTTTCAGACATTGACTAAAAATGGAGGGGCTTTCTGTATACCCCTGAGGGATTCTTTTCCATGTTAATACACGATCGTCCATCCTAAATGCAAATAAAAACAGACTTTCTTCATGCAATGGTATAGAGAAAAATGCGTGACACAAATCTATCACTGTAAACCATTCTGCTTTGCATGGTATCTGGAATAGAATAACAGCTGGATTCGGTACCACAGGACAACATGGGATCACAATTTCATTAACCCGACGCAAATCTTGCACTATTCTGTACTTGCCACTTGGCTTCTGCAGTCCCATGATAGGTGAGTTACAGGGACTTCCTCTTATCTCCTTCAGAATACCTTGGGCAATCATAGTCTCAATCACGGGTCTTATGCCGTCCACAGTTTCTGGAGTCAACTTATATTGTGGCGTTCGTGGGAATTCAGCATTGGGTTTGACCTGTATCTTAACTGGCTCAACCCCTCTCATCAGGCCCACATCCTCACCCGTAAAATCCCACACTTTCGGATCAACTGAGTCTCTCAAGTCATGTGGCAATTCTGCTGTTGTGAGCACCACAAACATTTCTGCACACAGACTCATGTTAGCCATTTTGAAATCAGCATCGTCATCATATGTTTGCAATTCTACGCCTCTCGGAGTGCATGATATAGTACAATTAAGCTTGCACAGAAGGTCTCGTCTAACCCTGGGCGTAGTTCGCGTAGTAGCGCTACGCATAGCTACGCGAAGTGCACTTCGCACTACGCAAGCTACGCGTAGCTACATGAACTGCGTAGTGCGGTAGGGAAATGCTGTTCGCACTGATTGCACAGTGCCGGATGCTTGTCCGCACTGTGCAATCATTGCAAATGGCATCTTGCACAGTGCAAGCGGTCGTTTTCTGCCGCTCGAGTAGATTTGTACTCGAGCGGCAGCTTTCTCAACGCGGACTGGTAGTTTCTCATCAAGAGCGGTCGCGAGCATACGCGACCACTTGCAATGAGAAACCTGACCTCCCCGCGTTGAGAATCTCGCCGGGAGGTTTATTTTCCTCACTCGCAATCGGCAATTTGATGTTGCTGATCGCGAATGAGGAAAAAGTCTCGCCGGGATGTTGATTTTGCTCGCTCCCGGTCGCCAACTTGACGTTGAGGACCGTGAGCAAGCAAAAAATGCCCGCTACGCTATGCGTATTTGCACTGTGCTACGTGCAATTCGCGTAGCGCGTAGTAGCGCAAACTACGCAAACTCCGCGAGCGTAGCGTAGTTTTCCGCCCAGGCCTAGTCTCGTCCCAAAAGGCAAACCGGACTCGAATTGCACACTACAAATTGATGTCTATCCCGGAATGGTCCTATTCTCACAGGTAATTCGTCTGTCAATGGATTGGTCATTTTCTGATTACTAACCCCCACTACTTGAATCGATCGTCCCGAAAGGGTTAAATTTGGGACTACTTCAGTTCTCACTGTGGAGCGAGCAGCTCCAGTATCTAATAAGAAGGTAACAGGATATCCATTCACATCTGCATCTACAAACGGCCCACTCTGATCTACTTCTAGGATTGCATCTAAGGTGCATTCTTCATGCACCCCCCTCTGGCACTCTCGTACATCTTGATTTTGATCAAATCTATCTCGTATCTCAAAATAAGGCATCTGATGGTATAACTGATTATGCGTGGGTATCCTAGGAGGTTGCGGTACTTGCACTTCCGGCTCATATCCTCCTCCATACATAGACCTGGGTCTTGTCACAGTATTGACAGTCTCGGACAGCTGTCCCTCACCTTCCATCTGTATCTGATTTGCTGGATTTGATCTACACTCTCGCTTCCAATGCCCGATTTTGTGACAATAATGGCAGGCAGTGACCCTTTTCTGTTGGGCCACCCAGTCACTTGCACCTGGATCCATTCCTCTTCCTCTACCCTGACCAGGTTGGGTCACCATCTGTTGCCCCATACCTATTCCACCTCCTCTGCCTTGACCTCCTCCAAACCCTTGCATCGTATCAGCACTTCTCAACTGCACCAACATCAACTTGTCCTTCAATTTCTTCTGTGCCGACTCCACTTGATCACTGCAATATTTAGCATAACGCAGAATCTCGTCCCCCGACTTATTCTGCCAACATATCAAGTGTTGCTGTATCATCAAACTGATATCGGATTTCAGTCCCAACACAAATTTCGAGACAAACTGTCCCATATCTTTTTCTTCAATTGTATCCAATCCACTATGCTGCTTAAAAGCCAACAACAATCTTTCGTAATAATCATGTACGGATTCCTTAGAGTCTTGAGTGGTGCGGTCAATCTTCAACCAATCAACAGTTTGAGGAGCTACCTTCGACTGCAACCACGTAATCACTTGCTCGTATTTTCTCATTACATCAGGTGAAGGACCATGAGTCACTGAATCTCTAGGTGGCTCCGCAGTAGGCCACTCAATGGCGATCTTACATGCCGCCCACAAATCCGCGAGGTACTACTATATCAAACAAGGTGTTCAAATCAATGCACAATACTTTCGAAATCTTTACAAACCGATCTATTTGCTTGTACCACTCAGCAGGTTTTTCCCTCAGCCGAGGAAAATCATTCGTAAATGCTGCTAAATCACCCCTGCTCCATGGCACATGTGCATACCCTCCATTCTGTACCTCCCTGAGGGGGACATTTCCTGCAGCTCCCGTCCCTCCACCCGGAGGCGGAGTATTCCCTATTCCAGTCTGAAAGCTTTTCTTTTTGGCCCATCTTTCTTTCCATTTGTCTTGTTCTCTCCATATCCGTATCCCTATCACTAGTTCTCTAATTTGTGCTTTTAATCCAATCGTTCGCTTCTCTTTCAAATCCTTATCTGTGTAATTTAATCTACAGGAACCCTGTGTCAGCTTTGTTTTTGACAAATCAACCTCATACCTTTGGGCCAAAAGCAACAACGCATCATAAGCTCGTTTGGCCTTTCTTGTCATGTCCTTTGCTACGAACAATAGTTCGCTCGAGGCATATGTATCAATTCTGATCAGGGGCAGATTACCTTCAATCACCTCGTCTAGTTCTGCCTTTAAACGTACCACATCCAGCATTGGCGCTTTTATTGCACTTTTTAACACTTTCTGAATTTCCTCTTTCTTTGTATCTTCCCTGTCACAGCTTTGAGTTCTCCTAGGAACTGCACCCTCTTCTCTCTCTGACGCTGAGCGTCTATCTCTTTCCCAGCTTCGACTTCTCCAATGGTCACCTGCACAAATAACCTGTGGCCCAAACAGTACTCTAGATGCTTCTTGTCTTTTGTCTGTCTCTTCCCTCGGCATCATTGACTCTCTCACTGGTTGAACCCACATTCGAAGGTCAGACCTAGAATTCGCTAGAGCTCCTGTCCGTACTCGTTCTGCCTCACTATCCATTCTTGATGGATCAGCTGTAGCTGGCAGTGGAGTACTAGACTCCACTGGTATCCGACTGAAACCAGTCCTACTCATTGCAAGACTCCCTCCAGACATGGTCTCTTCCCCTTCACTTCTTTGCTGTTGACTGTCATCGGTTCTTTCTCTAGGAGTATATATCGGAACCACCGGCCCTATTGTGACTGGTACTGACAAAGCATCTGGTAACTGCATGTCTCCTGCAGGTTGTACTGGCTCAGAGTTGGAATACCTCCTTCCTCCAGACCCTCCTGGAATGCGTACCATTGTAATTTTGCCTCTTACTCCTGATGATTGTTCCTCTGAACCCGGTTGTCCCACACCTACAAGCTCTTCTGATGGGCGCAACCTCTCTATCTGTGATCTAGAATCGCACGGTGGGGGACGGTCCGCTAATAATCTATCGAGGAAGCTGTCATCTGTATCACTGTCCTCCTCTGTCGTCTTTTTCCCTTCAGCCCCCTCTCTTAACGTACGAAATGGGTACAAGCGTTCTCCCTCTATGGTGTCTACTCTCCATTTATTCAACTGGGCATCCCATCTAGCATCATGATATGCCTTCATTGCTTTCCTCATTCTTCCTTGTGAAGCCTCTCACCTTTTTACTAGGGCAGCTCTCATCCATGCATCTAATGCCACAAATTGTGTGGGTCTAGGGGGAGGTTTCAATGCATTCATCACCCCCCTCAGCTGGGTCAGCACTTCCATACGAAAAGACCCATAACGAGGGAAAGCCAATTCACCCTCTTTCTCTGTCAGTTTATGCCAATTCTGAAGCCACACTATCGTATGAAGTCCTACATTCGTTGCCATGTAATGTGCCGGTGTGTCCTCTGGCGGGGCTTCTTCCCCTAACCGAGTCACTACCCCTGTGTCACCTCTACACAAATCTCGCAATACCCTAAAACATCTCATTGTTAAATCAATCAATTGCAAGCTCCAAATTACGCTGTTCCACTGCTAACAAACTTCCACCAATCCCAGCGCGGCGTTACACCAATCAACCTATCACAGCGCAGCGCACCCTGACGTCACTTCTCACTCCTTGCAGCGGCTCACCCGCCTTTACAATTTCACCGCAAACTCTCATACACACATTCGTACCACAAGTAACTGTATAACCAAAAGTTATTCAACCAAGTAACTGTTCCTACACAATTACAATAACTTACAGTCACATAAACAAGTAATTGTCTGTCACTGAAGATCGATAGAACACTCTCACAAGAACATTCAGCCGTAGTGACCCCCGACCTGCGTTGGTCACTCAATCGCCATAGTCCACCCCGGTACCTGGGGCTTTCTACCGCGACCTCTTCCTCATTCACACAAAGGTCCCTAACACAAGTGGATCGTTGATAGCGCTTCACAACACCCACATTTGATCATACAATTACAATACAAAACTATCCCGGGATCTTGGACTTCTTTTGAGTCCGCTCACCAAAACTTAAACCAAAAACCACATTCACTCAACATACATCCCAACTCCGCAAGACATCACCCACTTACTATCTAACACGACAATGCCTTTCATACTCACGCCACCACTGTTTCCGCTGCACCATCAACGTCCGCCAGTCTCCGATCTCCTCCGCTCCACTTCAGGGCTCACCGACCTTCCGACCTTCGACCCTACTCCTACGTACTCCCCTCACCTTAGAGGTAAACCACTTTAAAGGTAAACCATCCTCTGCTACCATTTGATTATGCTAACTTGCACACCTACGTTCCCTACTAAGTATAGCGTAAGCGATCGATCTTTTATTTACCTAAAGTGGTTGAGGGGAAGAAAACAACTCAGACAGATATTAACAAAGTCGTCATGCCTGAAAATATCACTGACTCCAAAGTGCAGTTTGAATATTTATTATAAGGCCAAAAACAATGGGATGTAAATACATCTCAATAGCAAAGAATAAAGGTACAGAAAAATCAATACAGAGCCAAGTTTACGAATATAAGTAATTCGGCCCAAAAGACAAATGATTATAAATTCCAAAATCACAACGCAACACAGATGAGATGCGATATTCAGTTCTCGACTCATTGAAAGAAGTCAAAATCTTTCCCTACACTGCTCTAGATGAGGGCCCTTCCTGTCTCTCTTCTATCATTCCCCAAAGGTGTCAGCACGTGTCGACTTCCTAAGAAGTACTCACGTCAAATGGGTCGTTTTAGCTTAAGGCTATGGAGCTTGCTCTAAGATGCTCCTTCTTCTTCGTAAGCTAGCAGAAGTCTGCGCTCTCTGTCCCTGCGCATCATATAAAAAGATGGGATTCAACCCACACTGCGTCATTCGTCTTAAAAATTTCCATCGCACCTCTAAGCAGTAGCTTTCCTTTCATGAAACAAATTTAATTAATGATATCTTCTTCCAGTGGCCTTGGCTTCCAGACAGACCAGATACGCAAGGCATCCTCCCTTCTCGCTTCCCAGCCATCTTCAAAGACATTCCGGGTTTCTCCTTAACTCTGAAAATAACGATGTGTTTCTTTCACCTGCAGTAGGATGAGAACATTCTAACCTTGAACACAACAACATTTAATTATTTATTTCTCGAGAGCGAGAAGAATCATAACCTAAGACATTGGGCCTATAATTCAGGCAACTTAAACTAACCACCATTACGGTGTATAGAAATAATATCGTCCTGCACATTATGCATGAAGGAATCGTAATACATACAAAGTTCTACTTAAATGCGTTTACTAGTTTCCAACATCAAATGATTCAAATAAATGGTTCTTAATAGTTGTAAAACACTGCAAACAATACGAATACATGTGAGTGCGTGTAAACCATGAGTATAGTGCACTCATACAAAATAGAGTGCTATCAGCGCTCTATCACTCGCTATGCACGAGCCCACTGCTGCAGCCCAGCTGAGCTGCTATTAATATGAATGAGTAGCACAGCCACAGCCTGCAGCATCGCTGGTCTTTTTTTTTTGGTCTGTGTTATTCGCTGCCACTGTGTGCCTACTACTTGATATGGCTTTTCTAAATCTTATGTGATGGTTTTACATGCTTTCTCTATGCATGGAAATTCAGAGATACGTAGAAAATCTCCGAGTAATTTCCAGAATATTTCAAATTTAAAGAAACTTTGCAAAATGTCCAGAATCGGCCGTGAACTATTAGAACTAATAAATCAATAAATATGCATTGAATATAGAAATCTGTGCATCTCAGAGAAGAGTCTGTGCCGGAGTTTTGAACTGCTCCAAATGTATGTGCTTGTTGTCGGTAGGTAGTGGGGACATCAGTCGCTGTGTGTCCTAGTAGTAGGATGAGTCACTGGAATTAGATGATTCTGTAGCTCTGGCGTTTTCCCCATATATATAGGTTCACCGCACTTGCCACATAATCCATCATCTTCTGCATAATTTGCATAATTTAATAAAAAAAATTGTTTTTAGCACGAAAAGATAAAAAATTACTGAAAATGCTGCCACACCTATTACCGCATCGAGGCAGACCATTTGTTGTACAGTGGCATGCCATCTTTAAGTTGCTGATTGCTGTATTTAAGTGTTAAACTGATACTAATGGTGAAACCTTTGCCCAGACAGTAATTTGTATAAAAATGACAAAGTAGTGATTCAGTACTGCCACAAAATGTGCTGCATTATGCCTCATAGCTTGCCTTTTTACTCTGTATAAATTAGTCAACACTGCTGCATAATTTGGTCCTCCCTTACCGCATAATTCTAGTCGCATTGGTAGTCGGTAAATTTCAGATTCAGACAGTGTTGGATGTGTGAAAACACCTTGCACAACTGCTATCTATTGGCTGCTGAGCATATATTACGGAGAGAACTTAAAAACAAGTCTTCTGTGAGCACACTCGGGCATATTCTCAAGGAGCCATCGCCGATTTATCGGCACTTTAGCGCCGCAAAAGTGGTGATAGACTTATCGCCCCATTCACAAGCTGGTGCAAACTGCCGACATCACCAGTTTTCCCGCGATAGCTGCCGCAAAACACATCGCCACGGATGAGAGCGACAACTAACGCTAATGATATGCAGAGTAGGCGTTCCCGTGCAAAAACACACGAAAACACCACTTCGCGATATTCTCAACGACCAGCCAGATCTGCGATGCGATCCGAAAACAGGCAATAATGCGCGTTAGCAGCAGGGATTCAACACCTGCCTCTTACTGGTGTTAAGCAGGACGACAACCTGCAGTATGAAAGGGAGCCCAGCCTAGATCCACATCTGAAGACCAACAGATGCCATGGAGACAATGACCATGCAGCCTGGAGACCCAAGAGGGCCACAACACCCACCGCAACCACCCCCCGGACCCTCCCCCCCAGGTCATGAAGTCCAGTAGTCAACGGTAGTGGAAAAACAGAACTTTATTACAAATACATAAACAACAAGACGAAAAGCACAGCCAACGCGTTCCATTCCCAATGGGGAACTTCACCAGGGCAACTTGTGGATCCAATAAACTGCAAATGCTGCGGGAACTCCCCAATACCATTCCATATCCCGAAATCAGTAGGCAGAAACCTGTTGGAGAAATGGTGACAATGGTCAAGCGTCCTCATAGTCACAAACGTAATCTGGTACAGTGTATTGCACTTGGACAAACCGGAATGCATACAGGTATGATGAATCCAGTCCAAACATACTGTAACAGAAGTCCGTGTGCCCGTAACCTCCGCAGGAAAGAAAAGGAAGGTAACGACCACACAAACATCTGTTACGGTCTCATCATGCAGGATTCATCATACCTGTAAACATCACGGTATGTATCATCTTGATACCCCTGCACCTTCACTTCCCCCACGTTGTGCATGAACAGCTGGAGACCATGCAAGGGAATCACGCCATAGCTGCCTTACCGCACCTGCCGGGGGCAATTGACTGTACCCATGTACCACTTGTGCCCCCTGCCGACCCTGCACACAATTACCGCTACAGAAAGCACACGCATTCCATCAATGTGCAGGCGATAGTGGACCACCGGGGACAGTTCACCAATGTCGTCGCCAACAACACAGGCAGTGTGCATGATACATACATCTTCCGACAGTCCATCATCAACCAGCGCTTCCAGGATGGCACCCATGGCAATGCACTGTTCATTGGTAAGTACTAACTGAACACACCACACACCTGAACTCCACCATCACACAACTCACAACTGCGGGAGAGCACACGTAACAAAATCACATACAACATGCCAACCAACATGCCCAACTACCGGACACGACAACACAAGTAACCGTGGTAACAGGGGCCAGACATGTAGACAAACCATCCACAAAGGCAGAGCCCCTCTGCCATACAATTGCAGAATGTGGGGAGAGGTGGGAACCAAGAATGTGCGAAGGAGGCAAGTGACCCAGCACAAAGAAAGGACACAATGCCAAGTGTTGCGGAGATGTGCTGGACAGACTGCAGTATGCAGAGCACAGACATGTCCATGTGGACATCTACTGCTGGTGTTTGCAGTGTAGTGGACACTGGACGCAAACAGGTTACCCCAGGCAGTGTGGAAGCCCTTGGACATGTAGCCATGTGGTCCCCCCCTGTAAGCCTGAGCGGAGCGGCCTTGGCCGGCGTATGTCGCAAATGAATACCCCGGGGCCCTGGGCGTGGTCCAGTTCCGGGAAGGCCACCACAGTAACTACTGCGTGTGTCTCTGTGTCCGCCATATCGTGACCATAGGCATACACACACGTGCCCGACCACAATCAACGGCCGCATTCACACTGGAGACGAGGTGGCTACGTCCCAAGCCAACCCGCGCACATCTCGTCAGTGCATGCAGGGCGTGTCTGCCAGGGCGGCGCCCCCCACCCAGCCACGAGGCCGCCGCCATGACAGGTGGTGCCTCCGCGATCCTGTGCGCCTGCTGCACCCCAGACCGGTCCGCTGCCCAGCGATGACTGCCCGCCCCTGCGCACCCAGGCCTCAATGCTCACCTGCCGCCACCGGCGTGTCTCCAAGAGGGCCCTCCACGTGCCGGTGCAACCTCCTCAGTCGATCGCTGGATTCCGTGCCACAGGCCCCCAGCGCACCCTGCGGCACCGCACCGCAGAGTCATGTGTGTGCTGACTGCTGCCTGCGCGTACACTGCGGTCCAGCAGGGCTCACAAATCAAATCGAGTCCTGATATGCTGGACGCCGTATCGAGGCCAACGCATCATCGCAGGCTGCACACCCGCTCAGCTCTTCAGGTGGGCCTGACTCAGTGCAACGCAAGTCCTCGCCACGTGGCGGTAGGCCCGTGCCGGACCCAGGCCATCGGGTGCCACCAACTCAGTGCAATGCAAGTCCTCACCACGTGGCGGTAGGCCCGTGCCGGACCCAGGCCATCGGGTGCCACCAACTCAGTGCAACGCAAGTCCTCGCCACGTGGCGGTAGGCCCGTGCCGGACCCAGGCCATCGGGTGCCACCAACTCAGTGCAACGCAAGTCCTCGCCACGTGGCGGTAGGCCCGTGCCGGACCCAGGTCATCGGGTGCCACCAACTCAGTGCAACGCAAGTCACGGACCTTTTATGATTGTGTTCCGTGGATGCGGACGCCATCATGTCACCTCCGGCAGTGGGGGATATGCTGTGGTGGGCCCCTTTTATTGGCAGGGTCACATGTCCCGTGACGCCAGTGCTGGATGGGTGTGGTGTGGGTGTAAACCAGCCCTCAGGGAGTGGCTGTGGCATGCTGACGACTAGACCAGTGACCAGCAGATCACTACAGGGAAGACCTGGGACATGTAGCTTTGTCCCCCCCCCCTGTGAGCGTAAGTTGAGTGGGCTTGGCTGGCGTATGCCAGTCCAGCGTAGGGGTGTGAACAATGAGCCCGGGGCTCTGGGCGTGGTTCAGTTCTGGCCTGGACAAGGAATTAACCAATGCGTGTGTCTCCATTGTAGTGTCTGCGCCACCCGGACCGCAATCGATAATGTTGCACCCTGTGACCCAAGCCCCACAACATGTGCTAATTGGACGTGTGGGGGAATCAGTGACCCTGCATTCATCCATACTGGCATACTTGAAGGATCATAGACATGACACATCTGTGTGAATTTGAATGTTTTATTCACATTCAGTGGAGTGTTGCAGTTGGAGCAGTAAAGGGCCATGCAAACCCCACTTTACATTGTTGCCCCGTGGAGGGCCAGCCAGTCCATTAGGGAAGGACAGATTCATCGGAATAGGAAGAGTTCAGTCCACAGTCTGATTGCTGTGTCATTGGTAACCAAACAGAATATGGCAGTCCATGTCGAGGTCCAAGGTGAGTGCCGCAGAGTGTATCGGGGGACAGTGGAAGGTGATGATGACAGGGCCGAACCAAGCTGGAACAGGCCATATGGCGGAGATGAATGCTACAGCTTCCTCATTATCACAACGGCAGTCTCATCCACATCATCGTCCTCTGATGTGTGTTGTGCCTCACCTGGGGGTGGTGGTGTTTTGGCTGCAGCACTGTGGGGCACTGACACATCAGGGGCCGGAGGTGGATTGTCGTCCGCACTGTGTGGCAGAGACACATCAGGTGCCGGAGGTGGAATGTCTGCCGTACTGTGGGGCACTGACATATCAGGGGCCGGAGGTGGATTGTCGTCCGCACTGTGTGGCAGTGACACATCAGGTGCCGGAGGTGGAATGTCTGCCGCACTGTGGGGCACTGACACATCAGGGGGCGGAGATGTGGATGGTGTAGGAGCAGCAGCATTCATCTGCGCCAGGCCTTGTGGCAGCAATGCCATGAAGAGGATCTGCAGGGCATGAAAGATCCCAGCCACATGTCGCTGATGTGCAGGCGTGGCAGCCATCCTTTCCGCATCCATCCGCACCATGTCCTCCATGAGCCTCCGCATGTGTCCCAACTCCCGGCTGAGATCGCTGGAGCCACTCTGACTAGACAGGTATTCTTGTCTCCGAGTCATGACTCCGGCGATGTCAGCCATGGCTCGTTGGAGACCATGGAGCGGACTGTGGGTGTCCGTTAGGGACTGTAAGTGGTCCCTGATGGGACGTAGACACCCATGGATGGCATCTAGTTTGGCTGCCATGAGGTCGTACCCCACCCGCACCTGCTCAGCCATCTCCTTCTGGCCCTCCAACACACGGCGTTGAAATGCCATGTGTTGGTCGTGGGGATCCTGGGAGACAGCCGGGGTGGTGGGTGCTTCCTGCTGTGTGGTCTGTGCAGGGGGTGGGGTCTCCTCGATGCAGCTGGGCTGCCCTGCTCCTGGGGGTGGGGTGCTGAGGGTGTCCATGAGCTCTTGGAGGGCGTCTGTGTCGAAGGTGTGGAGGTCCTCTTCGTCATCAGTGAGGAGATGTTGTGTCTGCTCTGCAGGAGGTGTTGATTCTCCCTCTGCAATGTAAAGGGGAGATGCAGTTTAACAGTGTGTTCCATGTATGTTCACGCATTGGCCAAGTTTCCAAACAGACTGCATGACAATGTACATTGTGACTGTTTAGGAGGAGCTGCCTATTTGAAGCGGGACAGTGGAAATTTGTGCACCATCAGGGATGTGCAGTTGTACTTGTCCATTATCATGTCACAGTTTCCTGCTATGCCAAATGTGATTGGCCAGTTTCTACACACAAGCGGCAGCAGTTGTGTCCTCTGTTCTGTTGTGAATGTGTTGCAGTTTGTACCACATTGTTGTCAATGTTGATGTGCTCTGATTCTTGTATGTGTGTGCTGCATTGTGGGAGAGTCGCCCCTGCAGCTCAGACTTTGCTTGGCCTTCTCCCTTTCAGGCGGTGTGCCTTTGACTTCTGTGCTTTTGCAGTGCTGTGATGTTGCATACTTGGGTAAGTTGGGCTCTTGGTGGGAGTTGGGGCTCTTGGGCATGGGTTGTCCGCAGATGTCTTGTTGCCGTCAGGGGTTGTTTGTGCACGTGGATGTGTCAGTGTGTGACCTGCTCCTTTCCGGATGTGGACCACATTTAGCCACCTCGGTGTCGTGGGGTGCAACATGTAATGATGAGTGGCCTGCAGACATGCTCATCGTCATGCAGTGTCACTTGCATTGTCAGTGGGGCTCACGGATCCGCAGCTTTGCTGGGTTCAGCACATGTGCATGGGTTTGTTGTGAGATTGGTGATGTGTGGGGAGGGCCCCCTCTGGGCACATTGTGGACGGGGGACTACTTGCTGTTTCTATGTGTGCTGCAGTATGGCAAGGAGATCAGGGACATGATCCAGAGTCATTGTGGTTGTGCATGGTGCTCTACTTCATTGTGCATGTGTGCCATTGTGCCCATCTCCCCCCGTCCCCCTAGTCCCTGGTGGTTACTCACCCTGTTGCTGTTGTGTCAGGTCATTTGAGCAGTGTCCGGTCCCCCGACTCCTGCCACCGTCTCCACACTGATGACTGTGGACACCATTTCCTCCATCTCATCCAGCTCCTCCTGTGGCGCAGGACTCCCACCCCCAGTCTGCATTGCTGCTTTGCGGTTGTTTGCAAGTTTCAGCTTGGTTTTGCGCTTCACGTCATTCCAGCGCCTCTTGAGCTCTTCCATTGTCCTCCTCAGCACTCCGACTGCATTCACCTTGTCCAGGATGGACTGCCATATAGTATTTTTAGTTGCCAATGACACAGTGGTGGTGACGAACAGTTGTTGATGGTGTTCTACCACCTCCGCAATCAGGATCCTGTTTTCCTGCGGACTGAACCGCGTCTTCCTCTTCTTCTTCTCCTTGCCCTTCCCGGACCCCGAGGTCCCAGGCTGGTCCTCCGTGGGGCTTGTGGGGTTCGGGTTGTCCTCTGTACTTGCTCCGGCTGCCTCCATTGTTCTTCGCAGTTATGTGTTTTTTTTTGCTGCTTTTATGGTGATTTTTCCCGCCTGATTTGGGAATTGCAAGCCTGGCGCTGCTTGTCGCCGATTTTTCTTTCGCGTTTGGGCCCATCGCAACTTTTTTCGCGTTCGGGTTTCCTTTTTTATCGCCGTCGCTGTAGTTGTATCGCGGACATTTGAGGCGTTATCGGGAAACTATCGCATGTTACCGCCGTGTTGTGAATACGACGTTGACACAGGGTTATTTCCCCACGGTAGAAGGCGATATGAGAAATTGCGTTAGCCTATTTTGGCGATGTTTATCGCACGTTCTTGTGAATATCCCCCTCAGTAGGATAGATCAGGAACTGTCTCTGAGTAAAACCTGGGAAAAATAGGGCAGACTACACAAAACTCTTCTTCCTGTCCCTCCTCCAAATGCTATGTTTCTGTGTTAAGGATTTTCTTTGTGGCCCGCATTTTCTATTTAAAAAAAGTCAAAGTAGTATATCCATTCAAATAGTAGGAGCCTTTAAATGCCTAGAGATGGGAGTCATTTTTACCCCTCTTTCTCACAGTATAGGTGGTGGAAATTCAAATAGTAAATGAAATCAGACATGCCTTCTGACAGAAACAGTGGAGTAACAGTATTCACTGTGCTAGGGTAAACCAGGAGACCAGGTAAGTTTGATGCTCAGAACCAGACGTGGAAATGGATAGACTAGACTCACCTGGCTGTCCTTCTCAAGTTCATGGCTCATAACAGTGACAGTAGGGCTGATGACCATAAAGAGCTGAAAGCAGGTAAGTAGTGAAACACTGGGTGAATGGACTAGGTGGGCCTTATCTATTGTTTCTGTAATCAAGAGTAAGGCTGGAGACCATGTACTACCCTTTCTACAGTGCGGAAATGCTATATTGACTCCGCTGAATGTCGAACTAACTGCTTCTATAAGATGGAGTAAGGCTGGAGACCATATAATGACAGAGTACTAGAATAGCACGGAATGGAAAGACTGCAGCCTCATCTGGCTTTATCATCCATCAAATCTAATGCTTCAGTTACCGAGAAAGGCCGTATAATACCTGTCTACAGACAATAGAAAGGAAACAAAAACACTGTATGGGATTGGCTGGCTTTACTACCTGCAAAGACCATGTAGTACTGAAAACAGGCAGGAAGTGGAAGAATGTATGAATTCACTGACTTTATCAGCCTTCAAATCCATTCGTTTTTTGGTAGAACAAAATTCTTCATGCATAGGCTCTGTAAGTAGGGGTGAGAGGGGTGCTACAGCATACCCAAATCAACCATGCTGTGGTCCAGAAGGTGAATGAGCAATAAATATGCCTTTACATCTTGTTTTTATTTGTCACATTTGTTGTGGTTTCAAAGACAGAGCTGAAGTGTCAGGCTATGTTTTCTGACAAATTGCTGCTTATTCTTTTAACATGGGGATTTGTCTTTACTTTTATTTCTCTGACTGCAAAGTGAGAAGATTTTGTAATGTGAAATATGTGACAATTTTGCTGGGGAATAAGGGGTGTGAAAGGAAAGGCTGTAGGATGTCAATATTATTATGACACAAAATAATATTTAAATACCTGTAAATAATCTGTACAAACATTTCAAATTACATCAACCATTAGCAAAGCACACAAGGCACTTTTTTGTAATTCTGATGGAAACAAAGATTTTTTTAATTGAAATCTTTTTATCAAAAAGTATTTTTCACAGATCAACATAGCGGTCAAAACATAAGACTGTTCAGGTACAATGACATCAACCTCATAGCAGACAAAGAGACAGTAGAATTTAGTCACTATAATATACAGAAGAAATGTGCAATGATATATTCCGCAGAAATAACAAGATGACTGTAGGATAGCCAGACAGTCCTGAAATCCTTGCATGGGTCAGCAATTATTGCAAAATACTAAAACTCAAACAATAAAATACAGATGGTCGTTAAGGCTGAGTGTAAGAAAGCCTTTTATTAGGGAGGTCCCGTATCCTCATGGAAAAGAAGGTGATTGTGAGATAGGGTTGGCTGGTGGGGGAGAGTGAGCAGGGAGGAAGAGCGAAGAGCAATACCAGACGCGCCAGTGTCGGCCCCCCACCCGCTCGAGTGCAGCTCAATCGAAGAGTTGGAGTGCCTTGAGTTTCGGAGGATTGAAGTATATTCCAGGCGTTTGAAGTAATCAATCAAAGGCTGCCAGATGTGAGCAAATTTAGTATCAGTGTGCGAAATTCTATGGGACAGAAGCTCCATGGCCATAACGTACCACAGGCAAGTGAACCATAAAGCCATAGGAGGAGTGGAGGATTGCTTTCAGTGAAGAGCGAGAAGTTGCTGAGCAGCACCCAGCATGTGGCCTGCAAGATGCCAATCTGTATACGTCATGGCCTCGAGTTCCATGGGGCGTATATCCAAGATAACTGTGATGTAGAAGGCAGGTAGGGGGAAGCCCAACATGCCCTTAATGTGGCCTAGGATTTCTTTCCAATAAGTGGATATGACTGAGCATGACCACCATATGTGTTGGAAATCACTATGAGCTGCATTGCAGCGCCAACAAAGTGCAGATGTGGTGCAAATGATAGTGCAAAGGTGTGTCGGCGTATAACACCACTGTATCATCATTTTGTATGCTGTCTCGGTTTGTTGTATACTGCGATAAATCTTAGGGATATCTCGCCAGAGTATCTCCCTCTGCTTCTGGGAGATACCCTCAGTGGTGTCAGCATGCCAGTGTGATTCATATGTATGCAGACGTGCCGGACCAGAGTATTGAAGAACCTGGTAGGTACAAGATATCAAACCTCTCGTGCCATCATAGATCCTAACCAATGCTTCAAAGGGAGTAAATTGCCTTGTCGCTACCTGGGCGTTTGAGGGCTGCAGTGACCAGTGGTGAAACTGATAATATTGCAGTCAAGCCATTTCAGGTAGTTGGAATTCCTGTTTGCATTGTTTGAATGTCTTAATAGAGGTTCCGACGAACAGATCACGCAGGGTATGACAATCTCCCTCCTCCCATCTGTGGAATGAGCGAGGTTCTAGAGCCAGGGTGAAATCTGGGTTACGAGCCAAGGGGGTGTTTGTGGAGGGAAATGTGGTAAGTCCGCGTTTAAGTGCAATATTTTCCCAAATCTCAAGGGCAGTCCTGGTAGGTGTCGCAAGGTAGACCCTCCACGGTCGTGCACATCTAGGGAGCCAAGCGAGGTCCCAAAGAGGCCTGCAAGCGACTGCCTGCTCCATGTGGAACCAGTGCTTCTCGCTCTCCCTCAACACCCACTCGGATATGAAATGAAGATGTGCCACCCAATAATATTCCAGGAGATTGGAGCAAGCCAGTCCTCCCCTATGAAGCATAAGAACAGAGTTTGAAAACCTGGGTCGCTTCCTCCCCACAGATGAAGGCGCAGATGTCTTGTTGGAGGTGTATGATATCATCGTGTGGGATGGAGGTGGGAAGCGTTTGGAACAGGTAGAGGATTTTAGGGAGGATGGACATCATTACAGCGTTAAGCCATCCCAGCCAGGACACATGCAGGGGCCGCCATTGACGAAGGTAATCTAAAATGGATTTTCGATATGATGCCCAATTAGCTCTCGTCCAGGTCGATAAGGTGGAGGTCAGGTGGAGACCTAAATATCAGATGGCATGTGGTGCCCATTGAAAGGGGGCAAGAGCCGGTATGACGAGAAGATCATGTTTGAATATCGTGAGATTTAGGGCTTGAGACTTCGACATGTTAACCATAAAATCGGAGACCTGCTCAAAGGCCGTCACAGCATGAACCACCGCGGGGAGAGATGTTGTGGGTTGGGCGAGTGTAATCAAAAGGTAATTTGTGACCATGCTCAATTTATGAGCATGGTCACCAAACGGAATGTCAACAATGGACTCTGTCTGCCGGATAGTGATGGCTAAGGGTTCTACTGCTAGGGCAAACAGCTGGAGTGACTCTCGTTGAGTGAATTGGCTGCGTGTGTAGAACAATTATCTGAATGGTAGTAGTAGGGGTGAGATAGGAGGCCATGATTCGGGATATCATGCCTGGCCCAAGACCAATTTTCCCAAGCACCGCTATGAGGAACGGCCGGCTAACTCTGTCAAATGCCTTCTCCGCATCAAGTGAGAGAAGGCAAACAAGGACATTTCGGCAATGGGATTTCTGGAAACAAAGATTTTAATAGGATCAAAACAAGTCAAGACACTTTTTTCTTTGTGATAAGCAAATGATACATATTTGCTGAAATCAGTTTTCCACACATCATTGTTTGTGCGCCATATAGTTTTATCAGTAACACTGCATGTCTGTGCAAATTTAGTGGCCATTTCAAAGTAAAATGTGCTGTCTGTAAATGACAGTGTGCGACCACACCATGCTTTAGTAATATCTATATGACTGTGCGCTCCAAAATGCACCACCACCTACATACTACATCCTTGCTACTCTCCTACTGAATGTCTGCAGCTCATTGGCTAAACTTATTGGATCAAAAGTTATAAAACCACTGCAGCATGTGTTGCAGCACAGTGGGAGGGTCTTCACAAAGGTTTACTGGTCACATTTCTGTTGCTTAATACTATCTTTAGGTGTTAAACCTGTACTAATGAGGCAAACCTATGCCCATACACTGTTAACAACTGTAATACTATCACAAAATGTGCCGCATTACACAACATAATTTGTCATTTCTTGCTGCATAAGTTAGTCAGCTCTGCTGCATAATTTAGTCCTCTCTTGCCGCATAATTCCAGAGACCCTGACTATAGGGGACTGCATACATAAATACTTTTTATCCTCTCTTTTATCCCAAAGCTCTTCTCTAGTCTATGGTTTTACTCTACAATTCACCTCTATAGCCACCTGCAACCAGCTCAACCATTACCACAAAATCCACCTCCAGACCACCTTCCACACAGTGCAAGGGTGCCACTGGCCCAAGTACAAGCAAGGATATAGGCCCCTCTCATCTATTGCTGGGTGGGAAAATACTGTGGTAGTGCTGGTTCAGCAGTCACTTCAGGCCTCTAGGCCAGTTTGCCACTGCACAAGCTGCCCTGTTGATAGCCGCGCACCTGCTTCCACATGGCTCCAACCCTTATCCGGCTCGCATGCTACTTCTTCCAATCCTCTAGGTTTGCCCTTCGCCCTGCACTGTGTGGCACCTTCCCAAGCTCGCCTCTCCTTCCTGGGACAGCTACTGCAAAGACTCACTCAAAGTGTCCAGCTAGGAGCTTCACGCGTTCATCATTCTTCATTTTACTTTCATTAAACTAAACACATAACAACTCATACTGACCACTCTCAACCAAACACTGCCAAAAAACATGCACAGCCAATCAGTGGAGGCCCCAAAGCCATACGAAAGGGTGCCCAGATCAAAAAAAAATCTATGTGCCATACTAAATGTAGAAAGCGCTACACTAATGCTGATAACATAGTATCATGTTCAAATTCATAGTTTGCCTCGCCACTAGCCCCTTATTCTAGGCAGACCAGGTCCCTCAACACACCTAATCGCCCCTTGGGTGTGAAATCCAGCACAATGTCAACTCCCCCTAAAACACCCCAAATTTCCTGCTTCTTTCTCTCCAGTACACATCTACAGGACCACTCCCTCCTTGGCCTCAGGATGTCCTTCTCCCCGAACACAGAACTTCCAGAAGTGTCCCCTGCTCTTGCAACTCAAAGACTCAGAATCTGAGTAAAGAGGTAAATTATGGGACTGGCCTTTTTGTGCAGTGATCGGAATTCCAAATTGAGTGATAATATTTGCTCCCTCAAAATGTATGGGGGAGAGCCCCAAAAGAAAAGCCCAACATCCAGAATTCATTGTTTTGACTACTGATTGAGCTTGTTATGCCTCATTTTCAAGTTAAAAACTCAGACTAAAAAGCATTTACCTCACAGAGTATATAACTTATGATAGGGTAATGTTTCTTGCAGAGAGCAGTATACATCACCTCTGTTTTGGCCACTCATAATCTGAGCTAAATCTGCTTTATCTACTGCCTTTCCATGGTCCAGTCACATGGACTGAGAATGCCCTGAACTCATGGTGGACACTAATGTATATTCAATCATGCAATAACATTTTTTGAGGCTCTGTAGACAATCAGATTGTTCAAGAAAAAGGCACTAACTGGCAGTAAAAACCTGCTTTTCACATCACTGAAGTTGACTGTGTAACAATACTCCACCCGCCAATCAGAATGGGACTTTTGTTGCCTTATTTGCTGCTGCAAAGCTCTTCTCTAAGTACTTATTATGATAACAGGTGTGCAAAGTGTATTTTTCTGTCAGTTATGTAAAGATCTTAAGTTTTGCAAAGTTTTTTTATTTCCTCAATTTACCTTTCTCTTTCAAGATTTTCCGCATTGCAAGATCATTTTGACTGCCTAGGAAGATCATTTTCATTCCAATGAAACCTAGCAAATTGGATGAGGCATGCACATTTTTTCTCAACATGTTAGATATTTTAGCTGCAAAGTAAACCCTATGCAGGAACATTTTCTTAGAGTTAAATGAGAAAATATGTGACATAAACTGTTGGAAAAACAACCAATTTCACATATAAGTCGCTAAGTAAAAGAACCGCAACCTTTGCAAAATTGTAAAGATTTCTATTGACCTTCGGGAAGATTGCGGACAAAAGCTTACCACTTTGCACTCTCAACGTTATGTTCTCACGCAACAACACCTGCTTTTATGGCCATATTATATTCCCAGATTAGCCCTCTGGCACCCAAAAGACTACTTTCCTATGTTGCAATTGAGTGTACTTCCCAGTTCAGTTCAGCTCTCTCTATCTAGATAGGAGGAGACTTTGGATAGTGGCTAAGCTGTTAACTTCAGAACGAACATAGACACCTATCTTAGTGTCCACAGTGAATTAATTGTGTGATCCTGAGCAATTCGCTTCAGCTTCTTGTTTTTTTACCATCGTAAATTTCAGCAGGAGGTCCCTAGGAATTTCTCCCCAATTGAAATTTCCTCAATATTGTGGAAGTGAAAACCTTTGAAGAATTCTTCTCCTGACTTGGTTGCCATTTGTTCTAATTCAAACTGCAGCAAACTCCCCAAAAATAAATTAATAAGTAAAACATTTTTCCCCGCAAGAATTCATACTTTTTAGTCAGACTGGTTTATTTTTCAAAAAGTGGCAATGTTATTTCTCTGTGTAAAAAATGATTTGATGGATTTTCAATACATTTTGTTCGGTTCTGACTGTAAATGTTAGTTGTCTGAAACTGGCATAAGTAGTTTAAAGTCTAGCCAATGTATTTAGAAAAGAAAAACAGTTGGGACTGTTAAATGAAACTGTGTCATATAATGCCTCTTCATGTTTAAGTGAAGCTTCAACTTTTCCAAAATGTAGATCTTTTGCAGAAAAAGACAGCAAATGTAGATTTTTGCACAATTGCTTTCCGGCAAATTCGCAGAACTTAAATACCTGTACCTACGTTAAATATTTTCCTCACCTGCACAAAGTTGGAGGTGGTGTATGCTGATAAACAGAATTCTCAAAGTTTCTGGCTCCGTGAGTGAGAAGCTTCTCCAGTCCAGGTCTTCTTTCGTTCATTTTGGTTCCTTTAGCTTTGTATTTCTCATTACATGTTAAATAATGCTATTATGACTGCAAAGGAAAGAGTGGAATGGATAGGTTATTCAGATATGAAACAGGAAAACTTGAGAGCATTGAGGTAACTCTAGAACCTTATTAAAATGCAAAGCTTAAAGGCCTGCAAATACATTCAATCATTTAATACAGAACATTGGCAAAGCCAATAGATTTCACCTTGATAGGGTGGGTGCCAAGCTGTTGGCTCAACTGATGTTTGTCTGTAAAGTATTATTTAAAAACATTAAGAAAATAGGAAAATAGTGTAGTGAAGGCAAGCACAAATCTTATAGTATATCAAAACTGTACATTAAATTCAAAGTTATCAATCTCTATAAATGACATGGTTAATTTTTCAAATACTTTACACTCTGCAAACTCTGAACGGAATGAAAAAAGAATTAAGGAGTGTAGGAACGTAAAGGGAAATGCTTGGTATGCCCTAATTTACTTTCCACAGGATTCAGCGTTTGGCACTTGTAGTAGCCCAGGGAGCAGACTTACAGGCCTTCAGGAGAAAAGTCATGCGAAGCCTTCTGCCTCAGTCAGACCCAAGCTGAGTGAGTGCAGCAGATGACCCTTCCCCCTACCGCTAGAAAAGTCTTTGTGTGCCAAAGTTTGTGTTTTCATGCAACATGTGGAATGCAGATGACAAAACAAACAAGCATTGGCATAGCCAATAGGTCTTGCCTTTGGGACCTTATAAGTGTTTGGTTATCCAGCACAATATCCTTGGTGCAACAACATCAACTGTTGCATGGCTAAACACTTATAAGGTCCCAAAGGCGAGACCTATTGGCTATGCCAATGCTTGTTACTCTATTCCTCTTTTTCCAGTTCTCTTGCTTACTAACACTGCCACGTGATTTTATTTTTAATCCCCTCAAGGATTTCTAGTTTCTACTTCGACCAATCACTCTACTCTTAGTATGCATTAGCCCCTATCGCACCGCTCTTGAGTCACAAAGATTTTGTAATATTATTATGAAGTGAGCATGTTATTTGTCCTTTGTCAGCTGCTGATTCTGTTTCAGCTCATACTCCTACATGTTGTTGGGAAGAGAGCTTCTGAACTTGTTTGGTTATGTGCAAGGCATGCAAATACCATGTAGTCTTGCTGCCATATATAAAAATGCACATAAAATACTCACTTTAGTTCTTGTACTAGGGAATGGTTTAGTCTCCTTGTTATTAGCTCTCCTAGCTGTGTGTAAATGTAGTCTCTTAATGCATCATCCATTCTTGTAGACCTTGTTTCCTTGACATAATTTAGTCCCCGCCTCTCTGATAGGGATTTTATATCCAGACTGGCATATTCATTCTGAATGCGAGTACTGACCCTTCATGTTTTAAGATTGTACTTTTCTTTCCCTATGAAAACTGGTTCACTAATTACATGATTTCAAGAGATTTTCAACTGTCTGCCAATTTTCTATTACTGGCAAAGGCCCTGTAAGCCTATTTATAAACTACCTATTGCCCAGGTGCAGTTTGAAGGCCTTGTATTCCATAATTTCATCTCAAGTTCCTTAACACTGGCTAGAACTGGTTACCTATTTGGGCAGTGCGTGTAGTGCAGTGTATCTGGATCTGTTCTCGGCAATGAATCTCTGAAATTTACATGCCGCTTTTGAAATGGTTCTGTTAAATTTATATAAACAGCGGAGTGCAAAAGATGACTGGGGTTTTTTCCCTGCGTTCCTCCACCTTTATCTTTTGTGTTTCTCTTACTCCTTCATTTCTTTTTGCCCATGGATGACCTAGCGTGAAATTTATTTTCCTTCTATGGTACATGGTTTTATTTGCATGTCTCAGGAAAAATTTACGTGCCTGTGTTATGTTACAGTCTTGTTTACAACTTAATTCTCGATTACCTTTACAGTTGTAATATTGAAAGATCTAAAACTGAGATGTTATCCCTGAAATTGAAGAAATACATATTTTAACTTATCTCCTCGTTGTTTTGGGACAATATTTTGGATCTTGGAGAGGTTGGTTTCAAAAGTGATGAGGTGGAGTTTCTTTTTGGATTCCAGATTGGGTAATGCAGTTCCGAAATTGTAGTTGATGTCCCACATTTGCCTTTTATGAGTGTGTAGAATTACCCTGGTGACTTCCTTGATATTCGTCTCCTGTTAGTGTAATGATTGCCAGATTGGAACAAAGCAGCTTTGATTACTACTGTCCCCTTAATAACATACATATATGGCACTTTCTCAAAATAATTATTCTGGAATAACTCTGGTGCAGAGTGGGTCCAGAGAGAAGCTTTATTATGGGGAGGTTCTGGAAAGCCAGAATGCCTGGAAGTATTGAATGTGAGTTGTCTTCAAGACCTGGACAGCAAGGGATGATGGATTGATTTTATAGCAAGAAAGCATTAAAGGAGAGTTCAGAGAAAGGCATAGCCTTGTAGTCAGAGCATGTTAGACTTCTGTTTTTAATAATCTGGTAGAAATTCTGTCTTTTGACCACACTTAATAAACAGAAATCACGGCTATTTAACTTACCTACTGCCCCTGATTAATGCTTTACACTGGGTAGCACGCTGCTCCGAACCCAAAGTTAGTGGTTGCTTTATTGTTTATTGGGTATTGTTGGTTGTTGGCAGTAGCCTTATGCTTTCAAGAAAACCATTCCAAGCATTTACTGCAGTTTCTTTGTTGGCACATGAGTTCGTATAGATAGTTGGGAGATTAATAGATGAGATGCAAGAGACTAGGTATTGTTAGGTTGTAAGGTTGTTAGGTTGTAAGGGTAAGGCGAGTGTCTGTTTTTATTATCAAATTTTAGTAGTGGGTAGGGGCATCTTTATCTTGGGATTTCAGCCTTCTCAGTCCACCCGCAGGCATGTTGGGATGCTGCGTTTAAGAAGCAGAGCACCGCCAGGTTGACAAAACTCGAATTACCTGTTACATAAAGCGTGAAGACCGTGTTGTTTTTAAAGTCCTCATGCTTTAAGCTGCAGAAAGTGGCAAATCTTATTTCTGGTATTTGCATGTTGTTTGTTCTTGCATGTAGGTGAGGGAGACTAGGTCCGCCTTACAGTGGAAACCATAAGAAGTAGTCTAAACATAAATTTGCCAGCTTTAGACTTCGTTCAAATACCACGGCCCTCTTACACCGTGCATACAAGGATTGCCGATTGGCATTTGAGGGGAAACTTTCTCTCTCGTAATTAAATGGGCATGTCGGTGATTTACATAAAGCGCTTCGACGCCTTGTCAGGGGTAGTAAGCGCTATATAAATGCAATAACAATACAATACATGGAAATATAAAAGTGCCGGTACTCACTATTCAGAGTACATTTTTGCTCCGGAGAGGTGCCGGTATTGCAGAGGTACTGAGAGCGCAGCAACTCTCCCTTCCAAATTAAAGACGTGTGGGTACTCGGCACCTCACCATTTACCGTATTGAGCGTGCGCACTGCTGGCGCAGATATCGAGACTGACCTCACAGTCATGGCCGTTGGTGTGACGTCGGTCTCGTGTTGGCGGCGCGCTCTCTGAAGTCACTCTAGCTCGTGGCCGTTAGTGCTTTTTCCATAAAGAAGGAAGGGAGAGACGTGAGTAGGAGAAAAGATTACAGAAATTAAGACTTATTTCAAACATCCGACAAGCTACTAAAATGCCATTGTTGTAACAGCCATGTACAGAAATTCTTTAAAAACCATTTAAACAGGAATATTTATTCCGGAGAGGGCGCATATCTGGTATTTGATCACATCGTGATTTCTTGTGAGAATAACCGAAAACCATTCTACTTTGAATTGTTGGCCTTAGTTCAGATTTTTTTTAAAACAAACAAACAAAACAAGTTTGGAAAGAAATGGGTGTGCGGCGAGGCACTGAGACAGGAGAAAGGGGAACAGAGCCGTAGGAACGGTGGAACAAGCACTGGAGTGGTGCGCGCGCGCCACAGTGAGACATCTGTATTGAATTATCGCGCACGCGTCTGGGCACGATAATTCAAAACAGATGGCGCCTGTGCGCGTAACTGTGCGCGTAACCGCACACTCTAGGCCACACAAAAAGCTGTGGTCGGCTTTTTAAAAAAGCCCACTCACTAAATGTCTCGCCAGAGCAGCGCATGCGCTGGCTCAGGCGAGACCTAAAAACCTGCTCTTCAGCCATACCCCACGTAGAATATCCCTTTTGCTGTTCTTTTACAGATAAGCTGGAGTGATGAGGAGCAACACAAAGCAGAGCCGGGTTTTTGAGGGGGAGCAGCACACAAGGGAGAGAGCTAGAAAACACATGCACCCTCATAGAGTGCTGAAAGTATAAGGAAAATTAAGTCCCTAAATGTGGGCAGTGGACGGATGCAAGTCAGCCAGTCAAAAGAATCGTAATGAGGGTATGCTCCAGGGGAGGGATAAACACAAGAAGAGGAAGGCAAATCATAGAATAGGAAGTATTCGAAAAAACTGACAATAAAGCCATCCAATGGTAAACAATGGGAGTGCAGTAGGTGCACTGTAAATTCACAATAGGTCTTTTTCAGCCAGACAGTTTGCAGTGTCTGGTAGGTGAGAACTAAAAGACCAAAGCATTGGCAAAACCAATAGTTCACCCCTGTGCAAGACCTATTGGCTTTGCTAATGTCTTTTAGCCATGTTGCACAGCAGCGTGGCTGCAGCTCAGCTAGGCTAAAAGTTAGTGGTGTGGCGTTGAGTGGGGTAGTGTGTAGTGGCGCAGAGAGGAGTGGAGTGGCATAGAGTAGAGAGGCATAGAATAGTAGAGTGGAGGGGCGATGAGTGGCATAGAGTAGAGTGGCATTAAGTGGAGTGGTGCAGAGTAGAGTGGAGCACAGTGGAGTGGCATGGTGTAGAGTGGAGCGGTATGGAGTGGCGTGGAGTAGAGTGGCACAGACTGAAGTTAAGTGACGTAGAGTAAAGTAGAGTGGTGTAGAGTGGTGTAGAGTAGAGTGGAGTGGAGTGTGTAGGGTAGAGTGGCATGGATAGTGCAGAGTAGAGTGGCGTTGAGTGGGGTAGAGTGTTATAGAGTGGAGTGTCATGGAGTGGACTGGCGTAGAGTGGTCTGTCATAAAGTGGACTAGCATAGAGTCTATAGAGTGGAGCGGCGTAGAGTAGAGTGACATAGAGTGCAGTGGAGTGGAGAGGCGCATAGTAGAGTGGCATGGTGTGGAGTGGTATTGTGTAGTGTTGAGTGAAGTGGCATTGTGTGGTGTGGGGTGGAGTGCCATTGTGTGGCATCATGTGGTATGAAATGTTGCCTGACTTGCCGCCTAATTGCACTTCAAAGCCTCATCAGGGCAAGTAAGTGCTATATAAATGCAATTCTAATCCAATAAAATAGCTTACCAATTATCTTGACCTATGATCTATGTAAGCATCTGATGCCTTTGCTACGATGCAGGAGCTTGTTAATAGTATATACAACACTTCTGCGAGGATTACTTCACAAATAAATACGTTTTAGACAGGGAGGGATTAGTGGGCAAAGGTGCAACATATATTGTAGGGTTGGGGATAAAGGAGATGGAGCAAGGTGGAGGCAGTGAAAGAAATAGTACCTCAGTCACGTTGCGAGCAACGGACGTACACTAATTAAATCAAATTAATCTGTGCTTGGTTCATGCACCACAGAATGAACTGGAAGTGACGTTGAGCATATGCTAGTCAATTAGGAGGCAGCATAGGGAAGCAATGGGCGGGCTCCAAGTCCTTTAATGTAAACAACAGCCTTGCAAGCACAGCACATCTAAAAATAAGTGGCCTAAAAATAATTGTCTATGTTGGAGGTCCCCTCTAACCCTGGACCTTGGACCAAAGGGTCTTGCCTGGCCCAGCCAAGATGGATCCCTAGTACTGCGGCTCTGCTGCATTACATAATGTGTCTATATTAGAGACTGCACACTTGCACAGACAATCTGCACAAAATAAATTGACAACGTTTGTACTATCAGATCACTCTAATCTTTGCATAATTGTGCTAAGCTGATAACTCTCTCACACACCGCTAGATATGGGTTTGTTTTTATGAATATATTTTAATATATTTTGGTAATTCTTTTACTTTACTGTACGAGTAAACTATTTGCCAAATACTTGTTCAGAAAGGTATTTGTCATCTCTATATTCTGTTACATGAAAAGTTGGTTAGCTATACCCGACAACTAGGGAAGGGTGAATGGGAGTACCCGAGGTATTCTACGTGCCCCCAGCATCCATTCAGTTAACCTGGCAGGCTCAGACTATATAAAACGGTGCAGCAAAAATAAAAATTTCTGTCTACCCAGACCTGCATCGGTAATGATCACCGACAACATTATGGTCTGTGCATCAAATAAACTTGGATGAAGAGCAGAACTTCTGGTCTTGTTTCTTTACTACACGATTAACACCGCACTAAAAATGAACGCTTACATTTTATATTTTCAGAAGTACTGTTTTGCTCTAACTCATCGCCCGCAGAGAAATACTAATTAAACATTTTCTGTACCCTTTTACTGGCCGCGCCTCAGGCCCAGACTCGGATTGGGAAGGCGGGCAATCGGGGATTGGTCGATGGGCCTGCACCCCACAGTCACCTGTGGGCCGGTTTTTTGGGGCCTCTGTAAACCGTCCCGTGAGACTGACTTTCTTTCCCAGTCCCCACCAGGCTACTTTAATCTGGCACCAGTATCTTGGTCACTCCCATGCTGTAAATCGAGGCGGGGGGCCAGGTGTTGCTTTAGCCTTTTGGGCATTCTCACCTTGGCCCTGCCTCGCGTGCCCTTTCCGAAGCAGTGTTATCCCTGCCGGGCCATCACTTTTAGGTCATGGTGGGTGCAGGGAGGGTGGGTTGTATGCAGGGGCCTCACAGGGGGGCAGGTTTTATTAGGCCATTCTCACCTACCCCCCACCTCCTTGAGGAGCAGCAATGTGCTTTTTACACCTCCCTTGCCAGGTAAATGCCCTGAGGCTATAATGGGCTGGGGAGGGGATGAGTAAGAGAAGTGGCCTCCGTAGCATCCAGGTGTTATGACCTCATCCCCAGTGTCTATTAGGACTTGTTGGGGGAGGGGAGAGGGTTGCATAAAATTGCGCTATGGTCAGAGTTGCAGAAGTTGAAACTAGGTTTGTTGCCCAGTGTCAGCTTAACATCCTGTGATTCTGGACAAAATCACTTGATCTCTATACCAAAAATGAAAATGAATTTGATTTTGTGTAATGTAACTGGTGCTCATGTATACATTGCTCCAATGACTTAGGGCCGAGTTCACACTATACAAAACTATAACAAAAAATAACTGGCAAGATTCCAGTGAGACTAAACAGATGGTGATTCATGAAAGGGATAATCAGGGTATGTGGGCCAATTTTTTGAGATTGCCCAAGCCTAATTGTGATCTCAATCTGACCCTGCTCCAGCTGAACAGTGCAGTTTTATCATTTGATAACACCACATTATTTTTATTGCAGTCAAGGGCTGGGATTTGTTTTAGCATAAATGCTGATTAATTGATTCCTAAAATCTGCTTTATATCACATTTGCGGTTGTAAAAAGTGCGACAGCAGTGTAGCGACTGGTCCTAAACGTCCCTTGACCTTTTAAGATGTTCACTCCGGGCTGGACTAGGACATAAAATAGGCCTGGGCACCAAAATAAAAGTGACCCCCATTAGCGAACCAGTTAGCTAAACAAGCATTGGCATAGCCAATAGGTCTCGCCTTTGGGGCCTTATAAGTGTTTAGAGAGAGCTATTGGCTTTGTTAACATTTTTAATATGTGTTGCAGAGCATTGTGAATGGTGTGCAGCATGTTTAAAAGTTATAAGTTACAATAAAAAAAGTGTTATAACCATTTGTCTCCTTATATATAACCTAGAAAACATTATATACAACTGAAGTACCCTAATAAAAACCAGAATTAACACCAAAAATGTGTTCTAGATTTTTTGTTTATGCAATGCTGTCAATTTTTCACTGCCTGTTCTAATGCTTTTTTGTTATAGTTTTTATTGTTAGGTGTGGGCAGTTCATTATAGTAACATAACATAACGTATATTTGTAAAGCGCACTTTCACCCACAAAGGGGCATCTTGGCGCTGAATAACAGACGTCTATTGGTTACCCAACTTAATTGTACTCATTTTCTCAACCTCAGAAAGGATGAAAGGCTGAGTGAATTTGCCGGGATTTGGACCTGTGACCACGAGGTCGAACACAGTCCCCTGCAGTGAGCACAAATACATGTAAAACCCGGGAAACATGGTGTAAGTTGAGCAGAGTGCATGTGCATAGCCAATAGGTCTCGCCTTTGGGACCTTATAAGTGTTTAGCCATGCAACAGTTGATGTTGTTGCACCAAGGATATTGTGCTGCATAACTAAATACTTATAAGGTCCCAAAAGCGAGACCTATTGGCTATGCCAATGCTTGTTTTTTTAAAGTGTTGATCCTGTACAGTGTGCCACGATGTACCTCGCCCGACCATTCAGCGCTGCATCAATCTTGTGCTGAACAAAAGCAGTTGAATTTCCTGTGAAGGGGACGAAGAGATTCAGTCCTCGATAACTAACGGTTTCTGGAAGTGCAGGAACTAGGACTGCAGCGGGTCCCAGCTGAGAGATGCCACCATCATTGGAAGGGCGAGCAGTGACGTCCCTTATCGAGGGCAGGCCGGGGTGGGATAAAATCAGTGTTATCAGCTGTTTGTCAGCCGTGGCTCTCTCCTTTGCACAATATTACACCTGAATCATTAGTATGCGCACAGTGAAGTGAGAGGGCCGTCAAGCGCCACTCAAACTGAAGATACAAAAGGGGATGATGGACGGAACGTTTGAGCCAATCAAACACTCACCCCCAGTCAACTGATCTGGGTTTAATCCATCATCATTCTTTAGCTCACTCCACCACCCCAGTTCAGACATGGCCATATGCAAATCAGTCTGACCCTGTGCCTCATGGGAACAGTCCAGCCCGAACTGCCAAGCCATGTCTTCCCTGGACTGGAAACAAGCATCCTAGGACCGGTTTCTGGCATTCCAGCCGTCATCAGCCAGGCTTGCTTGAATCCAGTGGCAAAGTGAGCAAGGGACCCACGTCTGGGCATACCCCCGCCAACTTAGGGCGAACAAAGCGATACAAAAGGGGATGATGGACGGAACGTTTGAGCCAATCAAACACTCACCCCAGTCAACTGATCTGGGTTTAATCCATCATCATTCTTTAGCTCACTCCACCACCCCAGTTCAGACATGGCCATATGCAAATCAGTCTGACCCTGTGCCTCATGGGAACAGTCCAGCCCGAACTGCCAAGCCATGTCTTCCCTGGACCGGAAACAAGCATCCTAGGACCGGTTTCTGGCATTCCAGCCGTCATCAGCCAGGCTTGCTTGAATCCAGTGGCAAAGTGAGCAAGGGACCCACGTCTGGGCATACCCCCGCCAACTTAGGGCGAACAAAGCGATACAAAAGGGGATGATGGACGGAACGTTTGAGCCAATCAAACACTCACCCCCAGTCAACTGATCTGGGTTTAATCCATCATCATTCTTTAGCTCACTCCACCACCCCAGTTCAGACATGGCCATATGCAAATCAGTCTGACCCTGTGCCTCATGGGAACAGTCCAGCCTGAACTGCCAAGCCATGTCTTCCTGGACCGGAAACAAGCATCCTAGGACCGGTTTCTGGCATTCCAGCCGTCATCAGCCAGGCTTGCTTGAATCCAGTGGCAAAGTGAGCAAGGGACCCACGTCTGGGCATACCCCCGCCAACTTAGGGCGAACAAAGCGATACAAAAGGGGATGAAAACTGAAGAGGCACTGGGCGCTACATTCACTATCTGCCCAGAGCAGAGCTTAGGTCTTCAACCATGCCCGCGTCCTAGTGGGGGGAAAAGGAACTCAGTTTGGGGAAGGGCGTGTGACCCCCAGATGTCCCCTCCCCTCGTTTCCCAAAGCCAGGAGAGTTCCACAGATACGGGCCTCTGAGGGACATGTGAACGCTGAAGAGATGTGTAAAAAGGCACCACGTGCTCCTGTCCTAGGGGCACCAAAGACTCCCTAGTGGAATCGTGGTTCTTCCTGCGTGAGATCTGTGCGCCCCCAAGTATTCACTAGGGGACGGTTTTTGGCCCTAGCCCAGGGCGCCAATCATCAGAGGGGAGAAAAGAACTGTCCACATAAAGGTCCTGCAGACAGCAACATCCGCTACCTTGGCTCCAGTGATTCCCTTTGAAGTGCTTGTAAACGTTTTTAATGTGCTGCAGTTTCTGGTTTTTTTACAAAAGGGGATGATGGACGGAACGTTTGAGCCAATCAAACACTCACCCCCAGTCAACTGATCTGGGTTTAATCCATCATCATTCTTTAGCTCACTCCACCACCCCAGTTCAGACATGGCCATGTGCAAATCAGTCTGACCCTGTGCCTCATGGGAACAGTCCAGCACGAACTGCCAAGCCATGTCTTCCCTGGACCGGAAACAAGCATCCTAGGACCGGTTTCTGGCATTCCAGCCGTCATCAGCCAGGCTTGCTTGAATCCAGTGGCAAAGTGAGCAAGGGACCCACGTCTGGGCATACCCCCGCCAACTTAGGGCGAACAAAGCGATACAAAAGGGGATGATGGACGGAACGTTTGAGCCAATCAAACACTCACCCCCAGTCAACTGATCTGGGTTTAATCCATCATCATTCTTTAGCTCACTCCACCACCCCAGTTCAGACATGGCCATGTGCAAATCAGTCTGACCCTGTGCCTCATGGGAACAGTCCAGCACGAACTGCCAAGCCATGTCTTCCCTGGACCGAAACAAGCATCCTAGGACCGGTTTCTGGCATTCCAGCCGTCATCAGCCAGGCTTGCTTGAATCCAGTGGCAAAGTGAGCAAGGGACCCACGTCTGGGCATACCCCCGCCAACTTAGGGCGAACAAAGCGATACAAAGGGGATGATGGACGGAACGTTTGAGCCAATCAAACACTCACCCCCAGTCAACTGATCTGGGTTTAATCCATCATCATTCTTTAGCTCACTCCACCACCCCAGTTCAGACATGGCCATGTGCAAATCAGTCTGACCCTGTGCCTCATGGGAACAGTCCAGCACGAACTGCCAAGCCATGTCTTCCCTGGACCGGAAACAAGCATCCTAGGACCGGTTTCTGGCATTCCAGCCGTCATCAGCCAGGCTTTGTTCGCCCTAAGTTGGCGGGGGTATGCCCAGACGTGGGTCCCTTGCTCACTTTGCCACTGGATTCAAGCAAGCCTGGCTGATGACGGCTGGAATGCCAGAAACCGGTCCTAGGATGCTTGTTTCCGGTCCAGGGAAGACATGGCTTGGCAGTTCGGGCTGGACTGTTCCCATGAGGCACAGGGTCAGACTGATTTGCATATGGCCATGTCTGAACTGGGGTGGTGGAGTGAGCTAAAGAATGATGATGGATTAAACCCAGATCAGTTGACTGGGGTGAGTGTTTGATTGGCTCAAACGTTCCGTCCATCATCCCCTTTTGTATCGCTTTGTTCGCCCTAAGTTGGCGGGGGTATGCCCAGACGTGGGTCCCTTGCTCACTTTGCCACTGGATTCAAGCAAGCCTGGCTGATGACGGCTGGAATGCCAGAAACCGGTCCTAGGATGCTTGTTTCCGGTCCAGGGAAGACATGGCTTGGCAGTTCGGGCTGGACTGTTCCCATGAGGCACAGGGTCAGACTGATTTGCATATGGCCATGTCTGAACTGGGGTGGTGGAGTGAGCTAAAGAATGATGATGGATTAAACCCAGATCAGTTGACTGGGGGTGAGTGTTTGATTGGCTCAAACGTTCCGTCCATCATCCCCTTTGTATCGCTTTGTTCGCCCTAAGTTGGCGGGGTATGCCCAGACGTGGGTCCCTTGCTCACTTTGCCACTGGATTCAAGCAAGCCTGGCTGATGACGGCTGGAATGCCAGAAACCGGTCCTAGGATGCTTGTTTCCGGTCCAGGGAAGACATGGCTTGGCAGTTCGGGCTGGACTGTTCCCATGAGGCACAGGGTCAGACTGATTTGCATATGGCCATGTCTGAACTGGGGTGGTGGAGTGAGCTAAAGAATGATGATGGATTAAACCCAGATCAGTTGACTGGGGGTGAGTGTTTGATTGGCTCAAACGTCTCGTCCATCATCCCCTTTTGTATCGCTTTGTTCGCCCTAAGTTGGCGGGGGTATGCCCAGACGTGGGTCCCTTGCTCACTTTGCCACTGGATTCAAGCAAGCCTGGCTGATGACGGCTGGAATGCCAGAAACCGGTCCTAGGATGCTTGTTTCCGGTCCAGGGAAGACATGGCTTGGCAGTTCGGGCTGGACTGTTCCCATGAGGCACAGGGTCAGACTGATTTGCATATGGCCATGTCTGAACTGGGGTGGTGGAGTGAGCTAAAGAATGATGATGGATTAAACCCAGATCAGTTGACTGGGGGTGAGTGTTTGATTGGCTCAAACGTTCCGTCCATCATCCCCTTTTGTATCGCTTTGTTCGCCCTAAGTTGGCGGGGGTATGCCCAGACGTGGGTCCCTTGCTCACTTTGCCACTGGATTCAAGCAAGCCTGGCTGATGACGGCTGGAATGCCAGAAACCGGTCCTAGGATGCTTGTTTCCGGTCCAGGGAAGACATGGCTTGGCAGTTCGGGCTGGACTGTTCCCATGAGGCACAGGGTCAGACTGATTTGCATATGGCCATGTCTGAACTGGGGTGGTGGAGTGAGCTAAAGAATGATGATGGATTAAACCCAGATCAGTTGACTGGGGGTGAGTGTTTGATTGGCTCAAACGTTCCGTCCATCATCCCCTTTTGTATCGCTTTGTTCGCCCTAAGTTGGCGGGGGTATGCCCAGACGTGGGTCCCTTGCTCACTTTGCCACTGGATTCAAGCAAGCCTGGCTGATGACGGCTGGAATGCCAGAAACCGGTCCTAGGATGCTTGTTTCCGGTCCAGGGAAGACATGGCTTGGCAGTTCGGGCTGGACTGTTCCCATGAGGCACAGGGTCAGACTGATTTGCATATGGCCATGTCTGAACTGGGGTGGTGGAGTGAGCTAAAGAATGATGATGGATTAAACCCAGATCAGTTGACTGGGGGTGAGTGTTTGATTGGCTCAAACGTTCCGTCCATCATCCCCTTTTGTATCGCTTTGTTCGCCCTAAGTTGGCGGGGGTATGCCCAGACGTGGGTCCCTTGCTCACTTTGCCACTGGATTCAAGCAAGCCTGGCTGATGACGGCTGGAATGCCAGAAACCGGTCCTAGGATGCTTGTTTCCGGTCCAGGGAAGACATGGCTTGGCAGTTCGGGCTGGACTGTTCCCATGAGGCACAGGGTCAGACTGATTTGCATATGGCCATGTCTGAACTGGGGTGGTGGAGTGAGCTAAAGAATGATGATGGATTAAACCCAGATCAGTTGACTGGGGGTGAGTGTTTGATTGGCTCAAGCGTTCCGTCCATCATCCCCTTTTGTATCGCTTTGTTCGCCCTAAGTTGGCGGGGGTATGCCCAGACGTGGGTCCCTTGCTCACTTTGCCACTGGATTCAAGCAAGCCTGGCTGATGACGGCTGGAATGCCAGAAACCGGTCCTAGGATGCTTGTTTCCGGTCCAGGGAAGACATGGCTTGGCAGTTCGGGCTGGACTGTTCCCATGAGGCACAGGGTCAGACTGATTTGCATATGGCCATGTCTGAACTGGGGTGGTGGAGTGAGCTAAAGAATGATGATGGATTAAACCCAGATCAGTTGACTGGGGGTGAGTGTTTGATTGGCTCAAACGTTCCGTCCATCATCCCCTTTTGTATCGCTTTGTTCGCCCTAAGTTGGCGGGGGTATGCCCAGACGTGGGTCCCTTGCTCACTTTGCCACTGGATTCAAGCAAGCCTGGCTGATGACGGCTGGAATGCCAGAAACCGGTCCTAGGATGCTTGTTTCCGGTCCAGGGAAGACATGGCTTGGCAGTTCGGGCTGGACTGTTCCCATGAGGCACAGGGTCAGACTGATTTGCATATGGCCATGTCTGAACTGGGGTGGTGGAGTGAGCTAAAGAATGATGATGGATTAAACCCAGATCAGTTGACTGGGGGTGAGTGTTTGATTGGCTCAAGCGTTCCGTCCATCATCCCCTTTTGTATCGCTTTGTTCGCCCTAAGTTGGCGGGGGTATGCCCAGACGTGGGTCCCTTGCTCACTTTGCCACTGGATTCAAGCAAGCCTGGCTGATGACGGCTGGAATGCCAGAAACCGGTCCTAGGATGCTTGTTTCCGGTCCAGGGAAGACATGGCTTGGCAGTTCGGGCTGGACTGTTCCCATGAGGCACAGGGTCAGACTGATTTGCATATGGCCATGTCTGAACTGGGGTGGTGGAGTGAGCTAAAGAATGATGATGGATTAAACCCAGATCAGTTGACTGGGGGTGAGTGTTTGATTGGCTCAAACGTTCCGTCCATCATCCCCTTTTGTATCGCTTTGTTCGCCCTAAGTTGGCGGGGGTATGCCCAGACGTGGGTCCCTTGCTCACTTTGCCACTGGATTCAAGCAAGCCTGGCTGATGACGGCTGGAATGCCAGAAACCGGTCCTAGGATGCTTGTTTCCGGTCCAGGGAAGACATGGCTTGGCAGTTCGGGCTGGACTGTTCCCATGAGGCACAGGGTCAGACTGATTTGCATATGGCCATGTCTGAACTGGGGTGGTGGAGTGAGCTAAAGAATGATGATGGATTAAACCCAGATCAGTTGACTGGGGGTGAGTGTTTGATTGGCTCAAGCGTTCCGTCCATCATCCCCTTTTGTATCGCTTTGTTCGCCCTAAGTTGGCGGGGGTATGCCCAGACGTGGGTCCCTTGCTCACTTTGCCACTGGATTCAAGCAAGCCTGGCTGATGACGGCTGGAATGCCAGAAACCGGTCCTAGGATGCTTGTTTCCGGTCCAGGGAAGACATGGCTTGGCAGTTCGGGCTGGACTGTTCCCATGAGGCACAGGGTCAGACTGATTTGCATATGGCCATGTCTGAACTGGGGTGGTGGAGTGAGCTAAAGAATGATGATGGATTAAACCCAGATCAGTTGACTGGGGGTGAGTGTTTGATTGGCTCAAACGTTCCGTCCATCATCCCCTTTTGTATCGTTTCTGGTTTTTTTAGCACCCTATCAACCCCCTACCTTGCCCTCCCATCTGCCTCTCAACCCCCTGAACCCCCCCTGCCACATATCAACACCCCCTCCCTCTCCCAACAAACAACTTAGAGCCAGTCTGTGGGCGTTACATTGTGGGTGATTAGGGTGAGCCTGGGGGGTGCGGAGATGTGTGATCTGAGGCAAGTCGCTGTTTTCATGTTGCCAGGCAAGGACAGACCTGTGAAAAATGGCTGCTGTCTCTTTGTTGTTTATTCACCAGCTGTAGCGAGGGCGGTACATTTCTCTCCGGCCAGGGCACTTCTGGAGCAAGGGCCGGTCATGTATGCACCAGCAAGACAGAATATCCATCCTTCCCCCCCACCCCCGGACACCCGTAGTTGGAATCGGAGTGCAAAATCGCTTCAGCTGCGTGTCGTTAATGGGATGCAAAAAGGTCTTAGAATGGTTACACAAATCTTTAACATATCTCCTTGATTCTTTGATGTGAGAGGCAATGGTCCTGCTAGGAGCAGGAGGAGTGGAGGAGCAGGGGGGTCTCCAGCGGGGCAATTCTGCAGAGTAAGGCGGACCGTCTCCACGTGCTCATGCGGAGGCAAAGGAAAGTGAAATCAAAAGATGAGGCGCGAGGAAGAAACTGCGTGCGCATCCAGGGGGGGATTTGGGGGGGTGGGGGTAAGTCCTTGTTCATGAAGCCAGCCAAGGGGAAC